>SJYO01033645.1:49586509-50186509 GCA_006410555.1 Capra ibex | reverse complement strand
AAAACCTATAAGTCGGTAAGGACCTCGACTTCGTTCTCACGAGGAGGAAGGAGTGGAACGTTAAATAGGAAGTGTAAAGTAGAACATAAACCAAGGAACAGAGGGTCTGACGGGACACGAACGAAGTAATGTCACCATAGTGTGACGTGACATTAATAGATAATTATACATACATCTCAAATCAAGTTCAAATACGTGTATTCTCGTCTCTAAGATAAACATAGGGATCGTAACTATGTCCCCAAAGTGTTCGTGACTAATAAACAAACAACTTACTTACTTATATACTGACTTACCACCACAAACCACGTTCACACGGAGTAAAAAAATTATATTTAAATAAATAAAATTAACCTCCGATTAATGAAATGTTATAACATAACTAAAACGGTATGTAGTTGTACTTAGGTGGTGCCCATATGTGTACGAGGGGTAGGACTTGGGGAGAAGGTGGAGGGAGGGGCATGGTAGGGAGACCCAGTAGGGTCCCGTGGTCGAGGTACTTTGCTTAGCGGTCAGGTCCAAGCTACGTACTATGACGTACGGAGTAAAATTGTACAGGAAAATCGTTCCTAAGGGAAACGTTGGAGTCGATGGAGGAGACGAAGAGACCATTAAAGAGGTGGATTTTTAGTGTGGGATAGACGGAGACGAAGGACCGACATAAGAATGGAAGAGTAGACCAGATTGACCGACTCTAAGAGGGTGAATACGAGGGTGAAGTCACATGTATGGACGAGGAGGTGGGCCGTACGGAGACGGGTAACATGTGGATGGACGAAGGGAAGGGTTCCGACCTACTTCGATGAAGACTAGTAGGCGTCCTCTGAGGACGGGTGACTTACGTCGGTTCAGTGTGGATCTGGAGATTGGTTATGGAGGTCCCAGAAAAGACCACCACCCCCCCAAATTAGATCTTTATGTTTAAGTATTTTTGGGACAGGGTTGAAACTAAGACGGAATCGATCGTATTGTCTCGAGGTAAAACATCTCTTCACTACTTTATTAATCTTCACGGTACAAACCTCTAAGCATACCTTATAAGGTAGTAAGTCCGTAAGTTCGTCGGTACCTTGGGCACTTCTTAAACTTGTGGGAGGTGAACGACTATTGAACGTGTTATTTAGTTCTATATATATATATATATATATATATATATATATATGTGTGTGTGTGTGCACACACACACACAGATCGATCTCTATAGTCATATATTTTACTTGAACAAGTAAGTAAACTATTTATGAATGAACTATAGAGGATATATGATCAGTAACACGATTCACCAACCCTATCTTTTCCTATTTAGAACGGAAAGGAAGTCCTTCAAAAGTTGGAACTCCCCCTCTGTTTATAGAATCGTATAATGATATCTTGTTACATGATTCACGTTCGAAACTCCGTACGTGTCGACTTAGTTCCTAGACGTTTATTATCTTAGTCCTTCAATCTGTCGTCGACTCCTGGAAATCAGATTGGGAAGGTAATACGTGCTGAGAGGTCAGATACAGAAACGTTGGACATGAAGTCATGGGTCATTCCTCAATTAAAAGAGGGTCTGTCTGTAACATAGACACTTGAGAAGATAGTTCTTTAGGTGAAATTTTAAAAGTTGTTTTATAGCTCAGTGGTTTTCAGGAGTCACGACGATTCGGTAAGACCCTGGAGGACGGGGAGCAGGACAAGAAGTCTCCAACGACTTCTACTCTATGAGAAGGACCTTATAATTCTAAAATGGGGTCAAGATTACGGGAGGTTCGAAACGTCTAGACCCGGAATAAGAAGTTACTCAGTCCTTAGTCTTCCTTACGAGGTAGAACCCAAACTTATCCCTCCCGAAACTTACATTAGACAGACTAATGTAGGTCTTTTGTTTGGTTTGTTGATTCAACTTCGTGTTCTCCCTTCTCCAGTGCACTACTCTAGAAGGAAGAGTTGATCCTTAAAGATCGATTCTAGAGGTAATGGATCCCCGATCCCCGGAAACAGTCCTACCCTGCAATATTGGCTCATGGGGTCTGACCTACCGAATATTTGTTGTCTTTACACAACGAATATCAAGAACTCCGACCTTCAGACCCTAATCCAACGATCGTGTCAGTCCAAGACCTCCTTGAGAGAAGGTAATATCTTATGACTGAAGAGTAACGTAAGAGTGTACCGTCCTCTCGATCTCTCAAGAGACCCCTCCCCTCAGGAGAGTATTCCCGTGATTAAGGTAAGTACTTCCGAGGTGGGAATACTGGATTAATGAAAGGTTTCCGGGGTGGAGAATTCTGGTGGTGTCACCCGCAATCCTGAAGTTGTATACCTAAAACTCCATTGTGTTTGGGAGTCAGGTAACGTGTTACAGATCGGACCATAATCGATAGTCTTTTGAGTTAGTATCCGTGGGAATACCTGGTGTGATTTTATCTCCTGTGAGAGGAGAACCTGACGGGGTTCCCAAACTGAGACTAGTCAAAGGTAAAGATTTGAAACTGTCTATAAAAGGAAAACAACAACAACAAGTCAACGATTCAACACAGACTGAGAAACATTGAGGTACCTGACGTCGTGTGGTCCGAAGGGACAGGAAGTGATAGAGGGCTTCCAACAAGTTTGAATACAGGTTACTCAGTCACTACGGTAGGTTAGTAGAATAGGAGACTACGGAGGAAAAGGAGGACAGGAGTTAGAAAGGGTCGTAGTCTTAGAAAAGGTTACTCAGTCGAGAAACGTAGTCCACCAGTTTCTTGACTTCGGGGTCATAGTCAGGAAGGTTACTTATAAGTCCCAACTAAAGGAAATCCAAACTAAAATTGAGGTTTATTTTGTTAGTGTAATCTCACATGTAGACCCGAGAACTATAAGGTTACTAATTTAAGTCATCGTGTATGTTCTGAAAACGAACCAACCTTCTCTTCTCTCTCATCTTGTGAGATTTATAGGGGACACTTTCTTTTATGGAGAAACTACTTATTTTCCTGTACCTTAGATCTCCGTACTTCAGAAAGAGACTTTACCCGACTACAAATCTCTCAACTGTACTAAGAAGACCCGAAGTAAACAAAGAGGTGTATCAGAATGGTTGAAACATCTTGACCTTTGGTCAGAAGGTTTAACCGAATTGGTTGACCCGTCTCATAAGTACTTTAAGGATACCTTAAATGACTACAATTATAAAATTCATGAGATGACTTATTAAGTACGATGATGAGAGATTCCTCGACACCGTTGTTCGTATAAAAATCCTTTGAATTACTTCAATATTCTACTTCTTCAGGAAACGTCTTGTGAGTCACTGAGTCCGAAAAGTAGAGATTTCAGTCAGGAAACTTTGGTCTTGAGTCTTCAAGGGAGGTGGTACTTTGAAAGGGTTCCTCTCAATAAAGGAAGAGGGAAAGGTGGAGAGGAGGATTGAAAATTTTAAGGTAATTCTGATGTGAAAGGGTAACCTATTATGAGAGAAACGTTCTACTAAGGACAGGAACAATCTTCCATTAGAAGAATCCTGTTTCAGCATAGAATAGGTGGAAAGGTACGGGTGACAATCGTGTTACCGACCGGTCTAAATCCCAGTCCTTTAAAACGACTTACTTACTTTGACTGTGTGGATGTCGACTCTTTGAGCATACTCAGACATGGACGTTTGTGAAGGGTATTGAGTGTAATTTAGTCCGTAGTATTGTGTACTAAACGGTGGTATAAGACGGTAGGTTCGTCGTATTACGGATCATATGAGACTTCTCCTTTCTTTTTCCTCTTATTTATAAAGGTCTTTTGACCCAAGAACGGACCGACCCCTAACAATGAGTTGGTTCATCGGGGTCTTCTTAGTAAAGTAGAACCTCGAGTCAAAAAGGTCATACACTTTATCCCGAATATTTCGGGTAATATTAAAAAATTAGTTTCAAAGTACTCTTAACATATAGTTGATCTCTTAGTAGTTTTGTCATATGTTTACGTGTAGTGACAATAGGAAGTCGTTTAAACGAATATGTACAGTGAACGATACTCCGTAATTAAGGTTAAAACTCAAGGATTGAACCCTCTACTGTGTCGTACACCTTCCGTCGCAATTCACATTACCCATTCTCGTTCCTGAAACTCTGTCTACACCTAAATTTAGGGTCCCGGTGGTAAAGGGTCACTATCCATTCGTTCCTGACATTACAGTAATTTATATTGAAAAGGGTAAACAGTATCCCCTAGTGTCGTATCCGAAACACCCTAACAACAGTCCCAATTTACTTTTGATAGACATTACATTGGTCATATCTAGGACCGGTCATTATTTTGAGTTATTTATTGTCATCAACAAAAATAATTCTAGTAATAATTAAAAACTTCGACTATGTAGAGGTCTTCACTGAATCAAGGTAGGTGTTTGAAGTAAGGTACCCCTCGTTTCGATTTCCCACTGTTTCGTAATTCTTTGTCTGTAAACAGGGGTCTCCTTTCCTGTAAACATTTTTCACCCGTTTTTATGTTTCTGTTCGATAAACGACACCCGGTCAGGACCCTTCCTTCCTCCCTTAGCTCCGTTCTTTCTTATTGTCTCTGGTTCTCCGTCTCATTTCGAGACATTCCTAAGAGACTCCGTCTCGGTATCTGTCCCGACGGACAGGCCCCCTACAACCCTTTGGTTTCCTCTCCTAATTCACAAAGAGAAACTCTTTTCGTTAACCCGGCGTCAGATACTCCGTTTCTCCTTCTTGGTCTCATCCTACTTGACGGTGTCGAGATTAATGCTTGGTTCTTATTCTATGTCTGAACCCGGGACGTCGTTTCTGGACAGTAAATATATGTCTAGAAATGTCGGTTTAGGCACGTCCCCTTTTGTCGTCTCAATGGTAGATTGGATCGACAGAGACACAGGTATTACACTCGGTATACACAGTAAATTTTAAAAGATTAACTGTATCAAAAAAGTTTTTCATTATGTCTACTTTAATTAAAATTATTGTATAAAAGAAATTGGGTGATATAGGTTTTATCATTCAACCAGACCTAAAAAGGTATTGTAGAATCCCTTTTTCTTGAAAAACCGGCTGTGTTATAAAGATATACGTAAATTATTTTTTAATCATTACTTATACAGTCTAAAGAAAAAAATATGGTTTCAAAGTTTTAGGTCAGTTAATATCGTGTACGGCTGAACATGGTCGGTGTGGAGTTCACGAGTCATCGGTACACATCGGGTCTCGATTAGGGTCCCCTTTTACTAAAGGTAAGAGAACTGGAGAATCCGACGACAAATTCTGGAAAGTTTTCGAGTCTAAGTATCTCGTTCTTTTCTGGAAACCTCTACATGATACCCGTTCCCGATAGATAAATAAGGATTGTCAAAAAGAAATTGTAGAGACGAAGTTAAATTTATCAAGTGTGGGGTGACTTTTGGAGGAGATTAACTTGTGAGCGACTACTGACTGATTCACGAACCACGTACACGATTCAGTGAAGTCAGCACACGATGAGAAACGAGGGGTACCTGACATCGGACGGTCAGAGCGACAGGTACCCTAAGAGGTCCGTTCTTACGACCTTACCCAACGGCAGAGGAAGAGGCCCCGTAGAAGGACTGGATCCCCAGTTTGGAAACAGAGGACATAGAGGACGAAACCTTCGCCTAAGAAAATGGTGTCTCGGTGACCCCTTCGAGTTCACGAACCAGACCCGTCCAATTAGTACCACCTACAAGACAGGTGAGAGGGTAAGATTCCCTTTGACGGACTGGGTGTGAAAGAGGGACGTTAGGGTTCCGTCGAAATACATGGGTGGAGAAGACCGATATGGGAGAGACCGAGTCCACTGGTCCCTACTTATCCGTGTACTGAGGTACTTGACAACCTAAATAGACATATCAGTGGACCACACCTTTCCGAACAGGTTCGTCTCTGACTGGTGACTCCTGATCAACCCGGTTAGTCGAGGGGACAGTCCTTATACCTCCGTCTTAGTCTGAATCTCTCTTCGTAGTCTCCTTCTGTGTGTACGTTCTTCGTCTTTCTCGAAGTTATTTTAACACAAAAGTCAATCAAGAAGTCAAAGAAGTCCAAGGAGAGTCTAGATAAAAGGTGGAGTCCTAAGGGTTCCGTAAAGTAAAATTGTTTCGTGAAGAGGTCCACTTTCTTAAAACTTTCGGAGGATACCCTCCCAGAGGTTCATTGGGGCCAAGAACCTTGACACAACCTTGGACGATCATAGTTGGTGTAAGACCCGAGGATTTCGTATCGACAAAACGACAAAGATCAGATGGCACTCTAAGGACATAGAAAGTACCAATACTAATCGAATATTCTGAGGGAATACACACTACGTCGCCATTTTTTAGGCGGATGGTTACGTTCTCTATGTTCTCTGCGTCTAAGATAGGGACTCGACTATTCTAAGGGACCTTATCCTTTACCGTAAGGTAAGGTCCTAAGAACAGACCCTTTAGAGTACCTGTTTCTCAGTCTGTGCGGACTCGCTCGTACGTACGTATGCACACCTCCTTAGGAATTACTCAGATATGGAAAGTTGTTTTTCCGGATGGTATCTCTACCTACGAAGATGTGTGTAAGTTCGTTTCTAGAAAAGGTAGTGAGGGGAGGTCAGAACAAACGTCAGACAGAGTACGAATGTAAATCGGACTGTCTCTTTACTATCTAATGAAACCCAACGTAAGAGTTTATTGATACGAGACTCTTCTGGAGTAAAGTCACTGGAAGGTCCCTGGGAAAATTCGGCGTGTAGTAGTTGTCATCACTAAGAGTTGATATTGAAGTGTGGTGTTTGTGGACTCCATGAAGATTTTAGATAGCTACGGGTGTCGGGAAGGGTCTGGGTACTTTGTTCTTAGAGACCCTCGTCCAGGGAACTGTAGACCTAGAGAATTTTGCAGAGGTTTATTAAGATTACACGTCGGTGTTAACTCTTTATGACTATATGTCCTATACGGGAACATATCCAAACCCAAATACCGTTTAGTTTGGTCCATAACAGAATTGATATTTTCTTTACATATAAACAAAAGATTTCTTATGTATTTTTCACCTCTTGTCAGGTTTCACCCTTTCAGAGAAAGTAGTTATCTTAGGGGTTGTTAGAGTGAGGGACCTTTATTGATAAAATCGAAGTATACACGGGAAGGTTTTTAACAGACACAGTTACGTTTATATACCCCAAAGGGTCCACCGAGTCACGCATTTCTTCGACGGACGTAACGTCTTCTGTGTCCTCTACGTCCACGTTGGGGACCCAGTCCTTCTAGGGAACCTCTTCCTTTACCGTTGGACGAGGTCATAAGAAGAAACCCTTTAAGGTGCCTGTTTCCTGGGACCACCCGATCTCAGGTACCCCAACGTTTCTCAGTCTGTACGGACTCACTGACTCGTGTCGTGTCGTACATTTATATCCATACCTATATACATATAGTCAAGTCAAGTCAGCGAGTCAGTACAGACTGAGAAGCGCTGGGGTACTTAGTATCGTGCGGTCCGGAGGGACAGGTAGTGGTTGAGGGTCTCAAGTGAGTTTGAGTACAGGTAACTCAGCCACTACGGTAGGTCGGTAGAGTAGGAGACAGTAGGGGAAGAGGAGGACGGGAGTTAGGGAGGGTCGTAGTCTCAGAAAAGGTCACTCAGTTAAGAAGTGTACTCCACTGGTTTCATGACCTCAAAGTCGAAGCTGTAGTCAGGAAGGTCACTTGTGGGTCCCGACTAGAGGAAGTCTTACCTGACCAACCTAGAGGAACGTCAGGTTCTCACAAGAGGTTGTAGTGTCGAGTTTTCGTAGTCAAGAAGTCGAGAGTCGAAAGAACTGTCAGGTTGAGAGTGTAGGTATGTACTGGTGTCCTTTTTGGTATCGGAACTGATCTACCTGGAAACAACTGTTTCATTATAGAGACGAAAAGTTATACGATAGATCCAACCAGTATTGAAAGGAAGGTTCCTCATTCGTAGAAAATATATGCATATATACGTGTACATAAATATATATCTTTGTATCCATATAGACACCTCTCTCCGTATGTATATTTGTTTATATACACGTGTATATGTAAAAAAAGGATACCAACCGAAAAAAGTACGATTATATAAAATCAATAATCGGATCTTTAAACACTAAATTTTTTATTATCGTCCCCTGAAGGGACCCCCAGGTCACCAATTCTTAAGTGGAAGGTTACGTCCCCTATGTTCAAACTAGACGTCAACCCCTTGATTCTAGGGTGTACGATGTCTCATTGATCCGAATGTGCGACGTTGATGACCTTGGGTGTACGAGACGTCGGGTGTACGACGGTTGATAACTCGGGTGTGGTGTCGAGCTCTCAGACATATGGTGTTCCTTTCTAGGGTGTACTACGTTCCCTTTAGGGTTCATGACGTTGACTGTGTCGGTTTATTTGTTTATTCGAAGCGTCTACTGTGACCTCTGTGTCCTCTACGTCCAAACTCGTAACCCATCCCTTCTAGGGGACCTCTACCTTTACCGTTGGGTGAGGTCTTAAGAACGACCTTTTAGGCTCCTGTCTCTCCCACCCGATACCAAGTACCCCAGTGTTTGTTAGTCTGTACTGACTCGTTGTAGGATAATCAACTATATCCATATATATATATTTTATTCCCGTCACAAACTCTTCAATAAATGAAAGGGTCTATTGTGTTGTTTAATATTTCGATTTCACTAATTTTGTCACACTAGAATAAGGATCTTATTTACCAAACAAACTGATCTTATTTTTTGAATTTTTTATTACTTTAACTAAACCATATACTTTTTTAACCGTAAAGTCTAGTCATCCCCTTTTCTATCTGATGAGTTATTTAACAAAACCCCATTAACCGATGAAAAATTTTTCACCTGAGAAAGGTTCACCACCAGTGACCACCTAAGGGTTAAGACGATCTTACTTTACGATGGAACTGTCCAAATAACCTAGATAAAGACTAACGAAGCCACGAAAAGGTATTAGAGAGATCACAACGTGGTCATAACATTAATAATATACAACACTGTAAATTTTTATAGATCATACTAATCTGAAGGAAGGACTGTAATGAAAAGGAGGGTTTATAACGGACCGATCCCTAAGTAGTGGACGAGGTGTGACTGATTCGTCGGGTCCTCCGTGAATGTTACTATTTCACTTTCACCTTCACAATCTACGAGTCAGAACAGACTGAGAAACCCTGGGGTACCTGACGTCTGAGGAGACAGGTACCTGAAGAGGTCCATTCTTATGACCCTCACCCAACGGTACGGGAGGAGGTTCCCTAGAAGGGCTGGGTCCCTAACTTGGACACAGAAGACGCAATTTCCACCTAAGAAATGGTGAATCGGTGGTCCCTTCGGGTCATTATTTCGTTCTCGGGTTTATTATGGTTTTGTTTCATAGGATATAGTCATGACTTCCACGAGACTTTTGTTTAACAGTAACGTTGATATCGAGTGTTTTCAACCGGTCTTGGATGTGAGATTCGAATTTATTCCACTGACGATGATTTTATTTTATAAATCCATACTAGTTCTCAGAGGATTGTACAATAGGTTTTACAGGTTTTATATCAACCTTTAGTGAGAGTATGGTTCTAGGTCCTTTTCGTATTGAACTTACTCTCTTCTGTTAGTTTGTTACGGATGTAACTCCACTTAGTCTGTAACCTTTATAGACTGTTCTTAAAATTTCGTCGACAATATTTTTACAAAGTTCTTATTAATGTTTAAGAGAACTTTGTTTACTTTGTTAGAGTCGTTTCTTTACTTTCAATACCACCAAATTAGTGATTCAGTACAGACTGAGAACGTTGGGTTATCTGCCATCGGACGGTCCGAAGAGATAGGTACCCTAAGAGGTCCGTTCTTATGACCTCACCCAACGATAAAGGAAGAGGTCTCCTAGGAGGGTTCGGTCCTTAGTTTGGGTCCAGAGGACGTAAAGTCCGTCTAAGAAATCGTCGACTTGAAGTTCCCTTCGGGGAAATTATCCTATAATACATCATCATCTGACTTGACTTGACTTGACTCTGACGTATCATAGGGTGACATATCTATCTGATATTAAATTAATTGGGTAGAGGGTGGTACTTTTAAATCCAATACAGAGTCATGACACTACTTGTAGAAATATGTATATATCAACACACAAAGGTACGACTTCTTAAAAAATTCACATTTTTAGTTCGGTAATTTATATGTTATTGTCTTCAATTATTTGTCCTTTCTTCATTATTTCTATTGTAGTCTTTATTTGACTTTTGTCATTGTGTTATCTCTTTTAGTTATTTTTGTTTATAGGCTAACAATATTCTTTTTTTAGTTCTAATCATTTGGAGATCGATCTGACTATCTATACTTTTCTTTTTTCTGTTTAATGGTTGTAGTCCTTACTTTATCCTCTATAACGATGTTTAGACCATCGGAAATTTTCCTATTATTTCTTTATTTACCTGTTAAAACGTCAAAATTTAGGTCTTTTCTTCACCTGATTATCGAACTTTTGGTACTTATTACTTTTAAGTTCAGTTCTACTTTACAGTAGATTTATTAAGATGTTAATAATATTTTTAACTAAAATATTAAATTTTCGAGTGTTTTTTCTTTAGAGATCCAAGTTTAATAAAGTGGCCTCTTAAAATAGTTCGTAAATTCCTTCTTAATTGTGGTTAAAATATATTAGTACAGGTTTTTTATATCTCTTCCTTAGTGAAACATTAAGTAAAATACTCTGATCATAATGGAACTATAGTTTTCGTCTATCATGTTTTTCCCTTTTATCGTTTAGTCATTGAGTGTTTGACTATATGTTTTTAACAGTTGTTTCATAGTCATTCAACTTAGGTCGTCAAAAAGGATTTTTTCTTATTATACTGGTTCACCCCAAAATAAAGTCTATACGTTTCGAAGGAGTTTAAAGTTTTAGTAAGTTTACATTAGGGGAGATAGTTGTCCGATTTCTACTTTTTAGTATACTAGTATAGTTAATTACGTCTCTTTTGTAAAATTTTTTAAGTTGTAAGTGAGTACTGAATTTCTTTCTTTGGAAAGTTACTCGATTTTTATCTCCTTTTGAAAGGGATGAACTAGTTCTCGTGAATATTGTTTTAGATTTTACTTGTAATAAGAATTAACACTTTCTTTCCGACTTCCGAAAAGGAAATTCTAACCCTTGTTGATTATTTGTACCTTGTTGTCTGACCAAGATTTATCCTTTTCCTCAGGCAGTTCCGACATATAACAGTGGGACGAATAAATTGAAGATACGTCTCATGTAGTACTCTTTACGACCTGACCTTCTTTGTGTTCGACTTTAGTTCTAACGGCCCTCTTTATAGTTATTGGAGTCTATACGTCTACTGTGGTGGAAACACCGTCTTTCACTTCTCCTTGATTTTTCGGAGAACTACTTTCACTTTCTTCTCTCACTTTTTCAACCGAATTTTGAGTTGTAAGTCTTTTGCTTCTAGTAACGTAGGTCAGGGTAGTGAGGTACCCTTTATCTACCCTTTTGTCACCTTTGTCACAGTCTGAAATAAACAAACCCGAGGTTTTAGTGACGTCTACCACTGACGTCGGTACTTTAATTTTCTACGAATGAGGAACCCTCTTTTCAATACTGGTTGGATCTATCGGATAAGTTTTCGTCNCTTGATTTTTCGGAGAACTACTTTCACTTTCTTCTCTCACTTTTTCAACCGAATTTTGAGTTGTAAGTCTTTTGCTTCTAGTACCGTAGGTCAGGGTAGTGAAGTACCCTTTATCTACCCCTTTGTCACCTTTGTCACAGTCTGAAATAAACAAACCCGAGGTTTTAGTGACGTCTACCACTGACGTCGGTACTTTAATTTTCTACGAATGAGGAACCCTCTTTTCAATACTGGTTGGATCTATCGGATAAGTTTTCGTCTCTGTAATGAAACGGCTGATTCCAGGTAGATCAGTTCCGATACCAAAAAGATCATCAGTACATACCTACACTCTCAACCTGACACTTCTTCCGACTCGCGGCTTCTTAACTACGAAAACTTGACACCACAACCTCTTCTGAGAAGTCTCAGGGAACCTGACGTTGCTCTAGGTTGGTCAGGTAAGATTTCCTCTAGATGGACCCCTAAAGAAACCTTCCTTACTACGATTTCGACTTTGAGGTCATGAAACCGGTGGAGTACGTTTCTCAACTGAGTAACCTTTTCTGAGACTACGACCCTCCCTAACCCCCGTCCTCCTCTTCCCCTGTTGTCTCCTACTCTACCGACCTACCGTAGTGGCTGAGCTTCCTGTACTCAGACTTACTTGAGGTTCTCAACCACTACCTGTCCCTTCGGACCGCACGACGCTAAGTACCCCAGAGTTTCTCAGCCTGTACTGACTCGCTGACTTGACTGACTTGACTTATTTGTCTTTAGAGAACGTAAGGATATGAGATTGTTACTCTTTTGTCTTTACTTCCTTTGTTAGGGTAAGTGGTGACGTTGTTTTTCTTGTTTTATTTATATTTATTTTTATAAATCCTTATTTAAATGGGTTTCTTTGTTTTCGAATATATATCTTTTCATATTTCATGACTACTTTCTTTAGTTTCTACTGTGAGTATCTACCTCTTTATGTGGTACAAAGACCTAACCTTCTTAGTTATATCACTTTCTCATATGTGGGTTTCGTTAGATATCTAAGTTTCGTTAGGGATAGTTTGATGGTTAACATAAAAAGTGTCTTGATCTTGTTTATTAAAGTGTTAAATATACCTTTGTGTCTTTTGGAGATTATCGGTTTCGTTAGAACTCTTTCTTGTCTTGACCTTGTTAGTTGGACGGACTGAAGTCTGATATGATGTTTCGATGTCAGTAGTTCTGTCATACCATGACCGTGTTTCTGTCATTATATCTAGTTACCTTGTTTTGTCTTTCGGATCTCTATTTAGGTGTGTGGATACCTCCGGAATAGAAACTGTTTCCTCCGTTTTTATATATTACCTCTTTTCTATTGGAAAAATTGTTTACCACGACCTTTTTGACCAGTTGGTGGTACTTTCTTACTTTGATCTTGTGAAAGATTGTAATATATGTTTTTATTTGAGTTTTACCTAATTTCTAGATTTACATTCTGGTCTTTGATATTTTGATTATCTCCTTTTGTATCCGTTTTGTGAGAGACTGTATTTAGTGTCATTCTAGGAGATACTGGGTGGAGGGTCTCATTGTCTTTATTTTCGTTTTTATTTGTTTGCCCTGGATTAATTTAAATTTTCAAAAACGTGTTACTTCCTTTGATATTGGTTCCACTTTTCCGTCGAAGTCTTACCCTCTTTTATTATCGTTTACTTTGTTAACTGTTTCTTAATTAGAGGTTTTATATGTTCGTCGAGTACGTCGAGTTATGGTCTTTTCAGTTATTGTATTAGGTTTTTACCCGGTTTCTTAATTTGTCTGTAAAGAGGTTTCTTCTGTATGTCTACCGATTGTTTGTGTATTTTTCTACAAGTTGTATTGAGTAATAGTCTCTTTACGTTTAGTTTTGATGTTACTCCATAGTTAAGTACGGTCAGTCTTACCGACGGTAGTTTTTCAGATGTTTGTTATGTAAGACCTCTCTCACACCTCTTTTCCCTTGGGAGAATGTGACAACCACCCTTACGTTTGATTATGTCGGTGATACCTCTTGTCACACCTCTAAGGAATTTTTTTGACCTTTGTCTTGACGGAATACTGGGTCGTTAGGGTGACGACCCGTATGTGTGGCTCCTTTGGTCTTCACTTTCTCTGTGTACATGGGGTCACCAGTAACGTCGTGCTAAACGTTATCGATCCTGTACCTTCGTTGGACCTACAGGTATCCGTCTACTTACCTATTCCTTCAACACCATGAATATGTGTTACCTTATAGTGAGTCGATTTATTTTCTTGTGTATACTCAGTCAAGATTACTCCATATGTTTTGTCCTCGGATAATATGTCTTACTTCATTCAGTCTTTCTCTTTGTGGTTATGTCATATAATTGTGTATATATACCTTAAATCTTACTGTCATTGTTACTGGGATATATGTTCCATCTTTTTCTCTGTGTCTACATTTCTTGTCTCAAAACCTGAGACACCCTCTTCCTCTCCCACCCTGTTATACCCTCTTATCGTAACTTTGTACATATAATGGTATACATTTTATCTACTGGTCACGTCCGAGTTACGTACTTCGTGTCGGGAGTTTCGACCATGGGACCCTGTTACATCTCCCTATCCCATCTCGCCCTCTACCCACTCCCCAAGTCCTACCCCCCTGTGGACATATGGCACCGACTAAGTACAGTTACATACCGTTTTAAGTGGTGTTATAATATTTCATTAATCGAAGGTTAATTTTATTTAATTAAATTTTTAGTGTAATCCATTGAATGGAATCAATTATATGTAGACAGAGTCAAAAGATCCTTCAAACAGTGAAAAGGATGTCTAATTTTGTAAACTAATTTTTTTTTCTAACCCTTGTTCCATTCCCACGGACTTAGTGATGAGTGTGAGTTGTATCATGACTTTCAAGATCGGTCACGTTATTCTGTTCTGTTCCTTAGTTTTAGTATGTCTATCCTTTCCCCTTTAATTTTGTTAGAGATAGACATCTACTATACTACTAGATACATCTCTTAGAGTTTCTTAGAGAATTATTTTCTTTTTTATAGGGTTTTGATAACTCAATGTACTAACGTCCTAAATTGTAGTTGTGTGTTTTTAATTAATATAAAACTTCTCTATAACTAGTTTCATATGTAAGTCAATATTGTACTTATTTGAGATCTCTGTCTCACATGTCCCGAAGGGTCCACCGTGATATGTTTAGATAAAGTTTTACCTAATCTTCGAATTTACATTTTGATATTCCGTAAATCTTTTTTGTCCTCTTTTAGAAACTTTTGATCCTGATCCGTTTTTCAAAAATAAGAAAGGAGATTTTCTTGTTAGATGTTTTCTTTTATAACTATTTAACCTGAAACAGTTTTAAATTTTGTAAACGAGAAACTTTCTAGAATAAATCTCCTACTTCATGTTTAAATGGCTCACCCTCTTTTATAAACATTTGATGTGTAGACCTTTTTTCTATAAATGGTTCTTATATATTTCTTGAGTACCTTGAGTTATCGTTTTTTTTTGGGGTTTTGTTTGATTTCTAGGTTAAATTTTTACCTATTTTCAGTAATTAAACTGTAGAATAACTTTTCCTATATATCTACCGTTTGTTCATGTATTTGTTACAATTTGTGATAATCGGTAACCTCTTTACGTTTAATTTTAGTGTTACTCTATAGTGATGGGTGGATAGTCTTTCAGATTTCATTTTTTATCACTATTGTGGTTACGACTGTTCCTACGTCTTTTCGAGGTACTGAAGATGTGACGATTCTCATTAGGTTTTGCAATACCGGTGGTACCTTTTATCAAACCGTCAAGTGGGATTTTGATCTTTACTTGAATAGTATTCTGAGTCTATAACATGAGAGTCCGTAAATAGAGTCTCTTTACCGTTAAATACAAGTACGTCTTTGTATGTGTTTACGATTATTAAACATCAAGGGGGTTGACCTTTGATGGGTCTATCGGAGGATACCCATTTACCTACTGATTAATTTGTTTAACTTGTTAAGGTGTACGACTCCTTATGATAAGTCGTCACTTTTTTCTTAGTTGATAACTATGTACGTTGTTGAACCTATCCAGAATTCTTTTAGAACGACTCACCTTTTTCTGACAGATATGGTACATTAATGACGTACTAATGTAAATATATTACGAAGACGTTATTTTAATAGGTCTACTTGTTGTCTAATTACCAAAGTTTTACAATCTCTACTCACCTCACATACGTTTTTCTATCACTTTCTCTCGGAACACCACTACTATCCCAAAATATAGACTTAACAACACTATCAATATGGTATATCAATATACTATAATTGTAGTATTTTACCGTGTGTCAATATTTGTACATGTGTTTACTCAAGTACATACTGTATTTTAAGATTATTCCAACTATCTAACATGGTTCCAGTCAATAGATTAAAACTATAACAAGGTATCAATACGTTTTACAATTATAACCCCTCTGACTAACTTCACCCGTGTACAGTCCTTCGTAAATTGTCCTCCGAAGGACACACGACAAAACCTAGACAGTCCTTAAGAGACGAGGAATAATTAAGGACTTATGAGTCCTTAATTCTCCTCTCCGTTCGGAGAGGGTCCCCGACTTCTTAGGTCGGTAAAGGAAGTAATCAAAAAGATATGTCACTATTCTTAGGAGAAGGTAGAACACTTGGTATGCCATTTTCACTAACAAATGTTGGGAGAGAAAGAAATTATACCTAACGGATACAAAACATTCAGACCTTAAAATTAGAATTAGAAAAGACTCTTATTGATGGAACATTCTGTCATATATACGGGTGTGGAATAACTAATTTTGTGGAAACGAGGTAGTCTCGAGACCAGGGGTACAGAAAGAAAGGGAGAGAGAGAGAGAGGAGGAGAGAAAAAGTCCGACTAGGGGACCTCTCGTCTCCGAGAGACTCAAGTGAAAGGACGGGTCCGAAGATTCTGGGAGAGCTCTTCCACGAGACGTGGAAGTGGGGTAGCTCTCCCGTGGACTCCAGAAACACTTGTCTCGTTCGTGACGCATCCCCGAAATAACCGAAAGACACATTTGGTTCCTTATAGTCGAAGAAAGAGAGAAATGAAAGAATAGCAGCTGAGGCCTGGTGGTCCAAGACCAGGTTATTTCCTGGAGTTGTCCGTGTGTCAGTACTTAGTTATTTATAAAGTGATCTTTTTTAAAAATTTCTTCATGTGTCTAGTGAAGTCACTAGTTCACTTAGTGTTGGAACAGATTAAGTTACTTTGATACTCGGTACGGTGCATCACAGTGGGTTCTGGTTGTCCAGTACCACCTCTCCAGACTGTCTTACACCAGATGACCTCTTTGCTTACCGTTTGGTGAAGTCATAAGAACGGAACTCTTGGGGTACTTATCATACTTTTCCGTTTTTCTTTACTGTGACTTTCTACTTGAGGGGTCCAATCATCCACGGGTTATACGAGGACCTCTTCTCCCCTCTTTATTGAAGACTTTCTTACTTCTCTACCTCGGTTTGGTTTTTGTTGTGGGTCGACACCTACACTGACCACTACCTTCATTTCAGACTACGACATTTCTTGTTATAATGTATCCGTGAACCTTACTATCCAGGTACTTAGTTCCATTTAACCCTCACCAGTTTGTCCTCTACCGTTCTCACTTTTAACTGTAAAGTCCTTAGTCACTTGATTTTACCTGACCCTACCCGTTTAAATTAAGTTTACTGGTAATATAGATGATGACACCCGTTCTTAGGGAATCTTCTTTACCTCATCGGTAGTATCCGTTGTTTTCTCAGGATTTACGTCATTAACCTATGTCAGAGTTTTTACTGTCTTACTAGAGACAAACAAAGGTTCCTTTCGGTAAGTGATAGTGCCACTAGGTTCAGATACAGGGTTGGTCATTACGACTTCTTCGACTTGCCAAGAAACTTCTGGATGTTCTAGAAGATCTTGATTGTGGGTTTTCTCTACAGTAAAAGGAGTATCCCCTGACCTTACGTTTTCATCCTTCAGTTCTTTGTGGACCTCATTGTCCGTTTAAAACGAACTCTTATGTTTCACTTCGTCCCGTTTCCAATTGTCTCAAAACGGTTCTCTTACGTGACCAGTATCGTTTGTGGGAGAAGGTTGTTGTGGTCTCTGCTGGGATGTATACCTGGAGTGGTCCACCAGTTGTGGTTTTAGTCTAACGAGATATGTCAGTCGTTTTTGTTCTGGTCCTCGACTGACACCGAGTCTAGTACTAGAGGAATTACGGTTTAAGTCTGAATTTAACTTCTTTAATCCCTTTTGGTGATCTGCTAAGTCCATACTGGATTTAGTTTAGGGAATTTTAATATGTTACCTTCACCGTTTATCTAAGTTCCCTAATCTAGACTATGTGTCTCCCGGATCTCTTGATACCTGTCTCGAATCACTGTAACATGTCCTCCGTCACTAGTTCTGGTAGGGGTTTTTTTCTTTACGTTTTTCCGTTTTACCAACAGACTCCTCCGGGATGTTTATCGACTCTTTTCTTCTCTTCGATTTCCGTTTCCTCTTTCCCTTTCTATATGGGTAGACTTACGTCTCAAGGTTTCTTATTTTCCCCTCTATTCTTTCGGAAAGAGTTACTAATTACGTTTCTTTATCTCCTTTTGTTACCTTACCCTTTCTGATCGCTAGAGAAGTTCTTTAATCTCTATTGTTCCCTTGTAAAGTACGTTTCTACCCGTGTTATTTCCTAACTTTACCATACCTGGATTGTCTTCGTACATACCTGGATCGGATGGGGGCGGACTCCGGTCCCCGCCGCCGACCCTCCTCGACGGGGTGCGGGCTCCGGTCCCCGCCGGTCCTGCTCGCTGGGGTGCAGGTTCCTCGCCACCGACGCACCCACGGCCTCGCGGATCTCCTCGATAAGGTACAAGTTTAAGCCCTCCCCTCCGCCACTCCTCTATTAGGAGCAGGTTCCATTCCTTGTCGTCGACGCGAAACGACCCCGTCGACACTTCTCTATGGGGTACATGTTCCATTCTCTTTGGGTTCATTCTGCCATACACAACGTTCTCCCGTCTGTGTGACTTTGGTATTAGTGTCTTTTGATCAGTTAGATTAGTGTGATCCTGGTGTCGGAACAGATTACGTTACTTTGATTCGGTACGGGATACCCCGGTGGGTTCTACCCGCCGGTACCACCTCTCCAGACTGTGTTACACCAGGTGACCTCTTCCCTTACCGTTTGGTGAAGTCATAAGAACGGAACTCTTGGGGTACTTGTCATACTTTTCCGTTTTACTATGCTATGACTTTCTCCTTGAGGGGTCCAGTCATCCACGGGTTATACGTGACCTCTAGTCCCCTCTTTATTGAGGTCTTCTTACTTCCCTACCTCGGTTTCGTTTTTGTTATGTGTCAACACCTACACTGACCACCATCTTCGTTCTAGGCTACGACATTTCTCGTTATAACGTATCCTTGGACCTTACAGTCCAGGTACTTAGTTCCGTTTAACCTTCACCAGTTTGTCCTCTACCGTTCTCACTTGCAACTGTAAGATCCTTAGTCGTTTGATTTTACTTGACCTTACCCACATAAATTGAGTCTACTGGTAATATAGATGATGACGTCCGTCCTTAGGGAGTCTTCTTTACCTCATCGGCAGTACCAGTTGTTTTGTCAGACTTTACGTCATGAACCTACGTTAGAGTTTTTGCTGTCTTACTAGAGACAAGTAGAGGTTCCGTTTGGTAAGTTATAGTGTCATTAGGTTCAGATATGGGGTTGGTTATTACGACTTCTTCGACTTCAACTTACCAAGATACTTCTGGATTTTCTGGAAAATCTTGATTGTAGGTTTTTTCTAAAGGAAAAGTAATATCCCCTGACCTTACGTTTTCATCCTTCAGTTCTTTGTGGACCTCATTGTCCTTTTAAACCGGAACCTTACACCTTACTTCGTCCCGTTTCATGATTGTCTCAAAACAGTTCTTTTACGTGACCAGTATCGTTTGCGGGAGAAGGTTGTTGTGTTCTCTTCTGAGATGTGTACCTGTAGTGGTCTACCAGGTGTGGTTTTAGTCTAACTAATATAAGAAACGTCGGTTTCTACCTCTTCGAGATATGTCAGTTGCTTTTGTTCTGGTCCTCGACTGACACCGAGTCTAGTACTTGAGGAATAACGGTTTAAGTCTGAATTTAACTTCGTTCATCCCTTTTGACGAACTGGTAAGTCCATACTGGATTTAGTTTAGGGAATACTAATATGTCACCTTCACTCTTTATCTAAATTCCCGGATCTAGACTATCTATCTCACGGACTACTTGATACCTAACTCCAAGCACTGTAACATGTCCTCTGTTCCTAGTTCCTTTACCTTTTCTTTACGTTTTTTCGTTTTGCCGACAGACTCCTCCGGAATGTTTATCGACACTTTTCTTCTCTTCGCTTTTCGTTTCCTCTTTTCCTTTCTATATTCGTAGACTTACGTCTCAAGGTTTCTTATCGTTCTTCTCGATTCTTTCGGAAGGAGTCACTAGTTACGTTTCTTTATCTCCTTTTGTTGTTTTACCCTTTTTGATCCCTAGAGAAGTTCTTTTAATCTCTATGGTTCCCTTGTAAAGTACGTTTATACCCGAGCTATTTCCTGTCTTTACCATACCTGGATTGTCTTCGTCTTTTATAATTCTTCTCCACCGTTCTTATGTGTCTTCTTGATATGTTTTTTCTAGAAGTGCTGGGTCTATTAGTGCTACCACACTAGTAAGTGGATCTCGGTCCGTAGGCCCTTACACTTCAGTTCACCCGGAATCTTTCGTAGTGATGTTTGTTTCGATCACCTCCACTACCGTAAGGTCAACTCGATAAAGTTTAGGACTTTCTACTACGACACTTTCACGACGTNGTTCTTATGTGTTTTCTTGATATGTTTTTTCTAGAAGTGCTGGGTCTATTAGTGCTACCACACTAGTAAGTGGATCTCGGTCCATAGGCCCTTACACTTCAGTTCACCCGGAATCTTTCGTAGTGATGTTTGTTTCGATCACCTCCACTACCGTAAGGTCAACTCGATAAAGTTTAGGACTTTCTACTACGACACTTTCACGACGTGAGTTATACGGTCGTTTAAACCTTTTGAGTCGTCACCGGTGTCCTGACCTTTTCCAGTCAAAAGTAAGGTTACGTTTTCTTTCCGTTACGGTTTTTTACGAGTTTGATGGTGTGTTGACGTAAGTAGAGTGTACGATCATTTCATTACGAGTTTTAAGATGTTCCGTCCGAAGTCGTTATGCACTGGGTACTTTAAGGTCTACAAGTTCGACCAAAATCTTTTCCGTCTCCTTGGTCTCTAGTTTAACGGTTGTAGACGACCTAGCACCTTTTTCGTTCTCTCAAGGTTTTTTTGTAGATAAAGACGAAGTAACTGATACGGTTTCGGAAACTGACACACCTAGTGTTATTTGACACCTTTTACGACTCTCTCCACCCTTATGGTCTGGTGGACCGGACGGAGAACTCTTTGGATATACGTCCAGTCCTTCGTTCTCAATCTTGGCCTGTACCTTGTTGTCTGACCAAGGTTTATCCTTTTCCTCATGTAGTTCCGACATATAACAGTGGGACGAATAAATTGAAGATACGTCTCATGTAGTACTCTTTACGACCCGACCTCCTTCGTGTTCGACCTTAGTTCTAACGACCCTCTTTATAGTTATTGGAGTCTGTACGTCTACTGTGGTGGGAATACCGTCTTTCACTTCTCTTTGATTTTTCGGAGAACTACTTTCACTTTCTTCTCTCACTTTTTCAACCGAATTTCGAGTTGTAAGTCTTTTGCTTCTAGTACCGTAGGCCAGGGTAGTGAAGTACCCTTTATCTACCCCTTTATCACCTTTGTCACAGTCTGAAATAAAAGACCCGAGGGTTTAGTGACGTCTACCACTGACGTCGGTACTTTAATTTTCTGCGAATGAGGAACCCTCTTTTCAATACTGGTTGGATCTATCGTATAAGTTTTCGTCTCTGTAATGAAACGGTTGTTTCCAAACAGATCAGTACCGATACCAAAAGGAACCAGTGCATACCTACACTCTCAACCTGACACTTCTTCCGACTCGCGGTTTCTTAACTACGAAAACTTCACACCACAACCTCTTCTGAGAACTCTCAGGGAACCTGACGTTGCTCTAGGTTGGTCAGGTAGGATTTCCTCTAGTCAGGACACACAAGTAACCTCCCTGACTACAACTTCGACTTTGAGGTCATGAAACCGGTGGAGTACGCTTATCAACTGAGTAACCTTTTCTGAAACTACGACCCTCCCTAACTCCCGTCCTCCTCTTCCCCTGCTATCTCCTACTTTACCGACCTACCGTAATGACTGGGTTACCTGCACTCAGACTCACTTGAGGCCCTCAACCACTACCCGTCCCTCCGGACCGTACGACGTTAAGTACCCCAGCGTTTCTCAGCCTGTGCTGATTCGCTGACTTGACTTGACTTGACTTGACTGTCTTGTCTTCGTCTTCTATAATTCTTCTCCACCGTTCTTATGTATCTTCTCGATATGTTTTATCTAGAAGTGCTGTGTCTATTGGTGCTACCACACTAGTGAGTGGATCTCGGTCTGTAGGACCTTACGTTTCAGTTTACCCGGAATCCTTGGTAGTGATGTTTGTTTCGATCACCTCCACTACCTTAAGGTCGACTAGATAAAGTTTAGGATTTTTATACTACGACACTTTAACGACGTGAGTTGTACAGTCGTTTAAACCTTTTGAGTCGTCACAGGCATCTTGACTTTTTCCAGTCAAAAGGAGGTTAGAGTTTCTTTTCGTTACGGTTTCTTACGAGTTTGATGGCGTGTTAACGTGAGTAGAGTGTGCGATCATTTCATTACGAGTTTTAAGAGGTTCAGTCGGAAGTTGTCATACACTTGGTAATTGAAGGTCTACAAGTTCGACATAAATCTTTGCCGTCTTCTTAAGCTCTAGTTTAACAGTTGTAGACAACTTAGAAGTTTTTTCGTTCTCTTAAGGTCTATTTGTAGATGAAGACGAAGTGACTGATACGGTTTAGGAAACACATTTAGTGTTGTTTGACACCTTTTAAGAAGTTCTCTACCCTTATAGTCTGGTGGAATGGACCGAGGACTCTTCAGACATACGTTCAGTTCTTCGTTGCCAATCTTGACCTGTACCTTGTTGTCTAATCAAGGTTTAACCCTTTCGTCATACAGTTCCGACATATAACAGTAGGACGAATAAATTGAATATACGTCTCAGTCAGTCAGTCAGTCGAGTCAGCGAGTCAGCACAGGTTGAGAAACGCTGGGGTACTTAGTGTCGTGTGGTCCGGAGGGACAGGTAGTGGTTGAGGGTCCCAAGTGAGTTTGAGTACAGGTAACTCAGCCACTACGGTAGGTCGGTAGAGTAGGAGACAGTAGGGGAAGAGGAGGACAGGGGTTAGGGAGGGTCGTAGTCCTCCCAGAAAAGGTTACTCAGTTGAGAAGCGTACTCCACCGGTTTCATAACCTCAAAGTCGAAGTTGTAGTCAGGGAGGTTACTTGTGTGTCCTGACTAGAGGAAATCCTACCTGACCAACCTAGAGGAACGTCAGGTTCCCTGAGAGTTCTCAGAAGAGGTTGTGGTGTCAAATTTTCGTAGTTAAGAAGCCGTGAATCGAAAGAAATATCAGGTTGAGAGTATGGGTCTGTACTGATGACCTTTTTAGTATCGGAACTGATCTACCTGGAAACAACCGTCTCATTACAGAGACGAAAAATTATACGATAGATCCGACCAGTATTGAAAGTATACGTTTTCATGTAGTACGCTTTACGGTCCGACCCACTTCATATTCGACCTTAGTTCTTGCGAACCTCTTTATAGTTATTGGAGTCTATACGTCTACTGTGGTGGGAATACTGGCTTTCGTTTCACCTTGACTTCTCGAAGAACTACTTTCACTTTCTCCTCTCACTTTTTCGACTGAATTTTGAGTTATAAGTTTTTTGATTCTATTACCGTAGACCAGGGTAGTTAAGTAACGTTTATCTGCCCCTTTGTTACCTTTGTCACTGTCTGAAATAAAAGAACCCGAGGTTTTAGTGACAACTACCACTGACGTCGGTACTTTAATTTTCTCCGAACAAGGAACCTTCTTTTCGAAACTGGTTTGATTTGTCGTATAATTTTTCGTCTCTATAATGAAACGGTTGTTTCCAGGTAGATCAGTTTCGATACCAATAAGGTCATCAGTACAGACCTACACTCACAACCTGATATTTCTTTCGACTCGTGACTTCTTAACTACGAAAATTTGACACCACAACCTCTTCTGAAAACTCTCAGGGAACCTGACATTCCTGTAGTTTGGTCAGTTAGGATTTCCTTTAGTCAGAACTTATAAGTAACCTCCCTGACTACGACTTCGACTTTCAGGTTATGAAACCGGTGGACTAAGCTTCTTGACTAAGGAACCTGTTCTGGAACTACGACCCTTTCTACCTTCGGTCCTCTTCCCTTACTGTCTCCTACTCTACCAACCTACCGTAACAACTGAGTTACCGGTACTCAAACTCGTTCGAGACCCTCGACCACTACGTGTCCCTTCGGACTACACGACGTCAGGTACACCAGTGTTTCTCAGCTTGTACTGACTCGTTGACTTGACTTGACTTGCGTCTAATCACAAAGAATTTATCAGTCTTAAGAACGTAATAAGAAGTAATTTTTTCTAGGTGTATTGATCTGGTTAGTATTTAAGTTGTTTTGTTCAGACGGATTACAGTTGAGTATCAAATTCCAAAATCATTTAGAATCCCGAATGGACTACAGAGTCTGACATTTCTTAGACGGACGTTACGTCTTCTTGACCCAAACTAAGGACCCAACCCTTCTAGGAGACTTCTTCCTTTACGGTTGGGTCAGATGATTAGAACGGACCTCTTAAGGTACCTGTCTCTCCGGACCACCCGATGTCAAGTGCCCCAGCGTTTCGTAACCTATGCTGACTCGTTGATTGTGAAAATGAAAAAGTAAAGTAAGTGTTTCATATTTATTTCGTCCTCTTGAATTGTGAGTGTAACGAGAGTTCTTAGTATAATAGGAAGTGAGACTAAAGGGATGGTTTCACTACCGTAGACGTTTTACCAGAACTGTAAAGACATCGTGGAACCCGAGTCCTAAGGACGTTTCAGTGGGTTTGAATAATTTGTCTTACGAATCTTATTACTCAATGTTACATAACTAACAACTTGACGAGTTGAAGATACGTCATCTTCCAGTCTTCTACGGAGTACCTTTTTATTCTTTTATACTAAAATCGAATAACGAATTCTATGTCCTCTTCATTACGTGCCAGTGCGAAAATCTCGGAAACCTTTATGTAAGTCCTCTTTTATTCTTTTTTTGTAACCACCGTCTAATTTATCAGTCTTATATCTATCAACCAGACATGACTCATGAGTAACTTGTGAAGAGGACCGGTAGACACCACACCGACCAACTGTCAGAGACCAGAACACCCCTCGGACACCGAAACCGTGAACACTGTCGTCATTGGGTATCCTGAGGTTGTGATAATGATGACTACCCAACTGACGACAAGTAAGTCGTGGTACATAATTTGTAGTAGAGTCAGTTAGTAGTACTCTGGAAATACTCTACCATAATAATAGGTCGAAAATTTTTACTTCTTTGCCTTTTCTGTCGGTATTTTTTCTTGTTTCGTTACGGTAAATGTCGTTGTACTTATCTGAATCTCTAATAGTATGACTCACTTCATTCTGTCTGTTTCTGTTTATAGTATACTATAGTGAGTGTACACCTTTGATTCTTTTCCTGTACTTGAATAAATGTCTTGTCTTTATCTTAGTGTCTACATCTCTTGTTTAAATGTTAATGGTTTCCCCTACGACGACGACGACGACGACGACAATTCAGCGAAGTCAGCACAGGCTGAGACACTCTGGGGTATCTGCCGTCGGGGGGTCCGAGGGGGCAAGGACCCTAAGAGGTCCGTTCTTGTGACCTCACTAAACGGTAAAGGAAGAGGTTACGTACTTTCACTTTTCACTTTCACTTCAACGAGTCAGCACAGGCTGAGAATCGCTGGGGTACCTGACGTCGGATGGTCCGAGGAGGTAGGTACACTAAAAGGTCCGTTCTCATGACCTCACCCAACGGTAACGGAAGAGGAGGTTTCCCCTACTCTCTCCCTATTAAGTCCTCAAACCCTAATTGTACATGTGTCATGATATATATATTATTTTGTCTAATCGTTATTCCAGAATGACATATCGTGTCCCTCGATATAAGTCATAGAATATTATTGGATATTACTTTTCTAAGACTTTTTCTTCTATGTATATGTCTATAACTTTATTGACTTAGTGAAACGACATGTGAACTCAGATTGTGTTGTCATACTTAGTTGATGACATGAAGTTATCTTTCTTTCTCACACTCTTCTCTCTACGGATCTAGGAAAGGTTCCAGTCGGTTCATCTTTTACAGCCTTAGGTCTAACCTTGGGTCCAGTACACTAAAGTTTTGGGCACGAAACTGATGAGTAGGGACACTGGTCTGTTCTCGCACAAAAATTTAGGAGGAGAACCAACGAGAAAAGATTCCCAAAGTGAACGAAAGGGGGTCCCAAGACCCGTAAAAGAGTTGAGGTGCAAAAAAGACGGACAAAGAGGGTCGTTTAAGGTCCACCTCCGACCTCGTTCACTTCCTCGCGAAGGCCGTCTCGAAACGTGCGCACCTCAATCTACGTCTTCACTACCCCGTCTACCGTTCTCCTCTCCCTCTCTGTCTCAAGGAAGTGACTAAACTGATATTCCCATTTTGATCCATCATTTCATTAACTCAGAGAAACCGTTCGAAAATTTTTGATTATACGATTTAAAAATAAAATAAGTAAAATAAATAAAAACCGAAGGGACCCAGAAGTGACAATGCATCCCCAAAAGAGATCAAAGTCGCTCGTTCCCAATAAGGAATCAACGTCATTTGCCCGAAGAGTAACGTCACCAAAGAGAACGACGTCTCATATCGGAGATCCCGTGTGCTCGAGTCATCAACACCACTTACCCGGACCCACAGGGCACCGTATATCTTAGAAGAGTTTAGTTCCTGACTTGGGTACGGGGGATGTAACCGTCCACCTAAGAATTGGTGACCTGGTAGTCCCTTCAGGAGAGTCCGGAAAAATTAGTTTTACAAAAGAGGGAATCACTAGACTCCGGACTCTGACGACGACGACGGCGGTTCAGTGAAATCATTACAGGCTGAGACACGCTGGGGTCTCTGCCGTCGGGTGGTCCGAGGGGGTAGGGACCCTAAGAGGTCCGTCTCCGGACTCTGATGTGTACCTGTTTCTTAAGAGACCTATCTGGGGAGATCTGGAGGTTGTGAGAACTTCCGAATTAGATCCGACCGAAGACGTATTCGTTCTTATGTATGGTGGAACAAGGTCAATAAAAGCGACACATTGTTTGTACAGATTTGAGTCTCCTATGCTTAACAGTCTAGAGAGTCCTACGCCACCCCACTTACCCGTCTCGACTGTCCGACAGGGAGTCCCAGAGGATATGTTACGTCAGTCTGTCACCGACTCAGACCTCAGTAGACTCTCAAAAAAGGGACATTGGATTCACACCTACCGACCTTTTAGACCTCGTCCAACCCAAAGAGAGGTACCTCGGAGAGGTACATCAATCGAACCCGAAAGAGTACCACATTGTCAGAGTCTCAGTGGTCGTCAGTGCGTGACCCCGACCGAAAATGCTTGAACATTCTTAACTAAGTTACATAAAGAAAGGTTGAGAACGAAAGTCACGACAGTGAGACCACCAAACTTTAGTCGGTACCACCCTACCTTATAAATATAGTACTTTTGACCATTTATCACGTTTAATCCCCCTAAGGGGTTGGGGGTCTCTAGGTCCAATGGTCGTGTACTAAAATATACCACCAACCGAAGGGGATCTTATACGGTTCTTTCAGTCCTCCTCCGACGTTTCGAAGACTCTTGGATAGACCTACGAGGGTGTCAAGTGAAAGAAAAATAGGATAACTAGTAGTTCAGGGATCCCGATACGGACTAAGTTCTTCTCCTCTTAATGGGTACAGGGTACCTTCTCATCGTTTCTTTAACATATTATCTCCTCGGTCGCGTCTTATCCGTAAGTTGTTCCCAAACTACTTACTTACTTACTCGTTTCTGTGAAATTGAGATTAGACATAGAGGAATTTAGTGGGACTTTCACATTTCGGAAGACCTTTCAAAATGTAGTTGTAGTCTCTCCGGTCACTGGAAATTCAGGGGTTTCTCGGATTTAGATTGCGACGAACTATATCTAGATAAATGTGAGACAGACGGCCATAAGTGTCTGGACAAATGAGTTCGGGCAGGGTGACTGCACGAATTAACCTTGACACGTGTATTGTCACCGTCTAACGAAGAAAGTAACTACAAAAGTAGGATCCATGCAAACGAGATGTTGACATTCATTTGACGTCTAAGGAACTCTCTCAAGTGTACATAAAGAAACGGTAAGGAAGAGGGGTGGAATGGGTTTGATCTATTAGGATGTATGTGTATGTGTACCGATGAATATTCTCTATACTATTAACCTCCAATATTTGGAATTTCCTATTGCTTCCTTCCTTTTCTTGATTTTCGAGAGTCACCGACATAAAGTATTGTCAAGAGTAAATTGAGTATAAGTAGGTCGCTTCATTCGTAATAGTAAAGGTAAAGTGTCAACTCCTTTTACTCAGAGTTCTTTTAAATTGGTCAAACCAGTTTAGGTGTGATCCTTCGTCCCTCGATCCTAAGGTTGGATCTGGACGTACCCAGGTTCGGTCTCGAAATACACAAGAAAGGGTAACTTTATATGTGAGGGTAGAGGGGAGATGAAGAGAAACGGGGGGCGTGGAACTTCATCAGTGTTTTCAGTATCTTTACAATTACAAAAATTTGGGGTCTATCTGATTATCGACAAAGTTCAAGACGAGAACATTCTTTGCAGGAATTTTTCGAACCCTCTCCTGAAGGGACCACCGTGTTACCTATTCTTAGACGGACGGTCACGTCCCCTGCACCCAAACTAGGGACTAGGTCTTTCTAGCGTATCCGACGTCTCGTTGACTCAGGTGCACAATGTTGATGACTCGGACGTCGGTCATTTATGACTTCGGGCGCACGGGATGTTGGTGTGTGGTGTTGACGACTCGGGTACACACGTTGCTGACTCCGGACTTGTGGATCTCGAACACGAGACGACGTTCTCTTCGGTGTTACTCTTCGGACCTGCGACGTTGCTTCTCATCAGGGGCGAGTGGCGTTGGTCTCTTTCGGGAACCCGTCGTTGTTTCCAGGTCACGTTGGTTCTCGCTTTTATTTAATAATTAATTTTTTTTGGAGATGACAAACTTTTCCTTTTTTTGTCGAACCCTCTCGTTCTGCGAATTTCACAGAATGTGATCCTTCCCTCACTCAGGTTCTCCAGTCGATTCGTCGAGAATTGTTATCAAGTCCGTTTTTCGTAACTACCCTACCTACTTCCATTCTCACCACCCTA
The DNA here is from genome assembly GCA_006410555.1 of Capra ibex. Taxonomy (NCBI): domain Eukaryota; kingdom Metazoa; phylum Chordata; class Mammalia; order Artiodactyla; family Bovidae; genus Capra; species Capra ibex. The sequence goes on along the minus strand of SJYO01033645.1, from coordinate 50,157,345 downwards.
CCCTTCCACACTTTTGATAATCTTCTGTCTAGTTATCTGATCACTACCAAACCTAACACGTCCGCGACTAGTCAGTAACATCTTAGCGACGATACCGACGAGGCCCTCTTGCTCCGACCTCTCTCCTTCGGCCCTACCCTCTAAAGGCATAAAGCACCTCTTCTACTATCCCGACTTTCATCGGCACCTTCACCCTCTCTCCTACCTAGATCTTTCTTGTACCTTCTTCTTAGATCCCCTACACGGCGGTTCGATCTGCACCCTTACACTCCCGCTTCCTCCCCAGTTCCCACTTCAGGTCTTTAGACAACGCCTGTCGGCCCACGAAGAGTGTCTCCACCCCCTGCGTCCCGACCCCCCTCGCCCTCGTCGAACGTCCGTTTCTCCCTAAGACCTACACGGTCCAAACTCCACTTACACATTCGACCGTGACCGTCGGTCTTACGTTAATGTAAATTTTGTTTTGTTCGGAGAGAATAGAGTCACTCTAAGAAACAGAGGAAGTCTCCGACACCTACTTTCGTGACTTCGGACACACTGCGTCCCAAGACGCAGTCCAGTATTTCGTCGAGACGTCAAGGGTTACAAAAGTGAAATAACACCAAGTTGAGAGAGAGTTTTCGGTAGATAGTGGGTCATCCCCGGAGACAGTAGTGGTTCTACAGAAATAACTCTGAAGGTTTCGAGTATCCCCGTCATACTAAGCTAGTCACCGTCACTGAGTGTATTAAGTATCTTTAACACCGTCCCTCCAAAGTCGCCGGGGATCCCGGTGTCCAACCGGTATGTGTGTGTGTATGTGTGTGTGTGTGGGGGGTATCCAATTTTGAGCGTACCTGTCCGAGATTCTGTAAAAACGTGCGAAGACGGGGTGTTTTCTCGTGACCGTAACGAATGTGTTCCGGGGACGTACAGTCCTGTCCCTCGGACCCGGAAGCACGGACGATGTCTCCTTCTTCCCTTCGTAAGTTCGCCCACTTACTCGTCTACTTCTGAGGGGTCCCTCGATGACGAAAAGGCGTGTACTTGAAAGTAGTACTTTGGGAGATGGGGTTTAGGTTTCGGTCAACAATCCTTCCGTTTAACGTATCCCAGAGGGTCGAGTTCCTCTGCTGAACACCAACGAAGGAGCTACATAAGTGGCACGGGCACAATCCTGTGGGCTTTGGTTCGGGACCAATTTGAGGGTAACGTCACGCTCAATTCACCAGTGGGTCGAGTCCCGGACGGTCGGGTGGTCCACCCCTGGTCGACGGACTCTTGGTTGACGGGAGGAATAAGTCTTACAGGAAACTGGGCTGAGGTTGAAATGGGTCTCTCCGGGATTTTTCAAGGGGGAGTTTAGTTCGAAAGAACGTACCTTTGGGAGATTTTTCCTCGAAGGAATGGACTCTCTTCCAGGGCCACTGGCCGACACCCTTTTTTTTTTTTGTTTGGGTTTTTGGTTCAAGGTCGTCTGCACTGTCCCTGAGTATCTCGTCTAGACAACGAAAATTTTCTTCTTTCCACTGAAGTAGGGGCCACGGCACCACAAATCTTCTCGTCACTTACGACGGACCGACTCGGTTGAGACAGAGTGGTCGCTACTGAGGTAGGTTTAATACGTCGGTGACGGGTCTGTACGAGTCGGAAGTCTTCCACCTAGCGACCTTAGACTGAACGGGGCAGTAAAAGTCATTCAAAGTCTTTCAGGCCTTCGTGGTCAACGGAAATGACCGTGGTCCCCATCCCTTTGGTGTGTGAATAAAGGGGGGCTCAGTATAATAATAGAGGGTTCTTAGGTTGTGAGATCCCTTCCTTTTGTCCATAAATTTGAAAGATCTCCATCGTTAAGAACCCTTTCTTCTCCTCTCTCTTCTTCCTTTTAGAAAGTTCGTCCTACACCCACCCCCCGTCATTCTTCGACCCTTGCTAGTGGCTAGTGGCACGATTCTCCAAACGTCTCGACCACCCAAACGCTCGGATGTTTCCACTGTTTATCCACTACCGGACCTGAAAAGTCCTCCCTTTCATAGATCAAGTTGTTTTCCTTACTCAGTGACATCCTTTCCTTTCCACTATCAGAAAGAAAGAAAAAAAAAAAAATTCTGACTACACTTGAAACTTAATAGTGACCTTTTGACTTCGCTTCCATTAAACAATTATTATGTTTACCACCATTGTGAAGCAGATCTTCTATCCTGGAGACTAAAGAGAAAAAAAAAGAAAATTTCAAAATAAAACACAACACTATCAAAGTCCACTTGTCACTTTCCTGAATCGGTATGTATATGCAAATAGGTAATAGGAAGTTTGAGGGGAGGGTAGGTCCGACGGTGTATGGTAACTCGTCTCAAGGTACACGATATGTTGTCCAGAAACAACCAATAGATAAAATTTATATCGTCACACATGTACTTTCTTTACCAACATTACCATTACCATACCCCCTTTACTCGAACTCAAATTTGAATCCTTTTTCCACTGTCAGAAAATTTACTTCCACTGTATAAAAACAAAAGAAAAAAAAAAAAATCAAAAAATAAAAAATTTAAAATTTTAGAAATTAAGAATGTACGCAAGGGTTTGTACTTGGGGGGAGGGTAGAAAAACAAAAGAAAAATAACTTATACCATGGTGAGTTAGGTAAACCTTAGTAGACATTGTAAATACATAATCGAATATTGTTCGGGTGTAAGGTGGTTCGAAACCCTTCTCTGTAAATAAATTCAGTCCTCAACAGAGAAAATATACAGTTTCCATTCTGACTTCGTTACCCTAAACCTTGTACCTTAAGTTCCGGTGCAGTTCGATGGGTCATTCGACCCACGGAGACGGACTACGGTGCAGGAACCCAATTTGAAACCCGTCTGGAAGGCCGACACTACGGTCCTACTCTGTACCATTACGGTCACTGGAGGCAACCTTCATCCCGTCTCGAATCGTCGACCGACGGAAGGGAGAGTGCAGACATGAAATACTCTCACATGCCACTGAAACCCAGTGATGTGTGTACAGGTCAAAGAACGACTTGATAAAACTCCGAAACCCCTTAGAAGGACACAGTTCAAAGTGAGGTCTCTCCTATTTTGTTCTTTTTTTTTTCAAGAAAGATAACTTTACTTCTGTAAGTCAAGGTTGTAATCTTTCCTCAAAAACTTAAGTCTCTAAATTCGTTACAGTTGTACCGGAATATCTTCTTTGAACATTTAGAGAATCAGCCCCACATTTGTAAGTCTCATCTTCTCCTCGTCTCAAAGTAGTTACTATTTCAGTTTTTTCCCGTCCCTGATGAAAATAAACCAAATAGTGCCTGAGGAGTATAGGAACGTGTCTCTCATCATGTATCATTCACGGGTCATCGGTCTCTCATTTACCACAGACTGTTAGGGAAGACAAGGTCTAAAAATCTTGTCTAGACAACTCCTAGACAAAAAAAAAAAATTAACTTCGTATTGACTGTATGTTATCGTATCATCAAAATATACACAAGTAGTATCACATGTAGTAGCACTAAACTATAAATATACGTAATTCTTAAGAATTTCAGGGATAGACCATTCGTTCCGTTAACGTCTCTCGTACTTGGTCACCCAGAATACTTTACGTTCTCCGTAAAACAGGAAACGAAACAGAATCAGAGGTCCAAGTAACGGTGTCAATCTTGTTTCGTTTCTTTCGGTTATAGACCTGGGTCCTCGGGGGAAAAATTGGGATAACGGGAGATGTAGTTCATCTGAGACCACAGAAAGGAGTCCGGGTCCTGAGGTAGAGTGTCCGTTAGACGGTTAAGAGGAGTCAAAAGAAAACAAGAGTTGTAAGGTTATATCTTACAAGTTTGAATGTCGATACAACTTTCTTAAAATATCACTTGTGGGTTTATGTATGGTGCATCAAAGAAGTTGACTGTACAATGTCATAAACGAAATAATATATAAATAAGAAATATGTGAGTCGTCGATTAATTGAAACAATGATTCAAAGCTTCTTTCAAGGTCTGTAATTATGTAAGGGGGTTTATGAAGTTACAATAATTAGTCTCGAGTTTAAAACAAATGTTAAGAAAATAGAGAAAAGTCTACTTTTAGAACATGATGTGTTACGTTTTTGACAGTCGTATAGTAAGCTACTCAAGGATATTTACGTGTGTGGAAACGTCGGGTCTGGGATGGTTCTTTGTCTTGTACCTGGTAGTGGGATCTTACAAAGAGAACAGGAAAGGGTCGTTTGAGATCCGAATTGTGAGGATCTCTCTAGGTTGGAGGAGAATAAGAGTGGTCTATAGTTAAAATGGATAAGATCATGAAGTATATTTATTTTCGTTTATTAAACATAAGAAAACACCTTAAACACAAGTGAGTCGTACAAAACTCTAAGTGGATAGGTACAATAACCAAAGAAAAGAAACTACTTATCATAAAATAACATACTTATACGGTTTGAAAAAGTTCAGAGGACAAGTACCTGTGACCCAGGAGTTCAAATAATACTGAATAATACTGAAATAATACCCCAATAATACTTATTTCGATTGTACTTGTATAAGATTGGTTTAAAAACACCTGTACATAAACAAATCCAAGTCAAGTCGGCGAGTCAGTACAGGCTGAGAAACGTTGGGGTACCTGACGTCGTGCGGTCCGGAGGGAGAAAAAGGGGACCCATTTATAGATCCTTGTCTTAACGACCCAGAATTTTAACAACATCAAGGAGCTAGCACAGACCGAGAAACGTTGGGGTACTTGACGTCGTGTGGTTCGAAGGGACAAGAAGTGGTAGAGGACCTCAAAAAAGTTTGGGTACAGGTAATTCAACTACTACGGTAGGTTGGTAGAGTAGGAGACACCAGGGGAAGAGGAGGATGGAAGTTAGAAAAGGTTGTAGTCTTAGAAAAGGTTACTCAGTCGAGAAGCGTAGTGCACCGGTTTCATGACCGAAGTTGAAGTCAGGAAGGTTACTTATAAGTCCCAACTAAAGGAACGTCAGGTTCCCTGAGAGTTCTCAGAAGAGGTTGTGGTGTCAAACTTTCCTAGTTAAGAAACCCAGAATTTTATCCATACATAGAAAGGGTTACAGAACTGGTAAAAAGGGAGGATGGTTGGTACATGTTCTCGGGATCAATGAAACGTAAGAAGACTGTTGTCAACCACGACAGTCAAATTAAAGTCGAGACAACCACGTACACCTTACCATGGAGTGACACCGAGTCAAAACATACAGGAACTACTGATTTTTCAACTTGTGGAAAAGTACACGGACAACCGGTAAGTAAATGGTAGAAAATACTTCACAGACAAGTTTAGAAAACCGGTAAATTGTTGACTAACAGTAAAATAATAACTCAAAATCCTCGTAAAACACATAAGTCTTATGGTCAAGAAACAGACTGTACAAAACGACTATAGAAGAGGACGGGACACCGAACGGATATGTAAAATAATTACTACAAAGAAGACTATTTGTTTTTGAATTAAAACTAATTCACGTCTAAAATAAATAAAAAAACGAAAACAGAGGGGGCGGGGTGAGGTTCAGTACTTTTATTAGAGGACAAAGAAGATCTTCACAATATCGAGACCGAAAGTACAAATCTAGGTACCAGTTAGTGTTTAACTAAAAACACTTATCATACTAAATCCCGTTCTAATTAAACAAAAGTATACTTATGTATTAGTAAAGTTGTGACAAACAAGGAAAGGATTGTCCCAACAAAATTGTGGAAACAGTTTTTATTTTATTTACAGATTTTTATCTGGATAAAGACCTGAGATAAGACTAAATGAGTAGACAACTAGGAACACGGTCGCGACGTGACAGAACTAATAACATCGAAGTCCCATTCAGAACTTAGTTCATCTTATTCAGATGTTGAAACTGAAGAAAAAGAGTTTGGAAGATAATTACAAGATTTAAGGAATGTAAAGATGTCTTTAAAATCTTAGTCGAACAGTTAAAACTGATTTTTCGTATGGTCCTAATACTAATCCTAACATTACTTAGGTATCAAGTTCAATCATTAATGGTAGAATTGTTATGGTTTAGAAAGTTAGGTAATTACATCATATAAAGAGGTAAATCAATGTAGAAGTCAAAGAGAGTCGTAAAACAACTAAAAGAGAAATAGTAACTAAAAATCGTCAAACACTGTACGTATTTCCAAAAAATAGAAAGAAAACGAACAAAAACTATAATTAGAAAGAACCGTAAAAAACTTCAAAATCTCAGATATTTGTAGACAGAAAAGGGTTTAAATATTTGAAAAGTGGACAATAAATAAGTTTATGAAAAGACACAACAAGAAAGAGAGGAGTGGACAACCCTGAAGTTAATATACATATATTCTGTAAAACCATAATAACGTTACTAGATACTCAGAGACATGTAAATGATATAGAGACAAGGAGTCAAACTTAGTAAAGAATAGTAGACAGAAGATCAAGTGGTTGAAAAACAAGAAAGTAGAGGAAACACGAAAATTCGTGTGTGACTTAAAAATAGAGTCTTTAAATAAAAAGTCAAGAATATAAAAGTAAACTAAATATTTTTATTAAAGATGAATAGACGATTCTATAATAAAGATATAAAAGGAAGTAATATTGTAAAAGGAAACCCATGAACTCGTATGAATGTTATTGAAGAACTTTTAAGAACAACCAATTAAAGTAGTACGTTTAACAGAGTCTACAACCAGAGACCACTAACAGAAAAGAAAAATTTTATTCAGTACAAAAGGATAAAACAATATACCACTTATCAAAACCTCACATAATAACAGAAATTCTTACTGTACGACACCTTTCAGACCTAAGATATAACGAGAAGACTACTCATGATTGAAAAGAAATAAGTTTATCAACTTCACCGACTTGAGTTTGATGTTTTGAGATAGAGGGGACATCATCGATCTTAAAATTAAGTCAAGAAAATCGAATCGACCCTGAAAATTTTAGAAGAAGAAGATATATACCAAGTGCTAGTCGGTATCTACACCCGTCTTAAATAGGTAACTCACATCCCGAAGGAAAAAAGGGACAAATACTGTCTATCCCGGGATAAGAATCCGATTTTCGACATTTAGTCCCTTGAATTGGGTACGGCAAAAGAAGAAGGTTACCGAGTCAGAGGACACCAAAGACAGACAACAAAAAAAAAAAAAAAAGGAGAAATCGTGGAAGTTAATCTGTAAAAATGTAAAACAGGTCTCGAATATAAACAATAGGTCTTCTACATACTAGGTTCTCCTCGATATACCGGTATTGTAAGTTAATGGAAAACTTAGTGGATCAAATGGAAGTTTTTCTATTAAGTATCGAGAAAGGACCCCATGATCAATACAAAATAAAGTTCATGGTGGAGTCTCACTTACTAATACAACTTTACCTATGACTCAATGTCGTCTTTTCACACTGTATTAGTTATTCGTTTCCTCCCCTCCACATTCGACCTACAAACGTTAAAGATAATACCAACAAATGTTTTGTTATATTATGAGTCGACAAACATGGATGGTTTTGTAGAAGGACTTCAAACATGAATGAACAAACTGACAATTAGAAGAGACAATTTAACATTTGAAGGACTCTCGTCCCTAAACATAAACGTTTTAAGTGTAAATATACTGGTCACAGACAGTAGACCTTATATCGTACAAGAGTTATTTATAAACGATTCACTTACTCTTATCACACGCTAGTCCTGGGTAAGGTTGAACCATGTTCAATAGTAACAATCGTTAAATAGAGACTTTTTTCATCTGTTAAATCTTTATGGTTTAGGTCAAAAACCCGAAGGGTCCACCGAGATCATCATTTCTTGGTGGATGGTCATGTTCTCTGTATTCTTTGTGTCCAAGTCGGGGACACAGTCCTTCTAGGGGACCTCCTCCCGTATCGTTGACTGAGGTCATAACAAGTCACCTTTTAACGTACCTGTCTCCTCGGACCACCTGATGTTAGGTACCCCGACAGTTTCTCGACCTGTACTGACTTCACTGAATCGTGTCGTGTCATGTTAGGTCAAAGTAAAAATGGAATCAGAATGAAAAACTTTAACATATTGATTACACCTCTTTATCTCTTGTGTCTAGTCGTTTTTATTTTATTTAGTTGTTTGGGGTAAAAAAGGGAAGTGTCAGTATTGGTAAAATTAGTAAAAAAAAGTGTATCGAAAAATAATAGGAAGTCAAAACGAAGAGTCGGAACCCACGTATAAGATTAAGAGACCCGTTGAAACTTTTCACTATTACAAGTATAGTGTAGATCCTGGTTAAATTAGTGTAAGAGTTCCTAACCTGGGTCCTCAATCATGATAAAAATTAAAGGTTCTACTACGGTTATACGTTAATTCTCCTGGGTTTCTACAGGGTCGACCCTGATAGTCTCCAAAAAGTCTAGAATAAAAGACAGAGGATCTACTATGTCAGGGACAAAAGGTCCTCTGAAGTTTGATCCGTTCTGAACTTCGTTAATTTATACTTTGTTCATCTTTAGTCTTGTAATTTCTATGTATTAGTTCACGATTTGACGTATCTTCGACAATTCAATTTACACGGACCTGTCTGTAAGGACTCACTATCGTTTTCACGTGAGTAGACATGAAGAATGAAGAACCGACCCTCGGGACGCTCAATGTAGTTCCCTGAGAGGAGGGAGATATTTCAAAACCACTTTACCCGCGTCACTGTGAAATTTTACTATCTACTACGACTAAGAACAGGAGGGCTAAAAAGAAAAAAACTTCCCAACAACTCTTACGAAACACTAAAATAAATAAATAAAAAATTTAAATGACAAAATAACTTAAAACAACGAAAGACAGTTTGAAGTTGTACTTAGTTGGTATCCAGATGTATATAGGGGCGGGAAAACTTGGAGGGAAGGTCGAGGGAGGGGTAGGGTGGGGAGATCCAACTGTGTCTCGGGGACAAACTTAAAGGACTCTGTATGTCGTTTAAGGGACAACCGATAGATAAAATGTATACGATTACATTCAAATGTACAATGAAAAAGGTAAGTAGAGTGGGAGAGGAGGGGAGAGGGGTACAGGTATTCAGATAAGAGATACAGACAAAGAGGTAACGACGGGACATTTATTTAAGACATAGTAAAAAGATCTAAGACATATATACGTAATCTTATGTTATAAAGAGGAAAAGAAAGGTTGTATCAAGTGAAACATATTATCCAAGATCCAAGTAGGTGGAGTAATCTTGACTGAGTTTACACAAGGTAAAATACCAACTCATTGTAAGGTAAGACATATACATGGTGTTGAATTTCTTACCTATTTCTAGGTAAATAGACAGCTACCTGTAGATCCAACGAAGGTACAAGTTCGACGACATTTATCAGGACGTTTCTTGTCACCCTATGTACACAGAAAAAGTTAAAACCAAATGAGTCTCATATACGGATCCTCATCCTAACGACCCAGTATACCAACAAAATAAGGATCCAAAAATTTTCCTTAGAGGTATGGTAGTAGGTATCGCCGAGATAGTTAAATGTAAGGGTGGTTACCACGTTCTCACAAGGGAAAAGAGGTGTGGGAGAGGTCGTAACTAACAAAAATCTGAAAAATATTACCGGTAAGACTGGTCACACTCCACTATAGAGTAACCTCAAAACTAAACGTAAAAAGATTATTACTCGCTATAACTCGTAGAAAAGTACACAAACAATCAGTAGACATACAGAAAAAACCTCTTTACAGACAAATCCAGAAAAAGGTGAAAAACTTACCCAACAAAGAAAAAGATCGTAACTCAACATACTCGACGAACATATAAAACTTTTAATTAGGAAACAGGTAACAAAGTGAACGATAATAAAAGACTGTAAGACTCCCAACAGAAAAGTGGAACGAATATCAAAGGAAACGACAAGTTTCCGAAAATGCAAATTAGTCCAGGGTGAATCAAAAATAAGAGTCATAAAATCCTCCATCTAGTATCTCCTAGGATGTAACTAAATACAGTAGCTTACAAAACGTATACAAAAGGAGATTCTCAAAATATTAAAGACAAGAATGTAAATCCAGAAATTAGGTAAAACTTAAATAGAACACATACCACAATCCTTCACAAGATTAAAGTAAGAAATTGTACATCGACAGGTCAAAAGGGTCGTGGTAAATAACTTCTTCGACAGTAACGGGGTAACGTACAACAACGGAGGAAACACTTTCTATTCCATGGGTATCTACGTACCCAAATAAAGACCCGAAAGATAGAACAAGGTAACCAGATATAAAGACAAAAATACAGTCCTGGTATGACAGAACTACTGACATCGAAACATCATATTAGACTTCAGTCCTTCCAACTAAGGAGGTCGAGGTAAGAAAGAGTTCCGACGAAACCGATAAGCCCCAGAAGACACAAAGGTATACTTAACACTTTACAAAACAAGATCAAGACACTTTTTACAGTAACCTGAAAACTATCCTTAGTGTAACTTAGACATCTAACGTAAACCATCATATCAGTAAAAGTGTTATGACTAAGAAGGATGGGTCCTTGTACCTTATAGAGAGGTAGACAAATACAGTAGAAGCTAAAGAAAGTAATCACAGAATATTAAAAGACACATGTCAGGAAAAAAGAGGAATCCATCCAAACAAGGATCTATAAATTAAGAAAAACAACGTTACCACTTACTCTCACTAAGGAATTAAAGAGAAAGATTAAAAAGTAACAATCACATATCTTTACGTTCACTAAAGACACATAACTAAAACATAGGACGTTGAAACGTTTTAAGTGACTAATCGAGATTATGAAAAAACTACGATAGAAATCCCAAAAGATACATGTCATAGTCCAGTAAACGTTTGTCACTTTCGAAATGAAGAAAAGACAAGAGCTAAAGAAAACAAAGAAAAAGAAGAGACTAACGATATCGATCCTGAAGATCTTGATGCAACTTATTATCACCACTTTCACCTGTGGGAACAGAACAAGGACTAGGATCCCCATACGAAATTCAAAAAATGGTAACTCTTATGTTACAAACGACATCCGAATAGTATATACCGGAAATGGTATAACTCAACACAAGGAAAATACGGGTAAAAAAACTCAAATTAGTATTTGTCCACGACTTAAAACAGTTTCCGAAAAAGACGTAGATAACTCTAATAGTATACCAAATATATAAAGTTAAACAATTACACCACATAGTGTAACTAACTAAACGTATATGACTTCTTAGGAACGTAGTGACCTTATTTGGGTTGAACTAGCACTAATACTCGAAAACTACACAACGACTTAAGACAATCGATTTTAAAATAACTCCTTAAAACGTAGATACAAGTAGTCACTACAACCGGACGCCAAAAGAAAAAAATACACAACAGAAACAACCAAAACCATAGTCCCACTACCACCGGAGTATCTTAGTCAAACCTTCACAAGGAAGGAGACGTTAAAAAAACCCTCAAAATCTTCCTATCTGTAATCGAGAAGACATTTACAAACTATCTTAAGAGGACACTTCGGTAGAACAGGACCCGAAAATAAAATACCCTCTAAAAACTTAGGTCGAAGTTAAAGTCACGAACATTAACCCAACAAGTATTAGAGATAAAGAAAGACCAAGTCAGAACCCTCCAACTTGAAAAGATTCTTAGACAGGTAAAGAAGGTCCAATAGATAAAATAACGGTGTATCAACAAGTATTATCAGAGAATATTAGGAAATATAAAGACGTGATAGATAACATTGGAGAGGAAAAATTAAAAATTAAAACAACTAAATTAAGAAGAGAGAAAATAAGAACTACTCAGACCGATTTGTAAACAGGTAAAACAAATAGAAGAATTTCTTGGTCGAAAATCAAAATAATTAGAAATCATAACAAAGAAAGTAAAGAAAAAGTAAGTGAAGACGGGACTAGAAATACTAAAGAAAGGAAGAGGATTAAAACCCCCGAAAAACAAGAAGAAAAAGGTCAACAAATTCCCGATTTCAATCCAACAGACAAGTTACAAAAAGAACAAAGAACTCCATTCTAACGTAACGATATTTGAAGGGAGAATCTTGACGAAAACGACGTAGGGTGTCCAAAACGCAACAGTACAAAAGTGACAGTAAACAAAGATCTTTAAAAAACTAAAGGGAAAACTAAAGAAAGAAAGAAAAAAAAAAAAATCAAGGTCACTAAATAAATAAATTTAAATTTAAATAAATAAAATTAACCTCCGATTAATGAAATGTTATAACATAACCAAGACGGGGTGTAGTTGTACTTAGGCGGTGCCCACATGTGCACAAGGGGTAGGACTTGGGGGGAGGGTGGAGGGAGGGACATGGTAGGGAGGTCCAGTGGGGTCACGTGGCCGGGGTTCCTAGGACATAGTTTGGACCTGACCACTAAGCAAAGAATATAGTATAATATGTACAAAGATACTGTAAGGGGGTTTAGTAGGGTGGGAGTGGGAGAGAGTGTCTCAGGTTTTCTGACAAGATATATAGACACAGAGAAAACGATAGAGCGTATATCCCAATAGTAATGGTAGAAAGATTTAAGGTATATATACGTAATCATATGACATAACCACAAAAAGAAAGACCGAATGAAGTGAAACATATTATCCGAGGTCAAAGTGGGTGGAGTGATCTTGACTAAGTTTACATAAGAAAAATTACCGACTCATTACGAGGTAACATAAAGAAGTCATTGGACAACCAATACCTCTTTACACAACAAATTAGAGGTACACAAACAAAGAATGTTAAAAAAAAGAACATTAACTATACATCAGAGTATCGTAACACCACCCTCTTCTACGAACTATGTTAAAGTTAAAAGAATTTAAATGACTTCAAACTAAACACTGGGTCCTACACCAGACAAAAGCTCTTACAAGGTACACGTGAACTCTTCTTCCGAGAATAAGAAGACGTAAACCTACCTTACAGGACTTCTATAGTCACTCTAGGTAAGGTAGATCACATAGTAAATTCTGAACACAAAGGAATAATTAAAACAAAACTATTACAGAGAACCAAACTCACCCCACAATTTCAGAGGATGATAATAACACAATGACAGTTAAAGAGGAAAATACAGAGAATCACAAACAGAATACATGACTCGATGAGGATACAACCCACGTATCTATAAATGTTAACAATAAAGAAGGAGAATCTAACTAGGGAACTAGAAATACATCACAGGAAGGAATAGAGCATATTGTAAGAAGTAAAATTCCAGATAAAACAGACTATACTCCTAACAATGAGTTCGAAAGAAAACGAAGGGTAAACGTACCTTATATAAAAAGGTAGGAGAGTGAAAGTCACAGAAATCCAGACCTCACCCAAAGAACATCTGTCATATATATATCCAGAACAAAAAAATAGGTAAGTCATACACAGAAAACCGACCTCGTAAATTAGATAAATGTAAATTTCATCGATAACTATATATACAAGGATAACGGTAAAAGAATTAACAAACCCCAACTAAAACATCTAGAAAAAAGAAGAGAATATAAAGAACTGATATATTCAGGGGAATTGTAAACAATATTACGACTAAACCACCATGACTTAAGAGAATTCAAAACGAACAGACTTTTTGAAAATTAAAGAGGTAGTTAAAACTTACTCTAGGAACGGTTCATGTCACTAGAACCAACATCTAAAAAGGGAAAGTCATGAAATTTATATATGAGGGTAAGGGAAGACCGGACATCTCAAAGACGACTTACTAGTCAACAATTTATATACCCCAAAGGGAACATACAATGAACAAAGAAAAGGAAACGACGAAAATTATAAGAAAGAAACACAATCAGAAACAATCAAACTAATCATACACAGAACCGCACAAAGAGGAACCCAAATAGGTCATATCCTGAGAAACGTGGAGAATATAAACTGACTGATAAAGAAAAAGGTACAACCCCTTTAAAAGTTGATATTAGAGAAGTTTTTACAAGAGTACGGGAAAGAAAAAGATAAGAAGAAGACTCTGGGGACATTAAGTTTACATCCACGTAAACTATAACGGGGTCTCCAGACACTCTGATAGGAGTCAAGAAAAGTAAGAAAAATGAAATAAGACGAGAAGTTTTCAACAAAGGTGGTAAAATAGAAGATCGAGTGCCTAAGTAAGAAGACGAAGTCTATAAGACGATAACTAAGGAAGATCTCATAAAAATTAAAGTCATTAACACAACAAACCGAGACTTAGGAATGAGAAATTAAGAATATCCAGAAACAATTAACGAACGTAAAAGAGGTAAAACAAAAGTTCCAAAAACTAGCGGAAATGAAGTAATAAGACTTAAGAAAAGGTCCATCAAACGGATCAAGGAAAAGTAAATAAACCTAAAGACACAAAGATCAAACAAGGAAATAAACACATCATAAAGAGACGGAAAAGTAATAAAAAAAAATCGAACAACACAAGCTCCAGAGGAAAAGGGTCCGAAGCTCAAACTTAAGAAAGAAGGAAAAGTAAAGACGGGAGAATTCCAACTAGGTCACCAAACACGTTCGAAACATAACCTACTCTAAACACGACTCCAAAACAAACAAACAAAAAAGGAGACTATCCGTTCCGACTCACTCCACCATTAGGACAGACGACTAATAAACCAAACATAAAAACAAAACAAACAACAAATCTACTCCACAGGACGAGTCCCACAATGACCACCAACCTACTACGGTCCAGAACATAAATTGACCAAAGGAACCACACTCAAGAGTGACAAACTACAAGGGATCCCAATCAAGAGACCACCAGATCCCAGAACCTCAGTCACGAGGGTGAGGTTTCCGAGTCCCGAACTAGAGACCAGTCCTTGCTTCTAAGCCAAACAATACCGTAATTCACTCTAATTTTGTTTATGGGTCTTTACTCTTTGGTTTCTACTTGAGGTCTGTTTACCGTCAATGATTAAGTCCGTTTATTATTAATTTTATTACCTTATATGTGTATACGTATATATGGGTCTTCGTTTCAGTTTTGTCAGGTTGTTTTTATTTCATGTCATCTAATTGGACCACTCGTTTCCTTTATTTTTTAATATAAGTGGTCAATTCTTGTTTTGATTGATTTCGTGTTTGACCTTTTGTTTTGATTTCGTCCCACGGTTCACCCCTTATTTCGTCACTTTTGTTTTGATTGTTTGTAAAACTCTCCTTTCCTTTCTTACTTTTCTTTCTTTCTTATCCATACGTTTTAATTTATCTTTATTTACTTGTTCTAAATATATGTAATTCCTAATTGACGTTCCCCTTTTCTTGTCATGTGGGACCCACCCCAGGATGAGACATCTAGTCACCCAGTCCGTAAACTACCCGGTCAGAAAGATAACAAGTCGACGACTACGACCACGCACCCTTCTCTCTCCGATACCACTACCGAGTCCGGGTATACGCACTGAGTCGTCATAGCGGAACGAAGGTACCGACGGACCGAAAGGAGGTGTCCGTAAAGGGTGGTTTTAGAGGAGGGAGTGTAGGGGAGTTAGACAAAGAGGTGTCAGTTGTCGTCGGGAGCGGGACCCTAACGAGGTGTTAGGGATGTGAGGTCGAGGGTCGACGACACGGAAGGACGACACGTCCTGTGGACGCAGGGACAGGCCCCATACGTATCGACACCGTTCCTGACAGACTAAGAGTAAGGTAAATCCGACGGTGTCTACTCGACAAAGTGAGAATCGGAATTTAGAAAGAGAAGACTGAGTCTGTTAACAGGGATACACCCCTAGCCTGGGGACGAAATCAAGGGGGTGGGCGGTTCCCGTCCAGGTTAAGATGATTATCAGGACAAAAAGGGGGATCAAGAAAGTAGGATGGCTCAAAACGCACCAAGATTTATAAGAAAAGGTGACAAGTCCATGAGGAGAGGCGAGAGTCACCGACAAGACATACGTGACGACACAGACTTCCACATAAGGACTACATAGACGTCTCTCTCTGCATGAGTTACAGGTGGATGAGGAGACGGTAGAACAAGAGAGAAGGAGGGTAAAAACTTTAAAAGACGAAATATCTTAGGAAATATTCAAGGACCGGAGATAGGAGAGAAATACCCCTACATACAATTAAAAAATGGACTGAAGTATCTACTAGTTAGGAGTTGGTCTGTTAGAAGATACCTTTTACCGGTAATGGCTGGTTCATCGGTCGACCAGACCTCACCTTGGGTCTATTCAGTCTGTATTTACCCCCTTGACTAGTCGTTAGTTGGTGTTCTCGGAACAAGAACTGGGTTCATGGTATTCTCTGAGAGGGTCCTCTAACATTTTATGGAGACGAATCCGGGACGGGGTCTCGTCAATGTGTCTTCATGACCCACTACCACGGGTCCGTAACCATGAAAACAGTTCCGAGGGATCCTTTAATCATGTACTAGGTTCCACTCCTTATGGCTACTCCGTTGAATCACTAGGTAAGAGTGCCCGACACCCACCTAAACTTTAAAGGGAATGACGACGAGGATCTCCGTCGGTGCGGAATACAACTTGTCCGATCCCAAACTTAGGGACGAACCGACACATAACTGACACACTATAACCGATTGAATGAGTTGTCGAGACTGTAAGGTAAGTCAGTTACGATTTTCTCCGTTTCGTTATCAAGGGTCGTTATTTTAAGGTGCACACACACACACACACACACACACACACACACACACACACACCACACACACACGAGTTAGTACAGACTGAGAAAACCTGGGGTACCTGACGTCGGGTTATCCAAGGAGACAAGTACCTTAAAAGGTCCGTTCTTATGACCACACTCAACGACAAAGAATGAGATCCCCTATAAGGGATGGATCCTTAGTTTAGACGCAGAGAACGTAGAGGACGTAACCGTCCTCACCTGAGAAATTGTGACACGGTGGACCCTTTGGGAGGTGTTTTGGGGTATATGTTTCGTAGGTCGTGTGAGAAATAGATCATTTGTAGACTGAAGGACGAAAGGGACATGGAGGGTAGGAGTGGGATGGAATCGTAACGTTATTCTCCATACCCGTCGAGACCAAACCAAAACACGACAAAGAGGAACTAAACTGGTACTGGGACCTAGTGAGACCTAAACGTCGGGACCTGGAACCTAGACCGCAAGACTAGGGCCGGGGACTTGAACTATACCGAGAAGAAAGGACGGAACGTTCAATGTCCGCCGGGTCAAAGGTTGTGGACAAAAACAACGAGTCGAGATTCGGGGTTTCACTACCAAAGATTTTCATTGACCGGAGTAGCACCGAGGTCGACTCAAATCGTGACCCTCCCCCACCCCGATTAAAATGTAAACAGGACCTGATTGTAGACTCTTTTTCGTTCCGGTCCGTTCAGGTTGGAATCATGGGTGGGGAGAAATCATAGACCCAACCTTAAATGTCTCTTTTCAACACGTCCACAACGGTGCCCAAACACAGACGTAGGATGGCCCATGAAATATACCTTTGTATTAAGTTCTTTAGTAAACGGAGTTTTAGACAAACCTATACTCGGAGTCCCCGACACGACTCACCCTCATCGGTGTTACAGTTGGACTCAAAAACTATACGATTACGAACAAGATTTGACCCTACCTAAGAAAAGACGGAGGGGTCCCTGTTCTGGTCCGTCCGTCCGTCTCCCGGGGGTCTGCACTGTCGAACGTCCTTTCTCCGATTAATTCTCTTTTCTATCTTTGTCAATAACTAAATAAACACAAAACCTCTTTGACTCTTCCTTTATCCTACTTCGTCATACCACTGTCTTTCGGAACTAACTCTTTTGATTCCTACTGAACCGTCGAGGATCTTGTCCGGACCGGGTCTCCTTCGAAAATTACTGATAAACGACGTACTCGTATCTCCCTTCCGGAAGATTCCATCTCTTTCTCTCTGTGAAACCCTTACAGGTCACTCGTAAAACACGAAACCCTCCTTCCCGTTGGTCGAACCTCGTTTAACCTATAGTTTCCTACCAGATGCCCTAGGTGTCGTAGTCTTCCTTAAACACCGGAGACTTAGTTCTCCCTTTACCTTCCTCTTTAATTGAGAATGTCCTAGTCCGGGTATCTGATTGTCGTTTCTTCATGACTCCAAGGGGTCCCGATTATTTCTTCTATCTCTTCTAATCACTTTTCTTATCAGAAATCTCACTCAGTTTGATGAAAGGAGTAAGGTAGTGAATTACGACATACTACAATACGTTTAACTAGTTGACGAGACTCGATGTCAATGAGGTATATGAATACCTTGTAAGTGGTCGTCACATGACTCGTAGATAACGCACTGGGTCTGTCAACCTAGACACCATTTATCTGGGTAAAGAACACGTCTACGTAGATTACTAGACCTTCTTTTCCGTCTACTCTCACGTCTCGTTCTGGTTCTGTCTACCACGACTCTCGACACTTATTTTACTTGTCCGACTTCCCACCTCCCAGTAAACCTCTCCCCATTCCTTTCGAAGAACCCGACGTTCCTCTAGTTAGAATTTCCTTTAGTTGGAACTTATAAGTAGTCTTCCTAACTACTACTTCGACTTCGAGGTTATGAAACCGGTGGACTACACTTCTCGGGTGAGTGACTTTTAGGTTCTGGGACTACGACCCTTTCCGACGTCCGTTTTCCTCTTCCTCCGTCGTATCCTACTATACTAGTCTATCGTAGTGACTCAGTCACCTGTACTTAAACTCGTTTGAGGTCCTCTGTCACTTTCTGTCTCTTCGAATCACACGATATCAGGTACCCCAATGTTTTTGACTTGTTGTTACTTCCCTTCGGAGACTCCTTCTCAGAACCCTGGGTCGAGAGTTACCATCCGCTTCCGCCGGGACGTCTTGTGAGATCCACCTTCCTTCTAGGACACGTTTTGGGGGGGTTATCGTCTCTCGAACTGTCGGACGTCTCATCCTTCCTCCGGACACACCTACCCCCTGTCACTCGGTTCTTCTCCGTCTGACTCCAGTCTACTCTCTCTCTTCCTCCTGTGTCCCGCAACTCTTCCTCAGACTTGAACTGTTCTCCTCTTGAGGGTCGAGGCCCTTGTGCTCCTGTCCGTACTTAACCAACCGACCTCCGGAAAAGAAAACGGTGTTTTAACATTATTTTGTAACTGGACACGACAGTTACTTTAAAAGACTTTTCAACGGAGACTGTGGGACCGTACCACTGGACATCTGTCCGTTTCTGAAGAGGTTCAAAAGACAATTAGGTACTGGGGAAACGGGAGACTGGAGGACGAATCTCGAGGACACGACAGAGACTGACATGTAGCAAAATAGGTACCCCTAAGACGATTTATTTTAAGTTAAGGATACTCGGGACCACTAAACCACTCCTCACTCTTCTTCCGACGAAACGTAACTTAACACAAGGGGGTTCTTCTATATGACTCCAGGATTGGGGGTATGGAGTAATGTTCTAGAGAAGACTTCCATTCGAAAAAACCAAACAAAAGAATTTAAAATAAAATAAATAAACTGACACAGTCTAGAATCAACGAAATGTGTCATTAAGTAGCACATCACACCCTAGAAAGTAACGTCGTGTACCCGAGGGATCAACACCGTGCGGTCGAGGTCTCGTACGTCCGAGTCACCAATGTTACGTGTCCGAATTAACGGGGTACCGAACACCCTAGAAACTTAGGGGTTGGTCCCTAGCTTAAGTACAGAGGACGTAACGTTCCGTCTAAGAATTGGTGATCTGGTGGTCCCTTAAGAGACCTCCATTTAAGAAATGTCTCCAGTAGTTCAATTTTACTTCAGGAATTCTACCCGGGATTAGACTGACCATAGGACTATTTTTCCTATGTAAACCTCCATGAGGTGCGGGTTCTATTCTCTTTGGGTTCATTCTACCATCCACAACGTTCTCCCGTAGTCCCCCGTCTGTGTGACTTTGGTATGAGTGTCTCTTGATCAGTTAGATTAGTATGATCCTGGTGTCGGAACAGATTGAGTTACTTTGTTTTAGTACGGGCGCCCCGTTGGGTTCTGTTCCGTCCAGTACCACCTCTCCAGACTGTCTTACACCAGGTGACCTCTTTCCTTACCGTTTGGTGAAGTCATAAGAACGGAACTCTTGGGGTACTTGTCATACTTTTCCGTTTTACTATCCTATGACTTTCTCCTTGAGGGGTCCAGTCATCCACGGGTTGTACGATGACCTCTAGTCCCCTCTTTATTGAGGTCTTTCTTACTTCCCTACCCCGGTTTCGTTTTTGTTATTGGTCGACACTTACACTGACCACTATCTTCGTTCTAGGCTACGACATTTCTTGTTATAACGTCTCCTTGGACCTTACAGTCCAGGTACTTAGTTCCGTTTAACCTTCACCAGTTTGTCCTCTACCGTTCTCACATGCAACTATAAGATCCTTAGTCGTTTGATTTTACCTGACCTTACCCACTTAAATTGAGTCTACTGGTAATATAGATGAGGACCCCGTCCTTAGGGAGTCTTCTTTACCTCATCGGTAGTGCCAGTTGTTTTCTCAGACTTTACGTCATGAACCTACGTTAGAGTTTTTGCTGTCTTACTAGAGACAAGCAGAGGTTTCGTTTGGTAAGTTATAGTGCCATTAGGTTCAAATACGGGGTTGGTCATTACGACTTCTTCGACTTGAACTTGCCAAGATACTTCTGGATGCTCTAGAAAATCTTGATTGTGGGTTTTTTCTACAGGAAAAGTAATATCCGCTGACCTTACGTTTACATTCTTCAGTTCTTTGTGGACCTCATTGTCCTTTTAAACCGGAACCTTACACCTTACTTCGTCCCGTTTCTGATTATCTCAAAACGGTTCTTTTACGTGACCAGTATCGTTTGCGGGAGAAGGTTGTTGTGTTTCTCTTCTGAGATGTGTACCTGTAGTGGTCTACCAGGTGTGGTTTTAGTCTAACTAATATAAGAAACGTCGGTTTCTACCTCTTCGAGATATGTCAGTTGTTTTTGTTCTGGTCCTCGACTGACACCGAGTCTAGTACTTGAGGAATAACGGTTTAAGTCTGAATTTAACTTCTTTCATCCTTTTTGGCGAACTCGTAAGTCCATACTGGATTTAGTTTAGAGAATACTAATATGTCACCTTCACTCTTTATCTAAATTCCCGGATCTAGACTATCTATCTCACGGACTTCTTGATACCTGTCTCCAAACACTGTAACATGTCCTCTGTCACTAGTTCTGGTAGGCGTACCTTTTCTTTACGTTTTTTCGTTTTACCTACAGACCCCTCCGGAATGTTTATCGACACTTTTCTTCTCTCCACTTTTCGTTTCCTCTTTTCCCTTCTATATTCGTAGACTTACGTCTCAAGGTTTCTTATCGTTTTTCTCTATTCTTTCGGAAGAAGTCACAAGTTACGTTTCTTTATCTCCTTTTGTTGTCTTACCGTTTCTGATCTCTAGAGAAGTTCTTTTAATCTCTATGGTTCCCTTGTAAAGTACGTTTCTACCCGAGCTATTTCCTGTCTTTACCATACCTGGATTGTCTTCGTCTTCTNTTATTTCGTCTTTATCTACAAAAAGACCTTGACATGTTTTTTCTAGAAGTACTGGGTCTATTAGTACTACCACACTAGTGATTAGATCTCGGTCTGTAGAACCTTACACTTTAGTTCACCCGGAATCTTTCGTAGTTATCCTTGTTTCGATCACCTCCACTACGTTAAGGTCAAGTCGACAAAGTTTAAGATTTTCTACTACGACACTTTCACGACGTGAGTTATACGGTCGTTTAAACCTTTTGAGTCGTCACCGGTGTCCTGACCTTTTCCAGTCAAAAGTAAGGATAGGGTTTCTTTCCGTTACGGTTTCTTACGAGTCTGATGGCGTGTTAACGTAAGTAGAGTGTACGATCATTTCATTACGAGTTTTAAGAGGTTCGGTCCGAAGTCGTTATGCACTTGGCACTTGAAGGTCTACAAGTTCGATCAAAATCTTTTCCGTCTCCTTGGTCTCTAGTTTAACGGTTGTAGACGACCTAGTACCTTTTTCGTTCTCTCAAGGTCTTTTTGTAGATAAAGACGAAATAACTGATACGGTTTCGGAAACTGACAGACCTAGTGTTATTTGACACCTTTTAAGACTCTCTCTACCCTTATGGTCTGATGGACTGGACGGAGAACTCTTTGGATATACGTCCAGTCCTTCGTTGTCAATCTTGACCTGTACCTTGTTGTCTGACCAAGGTTTATCCTTTTCCTCATGCAGTTCCGACATATAACAGTGGTACGAATAAATTGAAGATACGTCTCATGTAGTACTCTTTGCGACCCGACCTTCTTTGTGTTCGACCTGAGTTCTAACGGCCCTCTTTATAGTTATTGGAGTCTGTACGTCTACTGTGGTGGGAATACCGTCTTTCACTTCTCCTCGATTTTTCGGAGAACTACTTTCACTTTCCTCTCACTTTTTCAACCGAATTTCGAGTTGTAAGTCCTTTACTTCTAGTACCGTAGACCAGGGTAGTGAAGTACCCTTTATCTACCGGTTTGTCACCTTTGTCACAGTCTGAAATAAAAAAACCCGAGGTTTAGTGACGTCTACCACTGACGTCGGTACTTTCATTTTCTGTGAATGAGGAACCTTCTTTTCAATACTGGTTGGATCTCTCGTATAAGTTTTCGTCTCTGTAATGAAGCGGCTGATTCCAGGCAGATCAGTTCCGATACCAAAAAGGTCACCAGTACCTACCTACACTCTCAACTTGACACCTCTTCCGACTCACGGTTTCTTAACTACGAAAACTTAACACCACGACCTCTTCTGAGAACTCTCAGGGAACCTGACGTTCCTCTAGGTTGGTCAGGTAAGACTTCCTCTAGTCGGGACCTTAAAGAAACCTTCCTTACTACGATTTCGACTTTGAGGTCATGAAACCGGTGGAGTACGCTTCTCGACTGAGTAACCTTTTCTGAAACTACGACCCTCCCTAACACCCGTCCTCCTCTTCCCCTGCTGACTCCTACTCTACCGACCTACCGTAGTGACTGAACTACCTGCACTCAGACTCACTTGAGGCCCTCAACCACTACCTGTCCCTCCGGACCACACGACGCTAAGTACCCCAGCGTTTCTCAGCCTGTGCTGACTCACTGACTTGACTTGACTTGATATGTGTCTTTCTTATGGAACACTTCGGTCTTCCGTCTCTAGTCCCATTACGAAGACATTCCATTCCTTATGGTTTCTAAAGTAGCCTTCGATCCCCTTTCCGCACCTTGTCAGAAGGACGTTCTTGGTTGGAACGGCCGTGGAACCAGAGTTTTAAGATCGAAGGTCTTGACACTGTGTATATAAAGACAAATTCGGTGGGTCGAACACCATGAAGTAATACCGTCGTGACAACGTCCCTTCTCTTGCCCCGTACTCTCCGACCAGTGCAGGATCCAGAGTCCACTCAGGGACCCTACCCGTGGTTCACACCCAGGAACTGAAGCCCGTCCTTTCTTAAGTTCTTGTTCGGTATCGCTTCACTTCCTTTCAAATAAATCCCTCCTTTGTGTGAGGTACCTGTTCTCACACCCGGCAGAACCTTCCGTTCTTTCCATAATCCTATGCCCTAACAGTCAAAAACATCTCCACTCATTAGAGTATCTGATTACTAATCCTCCGCATAGGGTCGATAAGACCCCTTCCCCACCCCTGAAGGTCCTTAACCCGGTGGTGGGTGAAACTCTGGAAAATGCCCTCCGGAACCTTGACAGTACCGGGACCACCCACACAGTAAATAATAAAAACAGACACGACCCAGAGGCAACGACGTGCGTCAGAAAAAGATCAACGCCGTTCACTCTTGATAAGGTCAACGCCACGCGTCCGAAGAGTAGCGCCACCGAAGAGAACAATGCGTCGTACCCGACATCGTACGTCCGAGTCCTGAACACCGAGTATCTGAATCAACCGGACTCCATACACCTTAGAAGTACCTGGCCCCTAGTTTGGTCTCAGAGGACGTAACCGTCCACCTAAGAGTTGGTGACCTGGTAGTCCCTTCGGACTGACAGTAAGAAGATTTCCAACACGGGACGAAGGAAGGACAGAGTCGTGATCGTTTGATTATGTTTCTGAAATTTCCCTCGAAATATTTTGTACTACGATTTCAGAGCGAACCCCGAAAGGTCCACTGTAATCACCATTTCTTGGGATGTTTACGTCCCCTGTATTCTCTACGTCCAAACTAGGGACCAAACCTTTCTAGGGGACCTCCTCCCGTACCGTTGGGTGAGGTCATAAGAACGGACCTCTTAGGGTACCTGTCTCCTCAGACCTCCCGATGTCAGATGTTCCAGTGTGTCTCGACCTGTACTGACTTCACTGAATCGTGTTTTAGGAGGACTTCGTCGAGGTCATACCTCATCGTGTCTCAGAAACTGGATGGACCAGGGTCGGAGAGAGAAAGAAAGACCAAGAAAGAGGTAGAGGGAATATGGACCAGAGGAGGGTTGAGGTGTGGAAGAGGGAGAAAGAAGAGAGTAGAGGAGTCTTTTTCTTCTAAAGAATGTAGTACGTACTACCAGAACCAGGGTAGCCTTTCTCGAATGGTGTAAAATTTCATTTAAGAATCTCTTAATATTTTTTACAGGTGTTTAGAATTTTTACATTTTGAACTACTTCGGGTCCGAAGGACGACTCCGAAGGAAGGGAGGGGAAGCACCACCCAGGATCGGTGAGTCACACGACGGACACCGGAAGTCTCGACGGTGAAGGGTTAGGAACTCCGAGAGACAAGTAGGTTTCTTCGGGAAAGGTAAAAATGAGTGAACTCCTTTTGTACGACGTCCATAAAAAATTTTACACCTCTTGACTATTTTCTAATGCCATAGAAAGGTAACGAGAAAAAGTCGAGGACTGAAGGTACTTTCGTCTTTTACGGAGACCTAAAAACAGAAGAGAATAAGAACTCACACCGAGGGTGGAAGGTGTGAAGATCTTCCCGCACTACTGGGAAGGGGTATTTCGTGACCAAGACACTCCATTAATCTCGTCTTATTACCCACGGGACAGTCAGTCGAGTCAAGTCAAGTCAGCGAGTCAGTACAGACTGAAAAACACTGGTGTACCAGACGTCGTGAGGTCCGAAGGGACAGGTAGTGGTTGAGGACCTCGAATGAGCCTGAGTACAGGTAGTTCAGTCACTACGGTAGGTCGGTAGAGTAGGAGACACCAGGGGAAGAGAAGGACGGAAGTTAGAAAGGGTTGCAGTCCCAAAAAAAGTTTACTCAGTCAAGAAACGTAGTCCACCGGTTTCATGACCTCAAAGTTGAAGTTGTAGTCAGGAAGGTTACTTATTAGTCCTAATTGAAGGAAATCCTAACTGTCCAACCTAGAGGAACGTCAGGTTCCTTGAGAGTTCTCAGAAGAGGTTGTGGTGTGTGGTGTCAAGTTCTCGTAGTTAAGAAACCACGAGTCGAAAGAAATACCAGGTCGAGAGTATAGGTATGTACTGACGACCTTTTTGGTATCGAAAGTGATCACCTAGAAACAACCGTTTCATTACAGAGACGAAAAATTATACGACAGATCGAACCAGTATCGAAAATAAGGTTCCTCGTTCGTAGAAAATTAAAGTACCGACGTCAGTAGTAGACGTCACTAACACTTTGAGGGGTTTTATTTCAGACAGTGACAAAGGTAACAAATGGGTAGATAAACGGTACTTCACTACCCTGGTCTACGGCACTAGAATCAAAAGACTTACAACTCAAAATTCGGTTGAAAAAGTGAGAGGAGAAAGTGGGAGTAGTTTTCCGAGAAAACAAGGAGAAGTGAAAGACGGTATTCCCACCATAGTAGACGTATAGACTCCAATAACTATAAAGAGGGCCGTTAGAACTAATGTTGAACACGAAGGAGGTCAGGTCGCAAAGAGTACTACATGAGACGTATATTCAATTTATTTCTCCCACTGTTATATGTCGGAACTGCATGAGGAAAAGGATAAACCTTGTTCAGACAACAAGGTCCAGACCAAGATTGACACCGAAGAACTGGACATATGTCTAAAGAGTCCTCCGTTCATTCCACCAGACCGTAAGGGTAGAGAACTTCGTAAAAGGTGTCAAACAACACTAGGTGTGTCAGTTTTCAAAACCGTATCAGTTATTTCGTCTTTATCTACAAAAAGACCTTGAGAGAACGAAAAGACTACTAGGTTGTCTACAACCGTTAAACTGGAGACCAAGGAGACGGAAAAGATTTAGGTCGAACTAGGTGCCCAACTCAATTTAAACTGTGTTTTGCTCTGGAACTCTCAATCGTATGTTCCACTTTTAACGTATCTTAAGTTTTATCGTATCCTTTAGAGAATATTTCGATAGTTAAAACCTCTGACTTCACGATAAAAAGTCATTCAGGTTGTGTTGTCGACGTAGGATATGTCTTCATTTGAGGGTAAAGGAGTCAATTCCATCAACCGAAAATCTGTTTGTTCGCAACACGATAGAGAAAAATAGATCTCAGTGTAAGTCCTACCGTTCATAGATAGACTTTGACTTCGACTGTCTCCGTCGGACTCTAAGTACAGAGGGTAAGGAAGACCTCGTGTAAATAATATATCTTAACAGATAATTCATCTTAACGGGTGTTATAAATTTACCAACAAGAGAGAGAACTTGGGGTTCAAGTATCTTAAACTAAACGAAATATTATTCGACAATGGTATATTATTAAGTTTAAAAAGTAGTAGAATTTTGGATAACTCTTAAACAGCAATCCACCTTTGATGGAAAATCACCTTAAAAAAATTTTCCCACCCCACCACCACCCCTTGACCGAAATGAAAGTCACCACAGTCGACATAGTCGGACTAAACGTTCTCTGGTTTGGAGGGTAACGGTTTATTCGTTCGTTCGTTTGTGTATCGTCTTCCGATCTGAAATTTTCCCAGACTTCCGTAATCTTACAAAGGTACCTTCGGTCTTGAGCTCCCCGGTTTCAGAGACTCACTTCTCCTTTGAGAGTAAGTCCACTCGGACTATCAGACAGGACGAAAAGAGGAGTTTCCTAAACAGTCAAGTATCAGTCAAATCCTACTCTCTGACTCTTCGGTTCGTCTTTCGTTTCGAATCATCTCGAAACCCGTGTTTGACTTCAAGTCCTGGTGGTCCCCTCCGTCCTTATCTCCCTAGTTCTCTCTTTTCTCACGTCGGTTCACTAGACTGATAGACTCTACGAAAAGAGGAGTTTTGTAGGGAGACAAGTATTTGACGTACGACAGTACGACCAGTCGGTTCGGTTTTCGTAGTTTATTCTCCGACTCTTGGCTCTGAAGTCGGTGAATTCGTACCATTCCTCTCCCCTGGACCTTTAGAGTCAAAAGGTAAACAATAAAACTTTCGATACGGGGGGTTTAATCCCGTTTTTACTTTCTGCGAGTCACAATGTTTTTGACTTTATGTCGGACTTTAGTCAGGTGAAGGGTAAACCTGACGGAACCTCTTCATTAAACCCGACATTTAAGTGTCATCCACCGATAACGGGTGACTGACGACAGACGCTTTTATTCGTCTCCGACGTTCCGTCCGCGGGAAACATCCTTAAGATTTTGTCGACACTATCCTTTCTTTTAACCCTCAACCTGGACCGACTGACTTGAACCACTACTTCTACTGTCTCCTCAATTCCTACTGTGGATCCAAAGATTGAACCCGTCAACCTGATTAAAAGAGTACTGTCTATTACAATCAGTTACGAAACAAATAGGTGGAGATGTCACTTTCATAGAATCTAGTTCTTTAGGTTTTGGTGTTTTTATAATTTATGACCGATGAACAGTCTTTGGAGGTAGTAGGGTAAGTAAAGATTGTTCGAGAATAGTAATTCGGAAAAATCCTCTAACACGAACCTAAATCGATACCAAAAAGGTCATCAGTACATGTCTACACTTTCAACCTGGCATTTCTTCCGACTCACGGTTTCTTAACTACGGAAACTTGATACTACGATCTCTTCTGAGAACTCTCAGGGAACCTGACGTTCCTCTAGGTTGGTCAGTTAGGATTTCTAGTCAGGACTTATAAGTAACCTTCCTGACTACGACTTCGACTTTGAGGTTCTGAAACCGGTGGACTACACTTCTTGACTGAAAAAACATTTCTGGAACTACGACCCTGTCTAACTTCCGTCCTCCTCTTCCCCTACTGTCTCCTACTCTACCAACCCACCGTAGTGGCTGAACTACCTGTACTCAAACTCGTTCGAGACCCTCAACCACTACCTGTCCCTTCGGATCATACGAAGTCAGGTACCCCAACATTTCTCAGTCTGTATTGACTCTTTGACTTGTTGTTCTTTCGACGGAGTATTCTCTACCTTAATTAACCATAAAGGTCCAGGAGAATGTGACCCTCGGAATCCACAACACATCTACTTTTCACTGGATCACCAATTCACCCGGCTCGGGACCCTTTAGGACCCTACACTCCAACCAAAAGTCGGAGGAAGGGAGACACCCACGGTAGGACCCTCTGAGTCTTTGTCCTCGAGACGGGTCAGTAAATCTCGAAGACGACTCATCGGTTTGCACGGTGCTCTTGGTTAATCACAGTCGACCCGCACGTCCGTGACAAGGGTCCTGTCACTGGGACTTGTCACGAGTCGTCACACCTCCACCTATCCCTTGACTAATGTAACCTCGAAGGTAGGGTAGAGAGAAGGAGGTCTTTTACTTGGGCCTTTACGAGATAACGTCGTTAGAGGTTCGAAAAACCGTGATCCCTGACTAAAGTACCTTCTGTTAAAAAGGTATCGGTCCCCCGACTCCCCTACCAAACCCCTACTAAGTGCACGTAATGCGAATAACACGTCAAGTAAAGATTAGATTACGACGGCGACCAGACTGTCCTCCGTGACCAGGAGTCGGGTCTCCAACCCCTGGGGACGAGAACTTTAGGGAGAGACTTTTCTGTCTTCCGGGGAAGAGAAAGATCGACAGGTTACCGTCCGTCCGTGTAAAATTAGTCGTGTAGGGGTGCTGAGGTCGAACAGAAGTCAGGAGTGGACTTAAGTAGCAGACCCAGAGACCTGGGTTTGATCCGTCACCGGTATTACTAGGACTATAATTGTTATTAGTAGGAGTACTTTCACTTTGCCTTCACAATCAGCGAGTTAGCACAGGCTAAGAAACACTGGGGTACCTGACATCGGGTGGCCCGAGGAGGACCCTAAGAGGTCCGTTCTTGTGACCTCACCCATCTGTAAGGGAAGAGGTTCCCTAGAAGGGTTCGATCCCTAACTTGGGACCTGAGAACGTAACGTCCGTCTAAAAAATGGTAGACTCGGTGGTCCCTTCGGGGTAGTAGAGGTATTAGTGTCAAATCTTAAACGTTTTGTGTGAACCTACTCGAGGACAGCAGGAACGACGTCCCGTCCCATCCATAATAATGACGGGATCGAAATGTCACCTCCTTTGGTCCTGTCTCGATGCTGTACTTCGACTAGTCGCAGGCGAGGTCCCGTTCGAGACGAGAGTGTCCTACTGGAATCTTGGGCCACAGTGACTTCCGACCCATGGGATCGGTGTCCTCACCCCACTCCACCTAAGAGTTTCCGACACACCACCCACTAAGGAACCTTTTCCTTCTGAAGACTCGACAAGGGGAAATCACGGGTCCCACGTAAACTCTTCGACGGACCCGGGTCGGACTTAGACAGACGGGTTCCGAGCGGGTCAGAGGGGACGGTTAATCTCCCGGTCTCAGAAGTGGTCTCGACAACTGTGTCGAAATTAGCGTGGGAACTTTCACTTTCACTGAAAGTGAACTGAAAGTGAAAGTCCCCCGCTGATCTCCACTGAAAGTAAACTGAAAGTGAAAGTCCCCCGCTAATCTCGACTGAAAGTGAACTAAAAGTGAAAGTCACCCCGCTAATCTCGACACAGTTGTCGAGACCTACTTCTGAGACCGAGAGATTGGCCGTCCCCTCTGACCCACTCGGAACCCGTCTGTCTAAGCCCGACCCGGGTCCGTCGAAGAGTGGATCAAGTGGGGTTTCTCCTTGTAGTCGGTAGAGGTCACGGTACGACTGACCGACGAGAAGTTTCGTCGGAGTTCTCTTTTCGGACCTTTGCCCTAGACGACAGAAAGAGTGGGACCCTCGAAAAGTGTAGTTCAACCTTACCTCAGATCCCGTACCGTCCGTTTGACTTCGTACAAAAGGACATCTGTACTACTAACGACGGAGGGACTCGTTCCAATAAACCTATTCCGAATGTACAGGTAAGTTTTCTACGTACAAAGATAGACGTCCGCGTCAACACCCACACGGTCCCGGGACGGGACCCGGGGGTCTCGAGAAATACTCCAGACGTAGACAATTTCTGTCGAGAGTAGTGGAACCTAATTCAGGGGACTGGGTCTTGGTCAGAGAAGTATAAGGGTCGTAAGGTTATTTACCTTCCTTCCGTCCTTCCTTTCCTTCCTAATTTCCCCGGGGTCAGTTAACGTAATGGAACGACGTTCCCGGCGTTATGTCGTAATTCAAGTTCTTTGGACCACAACTTAGGACCAAGACGGTGAATCAAGATACAAACACTTGTTCAAAAAGGTGTAAAAACTCAAACGTAAGAAATCAATATTTTACCCCCATAATTGTGGACGAGACGGACTGAGTCTTTCTACAACACTCCTATCGTATGGCATTTCGTACCGGTTCACGAAATCACATTCGTTCGGACCTTCTCGTCGTAACGATCCTACACTAGATTGGGGTCAAGACTACCCCTCTCGATGTAATGGTTCGACCACACTCATACCCCCAACCCCTTTTGTCTTTTCTTCGTCACCCAACCACCCGAAGTCAAGTCCTTCTGTCCGTCCGGACCCTGGACTCCCATCTCCTTTCGGGACGGGTGTTAAAGTCGAAAAGAAACCTGGAATTTGAAAATGTGTTTACCGATAGACGGTGTTAATACTAAAATGACTCGGAGTGTACCAAGATCTTCCCCTTTGGAACTTCCTTGTCACGGTGTCCTCGATTCCCTGTCCCGACTCTGATTTGAGATACGGAGGACTCCGAATAAGGACATGGGTCAGAGGCATAGTCGGTGGGGTTACCCTCCCTGTAAGACTAAACCTCTATTTCGTTCCTACGGGTACACAAGTACGAGTCAACACAGGCTGAGAGACTCTGGAGTGTCTGAGGAGACAGGCACCCTAAGAGGTCCGTTCTTATAACCTCAGCCAACGGTACGGGAGGAGGTCCCCTAGCAGGGCTGGGTCCCTAACTTGAGTGCGGAGGACGTAATCGTCCGCTGAGAAATGACGACTCGGTGTCCCTTTCGGTTATCTCGTTCCTTCCCACTCTAATAAAAGCTCTTACCCGGTGAAGTCCCTCGAATCCGAACCCGACCATCTTTGGAATCCCTCTGAGCAGATTCTGGTCTCGTGTTCTACTCCCGGGACCCTTAGACTTGTCTTTCAACAACAAGTCAGTGAGTCAACGCAGACTGAGAAACGTTGGGGTACCTGACGTCGTGCGGTCCGGAGGGACAGGGAGTGGTAGAAGGTCTCAAACGAGTTTGAGTACAGGTAACTCAGTCACTACGGTAGGTTGGTAGAGTAGGAGACAGTAGGGGAAGAGAAAGACGGGAGTTCGAGAGGGTCATAGTCCCAGAAAAGGTTACTTGTCTTTCATCCCCTCTTTCATACCTTTACATAAGTAAGATAGTAAACAAGTGGGTGAGTAAGTAAGTAAGTAAGACTATCGGGAAGGTCTATTCTCCCTCGACCTTACTAGTCTAGATCTGACCGTTGAACCCCCGTCCTCATCGAGAACCTCACTCCCGTCCCCCTACTTCCCTCCCTACTTCTACGACAAACTGGTGGGGTGTCCCCAATAACCTCGGTAGTCCAACTCAAACTTTATTATTCGTTTCGGTCCATCTACACATTGGTCAAGTAGTTGGGCTTCTCTGACCAGTCTCTTTCTGGGTCAAGGGTCCCGAATCTTGACTTTGTGTCCTGAGGTCTCGTCTCACTTTTTCAGAATTCCGACCTCAACTTCCCACTCTTTCTCAACCTCTCCACTCCTCAATCTACTTTTCCTACGGTTCCATTCCGAACATACATAAGGACCCTGTGGCCCTTGGGACCTTGCAAAAGTTGTTCCCCTCCCCGTACTAACCCAAACGTAAGATCTTTCTGGTGAGACCGACGTCATCCCAGTGACGCCCCTCCTACTCGTCAATCAATCTTTCGACGATTCCCGGGTTTGACTAAATCACTGTTACCGTTCTCTCTCTCTCTTTGCTCTCCACACTTCTCCGTCTTAGGTGACTTAACTCTTTAAGAATCATATATTCTACGACACACTCGTCTCCCTCTGTAGGTCCTACTGAATGTCTAAATGTCCGTACTTCTGGTCTCTTGACCTAGGTTCGGGTGCGAACCGGTAATAAAACTTTGACAGTGTCGCGTCTAGTGGTAGGGGACCATCCGGAGCCGAAGATGAAGAGTCTTCTTCTTTCAACTAGACCCCATCAACCGAAAGATTAATATCAGGGGTCCCGGTAGGACACCCACACCGACCTGGAGACTTGCTCGGGACCCGACCTCAGTCTTCTAGACCGAGTGCAGGCCCGAGACGGACACTGTAATCCGTCTTGTGTCATAAGGACTTGGGCCCAGAAGTAAACATATTCATCTCTATTAATAGGTAAATACGTTCTTTATTTGTGTGAGCCGTTTTCTACATTTCTTACTTTGAACCAGACACGGAGTCCCTTGAGTGTCGCGTCCTTCTCTTCGTCTGTAT
The DNA here is from genome assembly GCA_006410555.1 of Capra ibex. Classification (NCBI taxonomy): domain Eukaryota; kingdom Metazoa; phylum Chordata; class Mammalia; order Artiodactyla; family Bovidae; genus Capra; species Capra ibex. The sequence continues at coordinate 50,124,642 of SJYO01033645.1, read as the reverse complement.
ATTTGTTTAAAAATGTTTCCTCGAACTGGTCACGGTCCTACGGCTTTTTACATCTACCTCCCTCCACCCGGTTTCTTCCCTTCCTGGTCGTTCACGTCCTCGTCTTAGATCTCTATCCTACTCCTGTTAGTCCTTCTCCCACCCTCCCGGTCGAGACGGAGCTTTCTCAGTCTGAGTCGGAGGACACGGGAGGGGGTTGAGAACAACGGGAAGGCACTGGGAATGGAGAGGGAGGACGGTAGATTTATCGTTAGGAGAAGGAATGGACGTTCACTCTGGGACTCCCTAAGTAGTTTCTCGTTTTGCAGTTAAAAGAGGTATAATAATTGGGGGTTGTAGTGCTCGACCTACGTAGTAACCACCTTCCAAGGTGGAAGGTATTCGACTGTAGTTGTATACCTCTGCTCCATGCCATCAAAGGTATCTCGAACGTGACACAAATCAAGTATCAACACAAGAATTACGGAGTACGGTACGAACCCTATACCATCCACTGGTTATGAACACACGACTTATTTGTGTTGAGGTACCCGAGAAAGTTAAAGTTAGTAACGGAGTAAATAAAGGGTCGAAGGTTCGTTTTCACGTAGAGTTGGTGGTACGGACCTGGTGAGTCAGAGAAATTGTCTAAATTACCTTGGTTGGGTTCTTTACAGAGACGAAAAAGATGAGAAGAGTCTTCTCCTTTCAACTAGACCCCATCAACCGAAAGATTAATATCAAGGGTCCCGGTAGGACACCCAAACCGACCTGGAGTCTTACTCGGGTCCCGACCTCAGTCTTCTAAACCGAGTACAGGTCGGAGACGGACACTGTGATCCGTCTTATGTCATAAGGACTTGGGTCCAGAAGTAAACACATTCATCTCTATTAATAGGTAAATACGTTCTTTATTTGTGTGACCTATTTTTTACTTTTCTTACTTTGAACCAGACACGAAGTCCCTTGAGTGTCGGGTCCTTATCTTCGTCTGTATATTTGTTTAAAAATGTTTTCTCAAACTGGTAATGAAACGGTTGTTTCCAGGTAGATCAGTTTCGATACCAAAAAGGTCATCAGTACATACATACACTCTCAACTTGGTATTTCTTCCGACTCACGACTTCTTGACTACGAAAACTTGACACCACAACCTCTTCTGAGAACTCTCAGGAAACCTGACGTTTCTCTAGGTTTGTCTGTCAGGATTTCCTTTAGTCAGATACCTGCCTCCAAACACTGTAACATGTCCTCTGTCACTAGTTCTGGTAGGGGTACCTTTTCTTAACGTTTTTTCGTTTTACCGACAGACCCCTCCGGAATGTTTATCAACACTTTTCTTCTCTTCACTTTTCGTTTCCTTTTTTCCTTTCTATATTCGTAGACTTACGTCTCAAGGTTTCTTATCGTTCTCTATTCTGTCGGAAGGAGTCACTAGTCACGTTTCTTTATCTCCTTTTATTGTGTTACCCTTTCTGATCTCTAGAGAAGTTCTTTTAATCTCTATGGTTCCTTTGTAAAGTACGTTTCTACCCGAGTTATTTCCTGTCTCTACGAAGATTGTCTTCGTCTTCTATCATTCTTCTCCACCGTTCTTGTGTGTCTTCTTGACATGTTTTTTCTGGAAGTACTGGTTCTATTAGTGCACTACACTAGTGAGTGGATCTCGGTCTGTAGGACCTTACACTTTACTTCACCGGAATCTTTCGTAGTGATGCTTGTTTCGATCACCTCCACTACCTTAAGGACCACTCGATAAAGTTTAAGACTTTCTACTACGACACTCTCACGACGTGAGTTATACGGTCGTTTAAACCTTTTGAGTCGTCACCGGTGTCCTGACCTTTTCAAGTCAAAAGTAAGGTTAGGTTTTCTTTCCGTTACGGTTTCTTACGAGTCTGATGGCGTGTTAACGTGAGTAGAGTGCGCGATCATTTCATTACGAGTTTTAAGAGGTTCGGTCCGAAGTCGTTATGTACTTGGCACTTGAAGGTCTACAAGTTCGACCAAAATCTTTTCCTTTAACGGTTGTAGACGACCTAGTAGTTATTTCGTTCTCTCAAGGTCTTTTGTAGATAAAGACGAAATAACTGATAACGTTTCGGAAACTGACAGACCTGGTGTTAGTTGACACCTTTTAAGACTCTCTCTACCCTTATGGTCTGGTGGACTGGACGAAGGACTCTTTGGACGTACGTCCAGTCCTTCGTTGTCAATCTTGACCTGTACCTTGTTGTCTGACCAAGGTTTATCCTTTTCCTCACGTAGTTCCGACATATAACAGTGGGACGAATAAATTGAAGATACGTCTCATGTAGTATTTTTTGCGACCCGACCTTCTTCGTGTTCGACCTGAGTTCTAAAGGTCCTCTTTATAGTTATTGGAGTCTATACGTCTACTGTGGTGGGAACACCGTCTTCACTTCTCCTTGAGTTTTCGGAGAACTACTTTCACTTTCTCCTCTCACTTTTTAAACCGATTTCGAGTTGTAAGTCTTTTGATTTTACCGTACACCAGGGTAGTGAAGAACCCTTCATCTACCCCTTTGGTACCTTTGTCACAGTCTGAAATAAAAACCCCCGAGGTTTTAGTGACGTCTACCACTAACGTCGGTACTTTAATTTTCTGCGAATGAGGAACCTTCCTTTCAACACTGGTTGGATCTATCGTATAAATTTTCGTCTCTGTGATGAAACGGTTGTCTTCAGGCAGATCAGTTCCGATGCCAAAAAGGTGTCCAGTACATACCTACACTCTCAACCCGACACTTCTTTCGATTCGAGGTTTCTTAACTACGAAAACTTGACACCACAACCTCTTCTGTGAACTCTCAAGGAACCTGACGTTCCTCTAGGTTGGTCAGGTAGGATTTCCTCTAGTCAGGACCCACAAGTAACCTTCCTGACTACGATTTCGACTTTGAGGTCATGAAACCGGTGGAGTACCCTTCACAACTGAGTAACCTTTTCTGAGACTACGGCTCTCCCTAACCCCCGTCCTCCTCTTCCCCTGCTGTCTCCTACTCTACGGACCTACCATAGTGACTGAGCTACCTGTTCAAACCCACTTGAGACCCTCGACCACTACCTGTCCCTCCGGACCTCACGACGTTAAGTACCTCAGCGTTTCTCAGCCTGTACTGACTCTCGGACTTGACTTGACTTGACTACGACTTCGACTTTGAGGTTATGAACCCGGTGGACTACGGTTCTTGGCTGAGTAACCTTCTCTGGGACTCCAACTCTTTATAACTTCCGTACTCCTCTTCCCTCGTTGTATCCTACTCTACCAACCTACTGTAGTGACTAAGTCACCTGTACTCAAACTCATTCGCCCTCAACCACTACTTGTCCCTTCGGACCACACGACGGTAGGTACCCCAACGTTTCTCAGTCTGTGCTAACTCACTGACTTAACTTGACTTGGGTACTTTACCCGTCCCTACATCAAGGGATCACCGAGTATATCATTTCTTAGACGGACGTTACGTTCTCTGAGCCCAAGCTAGGGATCCAGTCCTTCTAGGAGACCTCTTCCCTTAATGATAGACGAGGTCATAAGAACGGACCTCTTAAGGTACCTGTCTCCTCGGACCGTTCGATGTCAGGTACCCCAATGTTTCTTAACCTGTACTGACTCTTTGATTGAGAAAGTGAAAAAATATCAATTAATCGTTACAACACAATCAAAGTTCATATGTCGATTCACTAAGTCAATTTGAATATATATATAAAAAAGTTAAAAAAAAGTAATATCAAATAATTTTCTATTGTATATTATATGAGTTATATTATCAATATATGAGTCAATGATATGACTCATACCAAGGGACACGATTTGTCATCCAGGAACAACAAATGGATAAAATATATGTCATCACATATATAGAACTAAGGTTTGTGGATAATATAGAGATGGGGGGGGGGGTGTAGGAGAGACCATTAGTGTTTAAACAAGAAATACAGACACTCTGATAAATACAAAACGTTTATTTAAGTAAACATAATAAAAAAGTCAAGTCAAGTCAACGAGTCAGTACAGACTGAGAAACGCTGGGGTACTTGGCGTCGTGTGGTCCGGAGGGACAGGTAGTGGTTGAGGGCCTTAGGTGGATTTGGGTACAGGTAACACAACCACTACGGTAGGTTGGCAGAGTAGGAGACAGTAGGGGAAGAGAAGGACGGGAGTCAGAAAGGGTCGTAGTCCCAGAAAAGTTTACTCAGTCGAGAAGCGTATTCCACCGGTTTCATAACCTGAAAGTCGAAGTCGAAGTCAGGAAGGTTACTTATAAGTCCTGACTAAAGGAAATCCTACCTGACCAATCTAGAGGAACGTCAGGTTCCCTGAAAGTTCTCAGAAGAGATTGTGATGTCAAGTTTTCGTAGTTAAGAAACTGCGAGTCGAATGAAATATCAGGTTGAGAGTGTAGGTATGTACTGGTGACTCTTTTGGTATCTAAGGTGTACCGTCACTATATACTATAAACGAAAAGAGACAGACTGAATCAAGTGAATGGTACTATTAGAGATACAAACAGGTATAACACCGTTTAATGTAATAAAGTAAATAAAAATACCGACTCATTATAAGGTGACAAAGTGCAGAGTATAGAGATTTGAAATAAAATAAACTGTTTACACGAAACCCGTAGAGGAGACACGGTCAGAGACCTTTGTCTCTACTTACACTGGAGTGCTTACAGTGTCGGGTCAACCTGATGTCTATACCGTATGTATTAACGGTAAGTATTAACGGAGGAGTTCCTCCTTCCCTAACCGTTAGATCAACCCTCTACGAACTCGAGGTAGAACTTTTTACACATACACAAGTCGTCCGACATCGGATCATACACCGATCCGACCCTCCCGGTCCCCTTTCGTATGCCATCGACCTTGTTCTCGTAGATTCTGTTTTCTAGGGGTATCCATAGTACAAATGTCGTCACGGTGAGTTTCCCGATTCCTTGAGTGGGGTCGTGACGAAGGAAAGTACTTCTTCAGAATCCTATTTGTTTGACAACCCGACGTAGGGTGTCCGGACGTTTAGGACATGAACGGGTCAAGTTCCGACTTCTTTCTCGGAGACCTCAGTCTCTGTCTCTGTAGTGACCAAATTATCTACCTCTGCACATGTACGGACTTCGTTCGAGGATCTTACTGTTGGGTGGTACATATCGTCTACCGTCCTGTACCGTCGTCTGAAGTGAGGTCCCCGTCTCCCACCTCTGACCGTCAATATTCCCCTCGACTGGAGTACAACCGAGTAAATGATGGTTCCTTTGGTCGTCTCCCCGTCCGGAGAGTCACGGGGGAAAAATAAATAAAAAAACTTTACACGTAAGAAATAAGACTATAAATATGTACATACCCCTCAACCTTCCTCTTCGGTATTCGTCGTAGAGTCGACGTCAACTGAACTCTTCAATTTCGTGTATGTGAAAAAGATCAACCAAATAACGTATAGTCCATGTCAGTATAGACCAAGAAGTAAGTTTATTAAACCTTTCTGGATAAAGTTATGAAAAGAGATATATATGTCAAAGGTGTTCATTTTAAGATTTATAAAAATGTGTGGTGATGTTATATTTGGTATTTTATACATAAACCGTTAGTTTTAAAGAGTTATTAGCGTAAACATTTGTCTATTTTTAATTAAGAAATGGGACCCTCGACATGAAAAAGGTGTTGTCCCTGTCGTTGTAACATTCGTTACTCCTTAGGTACAATACAACGATAACCGACGTAGATGGTTGAAGAGGACATTCTTGTCAATGATCGATACCGGACTCCGTTCTTACGTCCTTCAAGTCAGTACCCTCATCACACAACCACTTCGTCTGCGACCAACCGTACCCTACATGTCTCTCGTTCTCTCGTTGGTAGAAATCACCGGACTGGTATGTGTTTGGCAGGAGAGTTAACACACAAACCACTGGTGTCTAAGTGTAAGACCGGGTTCGAGGAAGTACCTTAGTGATTGTTTACCAAAAATCTACCTCCAAAACGGGAGTCTTTTTAGGACACTCGAACCGTTCCGTCCAAAGGTACATAAGTAAAATGTCCTCCCTTCCACTTGAAGTCTCTCCAGTTCCAAGTTCAGTGTGTCGTCCAGTCGTCACTCCGGTGCTAAAAAAAAAAAAGGGCAAGTATGAAAAATTTTTTATTAATTAATTAATTAAAAATAACCTCCGATTAATAAAATGTTATAACACCACCAAAAACGGTATGTAACTGTACTTAGTCGATACCCACATGTACACAGGCGGTAGGGTTTGGGGGAAGGGTGGAGAAGGGGGTAGGGTAGGGAGACCCAACAGGGTCACGTGACCGAAACTCATTGAACAAAATACGTAGCTTGAACCTGTCCAGTAGATAAAGTGTTTACCATTATATGTACAAAGTTACGATAAGGGAGTTTAGTAGGGTGGGAGCGGAAGAGGGTGTCTCAGGTTTTCAGACAAGCAACATAGACACAGAGGAAACTACAGAGCGTATATCCCAATAATAATGGTAGAAAATTTTAAGGTATATATACGTAAATATATGACATAACCACAAAAAGGTCGTGGTGAACAATTTCTCTAATAGAAAAGAGGTAACATATAAAAACAGAGGAAACAGTTTCTATTCCACAGGTATCCACACACCTAAATAGAGACCCGAAAGATAAAACAAGGTAACTAGACATAAAGACAGAAACACGGTCATGGTATGACAGAACTACGACATTGAAACATCATATAAGGCTTCAGTCCGTCCAACTAAGGAGGTCAAGGTAAAAGAAAGAGTTCTAACGAAACCGATCAACTCCAAAAACATAAAGGTATGTTTAACAATTTAATAAACAAGATCAAGACATTTTTTATGGTAACCATCGAACTATACCTAACGTAACTCAGACATCTAACGAAACCCATCATTATGAGTAAAAGTGATATAACTAAGAAGGTTAGGTACTTGTGCCACGTAAAGAGGTAGTTAAACACAGTAGAAACTAAAGAAATTAGTCACAAAATATCAAAAGATATATATCTAGAAAACAAAGAAATCCATCTAAATAAGGATTCATAAAATAAGAAAAGTAACGTAACCACTTACACTAACAAAGGAATTAAAGAGAAAGACAGAAGAGTAACAATCACAAATCCTTACATTCTCTCAAGACACATAATTAAAATATAGGACGTTGAAATGATATAGGTAACTAATCGAGGTCATTAAAAGACCACCACAGAAATCACAGAAGACATATCTCCTAGTACAGTAGACGTTTCAAAATGAAGAAAAGACTAGACCTAAGAAAAATAAAGAAAAAGAAGAGACTAACGACACGATTTTGAGGGTTTTGATACAACTAATCATCACCACTCTCACCCGTGGGAACGGAACAAGGACTGAAATCCCCTTTACGAAAGTTAAAAGTGGTGACTCCTATTACAAACGACACCCAAATAGTATATACCGAAAATAATATAACTCCGTACAAGGAAGATACGGACGAAAGACCTCTCAAAAATAGTATTTAACTACAACTTAAAACAGTTTCCGAAAGAGACGTAGATAACTCTACTAGTATACCAAAAATAGAAAGTTAAACAATTACACCATATAGTGTAACTAACTAAACGTTTATGACTTCTTAGGAACGTAGGGACCCTATTTCGGGTGAACTACTACAACATACTAGAAAAATTATACAACAACCTAAGACAAACGATCTTAAGACAACTCCCAAAAACGTAGATACAAGTAGTCACTATAACCTCCGGTCCTAAACTTCGGGCCTCCGGAGAGGGTCGGAGGAGAGAAGGTCCGACACACCTTTTCATGACGACTCTCCACTCTCCCGAAGTACCGGTCGTGCAGGGATCTTTGTTTACAGTCTTTCTCTTAGACCTTATCCACCGGTGTACACACTGGGGTATACTGGAAAGAGTACAAGGAGACAGAGTATAAAGACGTCGTAGTATTTATCTCCGTCCCACTGAGAGGGAAAGGTAGGCGGGTGACACTTCGGTAGGGTCCTCCCGGAGAAGGTCGAGACGAACTTGCGAACTGTAAAGTGATGGACTTCCCGAACCGTAGTCGGGGCACCCTCTCTAATAGAGTCTCTATGTCGTCCGTCGATTAGTTTTATCCGAAGTAAAAGGTGTCTAGACTAAGGTCCGCACAACGAGAATGGGACGGTCCAACCCGGTTCCATGATACCACTCACTGGGGGAGATGAGGGAAGATTATGTCAAGGGACCTGTCTCGGAGAAAGTGAAAAAAAAAGGGGAAATCTACTTCTTCGGTTCTCGTTCACCTCTGTCGATACCCTCTTCAGTGTGTCCTGTCCTCTCTTCCCTAGGAGGTCCGGATTCCTTAATATTTAGAAGTCAATAAATTTTTTTATTAAATAACTAAATCGATGTAACCCAGAATCAACGTCTAAACCCTAGAAACAACACAAAACGTGTCAGAAAGTAGTGTCCCGTATCTAAGAGACCAACACCGTACGTCCGAGACATCAACGTTACACGCCCGAATCAACGGGGTACCGTATACCCTAGAATCAAGAGACTGATCCTTAACTTGAGTACAAGAATTGGTGACCTGGTGGTTTCTTCAGGGATTTACACGTCAATACTAGATCGGTAAGGAGGTTCGTCGTTCGACACCCCTTTCGAGGTTTCAAGTCGAGACACCAAAGGTGTCGGTAAACTGACAACGTGTAAACTACTGGTACCTCACTCGACGTCTGCCAGTTCCCGAGATTGGGTCGAAGGACCTTGTGTCGGTGTTCAGGACAGGACCTCTTCAAAGACGGAACATTCCCGAGACTGTGTCGAGGAGGGTCGACGTCTGGCAGTCGACTCTTCGTCAGACCCAAAGGTCTGACAATCTTCGACTCGTACCACACAGTCCTCCTATTTCTTCATTTGATAATCTCTCTCAGACGTCAAGTCAAGTCAAGTCAAGTCAGCGAGTCAGCACAGGCCGAGAAACACTGGGGTACTTGGTGTCGTACGGTCCGGAGGAATAGGTAGTGCTTGACGGCCTCAGATGGGTTTGTGTACAGGTAACTCAACCACTACGGTAGGTTGATAGAGTAGGAGACAGCAGGGGAAGAGGAGGACGGAAGTTAGAAAGGGTCGTAGTCCCAGAAAAGTTTACTCAGTCCAGAAGCGTAGTCCACCGGTTTCATAACCTGAAAGTCGAAGTAGTCAGGAAGGTCACTTGTGGGTCCTGACTAAAGGAAATCCTACCTGACCAACCTAGAGGAACGTCAGGTTCCCTGGGAGTTCTCAGAAGCGGTTGTGATGTTAAGTTTTCGTAGTTAAGAAGTCTCAAGTCGAAAGAAATATCAGGTTGAGAGTGTAGGTATGTACTAGTGACCTTTTTGGTATCGGAACTGATCTGCCTGAAAACAACTGTTTCATTACAGAGACCAAAAATTATACGACAGTTCGAACCAGTATCGAAAGGAAGGTTCCTCATTCGTAGAAAATTAAAGTACCGACGTTAGTGGTAGACGTCACTAAAACCTCGGGTCTTTTTTTATTTAGTCGGTGACAAAGGTGACAAAGGGGTAGATAAACGGTATTTCACTACCCTGGCCTACGGTACTAGAAGTAAAAGACTTACAACTCGAAATTCGGTTGAAAAAGTGAGAGAAGAAAGTGAAAGTAGTTCTCCGAAAAATCGAGGAGAAGTGAAAGACGGTATTCCCACCACAGTAGACGTATAGACTCCAATAACTATAAAGAGGGTCGTTAGAACTAAGGTCGAACACGAAGAAGGTCGGGTCGTAAAGAGTACTCCATGAAACGTATATTCAATTTATTCATCCCACTGTTATATGTCGGAAGTGTATGAGGAAAAGGATAAACCTTGGTAGACAACAAGGTACAGGTTAAGATTGACAACGAAGGACTGGACGTAGGTCCAGTCCTTCCAATCCACCAGACCATAAGGGTAGAGAAAGTCTTAAAAGGTGTCAAATAACACTAAGTGTGTCAGTTTCCGAAACCGTATCAGTTATTTCGTCTTTATCAACAAAAAGACCTTAAGAGAACAAAAAAACTACTAGGTCGAATACAACCGTTAAACTAGAGACCAAGGAGACGGAAAAGATTTTGGTCGAACTTGTAGACCTTCAAGTGACAAGTGCTGACGACTTCTGACCGAACCTCTTAAAACTCATAATGAAATGATCGCACACTCTACTTACGTTAAAAAGTCATCAAACTTGTAAGAAACCGTAACGGAAAGAAACCCTATCTTTACTTTTGACTGGAAAAGGTCAGGAACCCGGTGACGACTCAAAAGGTTTAAACGACTGTATAACTCACGTCGTGAAAGTGTCGTAGTAGAAAATCCCAATCTTTATTGAGGTGACCTTAGATCATTCTCTCAGAACGATATATGATGTATAAAAGCAGAGTTCCGTTTCAGGGTATAAGACTTTATCAACTTATTATCTTTCCCTTTTTCTTATGATCCATCGTCAATCCTTTATAGGACTAGACTTGTGTTCGAGACGAAACCGGTTGGTCCCGTTTGGGGAATTGGAGAGAATCAGAGACGAGAGACCACATATTTTACGCTTAAGACAACTGTTCATGTCGACGGAGTCCTTAACCTCTAATGGGTTTGGTTACGGTTCCCGATATCCCTCCGTAGTCTGAGGTTGACTGGTGACGGGACAGGTGTCACGGACGGTGTCACAAATAAAGAAGTAAAACAAATGAATCTAGGTAACCGGGGTATGTGATACTAACAAGGGAAGAAACAAAAGAAATTTTGTTGGAATATACTGGGAGGGTATGTCTCTTTAAAACAATTTTTTGGTTTGAACCCAGGCGAGTGGGTACGTGTCATATCGGTTAAATCACTTTGGTACAACACTACTTCCTTTCACGTCGCAAATAACGTCCCAGGTCTGTTCTTCAGGTCCCGTCGATCACTAGTCTTATGGGTTGGAGGAATTACCTAAAGTCTCTTCGTAAAAATTTCCGTTCCACTACCTCCCCTCAGGGTTCTATTCACTAGTCGAATAAGTGTCAAGAAACTAACCAACTACCACTCCATTGTCCCGTCACAGTACAGTACTAGTCATGAACGACGACGACGACGATTCAACGAAGTCAGCACAGGTTGAGACACGCTGGGGTATCTGCCGTCGGGTGGTCCGAGGGGGCAGGGACCCTAAGAGGTCCTTTCTTGTGACCTCACCCAACGGTAAAGGAAGAGGTTACGTACTTTCACTTTTGACTTTCATTTCAACGAGTCAGTACAGACTGAGAAGCACTGGGGCACCTGACGTCGGGTGGTCCGAGGAGGCAGGTACCCTAAATGGTCCGTTCTCATGACCTCACCCAACGGTAACGGAAGAGGCACTAGTGAGGAATCCACGGTCATTCAGACCCGTGATTTACGAGTACCAGTAGTTCATCATTTAAAAAAGGTAAACCACCACCAAATACGTAGACATTTTGTTAAGTCCTTTACAAGTAGTCTATGATAATAACTCATAGATCCATGAAGTCTCTCCTGGGTTTCGTCTTTTGGATCCCTCTCCCGAGATAGTACCCTTTCTGATTGTCACAGGACGAACCAATGTTAAAGGGAGAAGTAGGCCATACTGGTAGAATTTACTTCTAGTAGCGGACAAACATTAGTCCTAGATCACGTCACGGATGGACTAGGTTATTCACAGACAAATCGCTTACTATAAAAGATAGTCTTGGGGGTACTGAGGTTTCATAAATAATATATATATTGTGTGTGAATTAGAATCCGAGTGATATGGTCCGTTATAAGACTCGTAATTTGTACATAATTGAATAAATCATTCGTAATAACAATATAGGTAAAATACATATAAACTAAAATACATATAAGGTAAAATTCGTATAAGGTCATCGACCTAGTGAGTAACCAGATAAAGAGAACAGTTAGAAAGAGAACTGAAACGAGGAAAGACGAGAACTAAGGACCATACAGACTACTAAACCCTAACTTACAATCATTAACACGTACCTTTTACCATCTCTATCGAGTTCCAAGGCCTCTACAATAAAAAGAGGTCTCTCCTAAATGAAGTCGAAGACTTCGGTCAGTTCTATCTTCGTCTAGTCCAAGTGTCTAAGGCTCTAATTCGACTAAGATTCGACACGGAGTCAGACACTACAGATCACCAAGTTTAAGCAGAAAAAAAGACCTCAAAAAGTAGAAACAAAGCCATACAGAGGTAGGACCCCTGTCGGTTTAAGCTAAAAATTGAAAAGGTTTGGGCTCACTGATGACTTTGGGACGAGTCGAAGAGTCGAGGAACCGACGAGAAATGACAAGAACCCGAGGACCGACGACGACCTTTGGTCGTTTATGGAACCCCCTCTTTTGACGAAGGTTTACAACCCGATTGAAGGGAAAAAGGAAGAGAAAACCCCAAATCTGGTAACCTCAGGATGAAAAGAACAAGGACGGTTATGGGAAATTTTGATATAAAATAGATATGTGTTACATTAAAAATTTTATACGTAAATATATTACCATATACATATATATGTGTATACGTGTATTTATCTATAAAAATTATATTAAGTATATATACATCAAGACGAAAATATGAAAAGAATTGTTCTCTCAATAAGTCTATGTTTGATCAGGTGGTCTCAACCTTTTTCATAAATCAGGGATAAAGTATGTACTCCTCTGACTTCGTGTCCTCACAAGTTACTGAAGAGTCTAATGATACAAATTCATTTTGTAGATGAGTAAATAATTTATATATACACACACATATATATACATATATACATATATATATTATATAGAAAAATAATTCGTGGATTGTACATAATCTGTGACAGAACCCGTAATTCCTATGTTTTAATTATTCGGTTGTGGAACACAAGGTTCTAGAACCTCAGCTCACCTGTAGTGAATATTAAGTTGTATCGGTCACGTCAATGACTCCTTCCATGAGGACCCCGAGTCGAATCCCAAATAGTACGAGTGGACGTGAAGAAAGAGGTATCTTTAAAGGAAGGACCGTATGTCACTCGAAGAATACTAGTCTTAGACACTAAAAAGTGGAGAGTGGAGAGTTTGTTACGGGTCCTGTTCCGTCCAGGAGGTATTTGTGGGGAACAAAGTTCAGATTGATTAAGAGTTTGTCCCTTCTTCCTTCGATCCTATCGTACTTCCGGCATTCTACTACCTCTAAAATAATCGGCCCGTCAATCCTTTGGCACCGGGTGGTCGACCCAGTCATTGAGACGTACTTGTACCGTTCAGTGAAGGAGACAGACTCGGACCAAGTCCAAATCCAAGGAGGTTGGAGAGTCGTCCAACCTCTCCAACCTGAGATCTTGTAGAATTCTCGAGAGGATCGTTATACAAGGACTTCACTCACACTGGGTTGTCTCTTACTTACTGGTGTCGAGTGGGGTCACACAGGGGTACACCGGGCAGTCCCGACGTCATGACCCGGTCTGTCCCAGTCTATTTTGGTCACCTGTCAAGGATGCAGTCAGAGGGGACGAAAGAGGGTACCTTTTTACTCCGTACTTTTCCAAAAGGGCTCAAGTGGACCGCTTACGGTCTCTAGAAGAGTACGTTCTCTTCGACCGATCTCTCCTCATCTCGTCTCTCTGTAAAAGACCCAGGAGAAGGAGACCCTGACCGAGGTCGGTCGGACGACAGGTTCGGGCCTCAAATGAGGGCACAAACTCTTGTATCACGACAGAGAGACCTCCGTGTCGCGAGCAGGACCGAGCACATACCCTTCCTTCGACTCAGGGAGACGAACAAACCGACTCCCTCCGAGGAGACAGGTCTCCGGGTAAAGACGTAGAGGGACCCCGGACCTGTAAGAGTGTTTCCGCAGGTCTCTTTGTTCACCTGTCTCTGAGTGGTAGTCGGCTAATCATCCTCTCGAGAAATGAGGGACTCTCCCGTTGACAGGGGTTTTCCGAGACAGTTTCGTGTCTCCTCAACCGTATTTTCGTTGTTCCCCACCACATCTCCACGTCGGCCGAGTGGAGAAAAATATTTACTTTTTACCCGAGTCTCTCCCGGTCACCGAGAGGACTCCAGTGTGGTAACTGAACGTTACACCCCGACTCAAATCATAGTGTCACTCTATCGCGTGGTCGGGGGACCCGGTCCTCGTACCGAACTGAAACAGTAACCTAGTGTGTTGGTTGAAACCCCGGGAAAAGAGTAGTGTCCAGGACACCCGTCGTCTCGGATGGTCGGTAGGTCGTAAGGTCCCGACCCAAGGGTGGGTTTGGGACTTCAGTCGGTCCCGGTTATAGACCCGGGTTACTAAATAAAGGTTTGTAGGTTGATCTCTTCACCCTCCTCCCTCTGTCCGTCGGTCCCAACGAAAACACCTAAGACATCAGTGACTGGATTTAAAGTGTGAACCCCCTCTTAAAACTTTTTTTCTTTCTTGACGGTCTCCATTATGACTATGTAATCTCTTTCACGACTCCTATACTTTACGGACTGACCCCAGAAACTTTACAACAGACAAAATTAACCTGTACAGAGAAGTCTTGATCGACCACCGTCCGGGTAGTACCCGACGAAAATTAGTCACTTTAAGTGTAAAGGGGTGACGTTGACTTGTACCTTCTTTCTCGTTACCCCGTCCCCGGTTCCCCCTCCTCTTACACTAAGGTTCAACTTTATGGAATTTCCTCCTCTTCACAAAATAAATTTTGTCTTAACGGTCCAAGGAAGATGAAATACGGAAGCACTCCTCTAAAAAAAAAAGGGATTCCTCGTCCTCGGGTCTCAGTAGAAGACCGGGTAAAAGAGGAGAAAAAGATCTTATATACACATACACCCATAGGAAGGAAGGGTTCCAAGGGTCGTAGTCTCGAGTGACAAGGGTCAGGTTTCCCGTCACTGACATCTCTGCACAGTCCCCAAGTCCCACCTTTCCTTCTCTTCGTCCTCCCTAGTCCGTCCTCGTCTCTTCGGGAACCGGACCCTGAGTCTGGGACCCTGAGTGTCGGTCTGGACGCGGAAGGAAGAAATTGAGGTCCTTTCTCTTAGAGACCAGTCCCATCTCTTAGTCGACCCCCTGGACCTAATAGGAATGTGAGTAAATATGTGAGCTGTTTACAACCAACCTGTCTCGATGAGTACCGAGTTGTGACCCTGAGTGTGCAATATCGGATTTCCCAGGGAAAGACCTCACTCAGTCTCTAGATCCAGGATTCAAGTAGAACCCTGGTAGGACATCGTCTAGGTTTGTGAACCCTTTCACAGTCCTGGTTGTCACCATGGACCTCGGACACTCGTAGTCTGATACCTCATGCGATACCTGATGGACGTAGGACTCCCGTCGGAGTCTCGGCAAACTCTGACTCTGTGTCTACATCCTTCTTCATTCTTCCCTCTCTGTGTCGCCCCCTCTCTCACGTACGACAGTCGATATCTTAGGTTGGTTGATCGTCTCTCTGAGAAAACTCAGATATCGAATTAGATATTCCTTGCCCGGTCCACCCCACCTAACTATGGATGGAGACCAAAAGGATAAAGACCAAATTCCTATGAGTTTAGTCTAAGAAAGTTGTCAATGAATTATTCGTAAATACCACACAGCCTGACATTCCACTAAGTATATATAAGAAAAAGTCTAAGAAAGGGGAATACCCAATAATATTTTATAACTCATATCGAGGGACTCGATATGTTATCCAAGAACAAATAAAATATATATCATAACACACATAAAACCCGCAGGGATAACCGAGTAGTCGTTTCTAAGACGGATGTTACATCCTCGGTGTGCTCTACGTCTAAACTAGGGACCCAACCCCTCTAGGGGACCTCCTCCCGTACCGTTGGGTAAGGTCATGAGAACGAACCTCTTAGGGTACCTTTCTCCTCGGACCCTCCGATGTCAGGTATCCCATCGTTTCTCAGCCTGTGTTGACTTAACTGAATTGTACGTACGTCACACATATAAAATTATGGTTCAAGGATTAGATAGGAAGGGGACTTTCAGAGATGGAAGACAACACCCTCTCCCTTCGACTGTCATTTGTACATTCATTTATTTATTGTGTATTGTTCTTTGTTCTCTTAAAGTCCATCTATCTACGATTCTTCTCTTTCCCTACACAAGTTCTCCCTCACTGACCCCACTCCTGACTTGACCTACTCTTCCACCTTCTCCCGGTGATCACCCCCAACTGTCAGTTCGACTCTCTACCCCTCCTCGACTGTTTTCCCATGGCCACCCTTATCCGTGTTCCTTCTCGGTCCTGTTTCCGTTTTTCGTTGGGTAAGTCGTACAAACTCCCGGTCGTTGTTCCGGTCACACCGACCTCGTTTCCTTTATTCCCCCTCGCACGTCTTTGTTCTCGTTTCACCCCCAGGCACGAGCTGAGTACCTCTCGGATCTAAAACACAGTACGCACTAGGGTAACTCTTAAGTCCCTAGACAGAGAAGGAGAAGGAAACACCGACGGACCGGTTATCTTTAGTCCTTTGTACTGCGACACAGTCCAAAATTTTCTGTCGAAGATGAAGGACAGAGAACCTTTGAATGAGAACCTTGGGTACGATGTTCCTTTAGGTTTGTCGAGGAACCTCTCTAGGTGTTTCCCCCTGTCTTTAGGATCTTATTCTTAAGTTTGACTCGAGAGTCTTTTGTCTCCCATAGTTACACACTCGGCACCCTCACCTGTTCAGTTCGTCACTGGTCAGGAGTTAGAGGTCTCCGTTACCTTTATTGTCGTTTTTATTTGTTTACGTTGGATTGGTTTGAATGTTCGAAAACATGTCGTGTCCTTTGACATTTTTTGTTTTCCTTTTTGTTGGATGTCTGACCCTCTTCTATAAACGTTTATGACACTAGTTTTTCCCGAATTAAACATTTTATATGTTTATCGAGTATGTTAAGTTATTGTCTTTTGGTTTGTTGGATTAGTTTTTTACCCGGATACTGGATGCATGTACAGTGATTTCTACCTGATGTCTATCGGTTGTCCGTGTGACTTTTTTTACAAGTAGTAGCGATTAACAGTCTCTTTACATTAGTTTTGATGTTACTCCATGGTGGAAGGTGACTTGTCTTTCCGGTAGTAATTTTTCAGATGTTTATTTACCATCTCTTCCACACCCTTTTCTCCCTTGGGTGGTTGTCACCGGAAATTTTTCGATTTTCAACTCAACATATTAGGTCGTTAGGGTGAGGACCCGTATATAGACCTCTTTTGGTATTAAACTTTTATATGTACGAGGGGTTACAAATAACGTCGTGATAAATGTTGGATTTATAGGTAGTTGTCTACTTACCTATTTCTTCAACACCATGTAAGTATGTCACCTTATGATAAGTCGGTAGTTTTCTTGCTTTACTACGGAAAACATCGTGTACATACCTAAATCTCTAATAGTGCGATTCCTTCATTCACTCTAATTCTGTTTATCGTATACTATAGTGAAGATACATCTTAGATTTTATACTGTGTTTACTTGGATAGATGTTTTGTCTTTGTCTCAATGTCTGTATCGCTTGTCAGAACACCAACGATTCCTCCCTCCCTCTCACTCCCTTCCTATTTAACCCTAAACCCCCAATCGTTTACGTTGATAATATACATCTTACCTCTTTGTCGTTCTGGGATGAAATATCGTATCTCTTGATATCAGTCATAGGACCCTATTTGGTACTACCTTTTCTTATACATTTCTTCCACATATATATAAATATAAAGACGGATATATATATATTGACTTAGTGAAATGACGTGTCGTCTTTAATTGTGTTGTAACGTTTAGTTGATATGAACTTATGTTATACAAAAAAATTTTTTCACCTGGAAAGTGGGGTTAGTGTGTCGGTCGACTGGAGTGTACCTCGTCTCGTCGTAACGAGGATACTCGGTACACGATTAACATATAAGTACTCGTTTTAATTGTTAACGACAACAAGTCAGTGGATACAAAACCCCACCAAACAATACATTGATATCTATTGGGTTTGTCTACCCTACGACTATTTTGTCCTCAAGAAGTCGTTTCAAAAAGACATGTCTCGATGTACCATTTATAACCCTCGGATCGTCTAGTCTCCTAGAGACACCGTTGAGGAGTCGAGACGACAAAGTGTCGTTTTCGTCAGTGACTGTTATGTATTATTTACTCGTACCGACACGAAGTCATCTTGAAAAAAAATGTTTTTGTACAAGTCCCGGTAAGTCGGTTGGTCAACATTAAACGGTCGAAGACTTATCTCAAAATTCGTTATCACTATGTAAGAGTAAATCTAGATCTTCCAACGAAGACTGACGGTATACCTCCTACCTGGTATTCCCTTGTTTTCGCCTTTTCTTCGACAGTGGTCCACTCTCTCCCACTTCCGAACCGATCATCATTGTCCCCTAGAGACACCCTCCACCATAGTTCTTGATGGTTCTGTCGATTATCGGTCAATCAGTTACGAAACTTTCTTTATACTTTTTCCTTCGATACCCTTGAGTCTCGTCCTTGTGGGTGAGACTCCTAGTCCCGTGTGAAGGACCTCATCCGTTGACGACCAATCGTTAATTCGTTCCTTTCTTAATAGAAGAGGTACTCATCTCGTCTCATCGTCAAGTTTTACCGATCCGAAGTCCCGCAACCCTCAAAGTCTTTATTCTTATTATCTTTCATTTCTGAGACCTCTCACTAGTCCCCGGTCTGGAACTCCCTAGTCCTCCGGTAGGGGTCGTTCTAGTTTCCACCTGGTCGGACGATCTCAGGACACACAAAAAGATCCTCAAAAAGGATTAGTAAGAAGGGTTACAAAGGGTTCTGGTAGAAGGGTGGTACTCAAAAAAAAATTATATTTAAATAAATAAAATTAACCTTCGATCAATGAAATGTTATAACATAACCAAAACGGTATGTAGTTGCACTTAGGTGGTGTCCATATGTGCACAAGGGATAGGACTTGGGGGGAGGGTGGAGGGAGGGACATGGTAGGGAGACCCAGTAGAGTCACGTGGTCGGGGTTCGTAGGTCATAGTACGTAATTTGGACCTGACCGCTAAGCAAAGTGTATACTATAATATGTACAAAGTTACGGTAAGAGGGTTTAGTAGGGTGGGAGAGGGAGAGGGTGTCTCAGGGGATGTTACCCTTGAGTCTACACAATAGTCTCCGAAACCAACATACACCTCTAGTCCAGGACAGACACCGGGAACTATATGTCCTCGGTCTAGAGTCCAGGGAGACTCGTAGTCAAAGGAATAATCATTTTACAACTACTAAGGTTGAAGTGTCCCACCAACCCTCCTGGTTTACCCTCTTCGTATACTTTTACGAAACCTTTACGGTTCCAAACGATCTCAATGTTACAACTAATAATTTCGAGTCGTACGACGGAGAGGATGTCCACAGAAAACAACGAAAAGAGGAGGGTGGTAGGAGGATTGAGAAGGAGGATTAACAAAAAGACTCAAATTCCCTCTCGTGAAACAAAGAGTGAGACTCCCAGATACCCTGTACCGGTTGCGAAAGGACGACTCTTCTTTCGGGACGGTCGAAACAAGTGAAGGGGTTCTACGGGCCCTTAGTCACTCCTATAAAGAGTTCGTCTGTACCTACATAGACGACATTCGAGGGACCGGATTCCTCATCAAGAGTGATGTGAAAGAGTCACGGGGATCCTCGGAAGGAGGAGGACACCGGTCGGGTAGTTGTGTAGGAGGACGAAATGTGAGTCTTTTTCGCGAAACGGAACTCTACTCATTCACACCGGAAACTGAACGAGACGTTTCGAGGACAGGTCGCAAGGAGGAGAACAAGACAAAATGACCGTCGTAAAGTCTCGCAAAACCTTCCAGTCGTACTCACACCATAAAGTCATGGTGCCGATTCACCCAGTACCCCGAACTGGTAGGTAGGCTCCACTAAATCGGGAGACAGTAAGGTGTTGAACGTCTACAAGACCGAGTCGAGTCCCGATGTCAGGACCCAAGTCACGTCCGAGGTCAGAAGTTCAGAGACAGTGTCGTGTCACAGACCATATTGTCAAGTACACCTGACATTACACTTACTGTGGAGGGCCCCAACTGACATGTTGAACACGTCGACAAACACTGTGACAAATGAGTAAGAATTGTAACACAAAATACCATTGGTCGTCTCGAGTCCGAGAGTGAAATACCTTAACAACACTCTTACTTGTAAAATGTTAGTTTAGTGTAAAATGTTTATTCCCTGTGTCTCTACCTTCCAACTGGACTTCGGTCCACAACTATGGTCCACCGTATATTATCCGGGAGTTATTTACGATCTAATTAACTTTCACCCAATCAAGCAAGTCAGTACAGGTTGAGAAACCTTAGACATCGAACGGTCCAAGGAGACAGGTACCTTAAGAGGTCCGTTCTTATAACCTCACCCATCTGTAAGGGAAGAGGTCCCGTAGAAGGACTGGGTCACTAGTCTGGGTCCAGAGGATGTAACGTCCGTCTAAGAAATAGTAGACTCGATAATCCCTTCGGGTCTAATTAACTCCTTAGTGTGATTGTTGTTCAGTAGTCCACTTCAAAGTCACCCTTAAAATAAAATAGAAACATTAATAATTACGAAAGGTTTAAAGTTTGGTACTTACACCTAATGAAAAAATTAATTTTTTTAGGTTATTTGTACTCGTTTGTTCACATTCGTTCTCCAGTTCTCTTCAATTACTTCTAGTCTCTACTTAAACTGGTATTTTTAATATACGTTTAATCAATTGACAGTGATAACACCCCAGGTAGAAACAACTTGAAACCTTGTTTAAGAATACTAAAAGATGAACCGATAAAGGACAGAGTGGTTTTCTCGAATGAGAGATCACCTTTCTTTCAGGATATTAATTTTTGCACACCATTCCTATTTTATAGATCCTTATTTAGATTTATTCCTCTATTTTCCGGACATGAGTCTTTTGATATTCTGTAATTGTTTTCTTTAACTTCTACTGTGTTTATCTTTCTATATGGTATAAGTACCTAACCCCCTTAATTATAATGATTTTACTGGTATGACGGGTCTCGTCAGATTTCTGAATTACGTTAGTGATGGTTTTATGATTACCATAAAAAGTGTCTAGATCTTATTTATGCCTTTTTCGTTCTCTCAAGGTCTTTTTGTAGATAAAGACGAAATAACTGATACGGTTTCGGAAACTGACACACCTAGTGTTATTTGACACCTTTTAAGACTTTCTCTACCCTTATGGTCTGGTGGACTGGACAGAGAACTACGTCCAGTCCTTCGTTGTCAATCTTGACCTGCACCTTGTTGTCTGACCAAGGTTTATCCTTTTCCTCATGCAGTTCCGACATATAACAGTGGGACGTATAAATTGAATATACGTCTCATGTAGTACTCTTTAAGACCCGACCTCCTTCGTGTTCGACCTTAGTTCTAACGACCCTCTTTATAGTTATTGGAGTCTATACGTCTACTGTGGTGGGATACCGTCTTTCACTTCTTGATTTCTCGGAGAACTACTTTCACTTTCTCCTCTCACTTTTTCAACCGAACTTCGAGTTGTAAGTCTTTTACTTCTAGTACCGTAGACCAGGGTAGTGAAGTACCGTCTATCTACCCCCTTGTCATCTTTGTCACGACTGAATTAAAAAGACCCGAGGTTTTAGTGACGTATACCACTAACGTTGTTACTTTAATTTTCTGCGAACGAGGAACCTTCCTCTCAATACTGGTTGGATCTATCGTATAAGTTTTCGTCTCTGTAATGAAACAGTTGTTTTCAGACTGATCAGTTCCGATACCAAAAGGGACACCAGTACATACCTACACTCTCACCCTGGTATTTCTTTCGACTCACGGTTTTTTGACTACGAAAACTTGACATCACAACCTCTTCTGAGAACTCCCAGGGAACCTGACGTTCCTCTAGGTTGGTCAGGTAGGATTTCCTCTAGTCAGGACCCACAAGTGACCTTCCTGACTACAACTTCGACTTTGAGGTTATGAAACCGGTGAACTACGCTTCTGAACTGAGTAAACTTTTCTGGGACTACGACCCTTTCTAACTCCAGTCCTCCTCTTCCCCTGCTGTCTTCTACTCTACCAACCTACCGTAGTGGCTGAGTTACTTGTACCCAAACCCACCTGAGGTCCCCAACCACTACCTGTCCCTCCGGACCACACGACACCAAGTACCCCACCGTTTCTCAACCTGTGCTGACTCGTTGACTTGACTTGACTCTTGTCTATTAAGATTTTAAACACACTTTGATTCTGAGACTTTTTTTGTTGGAACTCTTTCTTGTCTCGACCTTCATAGTACGAGGGACCGAGGTCTGATATGATGTTTCGATGTCAGTAGTTTTGACTGTGTGTGTGTGTTTCTGTGTGTCCAGTTACCTTGTCTTACCTCTCCGTTTTTTATCTGGGTGCGTGCATACCAGTCAATTGAATGTTGTTTCCTCGGTTTTTATAAGTGACCTCTTTTTTGTCAGAGAAGTCATTCATCCCGACCTTTTTGATCTCTCAATGTACATTTTCTTACCTTAATCTTGAAAAAAGAGGGGTGTGACTTACCGAACGTCCTGAAATAAAGGAGATGGTCCCTTATTTGAGTTCGTACATCGTTACTTTCACTCCTCAGGATTGGTGACCTGACGGTCCCTTAAGGGTTTTAATCTTGTAAGAAATTGTAGTGTATCTCTGTATTTGAGTTTTACTTAATTTCTGAATTTACATTCTGGTCTTTGGTATCATGAGGATCTTCTTTTGTATCTGTCTTATAAGAAACTGTGCTTGGTATTCACTTTCACAATCAGTCAGTCAGCACAGACTGAGAAACGATAGGATAACTGACATCGGGTGGTCCGAGGAGACAGGTACCTTAAGAGGTCCGTTCTTATAACCTCACCCATTTGTAAGACAAGAGGTCCCCTAGAAGTACTAGGTCTCTCGTTTGGACTTAGCGGACGTGACGTCCGTCTAAAAAAAGTGGTAGAATCGGTGGTCCCTTCAGAGGAACCCGTTTTATTTGTTTCCGTTTTTATTTGTTTAACCCAGATTAATTTGAATTTTTAAAAGAGTGTCGTTTACTTTGGTTAACAGTTTTACTTTTCTGTTGTACTTAGTCTCTTTTATAAACGTTTACTATACTGGTTATTCTCCAATATAGATTATATGTATATTCATTAAGAATGTTAAGTTGTATTTTTTTGGGGGTTAAAAATTTTCACCTGACTTCTGGACTTATCTATTAAAGGTTTCTTCTGCGTATCTACGGTTGTCTGTGTACGCTACAAACTGTAGTGATTTGTAGTCTCTTTACGTTTAGTTTCGATGTTACTCTATAATAGAGTGTGGACAGTCTTATCAACAACAGTTTTTCCGGTGTTTATTGTTTACAACTGTTCATACACCTTTTGTCCCTTGGTAGTATGTGTCAACCACCCTTATATTTAACCACGTAGGTGACACCCTTTGTCATACCTCCAAAGAGTTTCGGATTTTAATTTTGATGGTATACTGGGTCTTTAAGGTTAGGGTCCATACTTATGTTTTTTTTTAGGTTTGTTTGGGTTTTGTAGTTAAACTTTTGTATGTTGGGCTACAAGTCAAGTCAAGTCAAGTCAGCGAGTTGGTACAGGCTTAGGAACGCTGGGGTACTTGACGTCGTACGGTCCGGAGGGACAGGTAGTGGTTAAGGACCTCAAGTGGGTTTGGGTTCAGGTAACTCAGTCACTATTGTAGGTTGGTAAAGTAGGAGACAGCAGGGGAAGAGGAGGACTGGAGTTAGAAAGGGTCGTAGTCCCAGAAAAGTTTACTCAGTCGAGAAACGTAGTTCACCGGTTTTATAACCTCAAAGTCGAAGTTGTAGTCAGGAAAGTTACTTGTGGGTCCTGACTAGAGGGAATCGTCCCTGACCAACCTAAAGGAACGTCAGGTTCCCTGAGAGTTCTCAGAAGAGGTTGTCGTGTCAAGTTTTCGTAGTTAAGAAGTCGTGAGTCGAAAGAAGTGTCAGGTTGAGAGTGTAGGTATGTACTGGTGACCTTTTTGGTATCGGAACTGGAAACAACCGTTTCATTACAGAGACGAAAACTTATACGACAGATCCAACTAGTATCGAAAAGAAGTTTCCTTGTTCGTATAAAATTAAAGTAACAACGTTAGTGGTAGACGTCACTAAAACCTCGGGTCTTTTTAATTCAGTCGGTGACAAAGGTGACAAAGGGGTAGATAGACGGTACTTCACTACCCTGGCCTACGGTACTAGAAGTAAAAGACTTACAACTCGAAATTCGGTTGAAAAAGTGAGAGGAGAAAGTGAAAGTAGTTCTCCGAGAAATCAAGAAGAAGTGAAAGACGGTATTCCCACCACAGTAGACGAATAGACTCCAATAACTATAAAGGGGGTCGTTAGAACTAAGGTCGAACACGAAGGAGGTCGGGTCTTAAAGAGTACTACATAAGACCTATATACAATTTATGTGTCCCACTGTTATATGTCGGAACTGCATGAGAAAAAGGATAAACCTAGGTCAGACAACAAGGTACAGGTCAAGATTGACAACGAAGAACTGGACGTAGTTCTCCGTCTAGTCCACCAGACCATAAGGGTAGAGAAAGTCTTAAAAGGCGTCAAACAACACTAGGTGTGTCAGTTTCCGAAACCGTATCAGTTATTTCGTCTTTATCTACAAAAAGACCTTGAGAGAACGAAAAAGCTACTAGGTCGCCTACAACCGTTAAACTAGAGACCAAGGAGACGGAAAAGATTTTGGTCGAACTTGTAGACCTTCAAGTGCCAAGTACATAACGACTTCGGACCGAACCTCTTAAAACTCGTAACGAAATAATCCCACACTCTACTCACGTTAACACGTCATCAAACTCGTAAGGAACCGTAACGGAAAGAAATCTTAACCTTTCTTTTGACTGGAAAAGGTCTGGACACCGGTGACGACTCAAAAGGTATAAACGACCGAATAACTCACGTCGTGAAAGTGTCGTAGTAGAAGGTCCTAAACTTTTTCGAGTTGACCTTAAGGTAGTGGAGGTGATCGAAACAAAAATCACTACGAAGTATTCCGGGTGAACTGAGGTGTAAAGTCCTACAGACCGAGATCCACTCACTAGGGTGGTAGTACTAATAGAGCCAACACTTCAAGAAAAACATGTCAAGAAGACATATGAGAACGGTGGAAAAGAATTATAGAAGACGAAGACAATCCAGGTATTGTAAAGACAGGAAATAGTTCGGGTAGAAACGTACTTTACGAGGAAACCATAAAGATTAAAAGAACTTCTATAGAGATCAGAAAGGGTAAGATAACAAAAGATAAAGAAACGTAACTAGCGACTCCTTCCGATCTGGAGACGTAAGTTTACCCACATAGAAAGGAAAAGAGGAAACGAAAAGCGAAGGTCAGAAAAGTGTCGATAAACATTCCGGAGGAGTGTGTCGGTAAAACGAAAAAACGTAAAGAAAAAAACCCCTATCAGAACTAAGGACAGAGGACATGTCACAGTGTTTGGAGGTAGGTATCAAGTAGTCCGTGAGATAGATAGTCTAGATCAGGGAATTTAGATAAAGAGTGAAGGTGACATATCAGTATTCCCTAAACTAAATCCAGTATGGACTTACCAGATCACCAAAAGAGGTGAAAGAAGTTAAGGTCAGACTTAAACCGTTATTTCTCAAGTACTAGGTTCGGTGTCAGTCGAGGACCAGAACAAAAACGACTGACATATCTCGAAGAGGTAGAAACCGACGTTTCTTATATCAGTTAGACTAAAACCACAGTTGGTAGACCACTACAGGTACACATCTCAGAAGGGACCTTCTCCCACAACCTTCTCCTACAAACGATACTGGTCACGTAAGAGAACCGTCTTGAGATAATCGGAAACGGGACGAAGTAAGACATGAGGTTCAATAAAAAATTTCACTTGTCTTTTACTCGTACACTGTTCCCGTCACTAACACTTTCCACTTCCCTGTCTTCTCTCCGGGCTGGACCGGACACTTCAATCCTCAGTTACCCAGTCTTTTCCGGGGCTCTCCTTCTCTCCTTAGTTGTGAACTCGATTTGTAACTACTTACCGGTTCTTGATACGTCTACCTCTCCACTCTCGTCCTACTAGACTCCTACCCCACCGACCCGTGATCTACAAAACTAGGTTCGTTCAGTCATTGGACCGAACTAGAGTTGTAAAGACACTCTACTCTAGAAGCGTTGTCAAGAACTCAAACTTAGGACCGATCTCCACTCTTAACAGACCCCAAGAATTTGGTCACAGTTTCAGTTTCAGGGTGGAGTTTAGTCAATTTAGTCTCGGTAATTCCCATCTTAAGTTCACTGTCATAAAACTTTCCCGGGGTCCATTAATACTTCACGTCGGTCCCAGTACCCGGTGACCTTGTCGTCCAGCGATTCAAAGGACTCAAAAAGAGAAAGTATAACTGTATTCGGACTATGTCGAGAGGGGAAGTAAAAAAAGTGATTATTTTTAGATTATTATATACTATAATATCTTTCCTTATATGTACGTAAAGTTTCTCGATTTACTTCTGTTCAGTTTTATCTTTTAAAGATTGTTGTATAAATATACAAGGGGTTTCTATAAACCCCCCTTTTTATACGTAGATGGAATGAGATCTCACGACTTTTTTATTTTTTTGTTTCGTCGAAAAGGATTCAAGCTTTTGAATTATAATATTCTGTTTTAAATTTTGTAGTTTAACGAAAAAAAAAAAAAATTGGTAAGTGTTCATGTTCACCTTTCTCTCCCTACCCTCTTTCTTTAGTTGTTCTTCCCACAAGAATATGGTCATCAAGTAATCATGTCAGTCAATATACTGTCTCCAAAGTTCGGACGAGTAAACCCTTGTATTTACCTACTTTGGAAGTGAGGTCTGGAGAATAAAGTTCCAGAGGAGTAACAGAGAATCGTCAGAACGCCTGAACCGTCTAGTAAATAGTTTGGAGTCGTTATTCGGTACACGGATAGTGTCACTGGTCGGGGTCGAGTTTACTCGGTCACACTCTTCGTCGACATAAATCAAACGATCCCGACTGTACTGCACTTTCACTTTTACAATCAGTGAGTCAACACAGACTGAGAAACGCTGGGGTACCTGACATCGAATGGTCTGAGGAGACAGGTACCTTAAGAGGTCCGTCCTTATGACCTTACCCGACGGCAAGGGAGGAGGTTCCCTAGAAGGGCTGGGTCCCTAGCCTGGGACCAGTTAGAGAGTGTAACGTCCGTCTAAGAAATGACCGACTCGGTGGTCCTTTCGGGTTCCCGACGTTTATGTGTTTGGGGTACGGAATTTCGTTGTCTTTTAATGAGAGAGTGTCGAGACCTCAAATCTGTAGGGTCTAGGCTCATAGTCGTCCTGGGACGAGGCAGACTTCTGAGATTTTCTACCAAGCAAAGTGAGGAAAGAGAATCCGCACTTGACGACCGCCAGGGACCGAAGCCGCGTGGAGTGGGGCTAACACCCGTAGTGAATATCCAGAGGGACACACAGTACTGCAACAAAAGGGAGGCACACACTCAAACACGGAGAAGAACAATGTGTTCCAGTGGTCAATAACCTAACAACAACGAAAAATCAGATATTCAACACAGGTTGAGAAAGATGGGGTACCTGACACCGGGAGGTTCGAAGAGACAGGTGCCCTAAAGTATCCGTTCTTGTGACCTCACCCAACGATACCGGAGGAGGTCCCCTAGAAGGACTGGTCTCTAACTTGGGAGTAGAGGACGAAATAGCCGTCTACGAAATGACAACTCAATACCTCTTCGGGGTCAATGACCCAATCCCAAGTGGATTGCTATTGAACTAAAGTAGATGTTTCTGGGACAAAGGTTTATTTCAGTGTGAATGTCTATGACTGTCAATCCTGCAGTTGTGTAGAAAAAAACGCCACCGTCACCCCCCGTCCCCACGCCCCCCACCCTGTGTGTTAAGTTGGATATTTTCACCGGTTGGATTCGTTAGACCACTTCCGGATCCTTTCAAGTCTTTTAGTAGGTAAATTAGTCTACGACTGGATTTTGTGGAAAAAAAAAACGTATTTGAGTAGTTTGTTTATTACTTACCTGATCCGTTGAAAGTCAAAAGTGTTGTCTTTACCACTAATTTTTTTATTATTATTTTATTTACATTTTTTTTTTTTTTCTTAGACTGGGTCGAAACGTCCATTGTTAGGTTTGACTGTTCTACCTATTTAGTATCCTGTTAGTACCCTTCTCGTAAAACTGAATACTTTACAAAAAGATGAATCAGTATCTGGTTATAAATCTGTAGTGAAGTATGAGATTTTTTGCGAAAGTATACATACCTACTAGAGTCTATTAGAGTTGGTGGGATACTGAATCCATCATAAGTTTGGATAATTTATTTTCCGCTACTGTGGGGTGAGGTCATGAGAACGGACCTTTTAAGGTACCTGCCTCCTCGGACCACCCGACGTCAGGTACCCCAGCGATTCTCAGCCTGTGCTGACTCGCTGAAGTGAAAGCGAAAAGTGAAAGTACGTAACCTCTTCCTTTACCGTTGGGTCACAAGAACGGACATC
The DNA here is from genome assembly GCA_006410555.1 of Capra ibex. Classification (NCBI taxonomy): domain Eukaryota; kingdom Metazoa; phylum Chordata; class Mammalia; order Artiodactyla; family Bovidae; genus Capra; species Capra ibex. Next base: position 50,096,095 of record SJYO01033645.1, on the reverse strand, counting down.
TTAGGGTCCCTTCCGTCTCGGACCACCCGACGGTAGACACCCCAGAGTGTCTCAGCCTATGCTGACTTCGCTGAATCGTCGTATCATGAATATCTCTCTAACTCCTCCGAGAGGACCTTCACCCTCCGGGTCCGAAGGGATATAGGTGATCCGGGGATTAGTCCCAGGACAATTCTCACACGTGTGGAGGAAAGTGTGTTAAATTAAGTGCCTTACAACTAAACGTCGAACGACCCTAGTGTAGATGACACAATTTGTTTTAAATAGAGACGAACACCAATTGTCACACGACACTACACGAATCAACGAGTCAGTACAAACTGAGAATCTCTGGGGTACCTGATATTGGGTGGTCCGAGGAGACAGGTACCCCTAAGAGGTTCGTCATTGTGACCTCACCCAACGGTACCGGAGGAGGTCCCATAGAAGGGTTGGGCCCCTGACTTAGGACCGGAGGACGTAGAGTCCGTCTGAGAAATGGTCGACTCGATGGTCCCTTCGGTGAACCAATTATGATCTGGAGATATTTCTTCTTAGTCTAAGAAACCTCCCTTTTCAAAGTGAGTTTCAAACCGCTTAAATTGGGTAAGAGGTAGTTGTCAGAACCACTTCCTATCCGGTATAGACAGGAGCGGTGGTGGATTGACTAAGGAACACACGGGTCCGTTGACGACTGAGGAACATTTCGTCGTCTGCCCGCTAAAATATGACTGTAAGTTGTTTTTTTTGACTGTGACCGGACCAAACAAACGAGACTAATTAAATCTTTCTCCACAGTGAACTTTTCTCCTAAAGTAATTCTTACTTCAAAGGTAAACCCTTTGGTCATAGTGTTTGTTTGTGGACATTGTAAACAACAACAAGGCAGTGATTCAGTACGGGTTTAGAAGTGTTGGGGTACCTGACGTCGTGTTGTCCGAAGGGACAGGGAGTGGTAGAGGACCTCAAACGGGTTCAAGCACAGGTAACTTAACCACTACGGTAGGTTGATAGAGTAGGAGACAGTGGGAGAAGAGGAAGACAGAAGTTTGAAAGGGTCGTAGTCCCAGAAAAGGTCACTCAGTCGACAAGTATAGTCCACCGGTTTTATAACCTCGAAATCGAAGTCGTAGTCAGGAAGGTTCCTCATAAGTCTCAACTAAAGGAGATTTTAACTGATCAAACTAGAGGAACGAAAGGTTCCCTGAGAGTTCTCATTGTCAATATGACGACAATTAAATAAAGGGTATAATTGAACGTGAAATGAGAGAAGGTCCTCTCGTAGGTGGTGGGCACACTGTCTGCGGTTCTTAGTGTAGTGATTCCTGACCGGAAGTTACTGTAAGGTAACGTTGTAGTCCGTTTATGAAGAATTCGTGGGTTATAGAGGGTCACAAGGGATCCATCCACTATGTATTTTTAGTATTATTCATTTCGTCTTGTTTTACAGACGAGAGACTACCTTCCCCTTTCTCTACTACAGATGATGTATTTCTTCATATACCACACAGTCAGTCACCACCACAGTCTCTCTTATTCAGTTACGTTCCTAAAACCAAAGATGAAACTCTTTATATCTCAAAAGACTTGTTTCCCACGGAATTCTCTATAAAAATTGTTTCACTGTAGTAGACTCAATACGAAATTATCGTAGTTGACCGACGACAAGACTCTTGTCACCTCCAACCCTCATCCACCATTCCCACCTTCTTTCCTTTGCCAATCCTTTTAGGAGATGTCAGGTTCTCTCTTCGTGTTCCCAGACCCGGTCCACTATCTTACCCCCACCACTCTTCGTTGGTACAAGACCCAGCTACGACTTCAAGTTCGACTGTCTTTAGAGGAATGTCTGACCTACACTCCCTAGTCATTCTTAGTTACTTCTGAGCTCTTAAAACAAACTTCGTTGATCTTGTATAAAAGTAGTCGTTGTTACACTTTCTGATTTTTGTCTCGTCCAAACTTCCTCTTCTATTTGTGAACCTCTGTAAAGTACAAACTCTACAGATGGTCCATAGGTTGAACCTCCAGACCTTATAGCAACAGACCATCGGTAACCTTATAGTAACGAACCTCCAGTTTCCTTCAACGGTCCAATATCCCCTTTACATTTCGGTCCTTTGATCTTTCCCAGTTCTTCCTACATTTATCTTTCCTCTTACCTGAGTTCCCCAGGGACCCAGGAGACTATGAATCTCCGACCTCTCTATTCCTGCTTGGGTGTTTCCTCTGACTCTTCCTCATCGGCCACTCCTCCCTCCTCTGGGTCCACTCGAACCCCAGGGTCCTCGGTCCGTTTCTCTCGAGAGGGTCCTCCTCTGTATTAGCTGAGAAGGGTAATGAGACCTTTAGACACCTAACGACGAACCTAAATGGTTGTACCTCCGGTTCCTTCCCGTCTAGGAATCGTAATTCACGATAAGGACTTCTAGACAGGGAACCTGACGTTCCTCCAGTTCGGTCAGTTAGGATTTCCTTTAGTTGGGACTTATACGTAGCGTTCCTGACTGTGAATTGGACTTCGAGATTATGAAACCGGTGGACTACACTCCTCGACTGAGCCACCTTTTCTAGGACTACGACTCTTTCCAACTCCCGTTCCACTCTTCCCTCACTGTCTCCTACTCTACCGACCTACCGTAGTGACCTACCGTAGTGTTACCTGTACTCAGACTCGTTTGAGGTCCTCTATCACTTCCTACCCTTCCGACCGCACGACGTCAGGTACCCTAGTATTTCTCGGTCTGTGGTGAACCAGTCACTTATTATTGTTGTTGACTTCGAGACACAGGTCTTTGAAACAGTCCTGTTGAAGTTCGTAGGAGGTTAACGGTTTGAGAAGAGATTGTATTAAAAGAGGAGACAAAGTAAATGATTTTTAGAAAAAATTTCAGTTCTTATTAGGGTAAGAATTTAAAGAACTTTCGGAAATAGGGAAGAGTGGTTGAAATCTCTAGTAACCGCGTTCAACATGTTATGCAAGAGACAAGGTAAAACAACCAAAACTTCGACTCAAACTAAAGACTGAAGTGAAAGACTGACAAATTCACACTCTTTTCATGCCTTCAAAGTTTAAAGAATGGACGTTTTACCCTTAAAATTCTTCTTGAGTACCCCCAAAACATTCTCAATGTACTTTTTCGATAAACATACCCCGACTTATCCATTATAACACCCATCCCCAGATGTATTAAAAAAGTAAGGAAGGACTCCAATCACGGATGCACTGGTGTTCGTTCCTTTTGTACAGTGAAACTCTCCGTTTACGACTCATCAACTGATTTAAGAGAGGGATCGATCATTGGTGGAAGACCTTTGGACGGAGGGCCGTATATATTATGTTTTACGTCGGGGTCGTTTTGATCGTGTAAAAATATACAACACTTACAAGGTTAACGAATTATCGTAAGTTTGATTACCTTAAATTTAGTCTTTAACGATAATTATTGTTCACAGTCGATGGAACCCATGTCATCCACGTACTTCGCTTTTCATCTCTCTTCGTACATCATTAATTAAGGGGAACTTACTCAGAAGGATTTTCTCAGAACGTCCTGAAGGACCACCAGGTCTCCAATTCTGAAACGGAAGGTCACGTCCCCATACCCTAATTAAGGACCAATCCCTTGATTCTAGGGTGTACAGAGTCTCGGTTTTTTTGTTTTGTATTTTGTCCGTTATAACATTGTTTAAGTTATTTCTGTAATTTTTACCAAGTGTATTTTTTATTAGAATTTTTTTTTTTTCTGAGAACGTAAGTCAGAACTACTGCAGTTTTCTTCTATAACGTCCGGTTCCCTCGTTGTTCACATGGTAGAAATTCCTCGTACCGAAAACGTCCGTTTATCAGGTTATTCTTGTGTCGTTTACAGTACCACCCCACCCGTTCCCCATTATTCGCTTCTCAACTCCGACCTCTCCACCGGACCCGGTGTAGTCACTCCCGGGGACTCAAAACAAATCTCACACTTAAAAGGGAATACCTCTACTCGTCTCTACTCCTCTCAGGATGCACGGCACAGTAAAGGTTAAGGGAGACGCAGTGTGTCAGGCAAGGAGAGGTCAGGGACACCTATAGTGCGTTTGAAAGAAGATGACATCCGAACTTCTTCATGGGGTCAAAGTTTACAGTAGTGAAATAAGAGAAGGTTGAGACGACAAGAACAAGAAACGTCTATAGGGACTCTGGTGACTTTAATAGGACTTCCTAAAGGAACCGGAGTAAGTCGTCATAAAGTTACTAAAAGGGGGTTCAGGACTTATTACCATCACCAAAGAGGTTTCAGTCACTACGGTGGACCTCACTACCCACAGAAGAGGGATCGTTGGGGGGTGGGTAAAGGATTCGTAGTACACAGATAGTGATCCCTTGTGACCAACTCCTAGTTTCAGGGGGTTTCCTGAGAAGAACCCCAAGTGTCTCATATTAGTATAACTCTATTAAGGAGGACTTTACTCCAAAGTATACCATGTTTCTTCTCGTCTAAACCTTAATTCCCGAAGGGTCCACCGGGATCACTATTTCTTGGAGGGATGGTTCCGTACTCTACATTCTCTGGACCCAAGCTAGGGACCCAGTCCTTCTAGGAGACCTCTTCCCGTACCGTTGGGTGAGGTCATAAGAACGGACCTCTTAGGGTACCTGTCTCCTCGGACCACCCGATGTCAGGTACCCCAACGTTTCTCAACCTGTGTTGACTTCGTTGAATCGCGTGTTCGTACACGTAGAGAAGCCTCCGGGACGACCAGATATGCACGTCCGATGGTGGAAGAGAATCGGGGTCTCTCTGTATCCACGAAGAGGTGTGGACGAGGACGACGGGAAACGAGTCGTTCGGTGACGACTCTCGTTCCTACGTGACAGGAACCGGAGTATGTCGAAATCTAGAAGAGGTCCCCAGGGATTGGAGACCCTAGATTACGGACTACCAGGTTTCACCTCGACTACATTACTATTGTCCTTATTTCACGTGATCTTTACATTGCGTGAACTTAGTAGGGGTTTGGTGAGGGGGTGGTCCCAGGTACCTTTTAACAGAAGGTATTTTGGTCTGGGATCACGGTTTTTACAACCCCTGGTGACGAGACCTGGAAGATGACTTCCAGTGAAGGGAAGTAAAGAGGGGGGTGGGAGAAAAGTGGTTTAGAGTTTATACAAAACTGAGTATTAATCTTTTTAGGTACCGGTAGAGGTCTGTGGACTTCAGTTGATTATCAGAGAAAAGACTCTGGAAGAGACTTCAATCGTTATAAAGGTTATTGGCGAAGAGTCTGTACCGGTTTGAACGACTCTAAAACCCGAAAGGTTCAGAGAATAGAGGGGGTTTGCAGTTATAAAGGAAAGATGACTTATAGAGTAATTTCAAGATGAAGTCACTGTGGAACAGGATAAGAGTCTTGGAAGACTTAATGTACCTCCTTATCTTAACGGTCTAACCGAAAATCTCCCGGAAGACAAGGAAGACGGAGACCCGTCCTCTCATTACCTTGTTTTATAAAACGGTTCTTGTCGTCGTGTGTTATGGACCGTTCTGTGTTTTATACATAAACGTACCGACCATCTTTCCGAACCTTTGAGCGTATCGTTGGATTCGGTAATATCTCTGTCCGTGTACTAGAGGAGACTCCTCGACCCAGACTCGGTGTCCTCCTTATCTCGTGTCAAACACGTAAAGGTCCATTCAAATTAAATAAAAATAAAAATAAAAAATCAAATTAAATTTTTTCTTTTCCTTCTCTCTTTAGAGAAAGAAACTAACAGAGTCTTACAACATAGATTTTCCTTCTTTGTCTGATATCCATTTCTATTTGAACACCGATTACAATTCTAATTTTCTGAGTAGAACTATAAACGATCTCCCAGAATCCTTACATAGGTTCTTTTTCTTTTACATTAACTTTTGTTTATATCGTTTCAGTCGTAGAAATTTTCGTTCGTCCAACCATTTCAAAATTTATATGTTCGTTGACCCGTTTCCAAGACTTCGGTTACCCTCACTCCCCGTCCCTCTCCGACTTGTATTGGCTCGAAGGATCGACCTTAAGTCTGTAAGAACGAGAAATTCATACTATTTGGTAGAGAATTATGTTGTGTACCTTGAGTAGTCGTCATTTCATATTTACTTGTCGATGTCTAATTTTATATAGACAAAAACTTGTTCCTAGTTCTGCACTTCGATTTTCATCTGTGTGACTTATTGTTACACTTCCACAAACCCCGTTTCAACCGAGGTGTAGGACACTTAGTCTTTCGATCTTTCCAACAGGTGTCGACAGAGGAGGACTCACCCCTCTCCACTACGAACAAACCTCAAAAGTTGACGGATATAAAGGACGTCTGATAAAGTGTGGAAGGGTAAGAAAGTAGGAAGATACTTAGGATGACAAGAGAAGAACAGTTTGGGTCGAATCGATAGGAGGGGACGAGGGTCGTGGTGTGGGAAGAGACGCCCGGGAGTCCTGGATCTTGTGGAGACACGACGATATGAGACGTACAAGAAAGTATTAAACAAACAAATGTACGGACAGGGGAGGTGAGCGGGTCCTCTAGTAGTTGTTTCGTAGCGTGGGGCGTCCTGACGGTGTCTTTTCTTCAAGTCTCGTATGCACACTTAAACTTTATTTAGCTTTTAACCAACCTCAGGAGTCTAGAGAGTGTTACCCCAGACAAGTCCGATCCAAAGAGACCGTCGATAAAGATTTCGTCTAAAAGAAAAAATTAATAACCACTTTTGAGTACCTCAATATACGGAGAATCTATGTCCAGTCTTCCGAGGTCGAAACGACCATTTACAGTCTCGTTAGAGTGTGTAAGATTTCAACGGTATAAAATAAGGTCACGTAAAGTATAGTTGACAATTAACGAACCACTTTTACAAGAATAAAAAAGACTTGATCGTCAATCCCCAACGTAAATTTGTGTCCCTTTCATCCAAAATAGTGTTCGGTCACAAGATCGGGGTGGGGAGGAAGGTCTCTCGTTATCAGTAACTACTCTTGGGGGTGGGTGAGGTCGGAGCGGACGTCGACTCGGGTGGACCCGGATTGACTCGAAGGTAAGGCCCAGGATGAATCCCAGAGTGGGTGACACACAAACAGAATACGGGGAACCCAGGAAAGTGTCGTAGAACGTTTTACGAATTGTGTGTTTTCTATGAGTTATTTTTAACCGACTCAAAAAAAAAGTTTTAGTTTGACAAAACACTCGTGATCTAAAGTTTAATTTCAATAGAAAAGGTGGTCTTGATCACTTTCACCTCTTAAAAGGTAAGTCAAGGTTCTCAGTTTTATAAAAAAGGAAATTCGTATTCGTACTGTTTTGACGACGATTGTAAATAACTTACAAATGAGACACGGTCCACTATAAAAAATTAACTTCATGTCGACGACATGTAACATTCAATGTCCACGTGTTATATCACTGTATTAAAAATTTCTAATATGAGGTAAACCTCTTCTGAGAACTCTCAGGGAACCTGACGTTCCTCTAGGTTGGTCAGGTAGGATTTCTTTTAGTCAGGACTCATAAGTGACCTTCCTGACTACGACTTCGACTTCGAGGTTATGAAACCGGTGGACTACGTTTCTTGACTGAGTAACCTTTTCTGAGACTACAACTCTTTCTAACTTCCGTCCTCTTCCCCTACTGTCTCCTACTCTACCAACCTACCATGGTGGTTGAGGTACCTGTACTCAAAGTCGTTCGAGGTCCTAAACCACTACTGTCCCTTCGGACCACGAGACGTCAGGTACCCCAGCGTTTCTCAGTCTGTGTTGACTCACTGACTTGACTTATGAGGTAAATATCAATAATATTCTATAACCGATATAAGGGGTACAACATGTTGTATAAAAATATCAATTGAAATATAGACATAACGAAAACTTAAGTAACAGAATGAAATGTATTATTGGACTCTGTATCTCCAAAAAAATAGTGGTGAGCACTATGTCTCTTCACACAATCAGTGAATCAACACAGACTGAGAAACGTTGGGGTGTCTGAAATCGTGCGGTCCGAGGAGACAGGTACCCCTAAGAGGTCCGTTTTTATGACCTCACCCAACGGTAAAGAAGGAGGTCCCCTAGAAGGGCTGGGTTCCTTAGACACTATGTCTTTCCCATTGTAAATAAGTTGTAATACGTCGAGTCTTTACTTTCTTCGTCTTACACTTGGTTTGAGTCATAAAAGATGATGTAGTGAGAAATTATCTGTGTTTGACCTTCCAAGAGGGAACCAGTAGGTCACCAATTCTTAGGGGGAACGTTACGTTCCCTGCGTCCGAGTTAAACCCCTTGATTCTAGGTTGTACGGTGCATCGTTGATTCGGACTTGTGGTGTCGAACTCTCAGGTTCACAGGGTTGCTTTCTCGGACGCACTGAACTTCTACCGTACACGGCGTCGGATTTATTTTATTTAATTATGTACAGGAATTTTTGTCTGTATCTGAATTACAGGGGGTTTAGGAAAGAAAGGTGAAAAAGTGAGAGTTACCACGGGACTAAGAAGAATAAAGTTTGACAGGGAAGGTTGGAGCTGAAAACTAATCTTTTACATTCCTGTTAAAAAAAAGATTAAGGTTTATTAAGAGAATAGTAACGGTTTGGGTCGGGGGAACCCGAAGTCTTTGACACGATTCGGGTTACCCAAGTGTAGTTAGATCACAAAACTTGTACAATATATTGCACTGTAAATGGGGAAGTACAATAGATTGTTCAATAAAGAAAAAGGAGGGATCCCTCTTTAAGTTACGGAAAAAGTTTCTGAGACTAGTTTGTCCACTCGTAGTTCCCCTTTGTGACACGGAGGAGAGACCTATGACACCCTTAGGGATTGTTACCCCATAAACCTCTCCAAAAGACTCTGATTCAATTTCGGACTGACCCAACGGAAACAGAAGGTCGACGACACACCTACCCGGACCAAAACAGAAACAAGACATTCTTCCCTTTCGTTTGTGTTCTTCGGAACGGACCCTCCATTGTGGGTCTCTCACCCTTTAGAAACTACCACACAGAGGGAGAGGAGACATCAGTCAGACCCTCGGGTACACGAAGGGACGTAGGGAAAACGGTGGTAGGAGTCGTGGGGGAAACGGACCTGATACTGTCGTCGAGGAGTAAACAGAGGGTAAAGGCGAGAACGGTAGGAGATGGGGGTGCGTCGAAGGATGTATCCTCAGTCTCGCTATAAAAGTCTTGTGTCTAGACATACGCATTGAGAAGATCAATTTGTGTAGTTTCGAAGAGTGACGAAAAAAAAAAAATTTGATTGTAAAATAACCACGTTCCAACTAAATGTCACAACACAATCAAAGACGACGTGTCGTTTCACTTAGTCGGTATGCATATGTATACGGTAAATCAGCGATTCACAGGTTGAGAAACTTGGACACATAGGATGTAATGTCCGTCTAAGAAAGTAGAGACTCTGTAATCCGTTCGGGTACATATACATACGACGACGACGACGATTCAGCGAAGTCAGCACAGGTTGAGACACCCTGGGGTATTTGCCGTCGGGTGGTCCGAGGGGGTAGGGACCCTAAGAGGTCCGTTCTTGTGACCTCACCCAACGGAAAAGGAAGAGGTTACGTACTTTCACTTTTCACTTTCCCTTCAGCGAGTCAACACAGACTGAGAATAGCTGGGGAGAAAAAAACCTAAAGGAAGGATAAATCCAGTGGTGTCTCGTGACTCATCTCAAAGGACACGATACGTCATCTAGGGATAATCAATAGAAAATATATACGAGGGTAACGAAAAACTTTCGTTTTCGGAAGTTGGTCATAAATCCGTGAAACACCAGGCCGAGGACGGGTGAAGGGGTAGGAACAGAACGGGTTGAGAAAGGATAAAAACGGAACGTCGGTGTAATCGTATTAAATGCGAAAGTTCTTCTTCGGTCTGATAAGGGAGACAGTCCTTAAGACAGGGGTCCCAGTTAGAAGAGGGCCTATTGTTAGCGACTGAGAACCTAGAGTCGAATTTATAATGGAGGATTCTTTGGAAGGGTCTAGACGTTTGATCCGATCCCTCGGGGGATTATTGGGAGTGTCTTGGAATATGTAGAGACACTAGTGTAAAATTGATTAGTAAAGACACTAACAAATAAACTACCGAGTCCTGGTACGGACAGGAAAATGTCAACTGAACTCGAAGGGTCCACCGCGATCACAATTTCTTGTGCAAACGGTTACGTCCTCTGTCTTCTTTACGCCCAAGGTAGGGCCCAGTCCTTCTAGGGGATCTCCTCCCATACCGTTGGGTGAGGTCATGAGTACGGACCTCTTAGGGTATATATCCCCTCGGACCGCCCGATCCCAGGTGTCCCAGCGTCTCAGATTGTGTTGACTTTACTGAGTCGTGTGTGAATACGTGTCAACCCGACCAAAGATCTCCTAAGTTGTCGGGGTTGTGGGTTTAGAGTTTGGAGAATCCGAAGTACCAAAGACCTTTCACGACTTACCGGTCCTAGGACGACCACGGGTATTGAAGACTTAAGTCTGGTTACCCCCTACTTCTCCACCCGTTACTTGGTCCTAAGAAGGGCTCTTTCGTCTTAGAGACGGGTCAAAGGGGTCTCAAGAGACCCCTTTCTTTACTCCCTTCCGAGTAGTCATTCGGAGCCCGGACTCAAAACACAGTCGCCTCGTGGCACAAGACGCCCAAAAACGGGTCCCTGGTCCGTAAGGATTTTTAGAGGTAGAGGGTGAGAGAAGTGACGACGGTCGTCGTCTCGACAGGACATACTGTTCGGTAGTCAAGACCCTGTGGGTCTCGGTTCATTCTAGAAGTATTCTAAAACAACTTCATCTTTCGATTTTTTTTATATATTTTTTATCCTCGATCCTTATATCGATTAGACTGGAAAATCCCGGGTAGATCTGTTAATGTCTAGTAATAAATTTCCTCTTTCACGACCAGTAATAAATTTCGTCTTTCACACCCCTTTCCTCTGTTCATACTTTTTGTTTTTGTTTTTGTGTCAACAAGTAAGGGTAAGACATAATCAAAAGATAAAGGCACATTGTTTAATAGTGTTTGGTTGTCGAATTTTGAATTTTATGAAAGGGATCAAATCTTCAGGTCCGTACTACATAGACCCAGGAGACGGGTTCCAGAGTGTTCGGACCCCAGAGTTGGTCTGGACCCCAGAGTAGACTCCGAACCCCAAGAGAAGGTTCGAGTACACTAACACCAACCATCAAAGTCCCTCCTTTTTTGAAAGGAGATAGGAAGATCCGAAAACACCGACCAACTTCTTAAATTTTTTACTCCGTGAGTGGTTTTACCGACTTTGGGAGTGGAGTTTATGGTGAAAGTCGATTTCTGGTTTCTCCTACAACTTCCATCACAAAACCCTGAAGTGTCCCCTCCTTTCGTTAAGTGTACTTCTACCTTTTCGTTTACAAACCGTTTATTTACAAACGACCTGGTCCGTCTCTGTTACCCTGTGTCTTACCTGAGACTAGAGATGTGGGACGGATCTTAAAGGGGACAATCGTGTCTCAGCCCGTGCTGACTTCGCTGAATCGTCGTCGTCGTCGTCGGGACTGGGTATAAGAAACGCCTATAGACACCACTATTGAGATAAGACCCTCGTTTGGGAGATTTAGGAAATCCGTCAATTCCCCCTTCCAGTTTCAAAGAAAGACTCAGAAAATCCGAAACTAACAAAAGTTAAGTTTTATTGGGTGTACGGTTTCTCTGTAACCTCCCACCGGTTAAAACAAAGGGATTTCAACTTAAGTCCAAAAAACATCGATATCTTGAGTAAGTAAAAAAATTCCGGTCGTTCCTTGTTACTCAGAGACTAAACATCTGGACGAAAGTACCTGTACCCCTCCCCCCTCCTCTCCCACTCTGCAAACCTTTGTTATTGTACCTTTGAGTATAATGATATACATTTTGTCGGTTGTCCTTAAATGACATACAGAGTCCCTTGGGTCTGTCCCCGAGACATAGTTGGATCTCCCCACCCTACCCTTCTTTCTACCCTCCCTCCAAGTTTTCCCTCCCCTGTATGCACATGGATACCGACTAAGTACAACTCCAAACAGTCTTTTGTTTTAAGACATTTCGTTCATAGGAAGTTATTTTTTAATTAATTTTTCTTTCCTTAGGTGGACGGTTACGTCCCTGTACCCAAGTTAGGGTCCTTTTAGGGTGTACCGTTCTCCATTGATTTGACGACGTGGGGTGAATGACTCAAGTACGGAATCTCGGGTGCGAGGTGTTGGTGTCTTTAGTGACGTTCTCCTTCGGACACGTGGGGTCGATCTCCCATCGGGGGTGAGCGACCTTGGTCTCTTTCAGGTGCACGTAGTCACTTCTGGGTCGTGTCGGTTTTTATTTATTTACACACATACTTTTACAAATTTTTTCTTTTTTCTTAAATGGACCAATCCAGTCTGGATAGGTCGTATTCGAGAATAAACTAATTGAATTTTAGTCGAATAATCCCTGACGTTTTAAGGGAGTTAGACACCAAATATCCAATCTTGGTTCAATGTCGAGGGACGAAGGGTGTTGAGTTCCACTCCCCTAATGTGTCTTCACATCTATGGTTCCTATCTGTAGTTTCCTCCAGTATAATTTCAAGATGGTTGGTGTAGAAAGTAAGTGACTCGAAGACACCACACACACACGTGTATGTGTGTACACGCGAGTGTCTTTAGTTGAACGAGGTTGAGTGAAGTTGTTTGAGTCCTTTTAAACAGAATTCCTTTATTTCTACGGAACACCTGGTTCCCTTCATTGCGTCGAACCGGACCTGTTTTTGTCCCTAATCCGACACCTTACGACAGTCCTTTCGATACAAAGAGACACGTAAACGAAGTAGTAACCGTGAGAGACACCTGGCTGAAATAGACTAGGGGTGAACTGAGACGTCAAGGTTCGGGTACGACAGAGACCACAGGTCACCTTAGGTAGAGAGAGAGAGAGAGAGAGGGAGAGAGGGACGACGGAGATCAAGATTGCAGACGAGTGGAAGTCTCGTCAGTAGAGACCGGTGTCACCCCTACATGTAGGTCTGGTATCGACGGTAGGTACCACTGACATCGCCCTCTTCTCCCCCAATCAGGAGTTTCTCCGACTTCGGGGTGACGCACCACATTCCTTGACAGTCACCGGTCAGAAGTGTAAGGGGGCAGAAGGACATGCACTAAATCATCGTTCCGAGGAGTCCATCGTCACCTCCTCCGTCCTCTCCAATACGAATTAACGATTACACAAATTTTACTGCGAGGGTTCTGGTTTCGTGAATCTCCTTTTCAGTAGGGTGACGTTCTTGCGCCCTCGTCGTCTCCTGCATCCACGTCCGAGCCTCCCGGGTTCAATCCCTGTCTCGGTGTCGTACAGACTGTTTTGGAAAGGATCTTTACCGACTCTTTCGGGTACGAAACTCATTCACGTGTCTCGTTTTTTCTAGACTCATTGCTTTCGGGACCTACTCCTTCCCCTACAAGGTCGTGTCTGATATGTCGAGTTCAAGACGATTGTCTCACTCTGAGTCTCCCCCATTAGGTCTACCCCGGATAACAAATTTGGGTCGGCACGACGAACTCTCGAGAGCAGTTGAGAATGAATGCTCTTTAGTCATAGTCTTAGAGACACGCAGAATGTCGACCGAATATGAGTCCATGTGGCACTACACATTTGACCCCCACCAGGAATGGAAACCCACACCCACGTAATGGTAGCTTAGGAGACACTAAAAGGATATCAAGGTTCAATTTCCTAGTAAGGGTCACAACAGTATGAACACACCTACTCGTAAACTACTAGTGTTGACTACTAGTGTTAGGTCTAAGACTCCGAGTCTCACCCGGGGTGATTAATTTATGAGGGGTCAAGGTACGACAATTTCTGGAATCAAAGTCACTCCAAATAAATATAAACCCACAAGAAAGGTCCACCATGATCAACATTTCTTGGACCAACGACTACGTTCATCTGTATTTTCTTCATCCAAGTTAGGGACCCAGTCCTTCTAGGGGACGTCTTCCCGTGTCGTTGGGTGAGGTCATAAGAACGGACCTCTTAAGGAACCTATCTACTCGGACCGTCCGATGTCAGGTATCCCAGCGTTTCTCAACCTGTGCTGACTTCGCTGGATCGCACGTGTGTGACAAGATGTACAATGTTTTTCTAGGAGTTTCAGCCTCTGACTTGGACCGATCACAAATTCAAGGTGCTCCACTGTCTCCGGTTTTGGTTTAATGGAGACAGAACACCACGGTCGTGATTAGTTAGTGCAGGAGTTTTTTACAACCCAAAATTTTTTTTTAATAACATCAACTAACTGTTACAGCACAATTAAAAAGTACATGTTGTTTCACTGAGTCAATATGTATACATAGATATATATAAGAACAAGTATAAGAAAAGGTAATTCCAAATAGTCCTATAACTTATATCAAGGGACACGATATGTCATCCTGGAACAACAAAGAGAGAGAATATATGTTTTCGAACGTAGAGGATTAGGGTTTGAAGGTTAGGAAGAGAGAGGACGGTGGGAGGTGGAACCGCTATTTACAAAGAATTTACTTTTTTTTTAATAAGACCTACAAACATAGTATATTAGTAATATTAATATTGGACGAGAAACAGGACCATCTGACACTAAAAAATCTTGACGTGTCAGATCCTACCAGTGGTACTCGGTGTATGTCTTAAAATTTAAATTTAATTTATTTCAAAATTTTAAGCTAAAGAAGTAACATTATCGGTGTAAAGTTCACGAATCATTCGTGTACACCGTTCACCAAGGTTTATCATGAAAGGGTAGTCATGTCTCAAAATAACCGGTCGTGACGAGAGCTTCCGTCTCTGAAGGAGTCAAAGGGAGTGTCTTAGACATAGTCCCACGTATGTATCACAAGTTGGTAGTAAAGAACTTGACTACCGGTAATCTGAAAGGACCATTAGAGTCAGATCGGAAGTAAAGACGTGCTTCTGGGGTGACTCAAGATACGACACGAGGGGGGTTCTGACTCCACTTAGGGATCACACAGTCTAAGACTGAGACTGGAGTGTGTCATGTGTTTTTAGCTGAGTTTTACCTAATTTCTGAATTGGGCGTTGACATTTTCAAGACTTTCTTTTGTGATCCCTTTTAGAAGTACCGTAATTATGACCGTTACTAAAGTACTTATACTGAGGTTTTCGTGTCCGTTGTTTTGGTTTTTATTTGTTCACTTTGATGTAGCTCGATGTCGAAGACGTACCGTTTCCTTGGTAGTTGGTTGGTAGCTGTCACTTTTCCGTTGGATACCTTACCCTCCTTTATAAACGTTTAGTATACGTACCAAACGTTGATATATATTATAACATTCCCAATTAGAGGTTTTATATGTTCCTTAAGAATGTCAAGTTGTCGTTTCCTTTTTTTTTTGTTGAGATTATTGGGGTTATTCTTGAGTTTGTCTGCAAAGAGGTTTCTTCTATATGTTTACGGGTTTTTCACGTACTTTTCACGAGTTTCAGTGGTTAATAGTCCCTTTACGTGTAGTTTTAGTTCTACTCTATAGTGAAGTGTGGACAGTCTTACGATATTAACTCTTTTGTTTTCTATTACTCACAACAGTTCCTACACTTCTTAACCTTGTTTCGTGTGGAAAAATACCCTTACGTTTTACCACGTGTCGACACATTTTGTAATACCTTCAGGAAATTTTTTTAATTTTTATCTTGATGGTATACAAGGTTATTAGGGTGAACACACATAAATAGGTTTTATTAACTCTAGTCTTAGAACTTCTCGATAATCAGAGGATTCAAGTAACGTCGGGAAAAGTGTTGTCAGTTCTACACCTTCGTTGGATTTACAGGTAGTTGTTCGTTTATTTATACTATATCTGAATGTTACCTTTATTACAAACCAAAATTTTTCTCCTTTTCAGACGTATACGTCGGTATACCTACTCGGAACTCCTATAATACGACTAACTTTATCCGGTTAGTGTCTATCTGTTTATAACATGTTAAGGTGAATGTACTCCAGAGATTTTGTCAGTGTATGTGTCTTATTTTCTCACCTTACCACGAGTGAGCCGACCTCTCTCCCCTTTCACCCCTTAATGATTAGTTACCTGTAACAAAGTCAATTCGTTCTACTGGACGACAAGTTGTAACACGGATAGCAGTTTTTAATAAATAACATGTGAATTTGCAAACAACTCCCATGTAATTGTTTACACAAGAACGGTGTTATTTTATTTTATTGTTCGAAGACGAAGGATCTTTTTATCGGGTAGGACACGTCGGGACAGGTCGAAGGTCCGACATTTCGGGAACTCTCCATCCGACCACGATTACTGACATGGAGGTCGGAAACCGACTTACCAACTGTCTCGTCTCTGTGAGTCCGTTTAAATAGTTTGTTTTAGCTCATCCCTCGCATTTGACTGCCGAAGCTCATTGCAGAAACAATGAACGGTTCAGCTATTGTCCCACCCCCGCTCACGACGTCCGACGTAGAGATGTCCTCCTACCCTGTCGACACTCTCCTCTTCGTTCCTTGTGCTAAGTGTATATTATGATCACACTTCCAGGAGTAAATGGTTTGCGGATCTAGAGGTTTCGTAGGGTCAAAGAACTCTTCTAAAATGAAAAAACTGAAGAAGGGAGAGTTGAGGAATGTAGAGATTATAAAGAAAAAAAGGGACAAACGAATCCAAATTTCTATGTTTCTAACGTCTTTTTACCGTTTGTGAAATATATGGATATAATTCTTCCCAGGACTATCCTTTATGTACCGTTTTCTCATTCACTCCACGTTCTTTTGGTGTTCTTTACGACGACATGGGGTTCCTAAGTCCTTTGGAATCGCAGAATTTCCGTGTTCTACCCCACGACAATGGTCTCGGACTACTCTCTTCCGAAGGATTATCCTCGAAAGTAAAGACGTCTCTCCGCATCTCCTTACTTATGGGTCTGAGGGAGGGAGGGTAGAGACGGGGATAAGGGTGGTCCTACTTGGGTCACCCTCGGTCTCCCGACCCTTCAGTTCGTCTCCCTGGTCGGAGGACCTAGTAGTCCCACCTCTTCCCATTTCACACCTACGTCTCCCGCTGTCCCTTATTGGGGTGTGGGGAGGTAGACCTTCGTTGTTCACCCTTGTCAAACAATAAAAACGAGGAGTAGAATTTTTTTCTTGAATTGTTCTATCTCAATCCGGAGAATAAACAAGTGGAGTCATAAGGTAAGAGGGGGGAGTAGTCTCTGTTAAAACACTTAAACCACATACGAGAAACACATATAAAAATTGGAAAAAATGGATTTATATTTATTCATGGCTTATCGTAATAAAACAAAAAAACTCTAAAAATATATACAAAAGTACCAAAAGTATATTAAGACACTGAATGAAAAAAGTAAGTTACCACACACACGAAGTCTCTCTAAACATGTGATCATATATACTCATACCCGAAGGGTCCGCCGAACCACCATTTCTTAGATGGACGGTTCGTCCTCCGTATATAAACTAAGGACCGAGTCCATCTGTGGGACCTCTTCGTTTATCGTTGGGTGAGATCAAAAGAACGGATCCTGTAGGACACCTGTTCCTCGGACCGTCCGATGTCAGGTACGTCAGGGTTTCTCTGTGTTAAATCGCTGATTTGTTGTCATATATAGTTATATAAAGTAGTAGAATTAACAACTTATCATAAAGTGAGATAAATAGATAAGAAGATGACTACCTATAAATGGAACAAATGTTATAAGTGAGAAGTTTATCATACCATGGTCCCGAGTATCTTAGACTTGTACGAGTTGAAATTGTCTTTAACGGTTTAATGAGAGGTCTTATTAACACAATTAAATATAAGAGTGGTCGTTGTATACTTCCGGGACAAAGGGGTGCAAGAGTGATTGAGAGACGTAAAGTCTAAAATTAAAAACGGATGTATTACCGTACTTTACCATAGGGTGACAACGAAATTGACCGTAAAAGGACTAGTAATCACTGTCACTCGTTGAAAAAGTCTATAAATGATCGGTAGACGTAAAGGAGAAGACAATTAACGGACGGAGATAGGAAACGGATGTAAAATGATTTGATATTTTGAAAATGTTGAAAGAAACACTCAACCTTCGGAAATTCAGATAGAACCTACAATTTAGAAACACATTTTACACTACACGTTGGGTTCTGTGAAGATTAATCGAGTCCTACTCCAAAATATTTTTAACCTTAGTTCTCGAATTGTCCACTTTTGTAAGAGTTCCCTATTTTTTTTCCGTTCCACCATAAATGAGTGTAACGAAGTCCTGAAAAAGGGGTTGTATGACCTATCATTGTTTTTCAGAGATGTTCAGTTTCCCTTACTGACGTAATTTAATTCGGAACTAATAGAAAAGAGGTTCCTCAACTATAAAGGTACAAGGGACCAAGGTCTACATACCGTAGTTCCCCCCTTTACTTTAACACTGACACAAAAGTCTCACCCGACAAGACTGAACTGTTATACGAAGTACTACTGAGCTACGACGGTCCCTCTGCATTGAATTTGGTGATTCCATGCACTTGATTTAGGAGGTTAAGTAGAGCGTCCTTGTTGACGAGCTCCTGTCCCGATAGAGACTTCTGAGACCACAGTTTAAATTAAGTTGTCTAAGGACGTAGAACAAGATCTTCGACGAAGAAGTCGGTCGTTTTGTTGAGTGTAGTCCTACGTAATGCGCTGTGAAGACAAACTCTCTCCTGACACGTGTCGTAACACCCCGGTATCCTCAATCGAGGAAGATCTGAGTGAAACCCTTGGAAGAATGGCGTAAGGACATGGAGGGGAGCAAGTGAAGGGGTTAATATGACCGTAACAGACGAGCACCCAGGGAGAGGGGTCGTTCCGAAACTCGGTCCCAAAGAGTCGAAGTTATGATAACTGTAAACCCCGGTCTATTTACAAACTGGTCCCCTCCCCGGCATGACCATAAACGTCTTACAAGTCGTCCTAAGGACTGAGGATGAGTGATGCACGGTCATAGAGAGAGAGTGTGTGTGGTGTCAGTGTGTGTGTAACTTACACATACACGAGTCAGTACAGACTGAGAAACGTTAAGGGACCTGACATCGGGTAGTCCGAAGAGGCAGGTACCTTAAAAGGTCAGTTCTTATGACCTCCCCCAACGAGAAAGCATGAGGTCCTTTAGAAGGGTCCCTAACTTGGACACAGAGAACTCAGAGGACGGTTTACAGGAGACCGTCGGTTTAACGGGGTCAACTCTTCGGACAACAGTCGAGATCGTTTCGTCGCCGGTGTAAAAGAAAAGGAGAGACTAAGAATCACAGGGCCTGTACGGACCGTGACACTTGGTCTGTCTTGAAACGAACCTCCCTACTCTTTTCCGAAACACAATCTCTTGATGACCTAAAACTAAAACTTCTTACCCCTCCTTATTATATATACAGTCGACAGAGGACGTATTGAAAGACGGTAGTACCTCTATGAGATATATGAATTATTATGTTATTTGTAACGGTGTACACCGGAAACTCGTGAACTTTACACACTGGTTCTTTGACCGAAAATTTAAAGTAAATCAAAATTAATGAAATTTAAAGGTTCCGATGTACGGCCCTCGGGAGCACTCCTCGAGATGGGAACCGTTTCCAGTACTCCTTCCTCCGAGCCGTAATGCGCTTCCACTCTAGCTCGGAGTCCTTTGGGGGACAAGGACTCGTAGATGGGGGTTTTGGTTCCAGACGGATGAAATGACAAAATACGAGAGTGGATATGGAGACTGAAATGCCCCCCGACTGGGGGTAATGGAGAGAACCTCTTCCTCAATTGAATGTCGAGGTTCAGTTATTTTTAAGGACCCACACTGTTCTCACAAAGTTGAATGCTTGAGGAGACTTCCAATAGAACGGACGGACATGTCCAAGTAGGCCGGTGTACACTAACAAACGTCGGAGGGTCGGCACTCTCCGTGCTCTACAAAACCTGAATGACTTCCGTCTAAGAAAACCCTTCGACCTTTAACAATCATATCACCCAACCAATCCTTAATATAACCACTTCCTAAAAAGTAAACAACACGGTTATTAACGACGATTAAGGGAAGGGACCCACACTGTTCCAACAGAGTCCAGTTTGGAGAGACGGCCGTCTGATGGAACACACTGTCCTAATAGGTATGAGGACGGTGATGCGTGTACTAACAAATGATGGAGAGTTAGTATTTGTCGTGTCTCTCAAACCTCATAAAACTTTCAGAATTAATCGTATCCCGAAAAGAGTAACAACTCAGTTACTAACGGCGGTCCGGAGGTATAGAATCCGTGGACCCTTATATAATTAGTTACATAAACCTTATATCTTTTACTTTATATCATCAAAAACTACAATCGTTATGATCTGAAAAACTCAATTACCTAAAAGAGAAAACAATATCTAGTGACATGAAACAATATTCAGTGACACAGGAACGATACATTTTTACATTGAAATAGTGATAGAATTCTGATTTATCTAGAATTCCCCTTGTAACCACTTCCCAAAAGTAAACAACCCGACTACAAACGACGATTTAGAGGTGTAAGGGACGGGAATATTACTTATATTGATCGTATATCCTCTTTATTCATAATTAGAAATTCTAATTAGTACAACTGGAATCCAATTTATTTAAGAAAAGAACTAACATTGGGTGATGTGGGAGTGGGATATCCTTACATCGAAATAAACGTCCCACCACGGACCAAATTCTTTTTTGTGCGAACCTTTTTTATTCAAAAAACCAATAGTCTTTCTTTACTAGTATTTTACAGTCGTCCGGAGTACCGGTATTTTACTACATTTTGGGGATTCTGTAAAAAAATATGTAAATATTCCCAGTCCAGACGACTGGGGGTGTACTGAGACATAAGTAGGGATGCATATTGTTTTCCATATATTCGTTTGGATTTTTTATTTCTTTAGCCTAGTCAAAGACCTTTCTGATTAAGGGGGTACAACAAGAAAGAACGAGGGGCAAAAAGACCGACTTAAGGGTAGACCTCGCACCCACGGGCGGTACAGATGAATGAACGGGGCCAAAAGTTCAAGGTACACTCTTCCTCGGGTTCCTCCCCGTGGAAGACTTTAAGGAACAGAACCTTAAAATAACCATAGGGTACATTTGGTTCAATAAGTCGGAGAAAAAGAGGTGATTATAAAGGATGATGTGATAGGTAAAGATTAGAGAGATATATATACATTAATTTATTCAAAAAAGGATCCTGCGACTAAGGCAGGGATGGAAGCTTAATGGGACCTAGGTGGTCCCGACCTGGGGCCGTCGATGTAAACTGATCTTCGAAAGTATGTCTTGTAACCCACCCGAAGGGGTCACCGAGTCTGTCATTTCTTAATCGCACACTACGTCCTCTGACCCAAGTTAGGGACCCAACCTTTCTAGGGACCTCTTCCCGTACCGATGGGTGAGGTTATAAGAACGGACCCTTTGGGGTACCTGTCTCCTCGGACCGATGTCAAGTACCTCAACGTCTCTCAGCCTACACTGACTCACTGAATGTACGTGTGTATGTTCGGGGTGACATTCGTGTTAAGTGGTTTATACTCAAACCCGAAGCTGTCAAGGGGTTTATAAGTCATTGTATAAATGTGAAACAAAGAGACTATTAATAGGTTCGGATGTAGTTATATAACCCAATCGGTTTTAAAAACAAGTTCAAAAGACATTATCGAACACGTTGAGTGAAAAACCGGTTAAGTTATCAAACCTTATTTTACTTATCATAGTACGAAGTGAGATGTCTCCACTATTTTCTCGAGTGGGGTGGGTAGTGTTTCGTTGGTCCCTGTGGTAAGAACTCCCCGAACTTCTAACGACGACCATCTTAAGAGTCTTAGTAAGACAATTACATTTTCGTCGGGTAGGAAGATAGATAAGAAAGTGTGTATAAATGGGTTCCTTGTACATAACTCTTGGAGTGGAGAGTACGGGAGTGACTCTAGTGTTTTTTATACGTCTTGTCAATCCGTTTCACATTTGTTGATTGATCTTATATAATGTTCCTTTCACCACTACCTCAAGACACACACACGAGGATTCACGGACTGTATCTATCTCTTTCCAATTGTCACCTCGAGTACGACTCGACTCAGAATCTCAATCTCTTGATCGACTCAGTCAAAAGATTTGAATTTCCTTGTTGTAATTTTTTTTTACTAGGGGACCTCCGAAGAATTTTTCATTTAAGAGTCCGAAGAAGGAACCTTTAAGGACCATGTCTAGAATCTCAAAAGGTGACAATCGTTCATGGGCACCGTTTAGATCCTTTTTCTACAATCCTCCTACCTCAGTTATTGAGGTTACACGTTCATCCTTTTAACAGTTCAGAACTACGAGGACTATAGACTATCACTTTCACACTTTCAGTGAGTCAGCACAGGTTGAGAAACTCTGGGGTACCTGACATATCAGGTACCTTAAGAGGTCCGGCCTTATGACCTCACCCATCGGAAAAAGAAGAGGTGTCCTAGAAGGGTCGGGTCCCTAACTTAGGTCCAGAGGGTGTAACGTCCTCCTAAGAAATGGTCGACTCAGTGTTCCCTTCGGGTTCTTGTGACCTCACCCATCAGATAGGGAAGAGGTCACCTCGAAGGACTGAGTCCTAGGTTGGTCCCAGAGGACGTAACGTCTGGTTAAGAAATGTTGACTCGATAGTCCCTTTGGGGACCATAGACTATACATAGTTGTGTAGTAGACGGTAACTTATTCACCATCCTCGAACTTTTGATACTTAAAAAAGACTATAGTTTCGATTAATCCTTTCACTCTTTAATTATTTTCACTTTCTTACTTTCTCTTTTACTTTCCGGTATGGATTCGGGTGGTAGATCTGGATTAGTGACAGGCTATGAAGACTATTTATAAAGTGAACAGAAAAAGAAAAAAATGTGTATATGTGTGTTTTAACCTTATTATGACATGGATAGGAAGAAAATTTTTACAACTGTCCTACCATGTTTGTCAAGAGTATATGACGGGGGGATCATGTACTTAACACTGTTTAGAATGTAGTCATAGTACGTAAACAGTACTAAGTACATAATCACACACACACACACACACACACACACGTGCACGTGAGTTAACACAGCTGAGAAACACTGGGGTACCTGACATCGGGCGGTCGGAGGAGACAGGTACCTTAAGAGCTCCGTTCGTATGACCTTACCCAATAGTAAAGAAAGAGTACCCCTAGAAGGGTTTACATGGTCAGAACTATGTAAGTCAGGTCAAGTCAACGAGTCAACACAGGTTGAGAAACACTGGGGTACTTGGCCTCGTGTGGTCCGGAGGGACAGGTAGTGGTTGAGGGTCTCAAGTGAGTCTGAGTGCAGGTAGTCCAGTCACTACGGTAGGTCGGTAGAGTAGGAGACAACAGGGGAAGAGGAGGACGGGATTTAGAAAGGGTCGTAGTCCCAGAAAAGTTTACTCAGTCGAGAAACGTAGTCTACCGGTTTCATAACCTGAAAGTCGAAGTTTTAGTCAGGAAGGTTGCTTATGGGTCCTGACTAGAGGACATCCTACCTGACCAACCCAGAGAAACGTCAGGTTCCCTGAGAGTTCTCAAAAGAGGTTTTGGTGTCAAGTTTTCGTAGTTAAGAAACCGCGAGTCGAAAGAAATATCAGGTTCAGAGTGCAGGTATGTACTGGTGACCTTTTTGGTATCGGAACTGATCTGCCTGGAAACAACCGTTTCATTACAGAGACGAAAAATTATACGACAGATCCAACCAGTATTGAGAGGAAAGTTTCTCATTCGCAGAAAATTAAAGTAATGAAGTCAGTGGTAGACGTCACTAAAACCTCGGGTCTTTTTATTTCAGTCGGTGACAAAGGTGACAAAGGGGTAGATAAACGGTACTTCACTACCCTGGCCTACGGTACTAGAATCAAAAGACTTACAACTCAAAATTCGGTTAAAAAGTCAGAGGAGAAAGTGAGAGTAGTTCTCCGAGAAATCAAGAAGAAGTGAAAGACAGTATTCCCACCACAGTAGACGTATAGACTCCAATAATTATAAAGAGGGTCGTTAGAACTAAGGTCGAACACGAAGAAGGTCGGGTCACAAAGAGTACTACATGAGACGTATATTCAATTTATTCGTACCACTGTTATATGTCGGAACTGTATAAGGAAAAGGATAAACCTTGGTCATACAACAAGGTACAAGTCAAGATCGATAACGAAGGACTGGACGTATATCCAAAGAGTTCTGCACCCAGTCCACAAGACTATAAGGGAAGAGAAAGTCTTAAAAGGTGTCAAACAACACTACGTGTGTCAGTTTCCGAAACCGTATCAGATATTTCGTCTTCATCTACAAAAAGACCTTGGGAGAACGAAAAGTTACTAGGTCACCTACAACCGTTAAACTAGAGAACAAGGAGACGGAAAAGATTTTGGTCGAACTTGTAGACCTTCAAGTACCAAGTGTATAACGACTTCGGACCGAACCTCTTAAAACTAATGAAATGATCGTACACTCTACTTACGTTAACACGTCATCAAACTCGTAATAAACCGTAACGGAAAGAAACCCTAACCTTACTTTTGACTGGAAATAGGAATTGTTTTTAGGTATAAAGAAAGTTTAAAGGGAGTAATAAAGGATTACAGGAACATAACAGGTACTAGTCTATATTCTATGGTATAATATGAACCAATAATCTAAGACAGTCCGAGGAGAACCGATGATGTTATAGAGTCTGAAAAGAACAAAATCTACTGGAACTGTCAAAACTCCTCATGACAGTCTGTAAAAAATCTTAAAGGAAGTTAACCCTAAATAGACTATAAAAAGAGTAATAGTTGGACCCTAGATGTATGTATCCATAGGAGTTGGATCTTAACTGTCGACAATCAATGGTAAAATACTATAAACTAAGTAAAAATTCTTTTTTTATCTTACCTTTAATCTAAAAGAAGTCAGTTATAGTAAACGTCGTTAAACCTACCTAGATCTCTAATAGCATGATTCACTTCATTCAGTCTATCTCTCTCTGTTTATGGTATACTATAGGGAATATATACCTCGGATGTTATACTGTGTTTACTTAAATAAACGTTTCATCTTTATCTGAGTGTCTGTGTTTTTTGTTGGAATGCCAATAGTTTTTCCTTTCTTCAACTCCTTTCTATTTAATCTTCAAACCCTACTTTTATATGTATGATCAGGAGTACTCTTCTCAACTGAGTAACCTTTTTTGAGACTACGACCCTCCCTAACCCCCGTCCTCCTCTTCCCCTACTGGCTCCTACTCTACCAACCTACCGTAGTGTCTGAGCTACCTGCTCAGACTCACTTGAGGTCCTCTACCACTAGTTTTCCCTCCGGACCGCACGACGCTAAGTACCCCAGCGCTTCTCAGCCTGCGTTGACTCACTGACTTGACTTGACTTGACTATGTATTTTACATTTTGTCTGTTGGTTGTTCCTGGATGACGTGTCGTGTCCTTTGATATAAGTTACAGAACATTTTTGGATATTACCTCTTCTTAGATTTCTTTCTATATTGAGGTAGTGAAAAGAGATGTGGACTTTGATTGTGTTGTGACACTTAGTTGATATAAAGTTATTTTTATATAAAATTTCTACTAAAGACAGTAAGTTGTACGTGTCGAAGTCAGAGTGTTAGGAGGGTCGGAGTCTCTACAGAAGTTAAATTACACATTAGAGGCTAGAGGTGAAAAGGGAAAATATACACACATACGAGTGTGGATATGTTGGCCCTTTTATATACCGTAAAGTGACATAAATTTTATAAAAGGTTCTCACCGTAGTATATATGTAGTAAGATACAGAACTAAAGACAACGAAAGAGAGTTTTTCTAACAAAAACTCTTTTCTCTTCTTAAACTCCACTACTTTCACTATGAATTAATGTACCACTCTTAGGGAAGTGTTACATATGTGAATTCTTTGGTGGAGTCACATGTAAAATTCATAGAATATTGAAATAAACAGTCAATACGAAGTTACTTCCACTTGTTTTTTTGGATTTAATAAAACTCTTGCTAAATACATCTAAATCGGATCCCCCGACGGCAGATACCCCAACGTGTCTCAGCCTGTGCTGACTTCGCTGAATCGTCGTCGTCGTCGTCGTCGATAACGGAAATTGACGACGTACCATAAGATACCAGAATACTTCATATAAAATATGTAAGAGAAGGAAATTCCTCTGAGAGTTTATGTTAATGACCAAACATCCCATATCCGGAAGGTTATACCAACATACTGAAATGTGAGATTTTATTTTTGTTACAAACAAAGGAATGTAAGAGTTGTCGTCAATCATACTCGTCTGAAAACTTAAAACGGTTTGTATATTTGAACTTTAATTTGGAGTAATTGTAAAATAAAGTTTTAAAGGACTGATGACCACTCGAACTCGTAGTAGAGTATAGAAGTAATCAGTAAACCGAGGAAAATGGTACTTAAAGAGCAAGTGGAAAAAAGAGTAAAAAATAGCTCACGAAAAAAGAAAAGAAAAAAAAATTAATCGAACTATCGGAAAACAAAAAATGTACAAAACTCATCATTAGAAAAAGAATACTCATAAAATGATTATATAACAAAGTTAGACGACGAACAGAAAAATTTAATCGTAGAGTAAACAACAATCCTTATGTAAAACTATACGATCTTCGATATTTAAAAAAGTTAGATACAATAAAATATTTTACGAATTCTTACATATTTTATATAAAGGGATGGGATAACAAGTCAGTGAGTCAGTACGATTGAGAAACACTGGGGTACCTGACGTCGTGCGGTCCGAAGGGACAAGAAGTGGTAGAGGGTCTCGAACAAGTCGAGTACACGTAACTCAACCACTACGGTAGGTTGGTAGAGCAGGAAACAGTAGGGGAAGAGGAGGACGGAAGTTAGAAAGGCTCGTAGTCCCATAAAAGGTACTCAACCGAGAAACATAGTCCACCGGTTTCTAAACTTCGAAGTCGAAGTCGTAGTCAGGAAGGTTACTTATAAGTCCTAACTAAAGGAAATCCAAACTGACGAAACTAGAGGAACGTCAGGTTTGTTGAGAGTTCTCAGAAGAGGTCGTGGTGTCAAACTTTCGTAGTTAAGAAACCACGAGTCTGAAAAAATACCAGGTTGACAGTGTAGGTCTATACTGCTGACCTTTTTTGGTATCGAAACTGATCTGTCTGGAAACAGTCGTTTCATTACAGAGACGAAAAATTATACGACAGATCCATACAGTATCGAAAAGAAGGTTCCTCGTTCTCAGAAAATTAAAGTACCGACGTCAGTGGTAGACGTCACTAAAACCTCGAGTTCTTTTATTTCAGACAGTGACAAAGGTAACAAAGGGGCAGATAAATGGTACTTCACTACCCTGACCTACGGTACTAGAAACAAAAAACTTACAAGTCAAAATTCGGTCGAAAAGTACGAGGAGAAAGTGGAAGGAGTTCGTCAAGAAATCAAGGAGGAGTGAAAGACAGTATTCCCACCACATAAGACGTATAGACTCCAATAATTATAAGGGAGAGGGTGGGGGGTGCTAGAACTAAGGTTGAACCCGGAGTAGGTCGGACCGTAAAGTACACTACATGTGACGAAACTTCAATTTATTCGTACCACTGTTATTTGTCGGATCTACATTACAAAAGGTTTAAAACTTTGTCAGGTAACAAGGTACAGACCAAGATTGACAACGAAGAACCGTATGTCTAAAGAGTCCTCCGTCAAGTCCACCAAACCAAAAGGGTAGAGAAATTCTTAAAAGGTCAAACAACACTAGGTGTGTCAGTTTCCGAAATTGCATCAGTTACTTCGTCTTTACCTGCAAAAAGACCTTAAAAGAACGAAAAAGATACTAGGTTTCCTATAACCGTTAAACTAGAGACCAATAAGACGGAAAAGATTTAGGTCGAATTTGTAGACCTTAAAGTGTCAAGTGTATGGCAAGTTCGGATCGAACCTCCTAAAACTCGTGATGAAACAATTATACACGTTACTCACGTTAACACGTCATCAAACTTACAAGAAACCGGAACGGAAAGAAACTCTGATTTTACTTTTGTCTGGGAAAGGTCAGGACACCGGTGACGACTCAAAAGGTTTAAACGACCGTACAACTCACGTCATGAAAGTGTCCTAGAAGAAAAGTTTTAAACTTTAACGAGTCGACATTAAGGTAGTGGAGGTGATCAAAACAAGCATCACTACGAAGGATTCCGGGTAAAGTGTAAGGCCTTACAGACCGAGATCCACTCACTAGTGTGGTAGCACCAATAGACCCAGTAATTCAAGGAGAAAGATGTGAAGACACATAAGAACGGTGGGGAAAAATTATAGAAGACGAAGACAATCCAGGTATGGTAAAAACAGGAAATAACACCGGTAAAAACGTACTTTACAATGGAACGATGAAGATTAAAAGAACTTCTCTAGAGATCAAAAAGTGTGGGATAACAAAAAGAGATAAAGAAACGTAACAAGTGAATTTGTCCGAATTTTTTTTTTAGAGAGGAACGACAAGAAACCTTGAGACGTAAGTCTACCCATATAGAAAGAAAAAAGGAAACGGAAAGTGAAGAGAAGGAAAGAGTCGATAAACATTCCGGAGGAGTCTGTCGGTAAACGGAAAAACGTAAAGAAAAGAACCCCTACCAGAACTAGTAACGGAGGACATACAATGTCTGGAGGTAGGTGTCGAGAAGTTCCGGGAGACAGATAGTCTAGATTAGGGTATTTAGATGAACAGTGAAAGTGACATATTAGTATTCCCTAAACTAAATCCAGTATGGACTTACCGGATCGCCAAAGGGGATGAAAGAAATTCAGACTTAAAACGTTATTCCTCAAGTACTAGACTCGGTGTCAGTCGAGGACCAGAAGAAAAACGACTGACAATCTCAAAGAGGTAGAAACCGACTTTTCTTATATTAGTCAGACTAAAAACATAACTAGTGGACCATTACAGGTACACATTACAGAAGAAAACACAACAACTTTCTCCCACGAACGATACTGGTCACACAAGAGAACCGTTTTAAGACAATCGAAAACGGGACGAAGTAAAGTATGAGGTTCCGGTTTGAACGGACAATGAAGTCAATAGTGAACTGAAGGATGAAAACGTAAAGTCAGGGGATATTACTTTTCCTGTAGAAAAAAGTCACAATCTAGATCTTCTAGAACATCCAGAAGTACCTAGGTGAGTTGAAGTCGAAGGAGTCCTAATCACTTACCCCCTATCTGAACCTAATGACACTATAACTTACCAAACGGAACCTTTGTTTTACTCTGGTAAGACAGCTAAAACTCTAACATGGGTTCATGACGTAAAACCTGAGAAAACAACTGATACTCCCAATGAGGTAAAGAAGATTCCCTTCTTTAAAGGGATGAGATTATAGAATTTCCCGAAGGGAGTATCGAGTCAACCATTTCTTAGACGGATGTTACTCCCTCTGGACCCAATTTATGGACCCAACTTTCTAGGGGACCTCTTCCCTTTCCGATGGGTGAGGTCATAAGACCGGACCTCTTAAGGTACCTGAAATGTCAGGTGCCCCAGTTTTTCTCAACCTGTGCTGACTCGTCGAAAGTGAAACCTGAAGGGACCACCTAGTCTACCATTTCGTAGACGGATGATACACCCTCTGGACCCAAAATAGGGACCCACTCCTTCTAGGAGACCTCTTCCTTTACGGTAGGGTGAGGTCATGAGAACGGACTTTTTAGGGTACCTGTCTCCTCGGACCATCCGATGTCAGGTACTCCAACGTTTCTCAACCTATACTAACTCGTTGAAGTGAAGTGAAGTTATAGAATTTTTATAGGTGATACAAAAGAAGACCAACAATATTAAAAACAAAAATTAACAATCTAAAAATCAGATGAACTTTAAATAAAAACAAAAAGTATATTCTACTTTTAGGTGAAAACAATCACAGTCTTCGGGTAGGTGGACCAAGGAAACTAACTGAGGAATTAGGAAAGGAAAGTCTGGATATTACGGTCGAGGTAATTTATTTACAGGTATATACATCACCGAACGAGACCTTAAAGAGTAAACGTGTTGACTGGAAATAGATACTGAGTTGGTTTCGGTAAGACAAAATGAGTAAATCGAAGTTTTATTTGAAACTATGTCCCACCTTATTCGTAAGGAAAGAACACTAAGAAAAAATCTTACCTTAAGCTATATACCACCGAAAATAAAACAGTGTACTTAAAACTCTATTGAAATATTCAAAATACCTTTTGATGTAATCCTAAAAATGATCTTAAGATAATTTTAAAGTATAAATAAACCTTTTGTCAACGGTAGAAATGGTATGACTTAGAAGAATTAGTACTCATGACAAACATATGAAATTTTTTAGAACAATATAAAAAAGTTATGGTAAGAACTTTAAAAGAATCGTTTTTTAAAATGTTTCAAAAATAAAAAAAGAATCTGCAGTTTAGTGAAATAAAAATTTGGTCTTAAAAAAGTCAAAGAAATACATTACGATCGGACACTTTTAACCTCTTCCTTTACCGTTGGGTGAGGTCACAAGAACGGACCTCTTAGGGTCCCTGCCCCCTCGGACCACCCGACGACAGATACCCTAGCGTATCTTAGCCTGTACTGACTTCACTGCATCGTCGTCGTCGTCGGACACTTTTACAATAAACAAAAACTTTCATCAAAATATACTGAATAGGACAACTTATTAAAATAGTCAAGACATCTTAAAGAATCCAAAAGATTTATCTGTCAGTATGGTTCGTGTTTATTGTTATCGAAACAGAGAAAATCTAGGTACATAAAGGTAACGAAATAACCGATCTTTGAAATTACATCATGACGATTTACGATATAATAATAATGTATCATATATTCTATATAAGACAATATATATATATATATATATATACATACATAGACAATATATATGTATATATGTACAACCTTTTCTAGGACTGTGACCCTCTCTGACTCCCGTCCCCCTCTTCCCCGACTGTCTCCTATTCTACCGACCTACTGTAACGACTGAGTTACCTGTACTCAAACTCGTTTAAGTCCCTCTATCACTTCCAATCCCTTCGGACCTCACGACGTCAGGTATCTTAGGATTCTTCAGTCTGTATTGCATCGTTGACTTGTTGTCCCATATAATATATTATTTATTATTAATATATCATAATATATAACATAAATGTATAATATAATCCACATTATATATTATGCCATAACTACTACACCATCACCTATAGAAACAGAAAAATTGAGATTATCTTTTCGAAGATTCGTGAATAAAATATACTATTTTAAATAATACTATATTATACAAAAACAATCTACGGAAAAAGGTTCGGTTTCTACAAGTTCAAAAGAAGACAGATATGAAGTAATTCTTACAGAAAAATTTAGTGTTTAATCAAGATTTAAAAGAATTTTCGAATCACCCGTAGAAAAGTCACTAGTACAGCCAACAGAGGAAATCGAACGATTACACCATTTACTGTACTATCTAAAAGAATTCAATTTTGAAGATTTGCAAGATTTGTATTCTGGTCTTTGATCTTTTGAGAATCTCCTCTTGTATCCGTTTTGTGAGAAACTGTATTTAGTGTCGTTCTTGGAGATACTGGGTGGAGGGTCTTATAACTTTTATTTTCGATTTTATTTATTTACCCTGGATTAATTTGAATTTTCGAAAACGTGTTTCTTCTTTTGAGATTCGTTCCACTTTTCTGTCGGAAGTCTTACCCTCTTTTATTGTCGTTTACTTCGTTGATTGTTTCTTGATTAGAGTTTTTATATGTTCGTTGAGGACGTCGAGTCAAGGTCTTTTTATTTACTGGGTTAGTTTTTTATCCGGTTTCTTGATTTGTCTGTAAAGAGGTTTCTTCTGTATGTCTACCGATTGTTTGTGTACTTTTCTACGAGTTGTAGTGAGTAATAGTCTCTTTACGTTTAGTTTTGGTGTTACTTCATGGTAAAGTTCGGTCAGTCTTACCGACGCTGGGTTTTCAGATGTTCGTTATTTACGACCTCTCCCACACCTCATTTCCCTTGGGAGAATGTGACAACCACCCTTACGTTTGATCATGTCGGTGATACCTCTTGTCGCACCTATAAGGAATTTTTTGACCTTTATCTTGACGGAATACTGGGTCGTTAGGGTGACGACCCGTATGTGTGGCTCCTTTGGTCTTAACTTTCTGTCGTGACAAATATTATCGGTCCTGTACCTTCGTTGGATCTACAGGTAGTCGTCTGTTTACCTATTCATTCGACACCATGTATATGTGTCACCTCATAATAAGACGGTAATTTTTCTTATGTAAACTTAGTCAAGTTTACTCCACCTACTTTGACCTCGGATAATATGTCTCACTTCATTCAGCCTTTCTTTTTGTGGTTATGTCATATGATTGCGTATATATACCTTAAATCTTTCTACCATTGCTATTGGGACATACTCTCTGTCGTTTTCTCTGAGTCTACATATCTTGTCAGAAAACCTGAGACACCCTCTTCCTCTCCCACCCTACTAAACCCCCTTATAGTACCTTTGTACATATTATAGTATATCCTTTGCTTAGCGGTCAGGTCCAAGCTATGTCCTAGGAACCCCGACCACGTGACCCTACTGGGCCTCCCTACCATGCCCCTCCCTCCACCCTTCCCCCAAGTCCTACCCCTTGTGCACATGCGGGCACCGCCTAAGTACAACTACACACCGTCTTGGTTATGTTATAACATTTCATTAATCGAAGGTTAATTTTATTTATTTAAATTTAAGTTTTTTTGAAGTCATGTAAGACCCTATTTAGTACGACCCAATATAAAAATTTTATATAAGATGAGACGATTGGACCTAGACAATTATAAAATGAATCTGAAAAATGTGGTTACAAATACCACTCAAACCATACATCAGACGAAAAAATACGACACTGAGCGAACCCTTACTTTAATATAACAGAGTATTTTATTTGACTTACCGAAACAGAGAAACACATGGGAGACCTTGTCAAACACATTCTATCTTTACTAGACAAGGAACTGACATCGTTTTAAGTCGACACTTAGAAAGACCGAGACAAAGGAAAAATCCCTCCTGTCACAACCGATAATTATCACTCGAGAACAATAAAACAATGATGGTATAATCGTCATCCACTATGAATACGACCTCTTCCTTTACTGTCGGGTGAGGTAGTAAGAACGGACCCTTTAGAGTACCTGTCTCCTCGGACCGTCCGATGTCAGGTACCCCAGTGTTTCTCAGCCTATACTGAATCGATGATTTGTTGTTGTTTATGAATGCACCACGGTCCGGGAACAAGATTAGATTCGTAAAGTTATCGTTTATATTAACTGTGTTGTCAGAATACTGGATTCATGTAAGAAACCCGAAACCGTCCCTTCTCCGTCTCCCTTCCCCCACCGGTACAGGGAACCGAACACCCTAGAATCAAGGGACCGATCCCTTGGATCCGGGAGTCGTCACTCTCCCGGAGGGATAGAGACCAGGATTGAGAGATAGAGACCTCAGGATTGGTGACCTGGTGGTCCCTTCAGGACTGGATCACATCAATAATAAGGGTAAATGTACACTCCTTTGAACCCGTTTTTCTCTAATCCAATAGAACGACTTCGAATGTGTCATTGCCTTCTCGGTTTTAGTTCGGGTTCGTCAGACTGACGTTCTAGATACGAGAATTGGTGGTATGATATAATTTAAAAAGATAAAAAATCCTCATTTAACAGAATAAAAAGTATCAGGATCTTTTAATGTGGAAAAAAAGTTTAAAAGTTTTCATAACCGTATTTCCATAATTTTATCAGTACTATAAATTTTTATAGATAACACTAAAAAAATAGGTATTATAACGAAATAAAGACAGAAGAGAAAAACAAATTCAGATTTTGAAAACAAATACTGAGTTTGAAGAAAGATGGTCAGAAAGGTCCGTTTTTCGGTCCAAAATTAACATTCTACAGAACTAAACGAAATTCTATATGTCATTCAGCACATTGTCACTGAGTCATATAAACTTTGTTCTAACTCTCATCGTACTATTAACGACTTCAAACTCTTTACTTCCGAGAAATATGGTAAGAGATGAAAATAGGTAAAGACTTTTAAAGACGTTATTTTTTATTTTATTCAATTTCTTAATCTAAAACAAAAAGAGATTTCTTAATCTAAACCAAAAAGAGTATTAGGTAACTTGAAAATTTAAACACGATAAAAAGTAATTATACATTAAAATATAAATAAAGGATTAAGTAAGAAACCCAAAAGAGACAAGAAATCGAAAGAGGTCAATATACAAATGAGTTCATTAAAAATCAGAACAAAAGATCATACGTGTAAATTCGGTATGTAAAGGAATATTTATAGTTAAACTGAAATAGGAAGTCCAGAAAATAATACATCATGAGAAAAGATTAATTTTTATAAAAAGGTCACACTAAAGGAAATTTAAGGTTTGACAAATCTTGTCACAGGTATTTACTATAGTCGACAAACCTTAAACATGTCTAAACGAAACACGGATAACAATTTAGTATACACAGTTAAAAAAAGTCAATTGGATATTTTAAAGATTACTAAAACAGAAAAACTAGTCAAAAACTCTCTGTGTACAATCAGAGAAGTAAATCGACTTATTTCTTTCACCATTTAAAAAAAGACATTAAGAAAATGAAAATAAAAATATAAAGTTTTAATATGATTAAGTACCGAGGAGTAAGTACTATTATAGATGAACCTATAAAATAAAACGATGAAAATATTTATACGTGGTAGGAATGGAAATTGAAGTTTAAGACGAAACAAACTATGGTTATCGAAATAAAACTGATAAATTTAATTTCAGTAGAAATAAAAAAGTGAAAGTTTGAAAAATACAACAAGGTAAAATCTACATGGAGAATATATATTATATAACGATCTGAAAAATCTATTTTAGAGTGGAAGGGGTCATTATTTATCAAAATTATATATCATATAATTTAAATAAAAACTCACATATACATGGTATAAATCACGAAGACATGGTACAAGAAAAAGAAATGAGAAGGAGAAAAGAACAGGAGATCACTTGACTTCATAGGACAAAAGAAGGGAAGATGACTAAGTTTCATTACTTGTCATAAAAAAATGGGGGAAACCGGTACGGTGCGTCCTACGTGATACCCTAGGGGTATGGTATCACAGTGTATCATCGGTATACACAAACCGACGTGCCCTAGAATCAAAGACGTTCTTTGATTTAAAGACGTTGTATGTCTTAGAAATCAACGTCGTAAGTCATAGATGAAGGGACTGGTCTCTATTTTGAACCCGGAGGAAGTACCCTCGTACCTTACAATTGGTGATCTGGTGGTCCCTTCAAGGAAACCTACCATAAAAATAAGAAAATCTTCTTTAGATGTATGTAAAATTACAATAAAAGATTAGTACACATTTCGATAATAGAGATTTCTTTCTTTCTTCTTTCACTTCAGCGAGTCAACACAGGCTGAGAAACGCTGGGACACCTGACATCGGATGGTCCGAAGAGGTAGGTACCCTAAGAAGTCCGTTCTTATGACCTCACCCAATGGTAAAGGAAGAGGTCCCCTAGAAGGGCTGGGTCCCTAGTTTGAGTCCAGAGGACGTAACCTCCGTCTGCGAAATTGGAGACTCGGTGGTCCCTTCGCTAATAGAGATTAATCTTTAATAGAGATTAGAGGAAGGATTATTCTATTCCTGAACTCATTTTGGATTCACTTTAGCGAGTCAGTACAGGCTGAGAAACGTTGGGGCACCTGACATCGGATGCTCCAAGAAGGTAGGTACCCTAAGAGGTCCGTTCTTATGACCTCACCCAACGGTACTCATTTTGGACTGAAAGAGGATTTACAAAAGTAGAGTAAAC
This sequence comes from Capra ibex, assembly GCA_006410555.1. NCBI lineage: Eukaryota > Metazoa > Chordata > Mammalia > Artiodactyla > Bovidae > Capra > Capra ibex. The sequence goes on along the minus strand of SJYO01033645.1, from coordinate 50,060,177 downwards.
CCAAGAACAACGGATATTACCTAAGGTTGAAAATAATTGTCCTTTATTTTTTACACAAAAGTATCTGTCGGTTATAATTGAATTTAAATGTTGTACAAAATGATTATAAGAAATGAGTAGAAACGAAACGAGTTACCCAAATAAAAAACAGTACGACTCCATGTAAGAAATCAACAAGAAAGTCGTTCCCAGATACCTAGATACTTAAAAAATTAAGTAGTGAGTAAGAAGTTACTAGTAAATCGACGTGTATCTCAAGATCGAAGTAATTAGAAAAGAGAGTTCTGAAATTTCTGTGATAAGTTAAAAAAGAGTAGATAAGAGAAAATTAATTAATTAAATAAAAATTAACCAAATGTTATAACAATACTAAAAACAGTATGAGTAGATAAGAATTTTACACTTCAGATGTCCTCCACAGTCAGGAAGAAACGTCCGTTAAACGTACACATATGAAGAACAGTCCTTACCAAAATTCTAAAAGGGAAATATAAATATGAACTACAAGATGTTAAAATAGGGTGACGTACTCCATCCTTCTAAACACTAAAAAAAAAAGTGAGATTCTTACATATAAAGCTAAAACCTTGTAGACTTCCGTAATAGAGAACTTTTAACGGAGGTGGAAGATGGAGTATGAAACATAAAGGACAGAGACCTTGAAGATGGTTTACACACCACGTCATAGAGTAAAATGTAAGGTGTAGTTAGAGAGGCATGACGTAAACTTCACTAAAGGGATTTCAGACGAAAGGTTAAAGAAGTAGGAGACAAGTAGATAAAAATCAGATGACGAATTGTTCAGATAACTATAAAAACAAAACTACGAAGATAAAAAGTAAAAATCCTAAAGATAAACCAAGAGAAAATTAGGTAGTCAAGAAAAGGTCTAAACCCGTTTTTGTCAAATCTAGGAGTGAAATGTGATTTTATTAAATCTACCGAAATGTCGTAATGTCTTTTTCTTTAATTTTGTTTTTTTCAGTATAAGCAGTTTAGAGATCTATCTCTATCTAAAAGATCCAAAGTTTCGGGTGACACGAAAGTATTAGAATTTCCTTTTGTCACTATTAAACTTATGTATTTGGAATTTAGAGACTTCGATTTTTTTTACGTATTTGTTTTAAATTTTCGTGTATTATTTAATCTCCGTATCGATGTTTTCATACGACGACGACGACGACGACGACGACGATTCAACGAAGTCAGCACAGGCTGAGACACGCTGGGGTATCTACCGTCGGGTGGTCCGAGACGGCAGGGACCCTAAGAGGTCCGTTCTTGTGACCTCACCCAACGGTAAAGGAAGAGGTCACGTACTTTCACTTTTCACTTTCACTTCAGTGAGTCAGCACGGGCTGAGAATCACTGGGGTACCTGACGTCGGATGGTCCGAAGAGACAGGTACCCTAAAAGGTCCGTCCTCATGACCTTACCCAACGGTAACGGAAGAGGTTGTTTTCATACTGTTTCATAATTATAGAAATTTTATATTTTCGGAATATCTGTAATTCTTTTTATATTTACCTTTTATATTTTCCGATTATTATTTGTAAAAGTTTAACGAATGGATATGGTTATTAGTTTATTTATAATTTTTTTGTTTGATAGACCGTAGACGGTATGATTGTTTCATAATTATAAAACGGAGATTATTCTTATATACTTCGAATACTCGATGTACTCACATTGTATACTGTAAACCTCCTTTTTGACGTTGTATTTAGTTCGCGGAACTTTGATAAGATTGAAACTTAAATACTTAAAAGCGAAAATCATTAGATTGGGTTCCTTCGTTGGGTTTTATGACACTTATTTTTGATACGATAGAAAAACATCGTTTCTTTTTAACCTTTGTTGGATAGTGATATTATTTCTCTTGATATGTATTGTCAAAACGTAGACACTACTCGTCTACGTTTGATAAGATATATCTGACCTATTTGTTGTTCCAGGATGATATATCGTGTCCCTCGATACAAGTTATAGGACTTTTCTTATACTTTTTCTTACACACACATATATATTTAGTGAACAACAACTTCATTTAAAAATTTTTCTCTCCCTTTGTTCATTTAACAATGTGGACATTTTATAATAAGTTAATAATTTTGAATGCGAATGTTTTAAAAATTGACTTATCCTTTTTTTGAGTACAATATTAGAATACATGTTTACTTCATATATTTTGATATGTATACCTATCGACTTCTGATCTGTTTTTCGTATATAGTTTCACAACTGTCTTATATGAAGTCTCATCATCGACATAACTTCTAAAAAAGGTGTTGTAACATAAAAAAGGTGGTGTTTATAAGGTATTACTTGTAGATAATAAAAAATACTAAAATTTTAATTATTAATTCTCAAAAATTATTTTCGAAAGAGTTCCTTGAACTAGAGTAGAAAACAAGAGTCAACAGGAGTGAGAGAGGAAGTTTTCCTCAGGAAAGGAGTAGTAAGAACAGACCTGATATCCTAAAAGAACCGACCTTCGTCACCCAGTTTAACTTCACTTTTCAAGTGTAATTAGGCTCGTTGTTCTGAGTCCGGAAACTGTCGTGAAGAGTTTTCGTCAAAGATGAAGTATAGACTGTACGACTTCAAACAATCCTTCTAAATTCTCATTTGACGGTACCTTTTAGCGATTGAACTTTAGGTTATAAAATTTTTATAGAGTTCCATGTATCAAAAGAAAATTTAAAGTCCAACATCGGTCACCTAAGGATTGTAATTCTTAGTCAAATAAAAATAATTTTTGAATTTTTGTTGTATTACAAGTACCTTCAACACAGTCAAAGACAGGAAGTTCTCTATCCGTGGTCCCGTCTCAATCTGAAGTCTCTAAGTAACACTCATTAGCCCTTTCCTGATGCAGTTGCGACGTATAACAGTGGGACGAATAAATTGAATATACGTCTCACGTAGTACACTGTACGGTCCGACCTACTTCGTGTTCGACCTTAGTTCTAACGGCCCTCTTTATGGTTGTTGAAGTCTGTACGTCTACTGTGGTGAGAATACCGTCTTTCGTTTCACCTTGACTTCTCGAAAAACTACTTTCACTTTCTCCTGTCACTTTTTCGACCGAATTTTGAGTCGTAAGTTTTTTGTTTCTAGTATCGTAGACCAGGGTAGTGAAGTACCGTAGATCTACCCCTTTGTTACCTTTGTCACTGTCTGATAAAAGAACCCGAGGTTTTAGTCTTCCGACCACTAAAACACCTACCACCTACACCTGACACCTACCACTGACGTCGGTACTTTAATTTACTACGAAAGTGGAACCCTCTTTTCGATACTGGTTGGATCTGTCGTATAATTTTTTTCAATAGTGAAACGGCTGTTTCCAGACTCATCATTTTCGGTAAAAAAAAGGTCATCAGTACATACCTACACTCTCAACCTGGTATTTCTTCCAACTAGTGACTTCTTAACTACGAAAACTTGACACCACAATCTCTTCTGAGAAAACTCTCAGGGAACCTGACGTTCCTGTAATTTGGTCCGTTAGGATTTCCTTTAGTCGGAACTTATAAGTGACCCTCCTGACTATCTTCGACTTAGAGGTTATGAAACCAGTGGACTACCTTTCTCGACGGAGTGACCTTTTCTAGGATTACCACCCTTTCTAACTCCCGTCCTCTTCTTCCCCTACTGTCTCCTACTCTACCAACCTACCGTAGTGGCGGAACTACCTGTACTCAAACTCGTTCGAGGTCCTCTGTCACTTCCCGTCCCTTCGGACCACACGACGTCAGGTACCGCAGTGTCTCAACCTGTGTTGAACACTTATTTGTCGTTGTTAACACTCTTTTCGGGTACTTCCTGTTTCCACTCTCCTTCGTCCTGTCCGTTCCTCTCGTATGTCTGGTTCTACGGTTGTCCCCAGGTACTGTCCTCTATCCGTCCTCTTCCCCTACCAGTCCTTCTCGAGGTCTGTTGTCCCGTCAAGACTCTTTCGGAACCAGTTTTCAAAGGTAATAAAGGGGTAGATAAACGGTTCTTCACTATACTGACCTACAGTGCTAGAAGCAAAAGACTTACAACTCAAAATTCGGTCGAAAAAGTGAGAGGACAAAGTGGAAGGAGTTCTCCGACAATTCAAGGAGAAGTGAAAGACAGTAATCCCACAATAGTTGACGAGGCTCTCGTCAGTTTCTCCTGACGAGTTGTTATCTCAGGGTACAACCCGTCTTTTCTGGGTTTAGATCGCGGAGACAACACGAGTCAGTCACCGTTCTTCGTCGGACCCCTCTCGGACGAGAGTTTCAGTCGTGACGCCACCTGGGACTCACATCGTCGACCTTCAGCAGTCAGTAGACACCCTCCACACCAAGCACATGAATTGTACCGACGGCATCTTTACATAAATTTCACATGAGAGAAGGTCTCAGAGGAAAGGTGAGGGGTTTATTTTCGTTTGGGTCTTTCGGAAGAGGGATTTTGTCGTTGACCATCTAACTAACACAGGTCTCTTTTGCAATCGTAAAGGAATTCGTTCTAAAGTCTTAGGTCTTGATGTCGCAGACCGTGTAATGCCCCTGGACACTCATGAACAACGGATTTAACACAGTGAACTAGGAAAAGAGGAGGACTTCACTTTATTGTACCGTAAGACCTAATTTGGGTCTACGGGATCTAACCTGTAAAGATTAGGAATGGTGTTGGGCTGTTGTACTGTGACAATCTACAGAAATGTCCATCTATGCAACTTCGAGTCTCTTCAATTCATTGAACGGGTTTCAACATCTCGATCATTTACCACGAAGACCTTACGTCTGGGTCACGGGATCTGGGTGAGAAGAAGTTGAGACCCATTAGTAGTCCTAGGGTGGACTACTTCTAGTCCGAAGTGGAGTCTGGTTATTTTAGTGACACAGATCTCCACCCGGGTCCACAGACGGAAAAAAAAAAAAAAAATTTATCAGAAATTTATATCCTTCAAGACTACAAAGGCTCCAAATCGTGGTGACTAAATTAGGTTGGAGAAGAGTATAACGTCTAGCCCATTGACTCAGAATTTCTTCGTTTCAATAATATAGGGAGTCGGCTTTCTGAACCTTGGTTTCAAGTTTACGACTCAGAGGATTAGGTACAACGGGAGACCATCGAGTGAACTCCAACCGATAAGAGTCTTCCGACTCGTGACTTCTTTACTACGAAAGCTTAACACCGTGATCTCTTCTGAGAACTCTCCGGGAACCTGACGCTCTTCTAGTTTGGTCGGTTAGGATTCCCTTTAGTTGGGACTTATAAGTAACCTTCCTGACTTCGACTTCGCCTTCGAGGTTATGAAACCGGTGGACTACCCTCCCCAGCTGTGTAACCTTTTCTGGGACTACGACCCTTTCTGACTCCCGTCCCCCTTTTCCCCTGTTGTCTCCTACTCTACCAACCTACCGTAGTGGTTGAGTCACCTGTACTCAGACTCGTTTGAGACCTTCTGTCACTTCCTGTCCCTTAAGACCGTACGACGTAAAGTACCTCAGCGTCTCAGTCTGTGATGACTCGTTTCCCGTTTTAGTTTCCTGAGTCGAGTAGGTTGTCAGGAACACACGGGGGACCACCCAATTTTACCATTTCTCGGTGGTGAAACCGGTGATAAATTGTCCCATTTTCTCACGCCTCGAGACATTTGAAATCGTAACGGAGTAGTTGTACGATGTACATCCAGATATGTACGACCGACAATGAATCACCGTGAAATGTAGTAGTAACATGAATCTTCTTTCTTTTGGTGTAATAGTTGTGTTTTTGTGTTGGTGAGACCTAAACATGTCACGGAAGGGAGACTAGCGTCGGTACTTTAATTTTCTGCGAATGAGGAACCTTTCTTTCAATACTGGTTGGATCTATCGTATAATTTTTCGTCTCTCTAATGAAACGGTTGTTTCCAGGTAGATCAGATCCGATACCAAAAAGGTCACCAGTACATACCTACACTCTTAACCTGACACTTCTTTCGACTCGCAGCTTCTTAAATACGAAAACTTGACACCACAATCTCTTCTGAGAACTCTTAGGGATCCTGGCGTTCCTCTAGGTTGGTCAGGTAGGATTTCCTCGAGTCAGGACCCACAAGTAACCTTCCTGACTACGACTCCGACTTTGAGGTCATGAAACCGGTGGAGTACGTTTCTCAACTGAGTAACCTTTTCTGGGACTACGACCCTCCCTAATCCCCGTCCTCCTCTTCCCCTACTGTCTCCTACTCTACCGATTTACCGTAGTGGCTGAACTACGTGTACTCAAACTCACTTGAGGCCCTCGACCACTACCTGTCTCTCCGGACCGCACGACGCTAAGTACCACAGTGTTTCTCAACCTGTACTGACTCACTGATTTGACTTGAAGGGAGACTTCTGAACGATATATGTTACGGTTGAAATTTCACATACTCCATGAGGGAGTAGATTCTTGAGACCCTCTTCAAAAAAATTAGAAAATCATGGATAATAATTCCACCATCTCAGAATACCAAGTAGAGAGTCCGAAACCTCAGTTTTTGTGGACTCCTTTTAAGAGGGAAGTGTTAATGATTAAAATATTTAAGACCACTCGGTGTACCATAGAAAGTAGAAGTCAAAATGGTAGACATCTTACCGGTAATATTACGAATTAAGCATGTCAACAGTACTTCTAATTTATACATACATTTCAGAACCATGACACAGACGTCACGTAATTGATGCTCGACCCGACACTTCTTCCGACTCGTGGCTTCTTAACTACGAAAACTTGACACCACAACCTCTTCTGAGAACTCTCAGGGAACCCGACGTTCCTCTAGGTTGGTCAGGTAAGACTTCCTCTAGTCGGGACCCTAAAGAAACCTGCCTTACTACGATTTCGACTTTGAGGTCATGAAACCGGTGGAGTACTCTTCTCAACTGAGTGACTTTTCTGAGACTACGACCCTCCCTGACCCCCGTCCTCCTCTTCCTCTACTGTCTCCTACTCTACCGACCTACCGTAGTGCCTAAGCTACCTGTACTCAGACTCACTTGAGGCCCTCTACCACTACCTGTCCCTCTGGATCGTAGGACACTAGTACCCCAGCGTTTCTCAGCCTGTACTGACTCGCTGACTTGACTTGGCTTAGGGAATGTGAGGTCGTTTCCAAAAGCAATGATCCTTTCTAGAGTACAACCCACGTAAACCCGGGTCGGACCTGTTTGCGAGAGTTAATCCTTTTCGGACGTAAACCACGGGAGAATATACTAGACGTAATCACGGACGAGAGGGGAGAGACGAAGACGTCGGAAGATGTGTGAGCGAGGGGACCCTCTTCTTAAACCTGAGGTCAGAAAGGACGTAGTTTTATAAAAACGTACGGTGGGGACCCCGTAAGTGTGTACTTTTCCTATCTTCTACTCCCTTTTCGTCGTTTCCTTTGTCTTACTCACAACCTGCGTCGTCCTCTCTTTTGTCCTCTCACAATGGGATCTCCGGAGCACCTCACTACGTTCTACCTCCTTTACTGGTCGACCCAGTTTATGCCACTGTTCAGTCGCTTCTGCTCCTGTCCCTTAACTGGTAGTCTAAATTATTCGCCTTCAGTGACGGAGAAACTGGTTTCACTAAAAACGACATTACCAACACCACTTTAAGACACACCGTATACTTTAACCTATGTAGTCAGTACCTGCTGAGAACTCTTCGACTCTTGACCTTATAAAGGACAGTAAAGTTATTTGTTCCTACGATGTCCGTAGGCCTAAGGTCGGGAGGTCCCGTGAGTCCTTCCTCTTCTTAGAGACGGTAGTCTTCGGTAGTCCGACGTCGGTGAGGGATGTCCCTCGGGACACTTTTTGTGTCCTATGACCGGGGTCTCTCGACTCTACGGATACTTTCACTCAGGTCTGAGAACGGAGAAGGGTCTGTATCTTTTCGTGGTTTATGGAACTCTATAGAATAAAGACCTTAAGAATTTTTAATCAAAACTATAAGTCTGATAGACGGGAAACAACGTTTGGATATGTTGGACTGAGGAGGTGGGGAGAGGAGTCTCGTTAAGAGAGCCCCAGTGAACTCTACGGCAGAGGGTCCGCAGTTCAGGATTTTTAAGGGTGACCTATTTTGTATGGAGGGTTGAAATCCTGACGCTGATAAAAAATTCAACTACTTTAAAGAGACATCTCTCCTCGTTTCTTTACTCCATCCTCGAACTCCTGTTTACAAAGAAAAAATTATACCTTCTTTATTCTTACAGAACTATTACGACTGCTCACCCTTCTTAGGTCACACTCTCCCTTTAACTACTATGTCTTCCCTCTCCCTCCTTACCAATCTCTTCGTAGGACCTATCTGGTCTCCCTTGTCCTCAACCATGTGTCCACCTCCCTAAGGCGTCCTCGTGTCAAACAAATGTCATTGCTCTCCTCCCCGTCCCAGATACGCGTGTCTACGGGAGTCCACCCGTCTGCCTACCCTCGGACACGCTCGAGAGAAGACTACCGTGGATAACAAATCCTTCGTTGTCCTCTGTTCTAGTGTTGCTCTCTTCGACGATGTTTCACTTTATTTCAAGGTACTCTCTTATTCATTTTAGACTTTTTCTTATGTTTCTAAACACACATATATACCCGAAGGTCCACCGTGATCACCATTTCTTGGACGGACGGTCACGTCCTCTGATTCTCTGCACCCAAGCTAGAGACATAACCTTGCTAGGGGACCTCCTCCCGTACCGTCGGATGAGGTGACAAGAACGGACCTCTTAGGGTACCTGTCTCCTCGGACCGTCCGATATCAGATGTCCTAGCGTCTCAGTCCGTACTGAATTCACCGAATCGTACGTACGTACGTATATACACATTTATATGTACATATTGACTTAGTAAAACGACATGTGAACTTTGATTGTGTTGTAACATTTAATTGCTATGAAGTTAGAATTTTTTCTTTCTTATTCACTTTACCAGTGAAAACCTTTATATTGCAGTTTCTCACTACCACTCCACCAAATCCCCGATTCTCAAAAACGACTTTTGGGAATCTATTATTTCATGTGTACTTTACAGTTGATTTTAAGTTTCTTGTTATTTGTGTGTACACTACGAGAGTTAAAAGAAATAAAAGATTGCTGATGAATTTGGTGAGTTGTTTTGTGAGATGTTGTATTAAAATTCTTTTGAAGACGTTTAAAATCCCACCTTTAATCTGGGATGGTAATTTTGTAGTGTGTCCGTGAATAAATTGAAAAACCATATGGAATGTCCACTATCATATAAAATTAAGATATATGGTGTCTTAAGTGGGACTCGTGTTTTGAGAATTTTTATTTTGTTGTGTACACATATGGTGCACCGACTAAGTACAACTACTTCCCGTCTTTATTCGTGTTATAACACTTCGTTAGTAGGAAGTTAATTTTTTTTATTATTTTTATTTTTATTTTGTAGTAAAGAAGACTTGGTAAAGTCTAAGTCACCGATACCGGAAAAAAAAAAAAAAGGAGTCTTCAATTTTGATGTGAGTTAGACAAAGGGCCTCGGTGTCGGAACTCGAATATCGTCTAAACATGTCTCATGTGGTTCCCGAGGAGTCTTAGGAGGTGGTCGCTACGGGAGGTAAGTGCAATAGTGTCCATCTTCTCTCTTAACCGATTAAGGTTTGAACCAAGAAATACTTCCGAAACACGGTGATCCTTCCAGTCGAACGCACGTATGACTGTCCCTCGACCTTATGACTAATCCGGGACTCCTCCTTTTACATAGCTATCATTAATTCTCCTTTTGAATGAGAAGTTTCGTCATAAAAAAGGACTCCAAAAAAAAGTAGGTGATCAATATGTATACAATCTTACACATATTTAGTCATTCTTGAGTGGTTGTTTCCCGTGGGAACGAGTGACTCTTGAATTTAAGTGACCCATCCTACCCCCTCGACTTTCTAAAGTACTGCGGGCCTGGACACTCGGCGTGTGACTCCCGACTGGATGCAAAGGATGTTGAACTTTGAGACTCCCCGACGCTAGTTTAGGACCGAAACCTGGAACTGTCGTCGAGACCTTATCTCAGTATGGATAACAAAAGGGTGGTCTGGGTTATAGACTCAACGGAAGTTGACAGAGTACACATTGACCCTTTATTGTTATGGGACTAAAGGAGGGTCTGACCATATTTTATTATATATATCATTTCAGAAGCTCTTTAATAGTTACGATTACGTAAGATTATCAATGACCATAAAATACAGATACTATCTCACCCAAAGTAGGTCACACCTGATTCTTTAGTAGGTAGGTGGGTAGGTAAGTAAGTAGGGAGGAAACACCTTTAAGTCCGTAACACGGTTTCCACTTAGCCCATTGTTGAAGGTCCACCCGTGGGGTTCAAGATGAGACGTTGATTCATGTCTCGACTGTGAGTGGTAGGTCAACATCATGTCCACTGTGTCAAACTTACACTCAGAGACGTACACCAGCCCGAAGTCCGGTAACAGTAGTATTTACTGCAATATCATCCACCCTAATTGCCAAGGGGCTGTCCGGTGGACCGACTAGTTCATTTTCAGTATGGACTCCCCTTCCCTTCCTAACACTCTTTCCTCCGTTCGTCTTCTCCCGGTTTGGACTGGTGTGTACCAGTTTGGAAACAATTTTTATCTAAAAGATTGTCTGAACGGTAAAGCCGGCACAACGAAGACTTAGGTGCTGTCACGGTTCACCACCCAAGACGTCCAAAGCCGGTCAAAGGCGGTTCTTAGCACCGTACGGGAAGAAGGACTGGTGTTAGTGACTCTCACACCCCGAATTCTGGTCTCTCCGTTTCATTTTTTATTATCATTATTATTCTTCTTCTGCTGCCTCTCTTGATTTTGGTTCGGTACGTCGGAAAAGATAAATAAATATATAAGGACCATTAAAATTTTACTTTATTTAAGTAAGTAAGTGTTTTACGACGTTTTGTTTCTTTTAATTTTAATGGGGATTAGAGGGGAGGAGGGACTTTATATTGGTCAGAAATTTAATTCCTAGTAGAAGTAAACAACGGTTTCACACCATACAGGTTAGTGAACTGGTTAAAGGTAGTGACTTTTCCCTATCCCTTCCTACCAAGTGGTCAAGTCAAGTCAACGAATCAGCACAGACTGAGAAACGCTGGGGTACTTAACGTCGTGCGGTCCGGAGGGACAAGTAGTGGTTGAGGACCTCAAGTGAGTTTGAGTGTAGGTAGCTCAGTCACTACGGTAGGTCGGTAGAGTAGGAGACAGCAGGGGAAGAGGAGGACGAGGGTTAGGGAGGGTCGTAGTCTCAGAAAAGGTTACTCAGTTGAGAAGGGTACTCCACCGGTTTCATGACCTCAAAGTCGAAATCGTAGTAAGGANTTTATATTGGTCAGAAATTTAATTCCTAGTAGAAGTAAACAACGGTTTCACACCATACAGGTCAGTGAACTGGTTAAAGGTAGTGACTTTTCCCTATCCCTTCCTACCAAGTGGTCAAGTCAAGTCAACGAATCAGCACAGGTTGAGAAACGCTGGGGTACTTAGCGTCGTGCGGTCCGGAGGGACAGGTAGTGGTTGAGGACCTCAAGTGAGTTTGAGTGCAGGTAGCTCAGTCACTACGGTAGGTCGGTAGAGTAGGAGACAGCAGGGGAAGAGCAGGACGAGGGTTAGGGAGGGTCGTAGTCTCAGAAAAGGTTACTCAGTTGAGAAGGGTACTCCACCGGTTTCATGACCTCAAAGTCGAAATCGTAGTAAGGAAGGTTTCTTGTGGGTCCTGACTAGAGGAAATCTTACCTGACCAACCTAGAGGAACGTCAGGTTCCCCGAGAGTTCTTACCAAGTACCCTGTTATTTAATGTTAATTGTGAAGATTTCTTTCGTAGATATCTTAATATGTGTCTCTGTTCTAAGAAAAAAGGTAATCGTTAGTAGAGGGACAAAGTGGAAGTGAGAAGAAGAGTTAAAGATTTTTACCTTTTGATCTTCGAGAGGAATGAGGAGGTCAGTAACGAAGACTTAGGACGTTTTGTGTACGGACCCTCCCACCTACCTGTCTGGTGTATGTGGAACCCCGGTTTACGACTTACTGGTCCACAATTCACAATTATCTATTTTAGGTTTATAAACGGGGACCATCGAGTCACCATTTCTTAGGTGGACGTTACGTCCTTTGAATTCAAGTTAGGGACGTAGGTCTAAAGGACCTCTTCCTTTACCGTTGGGTGACGTCATAAGAACGGACGCTTTAGGGTCTCTGTCTCTTCGGACCACTCGATGTCGGGTACCTCAGAGTTTTCTCAGTCTTTACTGACGTTGATTTGTTGTTGTTTACAGACGGTAATACCCTCTTTGGAGGTCTAGTGGCTTTTAAGTGAAGTTCGCGAAATAGAACTTTTATGAAATAACTACAAAAGTTAGAGCTTTGAAAAATTTTCAACTACAGTAGGACGTCCTCTTGATTGAGAAATCGTAACAGTCGACCATCTTACATAGGACTCTAGGGGTTTAACGTACGACCACTGAGAACCTAGTCAATCTAACTGAGTTACGTTTGGTGAAGTCATAAGAACGGAACTCCTAGGGTACTGGTCTTATCTTTCCGTTTTTCTCTCCATGACTTTCTACTTGAGGGGTCCAACCATCCACGGGTTATACGATGACCTCTTCTCACCTATTTATTGAGGTCTTTCTTATTTCTCCGCCTCGGTTTCACTTTTGTTACGGGTCAACACCTACACTGACCACCACTTTCATTTCAGGCTACGACATGTCTTGTTATAACATATCCTTGGATCTTACAATCCAGGTACTTAGTTCCATTTAATCTTCACCAGTTTGTCCTCTACCGTTCTCACTTGTGACTGTAAAATCCTTAGTCACTTGATTTTACCTGACCCTACCAACTTAAATTAAGTCAACTGGTAACATAGATAATGACACCCGTTCTTAGGGAATCTTTTTTACCTCATCGGGAATCCCAGTTGTTTTTTCAGATTTTACGTCATGAACCTACGTTAGAGTTTTTATTGTCTTACTAGAGACAAAGGTTCCGTTTGGCAAGTTATAGTGTCATTAGGTTCAGATACGGGTTTGTGATTACGGTTTCTCAACTTCGACTTACCAAGATACTTCTGGATGTCCTGGAAGATCTTGATTGGGTTTTTTCACTGGTTTTTTTCTACAAGAAAAGTAGTGTTGTCTGACCTTACGTTTGTATCCTTCACTCCATTGTCAGTTCAGTCCGGAACTTCATGTTTTACTTCGTCCCGTTTCGAATTGTCTCAAAACGGTTCTCTTGAGTGACCAGTATCGTTTGTAGGAGAAGGTTGTTGTGTTCTCTTCTGAGATGTGCACCTGTAGTGGTCTACCAGTTATGACTCTAGTCTAACTAATATAAGAAACGTCGGTTTCTACCTCTTCGTGGTTTTTGTACCGGTCCTCGACTGACAACGAGTCTAGTACTTGAAGAATAACGGTTTAAGTCTGAATTGAACGTCTTTCATCCCTTTTGGTGATCTGGTAAGTCCATACTGGTTTTGGTTGAGGGAATGTTAATATGTCACCTTCTCTGTTTATCTAAGTTCCATAATCTAGAGTATCTCACCGACTTCCTGATGCCTGTCTCCAAGCACTGTAACATGTTCTCCGTCACTAGTTCTGTTAGGGGTTCTTTTTCTTTGTGTTTTTCCGTTTCACCAACAGACTTCTCCGGAATGTTTATCGACTCTTTTCTTCTCTGCGACTTCAGTTCCCTCTTTTCCTTTCTATATAGCTAGACTTACGTCTCAAGGCTTCTTATCGTTCCTCTCTATTCTTTCGGAAGGAGTCACTAGCCACGTTTCTTTATCTCCTTTTGTCATCTTACCCTTTCTGATCTCTAGAGAAGTTCTTTTAATCTCTATGGTTCCCTTGTAAAGTACGTTTCTACCCATGTTATTTCCTGTGTTTGTCATACCTGGAGTGTCTTTGTCTTCTATAATTTTCCACCGTTCTCATGTGTCTTCTTGATCTGTTTTTTCATAGAATTACTGGGTCTATTGGTGCTACCACACTAGTGAGTGTATCTCGGTCTGTAGGACCTCAGGCTTTAATTCACCGGACTTGTTCGTAGTGATACTTGTTTCGGACACCTCCAGTACCTTAGGGTCGACACGACAAAGTTTAGGGTTTTCTACTACGACACTTTCACGACGTGAGTTGTACGGTCGGTTTAGACCTTTTGAGTCGTCACCGGTGTCCTGACCTTTTCCAGTCAAAAGTAAGGTTAGGGTTTCTTTCCGTTACGGTCTCTTACAAGTTTGATGACGTGTTAACGTGAGTAAAGTGTATGGTCCTTTCATTACAAGTTTTAAGGGGTTCGGTTCGAAGTTGTCATGTACTTGGTTCTTTAAGGTCTACAAGTTCGACCAAAATCTTTTCCGTCTCCTTGGTCTCTAGTTTAACGGTTGTAGACAACCTAGTATCTTTTCGTTCTCTCAAGGTCTTTTTGTAGATGAAGACGAAGTAAATAATACAATTTCGGAAACTGACACACCTAGTGTTGTTTGACACCTTTTAAGAAGTTCTCTATCCTTATGGTCTGGTCGACTGGACGGAGGACTCTTTAAACATACGTCCAGTTCTTCGTTGACAATCTTGACCTACACCTGGTTACCTGGCAAAGGTTTAACCCTTTCCTCATACAATTCCGACATATAACGGTGGGACAAATAAATAAATCTCATGTAGTACACTTTACGGACCGACTTACTTCGTGTTCGACCTTAGTTCTATCGGTCCTATTTATAGTTATTGGACTCTATACGTCTACTGTGGTGGGAATACCGTCTTTCGCTTCACCTTGACTTCTCAGAGAAGTACTTTCACTTTCTTCTCTCACTTTTTCAACCGAATTTTGAGTTGTAAGTCTTTTAATTCTAGTACCGTAGACCAGGGTAGTGAAGTACCGTTTACCTACCCCTTTGTTACCTTTATCACTGTCTGAAATATAAGAACTCGAGGTTTTAGTGACGTCTACCACTAACGTCGGCACTATAATTTTTTACGAACGAGGAACTTTCCTTTCGATACTAGTTGGATCTATCGTATAATTTTTCGTCTCCATAGTGAAACGGTTGTTTCCAGATAGATCAGTTTCGATACAAAAAAAAGGTCATCAGTACATACCTACACTCTCAACCTGGTATCCTTCCGACTCGTAACTTCTTAACTACAAAAACTTGACACTACAACCTCCTCTAGGTTGGTGAGTTAGGATTTCCTTTAGTCAGGACTTATAAGTGACCTTCCTGACTACGACTTCGACTTCGAGGTTATGAAACCGGTGGACTACACTTCTTGACTGAGTAACATTTTCGGGGACTACGACCCTTTCTAACTTCCGTCCTCCTCTCCCCTGCTGTCTCTCACTCCACCAACCTACCGTAGTACCCAAGCTACCTGTACTCAAACTCGTTCGAGGCCCTCAACCACTACCTGTCCTTCCGGACCGCACGAGGTCTGGTACCCCAGTGTTTCTCAGTGTGTGCTGACTCGCTGACTTGACTACGTTCCAGTCACCCCTTACTCTTTCAAACCGAGACTATCAAACTTACGTCGATTTCCACCAAAACGGTGACTCGATACTACGAGTGGGAGGAGAGACTACCAGAGACTACTCCAGTTCCAAACCGAGGAAACTCGGAACTGTCAACATACTACCATATTGAGGTCTCTCCTCTCCCTCACGGCACGTGTTGAACCTTACATTCCGAAAGACTCCTAAAATTCTTCGGTAGAATTCTAGTATTAGGAAGAGGTAAAAGGACCAAGATTGTAAAAAGAACGTGAATGGTGACCTATATTAGTACCTCCTTTCACCTGGTTCCGTAGCTTAGATCTTTAGACTGTTCATCTCCTTCCAAGAACCACAAATCTTACCAGACTAAAGGTTTAAGTCGGAACTAAAGTGTCGTGGGTGTGACGGGAGTCGTAGAAGGTGTGTGGACTCGACGTCTAGTCACGGACGTGCAGTCTCTGAAAGTGGGAACACAACTAGACCCGGAGCTTAAACTTTGGTCTCGAACAAAAGGGGGGTCGTACAATTATAAATACTTCGTAGAAATCGACGGTCGTCGGGACGTTCGAAGGACGACTTAGAGTCACAGTCGACGAGACCTCTAAGGACGGAAGAAGACCATGGGGATGGGTCCCGGGGGTTTTTGAGTGTCGTGGGTCTGGTAAATGTATTCTGATAGGGTTGGTGAGAGGTTAGATCCCCACCAACGTAAGCGTATTCCGTCTTTACCTCGTTTTGAATTGACGTACTTTTAATTTTCTCTACGTGTATTATTAAAATTATCAATGCTACTTACACGATCTTAACCTTCATCCTTTTCTCATGAGTTGACTATGGACCATAAACTTGAACGAAGCCAGTGTGACGAGTCGTCAACACCCTGAAGTATCAGCTGCTCACAGACCTCGACTGGTAGCGGTTGTGGCAGTGCCATGTGTTAATAGGCACGACCGTTTGGCACCAATAAGGATATGGTGGACAAGTCACGGGGACGCCCTAAACTACAATCTTTCTTTTCCTACTGAACAGGCTACGGTTGTTTCTTATTGTAAGGGTATATAAAGTTACAAATTTATCGAACGATAAAGTCTGGTGTCACTCTATCCCATTATGGATAAAACCCAACAAAACGTTATTATATTTTAACCTATTGAAAGACCTTATAACGACGTAAAGACGATAAATTCCTTAGTATTACCGAAGACACCGTATTATATATGAGTTTGAGTCGTATAGAGAAATCATTTTAAAATTATAGATTCGTTATTTAATTTTAAGTTGAATAAGGTATCTGTATGTTTAAGGGGGTTCGGTTTAATTAAGAGTAAATCAAAGAAAGTTAGAAATTTAGGAGAGTTATTCCTTTCGGACCTATTATAATATATTAAAAGAAGAGATTACTCGTATTTATACTTTTGTATTCCTTTTCTGAACCGACGAGGACATTTTTTTGCAGAGAAGTGCAGCTGAGTGGGCATTCAGAACGACTGTTATACTTGAGACTTTTTAAAGGTGTGTGAAATTCTTTGACGGATTTCTCGTCTCTGAGGATGGGTTTGAAAGCATTGATGACGATTTTTTTACTGGTCCAAAACTTCACTTCCCTTTCATTATACTATTTTATAAAGAAAAGGACGTATATACCGTGGTAACATAATCCTCTCAAATACCAGGACCTCTAATTAAAATCAAACTATCTTCTACTGGTATACATATTCAGGTGATGGTCATGTATAGTGGTTTACGTGGAAAAACCCTGGGGAGTCTCAAATATCAACACTACCACGTCTGACCCCCGCCCCCCTCAACATGTGTAACGATCCGTCCCCGGTTCGGTCAAAGCCTGGACCCAACCTTTTCTATACCCTTGGGGCCTGGGGAGAAAGGTGACGTGAGGAGACACTCCTCCCGTGGGCGGGGTAGACGATAGAAGGGGTAAAAGAGGAGACTACGGTGTGGACTGGACGGTCGTGGGGGTGCGGTCAGGGGGTCCGAAGAGAGGACAAAGATCTGGACCAGACAGTGTTAGGAATAAGGAGGTCCGATTCAAAGAAAACCGAAAGTTTGACGAACGGTCTCGGTGGTCGTCGATGTTTGAAAAGAAAGGAGGACCGAAAGTCAAAAAGTGTGTCTCTGTCTTTGCATTTAAGGTGTCGCGGATAGATAGTCGGACTCAGTCCGGTGTCGAAACCCCAGAGGTTGATCCACGGTTGACTGAGTCCCTCTGAATTCCTCAGACAAAGGTGGACAGACTAGACGATCTTCGAATACCTGAAACCCAGACTTCCTCGTCAGGCACCTCGGGTGGGGTGACGATACTCAAATCATGGCTAGTACTTGTGAAAATTCGTCAGACGTTGTACTCGACAACAAGAGACTTCCTATGTCGCCCTTTTGGTGGATTTCATTCGTTTCTTGGTTTCATTTCAAGTGGAAACTTTCAAGACGATAGTTGTACGTATACATAATTGAATTCTTCATCTGTAATATCGATTTAGTTACAAGTATTGAAACATATGTGATATACTAGTGATAATATAATTTTACGAGAGGGAGTGGGGGGAGGGTGAGTTATTTTAAATAACTATGATCTTTGATTTCGTAGTCTACAGAGACCCAAGTTCAGAACCGACCATTTAAGTGGTTGACACACTGAAATAATATACTTGGATTCGAAGTCAAAGGAGTAAACACGGTTCCTTTATATGTTTTATCATTACATCAATCACCCGAGGGGTCCATCGAGTCACCATTTCTTAGACGGACGGTTACGACCTCGGTGTCTTTTGAACCCAAGTTAGGGACCTAGTCTTCTATGGGACCTCCTCCTTTACCGTTGGGTGAGGTCATGAGGATGGACCTGTTAGGGTACTTGTCTCCTCGGACCACCCCAACGTACCGAGGGGTACCCCAAGGTACCCCAACGTTTCCCAGTCTACACTGACTTCACTGAATCGTACGTTTCGTCAATCATAGAGTATCCCAACAACATTTTTAATCTATTTTATGGGTTTCATGAACCAAGCCGTGAACCATGTATTATTCGTGACTAATTATGTCCGGTGATGTAATAATTCCTTTACATAATCAAATCGTCGTCTGAAAGATGAAAGTTTAATAAGTTTATAAAGAGTTCCTATTTGAAGTAAAGATATCCGTTCGAGACCCCTTAACTTTAGATTGTACTAATTGAATTAGATCTGAAGTCTTCGTTCAAGAGAACGATTTTAATAATTAATTTTCGTGAATATTGTACTTCTATTACTGAATCACTATGGATTATAGAGGTAAAGAGATCAAGAGATTTTTACACGTTATTAGTACCACGTTAATCTTTACAACGATTCTTCGGTCTTCAGGGAATCCACAAACTAATTCCTTCACTGTGAGTCTTGTCCCTAGAGTATGTTGGGCCTTACTTCAACCTCCGTACGTTTGACAACGAAACAGACAAAGGGTGTTAGGGTTTATATATGGACTAGTGTTTAAATTACCTTATTTAGTTTCTCGAATTAAGATCCTTCTTTTGGAAAACGTTTGTCGGAGTTTTGTGTAACAAATCAATATTTATGACTTTGTTAAG
The DNA here is from genome assembly GCA_006410555.1 of Capra ibex. NCBI lineage: Eukaryota > Metazoa > Chordata > Mammalia > Artiodactyla > Bovidae > Capra > Capra ibex. The sequence continues at coordinate 50,041,083 of SJYO01033645.1, read as the reverse complement.
ATTCTTGATGTTAAATTGTACATGATACTCAGTTACAAATTACACAATAGGGAGTAGGACGGATACAAACGAAAAAGGATTTCTACTACATAAAATAAAGAATAAATAAATAAATAAATAAAAACCGTCCCACAGAGTCGTATACCCTAGAATCAGGGGGTTGTTCCCTAGTTTGGGCACAGGGGACGTCACTTTTTCGTCTCAGAGTTGGTGACTTGGTGGTCCCTTCAGGTGACGGACACAAAAATTTTCGACACATTTATTTGTTGGTGGTATAGTTCAAAGACACTGATAATTTTTATAATTGTTCGTACAGAACTTGTAAATGTGTCTTATCCATTCAACATCTAGTCCTATATTTAGGTCCGTTGGACTAAGAGTTGACGCACTGTAGAACTTGCATTTGAAAGATCATGTCTCGTATATTCTTTATCGGGCAGGATTACATGTATATTTTTATCAAAAAATAACTTCGATTTAAAATGGGGTTATAATGGGTAGTGTAAATATATACACTTATATTAAACACTGGTGTTCACAAGTATAAAATTTTTACTCACTTCTTATGTTTGATAAGGAACGACATATCGGAAATCAATTTAGTTTGATTTGACATCATTTTCAGGTTTGTCAACTTCTGATACAATCCCATTAAAATTTTCATGGACCACTAAGACCCCAATTATGACCGGTGTTTAGGTTGGTGGTAGCAAGGGACCGACTTACGTAGAAATGTCTGTAACTATGGTTGGTGGTAGTCCCTGAAATTGACATTTTAATCTAAAAAGTACTAAATTACCTTACTCCATAATAAAAGGGTTCGTTACTGAATCATACGTTAAAAATTTTTTGAGAGGCACCAATACTTTAATAAATTTAATTTGAGACGGTCCCTCTAGTTCCAGGTCTACTTCGTCCAATAATTTGGTCTTTGGTCTCTTTGAATTTCTGTCTCCCTTCTTATATCATGTATGAAACTAATTCTCTGTGTGACATTAGGTTTTACCGGTGGTTGGTGACGACCCCATCCGTTCCCGGTAACTACCGAATTCCCAAGGCCATTTCGTCAGCCAGGTAGTAAATAGGGAACGGAGTCTCGACTTCCTTAAACTTCCCTTTAAGGTAAGGGGTAAGAAATCGAGCTTTCCTTAGGAGTGAACAGACGTACGGAGGTCCTCCTCGTCGACTCCCATTGGAGTATATAGGACTAATTCCCTTGTCCGTTACCCGAGAGTAAGGACAAAGCAGTGAAGGAAGGTGTCACGGGTGTCAAGTCCTTTCTCTTATCGTAAAAAAGTCAAGGGTTGTGTTTGACCTCCAAATGTAGTGTCCGCGACGATGAAGGAATTCGAGAACCTCACACCCCCCTCTCCGCAAGGTAGATCTCACGTTCCCAGGAGACGTTCCATCACGGGACGATTTTCGTCCCTTTCCGTCCCCGGTGTCTTGGGTCTAAAATTTACTACCGAGGTTTAGTTCAGGGAGGTTCAGCTACGGTCTGATCTAAGAGAAGGCACTTTATCAGACGATGGTCGAACTGATTGCACGGTGCTCTTGTCCCCGGTGTTGAGTGGGAGGTCTGGAAGGGTCACCGACCACATATTACCTTCCGTCTCGTCTGTTTGTATTTGTTATTTGACTGGGTTATTTGTTTGTCACGTTTATAAAGGTCTTAGTGTACTTTTATAGAGGATGAAACTAAGTGAAAAATTTTAAGTATTGACTAAACACCGATTTTCCTTTTCTCTCCGTCAAGGAGTGGCCCTAGAGGTGACGGGTCTCGAGTGGGGGCTCAAATGTCTAGTAAACGTACCGTTAGAACCACCACTGTGAGTCGTAGTAGGGGACGAATAAGTTGCAGACTCGTGCGTGTGTGACCGACCCTTGACCCGTCAGCCTCGAGTTCATAAAAAATTACCTTAGTATCATCGAGCAGACTTATCTTCCGTCTTATGTGTAGTGGATTTTTGTTTTGTCTGTCGTCGTTGTAGTTTTTCTTCTTTCAGTTAGATGAATACAACTCTCCTACGAAATTTTTTTGTTACTTAAAGGTTTTGTAGAAAGTGGGAATGTGAGGGTTCTTCGTGTGTCGTGCGGATGTTAAAAGAATTTACCAGAAATTTCTCTTCTGTTACTTAGATTCGGAAAACTTTACGGTAGAGTAGTCGTTCGGGGGGGGAGGTTAGGACGGTGGAGGAACCCGAGAAGGAAGGAGAGACGAAGAGAGGACTACACTAAGTCAGTCAAAGGAGTTTAAGGGAAGGTTGGATCGAAAAGGAGGTCAATGGAGAGAAGAAACGTCACTGGGAAGGGACACCGAGAGGTCGCGGGGCGGAGGGGTGAGGGGTTGACGTAGGTGTCTGTTCGTTTCACCTCTTAAGGGAATTTAACATCAGAAAAGGGGTAATCCGTGACCTGTAGGCTTTAATTTCTTTTTTGTTGTCAAAAACAAAAACAAACAAATGAGCCTGAACTTACATGCCATACTGTCCTCCCTTTTATTCCTCTTTCTGCGAAGTCCACGGGACCAGTTAAGGTCAGAAGAGACAATGACGGATATGAATGGTAGTCCATAAAGGGAGTGTCTTCCTGGAGAGGACCGGATTGAGGTAGAGGAAGAACAGAAAATAAAAGATGAAAGTTGGTGGGGGTAGGGGGTTTAATATCTTTTCTGTCCGTGACAGTATTAGTTGTCATTTGTTTATATCACTGAAAAAAAGTGGATATCTTAACAGGGTATAGTGTTGTAGTTTTCGATTTTAATAAATGTGAATTAGTATATTTCGTCTTCTTTTATAAAAATTTCATGGTCCTTTTAATAGAATCCCCGAAAGGACGGAACGTAGGGCCCTTAGACCCCGATTCGTTCCTCACCGGGTTACCCTTGGTCCTGGTATTCTTCCACTCTCGGTTCACTCTGACCAATGTGTGGTCCCTACTCTTCATTCGTTCATACACCTCTTATTATTCCCGGTACGAAGAGTGAGAGTCTCTATTCCCCATGTCTATACCTTTCCCTCTTGGTAGAGGACACCGTGACCCAACGTTGACCCCTGGACTTGTGCAAAGTATAAATTTTAAACTATTTTATAGAATTATATATTTATCTATGTATGTCATTATTTTATCTACGTTCACAAGAACATATATATGCGTGTGGGTACGTTGTTACCATCAAATCAGCGATTCAGTACAGGTTGAGAACACTGGGGTGTCTGATCGGGTAGTCCAAGGAGACAGGTAACCTAAAGGGTCCGTTCTTATGACCTCACCTAACGGTAAAGGAAGAGGTCCTCTAGAAGAGGTGAGTCCCTGACTTGGGTGTAAAGGACGTGGCGTACGTTTGAAAAGTGATGGCTCGGTGGTCCCTACAGGTACGAGTGTGTGTATATGTGTATAAAGGATCGAAACGGGTAACCCTTTCGGATCCCCGGCACTGTAGGGTCATATTTATTCGTGTGGGTCACGGGTCTAGAACCAAACAGTATGACTAGAGAAGGTTTTCCTCAGTCCCGAGTAACCTCTTTATATGTTAAGGTCTCAACCCGTCTTTTTGAATTTAATTGGACCTTATACAATGACACGGTCTGTCATTCCTTCACAAGGTTCTTTCTATTCTTTTGTAGTTTTTCTGTCTTCGGTATAACTTACCTCAAGGATGACCGTTTTGGTTCCTGTTAAACCTGTATCCCGGAGTTTCTGAGTCTGTGCTGACTCGTCGACCCGCGTACGTGTATCCGACATCCTTACCTAAGTCTGTTCTTAATAGTTACCTGAGATTGTGATCACCCACTTCAACCTACTCCTTGTCCTATAAATGTATCAGAGTTTCATAGAGGGATGGCTTTTTTTTAGGATTAATGGTTTTTCACATTGAAATATTTCTTCTTCGAACTGTCTTTGGTGGATCATTACCTCATGGGGGACCATTCTTGTGTCTTAGTAAGGACACTATAACGACGGGCTTCACGTATTTGAATTAAATTACTATTTCTTTGTCATCTGTTTGGGTTTCACTCTCTGTGACATATCTTATTGACCAGATAATATGAGAACTTCTGACCTTCCAGTAGGTTCAGTTGCCTTTGATACCTTGACAATGTTTGACTTCCTCTCTAATTTCTCTTTTCCGTTGATTTACGTGATATAATCTAGATAAGTAATTCCTTTTGTAAGAGTCCTGTTTATCTCTTTACACTTACCTTAACCATCTAATCGACCAACATGTCGAGGGACTAAAACTACCAACAAGACACCAAGACATCCTCTCACTGGGACAAACATCCTTGACACGCATTGACATAATTTTCCCATTACACGTGGTATGGACATTGAATGAGAGTTTACAAGTCCTTTTTTATTTATTTATTCTATCCTTCCCTCCTTCCCTTTCTCCCTCCCTCTCTCTCTCCTCTCCTTTACTGTTCTTTTACTATCATTTGTATTAGTTTGCGGTTATTAGCCCCTTAGACTCACTTACCATTTAATTCTCAAGAAACATGATAAGAACGTTGAAAAGACATTCAAGTTAAAAAGTAAAATTTCACTTTTTATTTACGAGAATCTCACTCTTAAAGAAACCAAATTATTGTAGGAATACAACATACCTTTATGCTTTTTGGAGCTTATCGGTTTCGTTAGAACTCTTTCTTCTTACTTGACCTCCTTAGTTGGACGGACTGAAGTCCGAGATGATGTTTGGGTGTCAGTAGTTCTGTCATACCATGACCGTGTTTCTGTCTTTATATCTAGTTACCTTGTTTTATCTTTCGGGTCTCTATTTAGGTGTGTGGATATCTGTGGGAACGGACCTTTTAGGGTTCCTGTCTCCTAGGACCACCCGACGTCAGGTACCCCAGCGATTCTCAACCTGTGCTGACTCACTGAAGGGAAAGCGAAAAGTGAAAGTACGTAACCTCTTCCTTTACCGTTGGGTGGGGTCACAAGAACGGACCTCTTAGGGTCCCTGTCCCCTCGGACCACCCGACGGCAGAGACGCCAACGTGTCTCAGCCTGTGCTGATTTCGCTGAATCGTCGTCGTCGTCGTATCTGTGGGAATAAAAACTGTTTCCTCCGTTCTTATATGTTACCTCTTTTCTGTTAGAGAAATTGTTCACCACGACCCTTTTGACCAGTTGGTGAACATTTTCTTACTTTGATCTAGTGAAAGATTGTGGTATGTGTTTTTATTTGAGTTTTACCTAATTTCTAGATTTACATTCTGGTCTTTGATATTTTGAGGATCTCCTCTTGTATCTGTTTTGTAAGAGGCTGTATTTAGTGTCGTCCTAGGAGATACTAGGTGGAGGGTCTTATGACCTTTATTTTCGTTTTTATTTGTTTACCCTAGATTAATTTTAATTTTCGAAGACGTGTTGTTTCCTTTGATATTCGTTCCACTTTTTCTGTCGGAAGACTTACCCTCTTTTATTATCGTTTACTTCGTTGACTGTTTGTTGATTAGAGTTTTTATATGTTCGTTGAGGACGTCGAGTTAAGGTCTTTTTATTTACTGGGTTAGTTTTTTACCCGGTTTCTTGATTTATCTGTAAAGAAGTTTCTTCTGTACGCCTACCGATTGTTTGTGTACTTTTCTGAGAGTTGTAGTGAGTAATAGTCTCTTTACGTTTAGTTTTGGTGTTACTCCATGGTAAAGTGTGGTCAGTCTTATCGACGCTAGGTTTTCAGATGTTCATTATTTACGACCTCTCCCACACCTCTTTTCCCTTGGGAGGATGTGACAACCACCCTTACGTTTGATCATGTCGGTGATACCTCTTGTCACACCTCTAAGGAATTTTTTAACGTTTATCTTGACGGAATACTGGGTCGTTAGGGTGACGACCCGTATGTGTGGCTCCTTTGGTCTTAACTTTTACTGTGTACATGGGGTTACAAGTAGCGTCGTGACAAATATTATCGGTCCTGTGCCTTTGTTGGATCTACAGGTAGTCGTCTACTTACCTATTCATTCGACACCATGTATATGTGTTACCTCATAATAAGACGGTAATTTTTCTTATGTAAACTTAGTCAAGTTTACTCCACCTACTTTGACCTCGGCTAATATGTCTCACTTCATTCGGTCTTTCTTTTAGTGGTTATATCATATGATTGTGTATATATACCTTAAATCTTTCTACCATTGCTATTGGGACATACGCTCTGTCGTTTTCTCTGTGTCTACAAATCTTGCCTGAAAACCTGGAACCCTCTCCCTCTCCCACCCTACTAAACCCTCTTACCGTAACTTTGTACATATGATAGTACATTCTTTACTTAGCGGTCAGATACAAGCTACGTCCTATGTCCCACGAACCCCGACCACGTGCCCCTACTAGGTCTCTCTACTATACCCCACCCTCCACCCTCTCCCCAAGTCCTGACCCTTGAGTACATGTGAGTACCGACTAAGTACAGTTACATACCGTTTGGGTTATGTCATAACATTTCGTTTTATTTCATTTTTATTTTAAAATTTTTTATTTTATTTTTTTATTGTAGGAATACCCGTTTAAAAACACCTTTCTTTCTCTATCGATTGATTTGACGAGACACACTCTATACTTATCGTTCCGACCGTCGACCCTACTTGTTCGGTCCCCTCATTCTGTTGTCGACCCCGTCTCTTCGTGACGTCACGTCACTCTCCGACTCGTTTGTAAAGGTTCTGTGCCCTTCCCAACTCTCTAGGAAATGCTTTTATATTCAGTTAAAATTGAACAGACCTTACCACCATACACTACATGAGCACGGAACCGGGGTTTGGGAGTCGTTTCAGTCGATGTGTTGTGTGTGTGTATGTGTGTGTGAGTGGTGTGTGTGTGAGTGATGTGTGTGTGGTGTGGTGTATGTGTGTAAGTGGTGTGTGTGTGAGTGGTGTATGTGTGGTGTGGTGTATGTGTGTAAGTGGTGTGTGTGTGAGTGGTGTATGTGTGTGTGTGTGTGAATGGTGTCTGTGTCTGGTGAGTAGTGTGTGATGTGTGTGTGGTGTGTGTGTGAGTGGGGGTGTGTATGTATGTATGTGTGTGTGCGTGTGTGATGTGTGTGTGGTGTGTGTGTAGTATGGTGTGTGTGTATATATATGAGTGGTGTGTGTACCTAAGTGGTGTGTGTGTGTGTGTGAGTGATGTGTGTGTTTGATGTGTGTGTGTGGTATGGTGTGTGTGTATGTGTGTGAGTGGTGTGAGTGTGTGTCGTGTGTATATGCGTGAGTGATGTGTGTGTGTGTGTTTGATATGTGTCGTGTGTGTATACGTGAGTGATGTGTGGTGTGTGCATGTGTGTGTGATATGTGTGTGTGTGTATGTGAGTACTGTGTGTCTGTATGTGTGAGTGGTGTGTGTACGTGTGTGATGTGTGTGTAGGGTGTGTATGTATATGTGTGTGGTGTGTGCGTACGTGAGTGATGTGTGTGTATGGTGTGTGTGTGTGAGTACTGTGTGTGTGTGGTGTGTGTGTGGTGTGTGTGTGCGTGTGTGATGTGTGTATGTGAGTGATGTGTGTGTGGTGTGTGTGTACGTGAGTGATGTGTGTGTACGTGAGTGATGTGTGTGTGGTGTGGTATGTGTGTGAGTGATGTGTGGCTGTGATGTGTGTATGTGTAGTGTGTGTGTATGAGTACTGTGTGTGTGTATGTGTGAGTGGTGTGTGTGATGTGTGTGTGGGAGGTGTATATGTGTGTGGTATATGTGTACGTAAGTGGTGTGTGTGTGTGGTGTGGTGTGTGTGTGTGTGAGTGGTGTGTGTACGTAAGTGGTGTGTGTGTGTGGTGTGGTGTGTGTGTGTATGTGTGTGAGTGTGTGTGTGCTATGAAACCCTTTACTTCGTTAACACCCATAGGGAGTCCCACAATATTTCGTCTTCCTTTCCCGTGGGTACTTCCCCGTGTTCTTAAGTCCCCTTCTCCTTGTACCCTGGTATCCACTACACTTTTGTATGTGGAAGGTTCTTGGGGGACTTTGTGCTCTTCTTTTGACCCACGGGGTTGTGATACGCTATTCTACTCTCAGTTAAATAGAATTTGGAATTCATTTTCTACTGGGGGTGGTTGTTCGACTTTTATACGTCTATAGGTTATTCGACTGTTTCCACACCCGAGAGTCGGTACAGGTTTAGAAAAGCCAAGGGTACCTGACATCAGGTGGTCCGAGGAGACAGGTACCCTAAGAGGTTCGTTCTTATGACCTCACCCAACGGTAAGGGAAGAGGTCCCCTAGTAGGGTTGGGTCCCTAGTTTGGGTGTAGAGAACACAGAGGACGTAAACGTCCGTCTAAGAAATGGTAATCACGGTGACCCAATTTTTAATTATAATCTTTATACTTTCCTTTTATTTTATAGACCAATTTTATGGTTCTAATTATGAAATAACCCACAAACCCCTTTACGTGCCGTTAAACTTTTGTGCACCCTCTTATACAAGTTTAAGGAAGAAAGTTCTGACAATCTATACTTCTTTTTATTTTTAATATGGAGTTTTGTGTTTTTTGATAGGATATGAATGGTTGACTTGGAGCATAAATTGTATGAAGACATATCGCACTTATTTACGTCGACCTAAAAGAACATGAAAATACGATGTATTTTTCTAATTAAAACTTTTACATATTTAAAATCATCGTGTATTAGTATATCGGAATTTTTATTGTCGTCAACTAAAAATATTCTCTGATATTAAACTCCCCCTTTTTTAGTAATTTGACTTTGGAAAACGCAGATTTTAACGAAGAGGGTTTGTTCTATACGGTCTTTGTAAATTGATGATAAAAATAATTGTGTTTTTTGTCCAATCACTTTTGATTTTAAAAGAGGTAACATATCTCAGGGGTGTCTAAGATAGATTTGGTGTTAAGACAACAAGTTTGACCTTAACTTCCGCATGAAAACTTTGATGTTCAGAGTGATAGTTTACAAACTTTGTCTCAAGTTCAATTTAGCCCTGATTTTTAAGACATTAGACTTAGAGGTACCCTTGAGATTTTATTTTTAGTAGGCTAATTACTCTAGTTCTATAGGTCAATTAGACATACTAAGTTTGTTTTCTAAAAAAAAAGGAACACCGTGGAACGTACCTCGGACCTTATAGATCGGAATTAATTAGTTAGTTAGTCACCTGTTCATGAATAGTTAATAGACAAGACACCGATGTCATATAATCCCCGGTCTCCAATGTCTTTCACTAAGGTGAGTCTCCTTAAGTATCTAGATAAAAGAACTGTACCCAAGTTGGAGAGTATACATATGTACGAACCTTGCCAGGGTCACGGGTCCCTGGAAAATTTCGAACGGGTGGTCCACCGTCCTGGTGATAGACGGAGCGCGACCAATGTTGTCCTCACTGGTCGTTACGACAAAGTCTACCCTCTTTGATGCGTATATTTATATTACTCATTTATCTATGTAGTGTCCTCTCCTTTTTTCTACCTTATTTTATACTCGAAAGTTTATTTTGTCCAGTTCTTGTCTTGTTCTCGTGTCTGAACAACCTTAGGCCCACTTTTTCTCGGACACTACGGTCAGGTCCAGACTCTGACATCGAAGAAAGAAATTAGAAAAGGACAGAAGAATGGAGTACCCAACTCTCTTTAATCTCGTCCACTTTGAGTTGGGTCCGCTAAACAATTGTCTAAACTATTCGTCTCTTAAGATCTGCTCTCACATTTTACTCTGAAGCCCTTGTCGATACCAAATGTTGTTAAGAACGCGACTACTACATTAATTAATCATTGGTACACAAATTTCTTATTGAGGGGTGGGACCGTTAATCCTGTAAACGCGGAGGTGATGTTGTTTCTCTTTATTCATAGACACCAAGAAAAAAATTCGTTACTTCATTCCGCACTGGTTGAAACACCGAAAAGATTTAACTTTGTCATAAGTCGAAACTCACACTAACATATGCTTACCTGGGGAACGATTTATCTTTCGCAGTATAAATAGAGTAGGGTACGTTTGTCGTATCGTAAATGATACATCGTCATCTATGAGTTGTTTACAAGTTTCCGATTTACTTACTGGACCAAGATAGTCGTTTGATAGATCTACTGATTAGAATACGGTGTCCTTGTCTTCTTCTTTTGAACAAAGTCTAGACAAAAATGTAATTTAAAATTTAGTATTTTAGATAGTTTAATCAGTCCTTTACGTTGAAAACAATTATAGGACTGACGACAATTCAAAATATTTGTTCACTATACCTCCTTAATTCTTTTTTCGACTCTTCCGTTATATACCTAAATAATTCTTAAGTATAGAGTTGATCATGACCTTTCTGTACTCCATTACTCTGATGACGGATCCTTCTTAATACTTTTATTTCAAAATGTTTTTGGTTGTATTTTATGTAGAATTGACCTATTTTAAAATTAGTAACGGTTGAGATACATATTTATAAAAGAACCCTGAGATATCATCCTTTAAAATGACTGTATTTCTTTGTAAACATCGAGAAAGTCGGTAATTGAGGATAATGGAAAGATTAGTTTGGTATAATTGTATAATTTTTTTACTCTTAAAAGTCGTAGAAGAGTGTAAAACCCCACTAGGTGTAATTTAGGGTACCCTGAAGGTTGAGAAGAGTTCGTCAAGTCTTTCAAGAGACAGTGTGAAAGTCGAGACAATGATGTATATTGGTCGGTAAATAAGTTTCTGGCACGTGAATTTTGGAACGTTCAAGCATATAGGAACCTGGTCAGTCGACGTCTCCGTCCCACTGTGACTCTTTTTATTGTCTCTTATTAATTTATTTTTTCTATTATACCTCTATAAAGTATAAACAGTATTGTAAAGTCATGTCAAACGATGAGTGTCTGAATTTTGTGTGTATATTCATGAAGTGTAGACTTGTGTTGTGTGTGAAGAACCCTCACCTCCGTTGACTTACTGTGGGGTCCAGTTGGGAAGGAACGGATATCTAGGAACCGTTCAGGGAAGTGGAGTACCCCGAGACGGTACCGTTTCCGTTCACAGGCCAAGTTTAGAGTTCCAAGGGTCCTTAAGGGATCACCAGGTCACCAATCCTAAGGTTCGAAAGTGACACCTCCTGTGTCCAAGTTAGGAACCACCCCCTTGATTCTGGGGTGTTCGACGTGTCACACTGGTTCTCCTTTTTTTTTGTTGGGGTTTTCGTTTGGGGTGTGTTTAGAGATCCAAGGGAAGGTCGAGATTTTCGGATTCTAGAAATGATGTTTCCGAGTACACTCACTGACAGGTCAAACCAGAGAAACGAAATCCGTAGATCTTCAGGATTCACCCTTTACGACTACTGACTGGAAGGTCCAGTGGTATGACTCTACTTGTCTGGGATGTTAATTCTGATGTGTAATATGATCCTCATCGATATAAGTCTTCGTTTCTACTTCGGTTCTGTGTCCGAGGATAGAATAAGAATCTGCCAAGGGGTCCACTGGTCCTTTTTGTTCGAGGGTTGTAACTTCTCCCGTCTGAAGTCTGATCAGGGGTCGGAAGACTTTAGTTTAGTTTTCAGGGACCACACACTCCGTCCTTCTTGGTGGCCATCTTAAATTTTCCTGTGATATTCGATTAGGGAACGATGAGTCTCACAGCAGAATATCGTCGTGACAGAGGACTCTCGAGCAATCTTTACGTCAGGACCCGGGGTAGGGTCCGGGTGACTTGGTCTGAGACGTACAATTGCCCAAGGGGTCACTAAGCAGGCGTGTCATGACAAATTCTTCGTAACGTTAGGGGAACAAAATGTCTGACTTTTCGCTACCTACTTTCGCCAATACCTCGGTCGACCGCCGTCACCTGAACTGAAACGTCCGTCTCGTAAAAGGTGGTTCACGAGACTGATGGGCCGGGGTCGGTAAGAGAGTCACGGTACAGTGTCTTCCGGTCCGTCCCCGAGTCGAAGTCCCCTGTTGGAAGTGGATTCTTGGTTCCCCGTCCCAAACCGAAGGTCTTCCCGAGACAGATCTCGGTCCTAAGTAAGAAAGGGCAATGTCGGTCACACTCCTCTTGGTGTCGGGAGAGTGAATGTGAGAGTGGAAATGGTCGACCCTCCACTGAGTCCTGTGTGTGGGTTCCGGTGAGACTCCGGACACTTGAAAAAGACATGAGTCAAAGAGTTTCACTTTCAGCGAGTCAGTACAAGCTGAAAAACGTTGGTAGTATCAGTTGTTTTACAGGTTTTACGTCATGAACCTACGTTACAGTTTTTGCTGTTTTACTAGAGACAAGTAAAGATTCCGTTTGGTAAGTTATAGTGTCATTAGGTTCATTACGATTTCTTCGATTTCAGTTTACCAAGATACTTCTGGATATTTTGGAAAATCTTGATTGTGGTTTTTTTCTACAGGAGTAGTAATATCTCCTGACCTTACGTGTACATCTCTCAGTTCTCGATGGACCTTATTGTCCGTTTAAACCGGAACCTCGTGTTTTACTTAGTCCCGTTTCCAATTACCTCAAAACGGTTCTCTTACGTGACCAGTATCGTTTGTGGGAGCAGGTTGTTGTGTTCTCTTCTGAGATGTGTACCTGTAGTCGTCTACCAGTTGTGGCTTTATTCTAACTAATATAAGAAGCGTCTGTTTCTACCTCTCCGAGATATGTCAGTCGTTTTTGTTTTGGTCCTCGACTGACACCGAGTCTAGTACTTCAGGAATAATGGTTTAAGTCTGAATTTACCTTCTTTCATCCCTTTTGGTGATCTGGTAAGTCCATACTGGATTTAGTTTAGGAAATACTAATATGTCACCTTCACTCTTTATCTAAGTCCCCTAATCTAGACTATCTGTCTCACGGACTTCTTGATACCTACCTCCAAGTACTGTAACACGTTCTCCGTCACTAGTTCTGTTAGGGGTTCTTTTTCCGTTTACCAACAGACTGTTCCCGAATGTTTATCGACTCGTTTCTTCTCTTCGATTTCCGTTTCGTCTTTTCCTTTCTATATGGGTAAACTTACGTCTCAAGGTTTCTTGTCGTTCCTCTCTATTCTCTCGGAAGGAGTCACTAGTCACGTTTCTTTATCTCCTTTTGTTATCTTACCCTTCTGATCTCTAGAGAAGTTCTTTTAATCTCTATGGTTCCCTTGTAAAGTACGTTTCTACTCGTGTTATTTCCTGTCTCTACCATACCTAGATTGTTGTCGTCTTCTATAATTCTTCTCCACCGTTCTTATGTGTCTTCTGATATATTTTGTCTAGAAATACTGGGTCTATTTGTACTACCACACTAGTGAGTGGATCTCGGTCTGTAAGACCTTACACTCCAGTTCACCCGAAATCCTTCGTAGTGATGTTTGTTTCGATCACCTCCACTACCTTAAGGTCGACTCGATAAAGTTTAGGACTTTCTACTACGATATTTCACGACGTGAGTTATACGGTCGTTTAAACCTTTTGAGTCGTCACCGGTGTCCTGACCTTTTCCAATCAAAAGTAAGGTTAGGGGTTTTTTCCGTTACGGTTTCTTAGCAGTTTGATGGTGTGCTGACATGAGTAGAGTGTACGATCGTTTCATTACGAGTTCTAAGAGGTTCGGTCCGAAGTTGTCATATACTTGGTACCTGAAGGTCTACAAGTTCGACCAAAATCTTTTCCGTCTCCTTGGTCTCTAGTTTAACGGTTGTAGGCGACCTAGTAGTTTTTTCGTTCTCTTAAGGCCTTTTTGTAGATAAAGACGACATGACTGACGGTTTCGGAAACTGACACACCTAGTGTTATTTGACACCTTTTAAGACTTGTTCTACCCTTATGGTCTTGTGGTATGGACGGAGGACTCTTTAGACATACGTCCAGTCCTTCGTTGTCAATGTTGACCTGTACCTTGTTGTCTGACCAAGGTTTGACCCTTTCCTCTTGTAGTTCCGACATATAACAGTGGGACGAATAAATTGAAGATACGTCTCATGTAGTACATTTTACGTTCGACCTACTTCGTGTTCGACCTTAGTTCTAACGGCCCTCTTTATAGTTATTGAAGTCTATACGTCTACTGTGGTGAGAGTACCGTCTTTCACTTCACCTTGACTTCTCTGAGAACTACCTTCACTTTCTCCTCTCACTTTTTCAACCGATTTTTGAGTTGTAAGTCTTTTAATTCTAGTACCGTAGACCAGGGTAGTGAAGTACCCTTTATCTACCACTTTGTTACCTTTGTCACTGTCTGAAATAAAACCCCCCGAGGTTTTAGTGACGTCTACCACTAACGTCAGTACTTTAATTTTCTGTGAACGAGGAACCTTCTTTTCGATACTGGTTGGATCTGTCGAATAATTTTTCGTTTCTGTAATGAAACGGTTGTTTCCAGGTAGATTTGTTTCGATACCAAAAAGGTCACCAGTACATACCTACACTCTTAACCTGACACTTCTTTCGACTCGCGGCTTCTTAACTACGAAAACTTGACACCACAACCTCTTCTGAGAACTCTCAGGGAACCTGACGTTCCTCTAGGTTGGTCAGGTAGGATTTCCTCTAGTCAGGACCCACAAGTAACCTTCCTGACTACGACTTCGACTTTGAGGTCATGAGACCGGTGGACTACACTTCTTGACTGAGTCACATTTTCTGGGACTACGGCCCTTTCTACTTTCCGTCCTCTTCTTCCACTGCCGTCTCCTACTCTACCAACCTACCGTAGTGGCTGAACTACCTGTACTCATACTTGTTCGAGGCCCTCAACCACTACCTGTCCCTTCTGACCACGCGAGATCAGGTACCCCAGTGTCTCTCAGTCTGTTCTGACACACTGACTTGACTTGACTTGATATGAAAGGTACCTTAAGAGGTGTGGTTTTATGACCTTACCCATGTCACACTCCTTAGGGCGGGCACTGTTCCAGTACTCCTTCCTTCGACTGTGTGCGTTCCGCACGAGTCTGAAGTCCCCGGGGAGACCTTTAAGGATTCGTACATGGGGTTGTTTTTAGACGACCAAAAACACGAGACGAAAAGGTGAGAAGACTGTAAAAGACCTTTTTCAGTTAAGTCCCGAAATCAGAAGACGTAAACTTTCTCACAAAGTTAGGTTTTAGGGGAGACTACCGAAAGATCGGACGGACGTCCTGAGCATGTCGACGCGCACACTAACTCCGGAGGACTGGCGTCCTCCGTGTCCTTCGAATTTTGTAGGATCCTTACATCCCCGAAGGCTCCTCAGTTTTAGAAATCTTATCCTGACTAATTTCCAAAGTAAACAACTCAGTTATGAACGACGGTTTAAAAGTATAGGAAATAAAAATCTATATCAACCATAAATCTTTTTGTTCATCATCTGGACCATAATGGTTGTAATCTAGAAACTCAATTCATGGAAGAAACAATATTGGGTGACGTGGAAACAAGATATCTCTACATTGAAATTACGAAATTCCTCTACGTCTAATTTCTTTTTGTGAAGTCCCCTTTGCTTTAATTGTAAGTAATTCCTTCTCTCGGTTTTTCACCATTGTTCGGAGAACCGGTCTTCTATTACATTTAGTGGACTCTGGAAAACATATGTTTTTCTATATGTCTTTCTCAGACCCGACGCTTGTGATGTATTAAACATAATGGGTAACTAGAGGTACATATTAGTTTTCATATTTTCCGGAACTTCCTGTTATCTTTCTCTCGGTCAGCGACCTGACCAAAGGGGGCACAGAGGAGAAATGAGATTAAAGTCCGACTTAAGGGTAGACCCCGCACCTCCGAGTGATACAGATGAATGAACGGGGTCTAGAAGATTCTAGGGATTCTCTCTCTCGGGTTCCGCCCCGTGAGAGGCTATAAGTTTGCCCGTGGCCGCCGGATTGCACCTACCACGTTCGAGGAACAGACCTTGAAATAACCAAAAGGTGCATTGGGTTCAATTAGTCGGGAGAAGGAGGTGAATTAAGAGGATGATGTGATAACAAAGAATTAGATTAGAATATAATTATTTGTTTATTCAAAAAGAGTACGGTTGCGGCAGGTGGGAAACTTAAGGGACCTAGGTGACCCCGACCTGGGGCCGTCCCATGGGAAGGGAAGAGGTCCCCTAGAAGGGTTGGGTCCATAGTTTGGGTCCAGAGGGCGTAAAGTCCGAGTAAGAAATGGTCGACTCGGTGTTCCCTTCGGTCTCTTATAACCTCACCCATCAGATAGGGAAGAGGTCCCCTAGAAACACTGGGTCCTTAACCTGGTCCCAGAGGACGTAACGTCCGTCTAAGAAATGGTTGACTAGATAGTCCCTTCGTGGTCAAAGAATTTGGGTCAAAATTTTTTCGTCAAGTCGACTCTTCAGCGACTGTGTCTGTCAAGATTGGATGGGTTATGGTGGAGATCCCCCGCCCAAGAGGTGAAATCACGGGGAAGATACGTCCCCCCTAAGGGTCCACTACGATCACCATTTCTTAGGTGAACGGTTACGTTCTCTACCTTCTCTATGCCCAAGCTAGGGACCTCATCCTCCTAGAGACCTCGTCCTTTACCTTCAGGTGAGGTCATAACAACGGACCCTTTAGGGTGTCTGTCTCCTCGGTCCCTCCGATTTCAGGTACCCCGACGTTTCTCAGCCTGTACTGACTCGTGTGTCATGAGGATACCTCTAGACTAAGACCCGGTTTTATACGTTTGTTTTGAGATAGATTGTTCATACTAATGGATGTCTACTACTTTGTCTGGTAAATTTTATACAGTGTAGAGTGAAGTGCACATCTTGATTTTGGCTCGAAGAAAAATGACTGAGGACTGGTTCTAGAATTACCCCCACATGTAAAATCCTGAACTGTGACAAAACACAAATTTCATTAAAAAGGAATCGAAGAGGTTATTCCTAAAACCAATAAACTTATCTAATAGTCTTTCGTTATTACTTTTTCTTCTTTGGGGTAGGACGGTTTTTTTTTGTAAACGACGAGTTAGTAATTAAAGTTATACGACTGAAGGGACGTAGTTTATTCCCGTTTTTCTTGTGGAGATTTTTACTTTACTTTACATTGAGTGAAAATTTTGCCCGTTTTGTCTCCTACATGTTAAAAACGTATATTAACCAAGTATAAAAAAAAAGGTCACCTTTGGGGTCTCTCCGTTACTAAACAGAGAGGTCCAAAGACTTACGGAGAGACGGATTGACGATACCGACCCACTCGAGACCCTCTTAAAGAAGTACAAATACGGTTTACTCGTCGTAAGATAAAACCCTTTCTCTTTCTTGAGACCATAGTCCTTTATCAGATGACCTTAATCGGAGGTGATCAATTTTGTTGCAAAAGTCCATGGTGTTTAAAAAATTCGCTATATTCTCATGTGGTGGTGGGTCATTATCCAATGTTCAAAACTAACGTTACCGCACTTCATGGTAAAAGATTACGTAGAAATAAATAAAAACCGACGTGACCCAGTAGCGACGGCACACGCCTAAAAGAGAACACCACCGTTCGCCCCAGATGAGAAGTAACGTCACGCCCCGAAGAGTAACTCCGTCAAAGAGAACAACGTCTCTTGACCGAGATGTCGTGTACCCGAAGTCATTAACGTCATACACCGGAATCGACGAAGTGTCGTACACCTTAGAGGGACCTGGTCGCTAGCTTGTACGCAGGGGACGAAACCGTCCACCTAAGAATTGGTTTCCTGCTGGTCCCTGCAGAAGATTATATACATTTACACTGTGGTATAGTGTGATTGGATTTAGACGACCCACGGTGATTTATGAACACCGTGGAATTTTTCCTTTTGTCTCCCAGAACCCCAAATCCTGTTTCCCTCCCACCCCTTTATATGACACGATTCAGTCAAGTCAGTACAGGTCACGAAACGCTGGGATACCTGATATCGGGCGGTCCGAGAAGACAGGTACCCTAAGAGGTCCGTTCTTATGACCTCCCCCAAAGGTACGGGAGGAGGTCCCCTAAAAGGGTTGGGTCCCTACCTTGGGTGTAGAGAATTGCAGAGGACGTAACCGTCCACCCAAGAAATGATGATCATGGTGGACCCTTCTCCGGTGCCTCTTTCGTATACTTGTAATATAATATTAGGGTGAGACTGAATACTAGTTTGACTGTATGTAAGTTCTTTTATGAAAATTTACTTTTATTTTAGTGTCTTGAATGATACACCAGAACGTAATAATAAAAAAGACGCCCACGTTACGCCGGTCAGTCTCTGTAGACCGTAGGTTTTACGTCGGGGGTCCAGAGGTCGAGTTTTGCTCGTAGGAACAAAGACAACTGTCTCAACTCAGAATTCGTAATTTTTACGAATGATAGATTTTTAACATGAGTAATCTCTATTTTAGTACAATTAATAAGTCTCTGACTAAAAAAATCCCAAGGACTGAAGATAAAGATAAGTGGTAAAAAGAGACGAGGTTCCTTAATGTCCCTCCTGACGTGGGTACCCCCTGAGGTTCCCTACCTTTCCGAGGGTCACACCGGGAGGTCATTTGTTTTACCTGGCAACTCGGTTTATCACAGACGTATACATGAGTCAGTGAAGTCAGTACAGACTGAGAAACGCTGGGATAACTGATATCAGGTGGTCCGAGGAGACAGGTGTCCTAAGAGGTCCGTTCTTATGACCCAACGGTACGGGAGGAGGTCCCCTAGAAGGACTGGGTCCCTGACTTGGACTCAGAGAACGTAGAGGAAGAAACGTCCACCTAAGAAATGATGACTCAGTGACTTCTTCGGGGACTCGGTTTATCCAGTCCGAAGTTTATGTTTAAGACCTGGAACTCGTTTGAGACTTTAGAAAATTTCGGTACCAAAGGACTAACTGTGTTACATCCTGATTGCATCGATAAAGTATCCCCATTACTTTTCCAACTTATACCATTATGTGTCTGTCACGGTGGTGTGACGGACCGTGTACGATCCACGAGTCGCATCCATTCTATACTAAGAACTACTGTTTGTAGTTATTTCTCTAAAACACCTCGTAGACCTACACCTTTACAGGGGTATGGAGACCTTCAGTAGGCGTTCGGACCGGTCCACGACGACGGAATGGTTTCCTAGCTCTGCTCAAAGAAATCGGTGTCGGAAGTAGTCGACCTTTAGTCTCCAGCGGACCGGTCCGTAGGGATATATAACACTTACTTTTGTTTCACTTTTTACTCGTCAGGAGTCACATGAGGTCGGGTAGAATCCGTGTCTCTTTATTTTGAGACTTGAATCTGACTTAGTCTAAGTGGTAGACTGTCGTTACGTTCGGTGGAAAAGTAAATTTTACAAAAGATCATCAGTGTAAATTTTTCTCGGTCTTTCTTTGTCTACGTTAATAAGTTTGTCATATATAATAAATTGAGTCATATAGGTTTTATAATAGTAAAGTTGTGCATTGGTTATATTTTTCACTCAATTAGTCTATCAAAGCGAAGACAAAGTGTGATGCAGAATCTGCAGATCAGACATAGAAATGTGAAGGCCGTGACGAGGTAGGTTAGGGAGTCAGCGGGATCAGTACGCAGTTCACGAGTCACCGGTCACACCGATCTCTGGTGGTTCTCCTGGTCCGTCTACACTTTCCGGTCTCCTAGTGATTCTCGCAAGTAGGGAGAGACGTTACTCCCATAGGAATAATTGAAGAGATTAACGTCCTCTTTGCGTACGTGTAGTTTGAGTAAACTCGTGGTATTCACATTTTACATGTTTCGGGAGGGTAGAATCAGAGTGGGACCATTAGTCTACTTGTAATTTAATTTTATTAGAATCTATCAGAAAAAAAAAAAATTAAGATCACATCTCACTTCTAATGGAAGACCTCGAGTACGTTTTTCTTTTATTTCTCATAAAACCGTGGAGAGTTTCTTATGTGGACTTCTTTCAATTTAGTGTGCTAAAGGATCGGACGTACGCACGATTCAGCGAAATCAGTACAAGTTGAGAAACGCTAGGGTCCCTGGCTTCGGGAGGTCCGAGGAGACAGGTACCCTGAGAGGTTCGTACTTATGACCTCACCCGACGATACGGGAGGAGGTCCCCTAAAAGGACTAGGTCCCTGACTTGGACCCACAGAGTGTAGACGTGACCGTTGTGGATCGGATCACTTCAAGTTTTTGTCCCCCTTCTATCGAACCAAAATCCTTTTGTAGATCGTTGGTTAAATTGCAGTTTCATTGTTTACCTTATGTGCTCTATTTCGTTTATCTATTGGAAGTACCACAACTGGTTAAAGGTTTCCCGTGAGATGGGAGGGTGAGGGAGACACTAGTTTATCTAATGGATTCTCAGTAGGAGGGACCCAATTTAATCTCGAGACCGTGAGTAGATTGAATTCCTCCAAAACGGGTGACGTTTCACAGTGTTCTTGAACTCTCTCTTATTTTATGTTTGTAATGGGCAATCTTTCGTCTCAAGCCCTTAGTCCACCCGGTAGACTCGGAGTCTCAACAGTAAAAAGAACAAAAAGTTGTCTGATTGTTCTTGACCGACCAAGTCCAGTCTATTCCACTATAGTATAACGATGTCTTACGTTCTAATTACTCCCTTTTCAATTATACCTTTGTGATATGTTACTCGTAGGAACGAATATTCGTTGTTTACTTATCTATTCTTTTAGAAAAGTTATCTTCTCTTTTTTAAGGGGTGCCATTGGATGAGTAAAGATGAGGGAAGGACCCTGAATAGAGAATGTAGAGTCTCGGTCGACGTACTAAAATTAATAATAGAGAATATTAAGTTATGGTAAAAAAAAGGGTCAGTAAAAGAACGAGAGAAGACTCAAAGTAGGTCTCAGTATTCGACCTACTTTAGGTGTCATGGTACTGGTTTCGTCGTGACGGCGACCTCGGACTCTGGTCGACTGGGTACACGTTGATTGACCGAGACCGTGGACACACGTAACACGTTTATAGTATGTGTTCAGCCTCCGTTGCCAGTATGACTCAGTTGGAGTCTGAAGGGGTTTCTCGTAGTGACAGGAATGAAAGGTTCTGTCATACTACAATGTCCCTTCATCGAAACTTGAGACTGTTTGCATTTAAACCACGTGTGTATCAGATAGATGAACATGGCACTACGACCCCTTGCCCGAATGGAAAGGAGGAGGTACTTTACTCCTCTTGTTCTCCGGTCTGTACAGGGTACATTTGGTGATCGAGCCACAGACCAAATATTACTCAGGAGCCGGTAGTAATCAAGGAAGGGGTGGGGGAAAGGGAAGTATTTGAACTTAAAGTTGTAAGAGTGGAACGGTACTCAAGTAAATGGAAGGTTTCCGTTTCAAAGGTAATTGTGGTCATAACGAATGAGTTGTGACTACTGTCTTGTTGATCTTAATATTAAATGTTTTACGGACCCCTGGTGCACTACGACTGTAGTTATTAATGTTACGTCCTTCAGTCGTCACTCCCGAAGAGAGAAGTTATTTCTGAAATTCAGTAATTTTATTTTTTGTTAAGTCCTTTGTCGTTAAATTTCACCACTAATGTTGTTACGATACCGACTTTTCGAACCTCTTCGTAACCATCTTTCTCAAAAATATGTACTGAAGTAATTAAGTGTAGAACACGAACGATATAAGGTCCCTGACTTCCCTTATGTTTATTTTTTCTCCGTGTCAGGGACGGAAATGTGTATTGATGTAATAGATGTTTCGTTGTATCTAGTCTTCGTGTTTATTATGTAGCTGCGATTCGTGAATATAAAAAGCAGTAGATCAGAAAAAAAATTACCTAGTCATGACACAAAAAAATTTAATTTGATATTAACTAAATGTTCCAGTACAACAACATGTCGTTTCACTACCTCAAAATCTATCTATAAGAAAGGTCTAAAAAAGGGAATATCCAATAAATCATATCAAAAAAAATTTATGATTCATATTTTTATAAATCATCTGAAGGTACACGATATATCATCCAGGAACAACCTATGGATGATGTATATATAATTGTCATCATCACATATACAATTAGGGTTTGAGAACAAAATAGGGGGTGAAGAAAGTATTGGTATTCAAACAAAAGATACAAGTACTCAGATAAAGAGAAACCATTTATTCTGGGAAAGGAGTGAATGAGAATTGTTGTCTCACACTGACAACGCACGAGACAGTACAGACTGAGACGTTGAGATACCTGAAGTCGGACGGTCCGAGGAGACAGGTACCCTAATAGGTCCGTTCTTATGACCTCACCCAACGGTACACGAGAGGTCTCCTAGGAGGACTGAGTCCCTAGCTTGGACGCGGAGAACGTAACCGTCCGTCTAAAAAAAAAAAAAAAAGTGGTGAATCGGTGGACCCTTCGCGAATTGTTACCCTGACACTCAGTTTATGATAATGGTAGAAGAAGTGACTGCTCCTTTGTAGTAATCTTTAATTTATTGAAGGGTTCCAGTACATTGCCTTTTAATCGATTTGGTCCTAAATAGTGAATTCTGAACCCTCGGAGACGAACAATGTGGCGAGTTCCGACCCAGGGAGTGTTCCTTATCCCTCGTTCTATCACTTTTGTTAAATACCGACCATTTAGTTCCTTGCGAAGTACTTCCTCCGTCTTAGGTTCTGTCGTGGAACTTCTTTTACGTCTTCATAATATTCAAGACCCTTGTCGAGTTCGTTTTGACCCTGTATAAGGTTCTTCTCCCATAAGATGATAAATGGACCTCATACCAATTCTTAAGATGAGTGATACGACACATTAGTCCACTTAAAATGACAGAGGGTACGGGATTAAAAGAATCGTAAACCGTTATTAAAAACACTATTCTATTTTATCTCTTCATATTGCCAGTTATAGTTCTACAGAAGGTCATTTTAATGTCCGATATTTTAGTTATGTGTCTGTAGTGAACGTAAGGATATGTGACTGTTGCTTTTTGGTCTTTCTCTGTAATTCCTTTGTTGGGGTAAGTGGTGACGTTGTTGTTGTTGTTTTTATGGGTACTTATTTGACTGGATTCCTCTGTTTTTTGGACGTCTTTTGATATTCTGTGACTACTTTCTTTGGTTTCTGTTGTGTTTCTACCTCTCTATATGGTACTAGAACCTGACCTTCTTAGTTATAACACGTTTACTGGTATGTTGGGTTTCGTTAGATGTCCAAGTCACGTTAGGGATACTTTGATGGTTACCGTAAAAAGTGTCTTGATCTTGTTTTTTGAAGTGTCAAACATACCTTTGTGTTTTCTGGGGTTATCGGTTTCGTTAGAACTCTTTCTTTTTACCTTGACCTCCTTAGTTGGAAAGGCTGAATTCTGATATGTGTTTCGATGTCAGTAGTTCTGTCATACCATGACCGTGTCTTTGTCTTTATGTCTGGTTACTTTGTTCCATCTTTCGGCCCTCTATTTGGATACGTGGATACCCGTGGAATAGAAACTGTTTCCTCCGTTCTTATGTAGTACCTCTTTTCTGTCGAAGAAGTTATTCACCACGACCCTTTCGACCTTTCGATTTACATTTTCTTACTTTGATTGAAGGATTGTGGTATATATTTTTATTTGAGTTTTAACTAAATTCTGAATTGACATTTCGGTCTTTCGAGAACCTCCTTTTATATCCGTTATGTGAGAAACTGTATGTAGTGTCACTCTAGGAGAAACTGGGTGGAGGATATCATTTCCTTTATTTTTGTTTGTTTATCCTGGATTGATTTGAATTTTTGGAAACTTGTCGTTTCTTTTGTTATTTGTTCTAATTTTCTGTTAGGAGTCTTACCCTCTTTATTAACGTTTACTATGTTGACTGTTTCCTCATTAGAGATTTTATATATTCGTCGAGTATGTCGAGATATAGTTCCTTTGTTTGTCGGGTTAGTTTTTACTCGTCTTCTGGATTTGTCTGTAAAGCGGTTTCTTATGTATGTCTACCTTTTATTTGTGTATTTTACTACGAGTTTTAGTGATTAATAATTTCTTTACGTTTAGTTTTGATGTTACTCCAATAGTGGAGTGTGGTCAGTCTTACCAGTAGTTTTTTAGATGTTTGTTTATGACCGTTTTTGGTTGTGGTTTTTTTAATTTTGTGTTTTTTATTATCTTTTTTAATTTTGTAATACCGACTTCACTTTTTTTCCTGCAGAAGGTGAAACTCTCATCTGATATACCATTAAATAGTAAGGAAAGGACCCTGTTTCTCCTTTCGTAAGATCTTTGACCACGGTAAAAGAAAGTGAAAGAGGGATTAATGTTATCTATACGTCCCTTAGTGTTGAGTAATGTTTCTTTCACTCTTCCTAAAAATAGTACTAAGGGAAAAGTCTTACAGTGTCCAAGAGTTTGTGTAGTTTCTTTTTCCTTAAATTGGTACGTCCTTTTTAAGGTTTACAAATTGTTTGAGACATAAATTATTTGTGATTACCTCTTGTGAAAAGACGTGTTTTACGAAACGGTTTACGGGTTTCGATATACACAGGACATTCCTGTTGACTGTCTCTTCCGTTACCGTTGGGTGAGGTCATGAGAACGGACCTTTTAGGGTACCTGCCTCATCGGACCTTCCGACGTCAGGTACCCCAGCGATTCCCAGCCTGTGCTGACTCGCTGAAGTGAAAGTGAAAAGTGAAAGTACGTAACCTCTTCCTTTACCGTTGGGTGAGGTCACAAGAACGGACCTCTTAGGGTCCCTACCCCCTCGGACCACCCGACGGTAGATACCCCAGCGTGTCTCAGCCTGTGCTGACTTCACTGAATCGTTCCTGTTGACTTACTCCGCCTGTCCCGTTTCTTCTTCTTCCTATGTTTTACTAAAGGACTCTGCGTCTTAAGGGTTCCTCTCTGTCCGCACCCTTTCTGTTACTTAAGTCAGACTTAAAACAAACAAACTCTACGGACGTCCTATGAGTACGTTTACGTCGGTCTTTTACCTCTCCTCCTATATTAAATCCTCCCTCCCGTTCTGTTTTTACGATATAACCTTTGATAGAGTCTTATACTTCCTTTCTAGGAGACGTTTCCCCGGCACCGTTCCGTGTCTTAAAGTACAAACCCCCTTCAATTCCCCCTTTTACAACTTCCTCCGATTCTTCTTTGGTGGACTTTGGACCGTCCCTTGGTGGTCCCTACACGGCACCCGGGTTCCTTCTCCTCAAGTCGGGTGTCCTCGACAGTGATCGCAGGCCTCGGTGGTTTTCGAGGAAGCTTATTCCAGTCATCGACTGAAACTGGAACCTCTCGATCAAGGTATCGTCGTCTTGGCCTATGGTCTAACGACTCTGAAGGACTTCCTTCTTACCTTCTCCACGAACCTCGATCAAATCTCCTGGAAGATTTCTTTATTCGATTCCTCCTTTTCCTTTAGTAAAAAGAACTTTCACATCTTTCCAGTTGTGTAAACGAAAGAGAAAGACAAACATTTTGTCACCACTCTAAAACCTCTGTCTTTATACTGACTTATACGTTATTTCTCTTCCGCGGAGACTTTCCCTGACTTCAACCTGTCACCCCTACCCCTTTAAGAGTAGTGACACTTGGGTCGAGGGTCTCAGTCGTGCTCTAAAGTAGTCATTCACAAACTCGTAGAAGATCTACGATCGGGACCCACAGGTCTTTAGTTCTCGAGTTTCAACTTCTCCCTCTCAGCCTGGTAAGTATAGGACGGACACTATTGACGTTCTTTAATTCATGTCTCTCCCCTGGACCCCCTCTCAGGATCCCGAGGGAACTGACGATCCCCTTAAAGGGAGCGTCAGGTCACCAATTCTGAAGTGGACGGTTTCGTACCTCACATCCAATCTAGGGACCAGTCCCTCCATTCTCGGGTGTGCGAAGTTTCGGTTCTTGAGTCTTGTCTGCGCTATCACATTGCTTAAGTTATTTCTTAAATTTTTACCAGGTGTATTTTTTTAGCATAATTTTTTCTCAACTGACGACTCGACTCAGAACTTCCCACAAGTCATTAACCGGTTGACACTTACCACAGTTCCTACTCCTTCGCCCCACACTCTTTTACGTGTCCCCTCACTACCCGAACTCCTTGATACTTGGTATTCGTGTCATCTTGGAAGGTTCTTTTGTCCTACCATACGCTACGCCGAGTTCTCCGTCCGTCCTCAGTCTGGTATCGGGAAGGGGCTCACTCCGTCCTCCCTCTACTCCGACTTTCTTCTTTGTTCGCGATGGACGAACATTATTAGGTGCATCCACTAGAGTCGCGGCAGGGCGAAGGCCTTCCACACACACCCAAAGTGGCTGGTCAGCTACAGTAGTTACGCTATCCAAAATAATAACATAGACCGTTTATGTTCTTTAGAAAATTCAAGGAGAGACTTTAGGATGTTCCATTCACCGATCAAGTGATGTGAAATTAAGTTTCACAATAGAAGGTCTTAAAGTCTATAATACTTTCTATTATTGAGTTCTTATCAGTGAATTTTTTTTCTATCGAAAGTAGATTCTCGCAACTACTTGAGAAGACAAATACTCTCCTGGGGGTATACCGTTGTTTTGGTTTCCTTATTAGCGACCGGGTGGTAGACGAAAAGAGTGACTCTCTGTGACAGACACACACACACACGTGCGTACACACACACACACACGCACGTGAGTCAGGAGAAACACTGGGGTACTTGACGTCGGGCGGTCCCGAGGAGACAGGTACCCTAAAAGGTCCGTTCCTATGACCTCACCCAACGGTAAAAGAAGATGTCCCCTAGAAGAGTTGGGTCCCTGACTTGACCGTAGAGGACATAGAAAATGTAACCGTCCGTCCAAAACATGGTCGACTCGGTTGACTCCGTGTGGGTCCTCTGTGACATCGAAGTCCATTTAGTACGAATTTACAAGTTTTCGACTTCATACCGAGGTTTGGAAGGACAGTCGAAGACAAAAGTTGAGTCTTAAAAACTTGAGGGTCGATCAAAAAGAGTACTTTTTTTTAGGATTCCTCCGACTACTTGGTACGATAAGACCGTCGGACTGAGTAGAAGGTAGATTCCGACCGGGACCCGTTTTGACGTTTTGTCCAGTCGATTCTAGAAAGATTCGAGAAAGAGGGGAAGTAGTCCATGGTACACCGGACCTTGTAGAAGAGTACGGTTACGTCGGCACCCTTTCTTTGGAGGAACAGTGAAAAGAGGATCCGAGAGTCATGGAACGTTCGACTGAACCTTTATCACACCATTCGATTAAGTGTCTCGAGTACTGTTCTCCTATTTCCCTTGAGTCGGTCACGGTGGAGACACGAGATGTTGGGTCCTTTTGTTGAAGTTCACCTTTAACGTTGGATCTGATCCTCTTCCGCTCTCCCAGAAGGCATTTTTCACAGGTACCCGACCGTAGTCGCATCTCACCTGAAAACAAGGAGTCCTTCAGTGGATTGACAGGTACAAAGTAAACGAAGTTATATGTGACTGTCGTTTAATATGTGTCTGTGTCGCTCTCCGAATTTTCAGGAGTCGGTATTCCTGGAGTATTGAAATGTCACTTTTACTCTACGCCTGGACTACGAGACAGAACAACGATGGCTTGGTTTCAACCCAGCCGAACGGGTCGTGTCATTTCGGTCAGAGGACTGTCGTCCAACACCACTTCCTTTCACGTAGTCTGAGACACCCATGAAGTCTCTCCTCGATTTCGTCTCCTATACCCCGTCCCCAGACGGGCCCTTCCGGGGTGTCCCAGGACGAGTCAATGTGCCACTACATTATTTTACTTTATTTTCCCGGGATTTCTCCACTACTATTCGTGACCCAAAGGTCTCGTCGTATCTCGTCTCTTTACTTATTAAGGTCGACTCACCTGGAAGCTCACCTGAGACCCTCGTCTTTAGATTTTCCGTCTTTATCTCCGTCCCCTGGGTCCATCTCCCCGACCTCGTCGTTTCACGTCTGGTGACTCCCACTCCCCTCCCATAACCTCCTCCATTCCTTCCTGGTCCTCTCTACCGCCCGCGGGTCGTGTGGGGAGGTCCCTCGGAGTCGAGATCCGTTGACTGTCGTCCCTCGTCTGAGTAGTCTAGACCCGAGGTCGGTCACGGACGTCGAGAAGGAGAAGGATGCACCGTGTGTATTACATAAGAGCTCTCCTTTCAGATAAATTTCCGTCCGAAAATGGAACAGTCCTGTTACTCGGGTTAGTCGACAAAGAGTGTGCAAACCCATTTCGTCCTGTGCGATGAAAACACCGTCTCTAGACAGTACTTGAGGTCTTGACAGAGTAAGGCCTCATAAAACATTGAGTGTAGTCGTGAGTTGTCCTCAAACGAAAGTTTTACACTATGTCTTTGCCGCTTGGGTCCGGTTTCCCTGTTAGAAGTTTTTTTATTTTATAAAAATTATTTATTTTAAAAAATTTATTTATAAAATTTACAATATAGTCCTATTGTTATTTACAAAATTTTACCACTGAAATATAAGATTAAGAGAGTTAAAATACTTTGTTAAAAAGAAATTTAGACTAAAGAAAGTCGCCGACTGAATTGTGAAGTCGATAAAGGTCGACCTCACAGAAATTTGTATACTTCACTTTACTTCACTTTCAGTGAGTCAGTACAGACTGAGAAACGTTGGGGTACACCTTAAGAGGTCCGGTCTTATGACCTCACCCATCGAATAGGGAAGAGGTTCCCTAGAAGGGTTGGGTCCCTAGCTTGGGTCCGGAGGGCGTAACGTCCGTCTAAGAAATGGTCGACTCTGTGTTCCCTTCGTTTATTCTCATTTTAAATTTGTATATAAATCCTATTTTATGTAAAGAAATCTCGAAGCAAAGAAAATTGACATATTAAGAAACGATCCCCGACAAGACACTTGACGTCACACACACACACACACACACACACACACACCACACCACACCACGCGAGTCAACACAGACTCAGAAACACTGAGGTATCTGAGATCGAGTGGTCCAAGAGGTCCGTCACACACACACACACACACACACAATCCCCGACAAGACACTTGACGTCACACACACACACACACACACACNAAGCAAAGAAAATTGACATATTAAGAAACGATCCCCGACAAGACACTTGACGTCACACACACACACACACACACACACACACACACACACACACACACCACACCACACCACACGAGTCAACACAGACTCAGAAACACTGAGGTATCTGAGATCGAGTGGTCCAAGAGGTCCGTCACACACACACACACACACACACACACACACACAATCCCCGACAAGACACTTGACGTCACACATACACACACACACACACACACCATACCACACCACACCACACGAGTCAGTACAGACTGAGAAACACTGAGGTATCTGAGATCGAGTGGTCCAAGAGGTCCGCTCAACGGTAAAGGAGGGGATCTCCTAGAAGGACTGGATCCTAGGGACCCAAACTAGGTTTGGACGTAGAGAAAGCAGAGGATGAAGTGTCCGTCTAAGAAATGGTGACTCGGTGGCCCCTTCGGACCCGTAACGTCTTACACATCGTATGGGGACCGGGAGATGGGCGATCTACGGTCGTCGTTGAGGGTACGACGCTGTTGGTTTTTGTAGAGGTCTATAAAAGTTTACAGGGGACCCCTCGTTTTGACGGGGACCGACTCCCGTATCGACACTTCTGACTTCACAAACACCTCCCTAGACAGGGTCGTACGTTTGTAGATCCAAGTTTTTTCGTGTGACTAAGTTACCGTTTCTGTCACTGCTCTGAAGTGTAACTCTTTCTTTATTAGATTCACTGCAGTGTATACCTGTGTGTTCTCTTTGACGTCGTCACCGATGTAGAGGAAAGGTATAAATACTTATAGTATCAGACTTCAGAACTTATTCTTTTTCAATGTCCTCGACCGTTCTTTCTTGTTAATAAAAAAAATTAGTAAAGTCAACTATAAAAACACCTGAAGTAACTGACACTATGATTACGTTCTCATGACCTCACTTATTGGTAAGGGAAGAGGTTCCCTATAAGGGTTGGGTCCCTAGTTTGGGGCCACAGGACGTAACGTCCGTCTAAGAAATAGTAGACTTGGTGGTCCCTTCGGGGTTTATAGTCGAAGTCCTGGTCGTATACGTGATCGTGACTCTCTTCGACCCTAGACCCCGGAAAACGACGTTATGACCGTGGACCTGTTTGTAGAGGAGTTCGTTGTTTTACGTCGCTTTGATAGTACCTGATTTTCATTGACCTACGCACGTGTCAACTCCGTTTAATACCTGTTATTCTATGTTTTTACATGGTTTTTCGGTTAACGGAGAAGACTTCTCGACCCTCGTTTTAGTCCCATGACACGTACCGGTGATGTGAGTTGTGGTGGTTTCCCTACCGTTTGGTGGATTCGGTTGGGAGACCGGACTGGAGACCTGTATAGGGATGAAAGTGGGGTGTATTCGTTAGTCGACGAGGGGAGTCACTCATTCACTCGTTCCCTTGGATAATGAACAAGAACAAGGAGGGACAACGTCGTCCCAGGGACTATTTCGGAACGGACTTAAAAGACAGACCAGAGACTAGTTAAAGATAACTAATTCCTCTGTTTCTTAGGACCAACCATTGTCATGGTTGCTGTCGAGCAGTGTTGTGACCTGGGTTCTTAAAGATTAGGTCCACCTCTATATTCACTGTCCCACTTACTAATCCACGAAATATGTCTTGTCAGACTGGGTGACTTGGTCGTGTGTCTGTGGGACGGGAAAAGGAGGTGGACCGTCTTCGGTTTGTGGGACGTAGGTAAAAGATAGAAAATATATGTCTGGAAGGAGTTGTTACCCAAAAATAGAAGTGTTTGGGTAGTATTCAACTTTATGGGAGTCAGCTTTTACGTAAAAGAAGTCATTGGATGACTTGTAATTCGTAGTGGTTGGAACACACGAGTCTTGTGAATGTAATCGGTTGTCAACCTGCTTTAATAGATTGTATTCCGGATAAAATGTTAGTCCACAACTTATAAAACGTAGTAAATGACTTATGACATGATTTTCACTTTTTGTCTTATCAACATACTCAAGTCTTCCCAACACTCGTATAGTTAGCAAATCGGAGCACTACCCCACCGACGGACCCACGACACCCACACCGTCGATTGGTAGTAGTGGTCTATCATGGTATGACGCATAGCGATCGGGGCCTTTTCCGGTTTTAGGCGTTAAGGTTCACACCAAAGACAACTGCCACATAGCGAAAGTGTGGTAACATTTCGGTTTTACAGTAATTCACCTTTGTAGACATAAAGAGGGAGACCCAGTGACCAACGGAGACAAAACCCGAGTTGGTGTACAAAACCTTTCGAGTTCTGGTGGAAGCGACGTCAGAGATGAAGGATCAAATCCTACTTCTAAAACGTTGACAAGGATTACCAAGATAGTAAGTGATCCCGTCGAATCAACCGAACTCATAGACTGTAGAAAAATGGGTTATTAAAGGATGGATGGTGGGACGGACACAATTGAAAGACAGTCGGTCTTTTGTCTCGGGTTCAATACTCCGTATTGTATTCTCTCAAATAAAACGAGAGTACTAATGACAGTGTGTGTCCTTCGAGTCAAAGATTTAAGATCCTAAATACTATTACTAGATCGTGTTATTATATTCTTTTGTCTGACGATGGAAAACTGTAAGTGGTAAGATAATTTTTTTTTGAACTTTTAAATTTTTTAGGTAATGAAAAGAATGGTGCCTCAGAGAGTCTCCTCCGTATTACCATATTATAACGTAGTATTTACTATGACGAGTGTAATATTGTTAAAGTCTCATTGTCTTTTGTATTTGTTTGGATGAACACGACCCCTTAAAGGTGACCGAGTCTTCCGAATATCTTCAAGGCAGGTTAAACCATGTACCTATTGAAAAAATTCTAGGACTTTCATATATATAAAATTTAGACACAATTTGTAGACAGATATTGTCATATGAAGATTCAAACGTGGGTACGACTTTATTTTTGATCATCTTTTCGGGTCTTGAGAATAACAATATTACGACTTTCCAATCGATGACATATATGGATACTCCCATATATGTTCTTGATAGTGAGGTATAAACCCTTACTGTGTTAACTTTTATCAAGATAAGACCCAAATTGACGTTTTCCTTCACCAGGGAATCGTCTAGACTGCCACTGCCATTGTAGGACCAACGACACCGACTCCGCTCTTTTCGGTACAGGTGTCCGAGAAGACCGGGGCAAGAATAAAACTTTACTCTTCCAGCAAAGGAAAAAGAAAGAAAGAAAAACATATCCATTAAATGTTACAACATAGCCAAAGTCACATGTTGTTTCACTAAGTCAATATATACATATAAGGAAAAACCTATGAAAGGGGAATATCCAATAATGTTCTATAACATATATCAAGGGGCACGATAAGTCATCCAGGATCAACGAATAAAATATATGTCATAACACATATACAATTAGGGTTTAAGGATTAAATGGAGATTGAGGGGTAGGGGAACCCATTGGTATTCAAATAAAAGACAGACACTCGGATAAAGACAAAACATTTATTCAAGTCACTATAGTAAAAAATTTAAGATGTATGTTCACTATAGTATACTATAAACAGAAAGAGACCGAATGAAGTTACTCATACTAGTAGAGATCCAGGTAGGTATAACGACGTTTGCCGTAATAAAGTAAGAAAAATTCTGACTTATCAT
The DNA here is from genome assembly GCA_006410555.1 of Capra ibex. NCBI lineage: Eukaryota > Metazoa > Chordata > Mammalia > Artiodactyla > Bovidae > Capra > Capra ibex. The sequence goes on along the minus strand of SJYO01033645.1, from coordinate 50,008,625 downwards.
AAGGTGACGTATGTACATGTGTAGAAGAAATAGGTAAGTAGACGACTGCCTGTAAATGTAACGAAGGTACAGAACCGACAACATTTATCACGACGATACTTGTGACTCCACGTGCATAGAAAAACTTAATCTCAAGAATGATCCATATATGGTCTTCACCCTAGCGGCCTAGTATGTCATCAGATAAAAATCAAAAAATTCCTTGGAGGTATGACAAGAGGCGTCATAGACGTGGTTAAATGTAAGGACTCCTCAAACAAAGATTACTTAGATAAGGCCGAGGAGCGACGATGGTTTACTGTTCCGACGGAGAAGTCGCTGATTGAGACCGACGAAAACCTTACACTGTGTAATGATAGACTTCGACGGGACACGTAACCCCTTTACCTTCTCAAAATTCAGACTTTTTGTCTCCAAGGTCAACACACGAAAAACCGATGGGTGTCGGTGGACTCGGAGTCAGAGGAATAGACATTTTACCCCTCAAATTAGTATGGACGGAGTCCCGTTGACTCATTTCTAGTTCCTTTGAGATCGTGGTCTCTTTCTCGAGATAGTGATGTTTCGTGGAAGGTTTACAGTCGACTGAATTTTGTTAGTCCTGCCGTGTACGTTTTTACCTAAGAGTTCTCGCAAAAAATGTCACGACTCGACTCTGGGTCTATTCTAACCTTCTGTGAACGGATCTGAAGACTGATCTTAATCCTTAGTCACATAGACACACTACCTTTAAGCAGATACACAAGATGAGTCATTTGGGTTTGAGGAGAGTAGGACAGGTCTCGTTTTTTGAATCCAAAAATTGTATAGTGGGATCACTAGGTGTGGTTGTCGTACCTTTTGTCCCCAAGAGTTCGAAGACTCGAGGGTAGACCCTTCGAACGGTTTTTATACCTAAAAAGTCCGGGGTGAGTGTTTTAACACAAGTGATCCAGGTCACTCCCCGATCCCTTGGACGTAAAACAGTTCGACGTGGATTGTGGGTTCGACTGCGACTTCGTTCACTAGGAGTCCAGTCAGACTTCTTGTGACTTTTCGAATCACTGTTGGAAGGAGACAGGGGTCCCTGTTCACCCCTTTCCTTCCCCAGACTTTCGTAACTTTCGTCTGCCACTACTGGAAAGTGTGGATTTTGTTTAGTCGGTCCTCTTTTCGGTGAGGAAGTCAAATGACTGGGTCAAAGATTCAGACCCCTACCTCCGACCCTCACCCATGTCCTTTTCCCGTTTCCGTGGACGGGCCAGGGGCTCTGTAGTGTTGGGAACTCCGGGAACAGAGTTGTGTCTACTGTGACTTATTACTGTCTCCACGGTCAAGTTCCGACACTACCCGACACCACTCATAATGACGTCATTATGTGTCTTCATGTGTCTTTTGACGGGACTTCTCCTGTAACGACGACCGTGTGGTGGATGTTTTAACGTTTATGAAAATTATGGGTCCGAGATGCGCCTTTCCGTAGTAACCGGATTTAATTTAAGTGTAACCTCCGTGAAATGAAAAACTTCTACTATAACTTCTGGACCTACGTGTGTCCTCTTGAACGGCCGTCGAGAGAGCAGTCTCACTATCAGTAGAAATATCAGAACGGAGAAACCCAAAGTGAACTGTTGAGGCACTGGACCTTTTTCTTCATGAATTTTACCTGAGATATCGAATAGGAGGTTACGTGTCTTACACCGAGACGATTTCGGCAGTTTTGAAGTGTTCGAGATGGTTTTTGTTTCGACGTCGACAATCACTACCCTCACTATTAGATTAGTAGCCCAATCCAAACCTTCCAAAAAAGGAGACATAAAACGATTAGGGTCTTTTCGTTGTGTAGAGAGGCCAGAGTCTAAAGAATTAACTCTTAGTTTTGGCCTGAGTTCCAAGTTTCTAAGTTAGGTTTCTCTTAAGTCCTTATCCCAAGAACTGGAAAACCCCCCTTCCCCTCCATGTCCTTTTGTCCAGTGTTGGATGAAACTCTCAGACTACTTTCAATGTCTGTAAGAGGGTTCTTTTACAGTGCATAAACTTATGGTGTCGTTCCGTATAGTACATGGGTAAATATCCTCAAGTGCCTACGGGTTTTCGGATGATTATTTCACAGGACGGGTAGAACCCCTAAGGGGGTACTGAGTCGTCATTCCTTAGATGGACGTTACGTCCTCTACGACCTCTGCACACAAACTAGGGACCCAGTCCTTCTGGGGGACCTCATCCTTTACCGTTGGGTGAGGTCATAAGAATGGACCTCTTGTGGTACCTGTCTTCTCGGACCTTCCGATACCAGGTACACCAGTGTTTCTCAGTCTGTACTGACTCCTACGTACGTACAACGTGCAACGGGTGAAACTCAAGTACCTAAAGTCTTTCTTCGGAGAGTTTTCAAGTAAATTTTTTTTTTGGTTTTTGGTTTTTTGTTGTCTCGTCTCCTTTTCTTTCGTTTCCTATCTCTTGTCTGGTATCCCTTTCATTCACACCTTTCTCTCTTCTTTTGGCACTGTCAAATCTGTCCTTTAGACTAAAGTAAAAATTTTCCGGATCTCTTTCGGGATCTCGAGATTATTAGGCCTTGGTGTACGATTGTCATATCACTTACGTACTTACCCAGAAATATGGTCCACGGATTGATTTACATTTCGAGGAATCTGGTTCGTTCCGAGTCATCTCTAAAAAAAACCTTATTTTCTTACTTATCTAGTCGGTCCTCTTAGTTACCAGCTCCTAAAAAGTCTTCCCACTCCTTAATCTTCTCCGGTCAAGTAATCGTCCGTAAATACATAAAAGATATCACTTTCACATCAAAATTGCCGAAAGTCCGACTTGGTTCTTACATCCCGTCCCTACCTTTGTTTCTCTTTACGTGGGAAAGTGTTCACTACTCTATGAAGTGACTTCACAAAGAACGGAGTCCATTTTGACATGTTTTCAGACCCTGAAGGGACCACCAGGTCACTAATTCTTAGACGGACATGCACCTTCCTGTTCTACTAGAAGTTACTATCATTATGGGAACTTTATACAGTAAATTCATACTCTGATATGATCGTCCGATAGTTGTAGACAGTACCCTGTTTTATAACTCCCTGGTTATTCCTGAATCCTACTTACTTTTACAAAGATTTAAATATCTAGGTCTAAAATGCACAAGAATTTAGATTAGTATACCATATTAAAATTTTAAGGTATAAGTCTACTTTATTTGTGAGTCCCTCGAGGATATTTAGGATCTTAAAGTACTTGGCTATTTCCGAGGTTCTCACAAGTCTTTTCGTGAAGAACTCCTTTAAGTGTTTCCAAGTGTCCCTTAGATCTTTAAATGTAAATACGAGATCGAACAGTAGGACAAGTTCTACGACTTGATTTTACTAATTTGAAAGGTTCCCTCTCTTCGTAGTTCAAAATTAAGTTATGAGACGAAATCAAAAAGTATGTCTTTGACCAAGAAAAAGAAACATTATTAAAATGATAACGGAATCTTGTTTCGTATACTATTTTTGGAGTTATAAACATAAAACTAAAATCCTGATTTTTACCCTTCCATATTTTTTTATCTATACTTAGTACGTTAACGGTATAGGTTTCCAGTATTGGTAAGTTTTTATAGGAATTCTAACTATATGCGTACACAGGAGTCAACGAAGTCGGTACAGGTTGGGTAACGCTGGGATACCTGATATCGGACAGTCCGAGGAGACAGGTACCCCAAGAGATCCGTTCTTATGACCTCACCCAACGGTACGGGAGGAGGTCTTCTAGAAGGGTTGGGTACCTACCTTGGATGTAGACGTAACATCCGTCTAAGAAAAGACGACTCGATGGTCCCGTCGGGATTCTAGCTGTAGTCAAGTCAAGTCGATCAAGTCAAGTCGGTGAGTCAGAACAGAGTGAGAAACGCTGGGGTACCTGACGTCGTGTGGTCCGGAGGGACAGGGAGTGGTTGAGGGCCTCGAACGAGTTTGAGTACAGGTAACTCGGCCACTACGGTAGGTTGGTAGAGTAGGAGACAGTAGGGAAAGAGGAGGACGGAAGTTAGAAAGGATCGTAGTCCCAGAAAAGGTTTCTCAGTCAAGAAACGTAGTCCACCGGTTTCACAACGTCAAATTCGAAGTCGTAGTCAGAAAGGTTACTTATGAGTCCTGACTAAAGGAAATCCTAACTCACCAACCTAGAGGAACGACAGGTTCCCTGAGAGTTCTCAGAAGAGGTTGTGGTGTCAAGTTTTCGTAGTTAAGAAACCGCGAGTCGAAAGAAATATCACGTTTAGAGTGTAGGTATGTACTGATGACCTTTTTGGTATCGAAACTGATCTACCTGGAAACAACCGTTTCATTACAGAGACGAAAAATTATACGACAGATTCAACCACTATCGAAAAGAAAGTTCCTCGTTCTAACTATATTCATTGACGATAAAGTATACTACCTTGTTCAGTACTTTTTACTGTCAAAATCTTAGTCCTAACCACATTTCAGTTAGGAAACCTGTCTACCTGTCTTACGTGTCCTCGCCTTTTTTTTTTCATTTAAATTTCCAGACTCCGGTGTCCCATTTGCGACAAAGAATTTGAGAACGGATAAAACCCTTTTCAAATTTTTTCTAAGGAGAGAGTTCCTGTGAAACGGAACTTTTTTTTAACAGTTTTTTCGTCATAAACATAATGTCGAGAAGAAAGATTTTACGGACTGGTCGTCGAAGAATTAATCCTTTAGTTAACGACTACTCCAGAATTAATTCTTCAGAAAACGAGAGTCCGTACCCTTATCCTTTCTTTTCCTCGCTCACTGGGTGAATAAGGTCGACAGTACTTTTAGTCGATTGGAGATTTTAGATATACCTCCTCATATTTATATACGTATACACACACACAAATTTTTAATTGGTATGATATGGAAAAGAAGATCGAAAACACTCTCTTTTTCCTACTGTGGTAGTTTACGAAAACGAAACAACCTCTCAAGGGACACTGATATTTCGTCTCGTTAAGAGTCGGAAGATCTAAGATATAGGCCTGATATACAGTGTACTATGACCATATCGACGGTCAGGACCCCGTGCAGATTTAATTTCTCTAAACACTGGTCAAAGTGTCCATAAGGTGACCTTGGACTTCTTTTGTTTATCTTTTATAAAAAATTACTTTTTTTTACGTAGTACAAGTATAATTAGCACCGTAAGTTTTTAAATTCACGTATACGTATTAACGATGACCTTTCGTTCCTGAAAACAAGTCACTATGCTTCATTCGAACTCATTGGTCGTCGGACTATTGGAATGTACGTACGTACGATTCAGTGAAGTCACCACAGACTGAGAAACCCTAGGATACCTGACATCGGGTGGTCCGAGGAGACAGGTACCCTAAGAGGTCCGTTCTTATGACCTCACCCAACGGTACGGGAGGAGGTCCCCTAGAAGGGTTGGGTTCCTACCTTGGTTACAGAGTACAAGGGACGTAGTCATCCGTCTAAGAAATGGNTTTATCTTTTATAAAAAATTACTTTTTTTTTCGTAGTACAAGTATAATTAGCACCGTAAGTTTTTAAATACACGTATACGTATTAACGATGACCTTTCGTTCCTGAAAACAAGTCACTATGCTTCATTCGAACTCATTGGTCGTCGGACTATTGGGATGTACGTACGTACCATTCAGTGAAGTCAGCACAGACTGAGAGACCCTAGGATACCTGACATCGGGTGGTCCGAGGAGACAGGTACCCTAAGAGGTCCGTTCTTATGACCTTACCCAACGGTACGGGAGGAGGTCCCCTAGAAGGGTTGGGTTCCTACCTTGGTTACAGAGTACAAGGGACGTAGTCATCCGTCTAAGAAATGGTGATCTCGGTGGACCTTTCGTCTCAGGATGTTTGTTTTCCTAGTGTGACCGTTTCGTCCGGAGTATTCTTGGTTTCTCGTCCTTCACTGGAACAAACCCCTCTTCTCTTTGTAGACTTAAGTTGATGGGATCTTGAGAAAGGTTTCTGACGGAAGGGCGACTAAGACACGTTAAGTTTAGTAAGTTCACTTTTAAAACATTGACTCGTTCTGGGGTACCCCGGAAGGACCCTGTCTGGGAAGAAGGTAATAGCAGACGAAAACGAGGATTCATGGATCTATTATCATAGATCACGTGTAAAGGACTTGACAAAATGTCTACGATTTTCACTAGTACATCGAAGATCTGAATGACCGTGGATTCCTAATTATCCCGAAGGGTCCACCGAGTCACCATTTCTTAGGTGGACGGTTGCGTCCCCTGTACTCAAATTAGGGACCCAGTGTTTCTAGGGGACGAGGTCTTAAGAACGGGCCTTTTCGGGTACCTGTCTCCTCGGACCGACCGATATCTAGTACCCCAACGTTTCTCAGCCTGTGACTCGCTGACTCGTATGTGTGTGTGGTCCTTCAAACCCGAAAGACTCGTAATCGACAGGATCTGAGGAACAAGTCACGGAGTATTATTTGTGACGTGAAAGGGATTGGCGTTGGACCACACAGTCGTCTAACTGATGACGCGCACCCACTCCCCTGGGTAAACCAAACTATTCAAAGTCTACGACGAGAATTTAATATCCCGAAGGGACTATCGATTCGACCATTTCTTAGACGGACGTTACGTCCTCTGGACCCAAGTTAGGGACCCAACCTTTCTAGGGGACCTCTTCCCTTTCCGATGGGTAAGGTCATAAGACCGGACCTCTTAAGGTACCTGACACATTAGTTACCTAGGAACATGTCACGGAGTGTTATTTGTGACGTTAAAGGAAGTGATGTTGTCACACAGTCATCTGACTGAAATGATGTGCACCCACTCCCCTGGGTGAACCAGACTATTGTCGAAATCTACGACGAGAGTCTAATCTTTCTTTGAGAGGTCAAAAATGGTACTTATATCGGGGGGTGGGGTAAGAGAACCTTTAAGTCTATTATTTTTCAAGTGGTATAAAGTCCTTTATAACTTTGTGATGTCAGTCACCAGTCTACCGAGACATTCGGGGTCTCTTCCTTGTCTTCTTCTTTAAAGTGTAGAAGGGACACACTCTTGTCTGTCCTGAGACCCGAAGACAAAAAACGTCCGTATCCTTCCGGTACACTCGAAGGGCCTTGAGGTCCGGGATGTCTTGAAGATAAGTGGAGGAGTTTTAGATCTCCTGTCCCTGAAGGGACCCAGTCACCGTCTAAGGTCCAGGGTTACGTCCCATGGACCCAAGGTAGGGGCCAGTCCCTTGGTCTAGGGTGTGTGACGTTGGTTCTCAAATCTTCCACTTCCACTTCCACTTCAGCGAGTCAACACAGCCTGAGAAACGCTGGGGTACCTGACATTGGATGATCCGAAGAGGCAGGTATCCTAAGACGTCCGTTCTTATGACCTCACCTAACGGTAAAGGAAGAGGTCCCCTAGAAGGGCGGGGTCCCTAGCTTGGGCCCAGAGGGCGTAACCTCCGTCTACGAAATTGGAGACTCGGTGGTCCCTTCGGTACTCAAATCTTCAGTGTGGGTTTCTAGGACTTACGTCGTTACTTCTGTGGGTCGTGTCGGCTTCTTATTTATGTGTAAAATTTTTAACAAAATTTTTTGAGATGTCCTGTTTAAGTCTCTACCGGCACTGTGTCACCAGACACGGGTCCTACGACATTTGAGGTGGTCCTGTCTGAGATCCTCCCGTGTTTCCTTTATGAGAGTGGAGAGGAGGCTTCTTGATAGGTCACAAAGCGGATTGTTCTGTCTTAATGGTTTGTCAGTGACAAAACGTAAAGAGTACCTCCTTCACCTTTGTACTCGGGACTCCAGTACTCCTATTTTCTCATAGGACACATGGAATCCTTTATAAGGGAGTCAAAACTGTACACATAACTGACTTTTTATTGTGTGTTGAATTTTCTACTCTTAATACAAAATAAGTCACCCGTTTTGACTCCCGAATTCGAACCCTATGTCGTAGAGTCTCTTGAGGACTCTCAGACGGACATTCCTCCGTTCCCTTCTCGGTCTATCCTCAAAAATGTTGTTTCTGGTCCCTCAGCCTTCGAGATTTCTACTAACATTAATTTCGGTCTGTAGGACACAATTACTGAAATCGTGGAAAGATACATACTTTCACTGTCACAATCAGTGAGTCAGTACAGGTCGAGAAACACTTGGGGCATTCGGTGGGGTCGAGGAGACAGGTACCTTAAGAGGTCCATTCTTGTGACCTCACCCAACAACGGCAAGGGAAGAGGTCCCCTAGAAGGACTGAATCCCTAGTTTGGACCCAACGGACGTAACGTCTACCTAAGAAAGATGTACCCTTCTACGTTTCCAGTCCCAAGTGACTTTAGTAAAGAAACGGTACGTGGAGTCGATGTCCCCGGTCATAGGATAAGAAAGGGTGGGGTTCAGAGGAATCCCATGTAACAACCTCTCACCGACGTCATTGACTCCCGAATCGTCACCCGTCGGAGTAGGAATTACATTTAATTGTTGTAGGAATTAAATGACTATGTCATCCGTTACGAAAAAAAGTAACTGTACACATTTATGGGTCATCCTTGTTCCTTAGTAACACGACAAAATAAGTTTCCTTTCGAAAAAACAGTGACAGGAGGGTTTCCGGTACGGTTGTATAAAATCGACGAGGATAATTACCTGTTTCTCTTCAGTAGATGTTACAGGCTCACCCGTTCGTTGGGAAACTCTACTGAATTGGTTCACACAAGTTTGACATTCGGACAGAGTAATCACGAGGTCAATACTTTTATTCACTCCGTTTCGTAGTGTAAAGTATCTTTCTGATCCTATGTTGTCTTATCTAGGTTCTCGGGACGGTGACCTTCCCGTTGTGACGGCGTACTTTGAAACAAAGTTAACGCACATACTACCTATTCCTAAATAGATGAATACAGACAACGTACCAAACTTTCTCAAACGTTTTCTGACTAGACGTCCGAAAGACGTAGTGACTCAGAAAAAAACCTCCCTTAATGTTTCAGAAAACTCCTAGGATATTTTTGTCATCCGGATGAAAAGGTTTTTATGTGTATTTTAAAATCCAACGTTAAAGTTCCCATTTGGATCTTAGTAGCATTTCTTAAGGGGTTTGTCCGATGTAAAAAGAAAAATCTCGAATTCAGGTCTTTCCAATAAAAAGGGGTATATTCTTTTTCAATTCTTTCCCTGTTTCGTAGAAACGTCCGGGGATGGAGTCTCCATTCCTCTTTTACAAAAGTTACATACTTTACATCAAAATGTCTTTTACAGTAAGAAGGCTAATTATTTGCTCTATTAATTCCGATTTTGCTCACAGATCTATTACAAAAACAAACCAAACCCAAAAAACGGAAAGAAAAAGATATCAATAAAAATTAACTAACTACTGACGAAAGGTTATAACCAAACTAAAGACAGTATGTAGTTGTACTTAATTGGCATCCATATGTATACAGGGGAGGGAGGATTTGGAAGGACGGTGGGAATCTATTACAAAATTTATATCGTCTACAAGTTATGTATAGAAACTTCAGTTCTATACTTAAATAAAATCTAGACCTTTAATTTTAAGGAATCCGTTCTAAACCATTATAATTTTTCTTTCTTTCCACTCATTGTACTTCTCACTCATGGACAAAACGTCAGAGAGTGTACCCAGTCAAAGAGGGACCATGTCTGTCTGTTTAGGTACTGTAGAGCAGACTGAAAGGGTGGAGAAAGGAACCTCCATGTAGGTCTTAGTGAGCTTCTATATGGTGGACGTAGATTTTATACTTCTTTTGTGGTATTGTAGAGTATAAAGTACGATCACTATGACGAATGTTGATAATATATTTTTCACGTAGATCTTGGTTTTGAGTCTAAAAACACCGAAAATTATTTTGACTGGCTATAACGACTTTTGTTACCCCTTACATGTCTTCAGACGTCGGACTTTTAACTTTTAACACTTCCTTCGTACCATACAAAAGAATTCTTATTGTCTGGGACCCAATCAGGGTGGAGTATATTGTATACCCCGACAAGACTAAGAGGAGAACTGATTCCTCCTCCGAGAGAGAGGGATGTAAGACGAGGTACGGGTGACTACCTCCCAACCAGAGGGAGGACATCGAGAACATATTGTGGACTTCTTAATGTTTAATTCTGGCAGGTGTAGTTGAAGACGTGTCTAACTCCGACTTTTAGAGGGTTGAAAGGGTTGGTGTCCTTCTCTTTACGGGTCTCCGACAGTAGTCAAAAATACGATCTCGTAAGGAGACTCTTACTTTCAGTCGTGAAGTGGAACCCCGTACAGTCACAAAATCCTAGATCTTTTGTACTTTAACTTCAGATAAAGGTCTACTTATAAAGGAAACAATTTGTTCATATCGCTATGGCTAAAACCTATATTGAAACTGTGAAACTTCTATTATACTTTTATATTTAAAATGTAGTGTTTTAATAATGATGTTTCATTGTACTGATAATTATATGTTTAGAGAAAGGAAACTATATCAGTACTATACGTTGATGGGGTTTCCCGTGATGGGTGAGTAGGTTTTGACGACAGGTATGGGAAAAGTCACCTCAGCCTCAGAAGATCCTTTTATTGCATTAAATAAAGTAAAAATTTTTAAACTAATAAGAACGATTAATAGGTATATTGAATGACAAGTTTATGACAGACCACCAAAGATTTTTAAGTCGGATGGTGTCTACGACCCTTTCTGACTTCCGTCCTCCTCTACCAACCTACCATAGTGGTTGAGCTACCTGTCCTCAGACTCGTTCGAGGCCCTCAACCACTACCTGTCCCTTCGGACCGTACGACATCGGGTACCCCAGCGTTTCTCAGCCTGTACTGACTCACTGACTTGACTATCTTACCATCAACGGTCTCAGACCACTTTTAGCAAGTCAGCACAGGCTGAGAAACACTGGGGTACTTGATATGTCAGGGACCTTAAGAGGTCCGGTCTCATGACCTTACCCATCGGAAAGGGAAGAGGTCCCTTAGAAGGGTTGGGTCCCTAGTTTGGGTCCAGAGGACGTAACGTCCGCCTAAGAAATGGTTGACTCGATAGTCCCTTCTGGTGGTCTCAAACCCCCCTCCCCGTTTACCTCTTTATAACAATTTAAACATGTTTCAAAGTTAAAACGTTCTCGTCTTTCCAAGGTCTCTACCTATTACCGTTACCAACGTGTTGTCCCCCTTATAACAATTACGGTGACCTGACACGTGAAGTTGTAACAATTTTGCCAGTTAAAATGTAAGGTGTATAAAATGGTGTTAAAAATTTTGATTTTTATAAGTCAGATGGGAGTTGCCTACTTGTCAAAGGTAGTGAACGATCAGTGTTCCTACACGTCGTCTACACCTTTCTTTAAGAGTTTTTTTTTTCGACCTTATTGTGAACGTATTACCGTTGTCCCGACCTTAATGCTCTGGTATGTAAATGTAACAGATTCAGTGAACCAGACGTCATGAGATAGTGTCGCCGGGACCCTTTGATCGGGTAACCCGTCGGTTGAGCGTGACACACGATACCCGATAAATCGCATCGTACAGCTGTCCATAGAACTCCAGTTTAGACCTAAACGTCCCTTCTCCTGATGGTAGTTTACCACTACAGATGGTGTCCACCCTTTCCTTCTGTCTTACCCTTTGTCCGTACGGTCCAAAGATGGTAGAGACGTTCCGTTGTCATAGCTGTAAACATACAGTATTTCATAAAAATTTCTAAAAAAAAGGTTTAAATAAGTCATTCTTTGTCTTTCTTTAGTCTTTTTGAGCGAAGGATTACAGACCCCCAAGGGTCGACGGCTTGTGATAGTCCTTTAAGTCACCGTCTGAGACACAAACCTCCAGAGTTTCTTTGTTGTTTGTGTCTCCCTACGAAGTTCCTTTCCTTCTGTCCTACGAGTTCTTCGCTTAGACGACGAGTTTCCGAACCAACTCAGTGAGGATAAGGTAAGTCTACCCTACCTTGACTTACCTTGTCTGCCTCGACGTGAATGTAAAGACACTTTAGGACGAACAAGAGCGTGTCAGTGACGATCTCCTACGAAGTAATAGTTAATCGCGTTATCTACCTCCGACTTTACTCATTTCTATAAACCAGTCTCAATTCTATAATTCAGTATTTGATTTTGGAATCGTGCTCTACTCTTACTCTTACCGTAGTACAGGATACAGTGATCTCATGGTACTCGATCCTTTTCTTTTACAAACGTCCATTCTACGAACTCTCTCCTCGTTTCTGACGGGTAAAATCTTTTCTTCTATTTCGTCTCGGTGTCAAAAGGGGTAAGTAATTAGAAACTAAAGTTACGATTGGAACTCGGTCTCCGGAAATCGGAGGTCTCCGTTTCCACACTCGGAACGTGGGTTTTCACTTCAACGAGTCAACACAGGCTGAGAAACCCTGGGGTGCCTGACATCGGATGGTCCGAGGAGACAGGTACCCTAAAAGGTCCGTCCTTATAACCTCACCCAACCTAAAGGAAGAGGTTCTTCCAGTAGTTTACCTTCCTCCATGTCCACCAGTGTTCGAAGGACCACTGTCTACTACTTCTTAAACGGACGTTACGTCCTCTGTGTCCAAGTTAGGGACCTCTTCCTTGACCGTTGGGTGAGGCCACGAGAACGGACCTCTTTAGGTACCTGTCTCCTCGGACGACCCGATATCAGGTACCCTAGCGTGTCCCGACCTGTGTTGACTTCGTTGATTGTGTGTGTGTCTACTAGTTTCTGGAGTGTGAAGACATCGGGAGTCTGTATCCCTGAGACTACACTTGTTCAAACATCGTTCTTTTATTTGACTCGGGTCTCCTAGACCCGGTGGTCAGACTACTACTGTGAGGACTTTTTTTGACCAGGTTTTGATCAAGTGTTTTGTCTACCTCTTGGTAATTATAAAAGAGAAATGTCATTAAGAGACAACTTCTTCCATATTTAGTCAGATGAAAAATTTTTTTTCCCTTTTTAGTTGTCTTCTGGAGAAATACTTTCATTTCCGTATTATTTCTGTATGATGAGTGTGTCGTGAAGACCAGATTCTACAATGAGGTTTATGATTCAAAAACGATTCATAACGAGGTTTATAATTCACATTGTAGTGAGTCTTTAACGTCTATACGAAGAGTTAAGTTGGTTCGACGGATTCAAATTATTCTTCGGGATACGTGTCACCGACTAAGATTTAAAAAATTTTTAAATAATAATAATAGTAATAATAAAATGAAATGTTATAACATAACCAAAACGGTATGTAGTTGTACTTAGGTGGTGCCTACATGTGCACAAGGGTTAGGACTTGTGGGGAGGGTGGAGGGAGGGACATGGTAGGGAGACCCAGTAGGGTCACGTGGTCGGTAAACACAAACTTTAATAAAGAAAAAATATATTTAATCCCTCTACCCAGTATAATTCAATGTATGGTTTATTATCATGAAAATTTCCATGTCAGAAAAAGTGGTCCTCGGAACGTTTGCTTATTTCATTAATTTTGAGTCCTTTGTCTTTTCTCACTAGGTGAGCGGAGGGTGAAAGTCAGGAAAAGTCGCCGGTTTTGTAGATGTAATTATAGTATGAGCCTATTCGAAGGGTTGCCTTTTATGTATATGTACATATACTCTTTGGGACCTTTCTGAGTTTCAACTTTCTCTTCTCTTCTCTTCAGCGACGAAAGATCGTTTCTCCCTTTCTCTACCCGTCTCTTTCCGTCACAGGTGCCTCCTCGCCTCCCTCCCTTTGTCGAGTCGACCTCCGGGGGCCCGTGCGGGGTGGAGGCACCGCTGCCCCGAGGCCCGGTACGGGGCACGGGAGGGCGCCCGCGCCGGCGAGTACAGGGGCGCCTCGGGTCTCCGTCGGTTCAGAGGCACTCCCACGAAGAAGTGGCCGCAGGTCTGTCGTGTCGTGGTTGTCCCCGCCTCCCCCACCTAGATCCGTCTTAGCGTCGGCCCCGAGGGCGCACCCACCTCGGCCGCGGGTCTCCTCCGCCCCTCGCGCACCCGGCCTTCCCCACCCTCTAACGTCGGTCTGAAAAGAAACGTAGACGGCGACCCAGTACCTTTTTCGTTCTCTCAAGGTCTTTTTGTAGATAAAGACGAAATAACTGATACGGTTTCGGAAACTGAGACACCTAGTGTTATTTGACATCTTTTAAGACTTTCTCTACCCTGATGGTCTGGTGGATTGAACGGAGAACTCTTTAGACATACGTCCGGTCCTTCGTTGTCAATCTTGACCTGTACCTTGTTGTCTGACCAAGGTTTATCCTTTTCCTCATGCAGTTCCGACATATAACAGTGGGACGAATAAATTGAAGATACGTCTCATGTAGTACTCTTTGTGACCTGACCTTNTTAGTTCTAACGGCCCTCTTTATAGTTATTGGAGTCTATACGTCTACTATGGTGGGAATACCGTCTTTCACTTCTCCTCGAGTTTTCGGAGAACTACTTTCACTTTCTCCTCTCACTTTTTCAACCGAATTTCGAGTTGTAAGTCTTTTGCTTCTAGTACCGTAGGCCAGGGTAGTGAGGTACCCTTTATCTCCTTTGTCACAGTCTGCAATAAAACCCCCCGAGGTTTTAGTGACGTCTACCACTAACGTCGGTACTTTAATTTTCTGCGAATGAGGAACCTTCTTTTCAATACTGGTTGGATTTATCGTATAACTTTTCGTCTCTGTAATGAAACGACTGATTCCAGGCACATCAGTTCCGATACCAAAAAGGTCACCAGTACATACCTACACTCTCAACCTGACACTTCTTCCGACTCACGGCTTCTTAACTACGAAAACTTGACACCACAACCTCTTCTGAGAACTCTCAGGGAACCTGATGTTCCTCTAGGTTGGTCAGGTAAGACTTCCTCTAGTCGGGACCCTAAAGAAACCTTCCTTACTACGATTTCGACTTTAACGTCATGAAACCGGTGGAGTAAGCTTCTCAACTGAGTAAGCTTCTCAACTGAGTAACCTTTTCTGAAACTACGACCCTCCCTAACCCCCGTCCTCGCCCCCTGCTGTCTCCTACTCTACCGACCTACCGTAGTGCCTGAGCTACCTGCACTCAGAACTCACTTGAGGCCCTCAATCACTACCGGTCCCTCCGGACCGCACGACACCAAGTACCCCAGCGGTTCTCAGTCTGTGCTGACTCGCTGACTTGACTTGACTTGACGGGGAGGAGTTTAAATAGGTCGAAAGATCAAAAACGGGTAGTCTACACATATATTCCAACGTAGTGTGAAAAAACAGACACAATGGACGAGTGAAGACAAGGACGAAGAACTAAAGAAACTTATAAAGTACAGTCACAACAAAGACTCTTCATAGACTAATCGGATGACCCCGTAACCCTCTTAAGTAAATTTTAATTTAATTATCTTTTTACACGTCCTTACGAAATTTTTTTTTTTCCCATCGGTAGAGAAGTGGATACACTATCTACACTCCCAAAAGACAATAACAAGACACTTAACAGACAAATATAGGAACCGACAAAATTTAACATGAAGAGTACAAAAAGAACAGTAAACTTTCTGAAAAAAAGTATTGTATCGTTTATGGATGAGAACTAAATAGTGAACAATTAAAATTGATACTGCAAGAAATAGATTAGTTCAGAATTAAAGCTACATCAGTTTAGATGATTACAAAAGTCCAAAAGAACTTTCTTTTAAAGGGACGGAACTTAATTGATCCTGAAGTATCCTGTAACATAAAGGGACCATCGAGGACACCATGTCCTAGACGGACGTTACGTTCTCTGGACCCAAACTGGGGACCCAACCCTTATATGGGACCTCTTCCCTTACCGTTGGGTGAGGTGATAAGAACGGACCTTTTAAGGTACCTGTCAGGTACCCCAACGTTTCTCAACCTGTACTGACTCCCTGATTGGTTGTGAAAGTGAAGAAAGTGAAAGTATACTGTAAATAATTAAAATACAAAAGATCAGTGTATTCGATGGAACATAGGAAATTCTTAAATATAAATATGTATATTTATAAATAAATATACTATACGTATGACACTCCATACCTAGATTGAAATAGAGTAATACCGTTCGACAAATGGGGACTGTAGTATATATTTTAAATACATTACCAAAGACCTCCGTAACACTTCTTTATCGTTTAAGGGTATACATAGACTTAGACTAAAACACAGAAGGTAAAGATAAGACGAATAAATATAGACGAGTCTCTTAGTTATGAAATGGGGAAATTTTCTTAAAATTACTGAAATCGTAAATGAATAAAAATAAAAAACCGGTGTGACGTACCGTACACCCTAGAATCATGGGGTTCCTCCCTAGTTGGACGTCGGGGACGTCACCTTTGTGTCCTAGAATTGGTGGTCTGGTGGTCCCTTCAGGGTCCTGAAATGGAGAAAATTAATAACAAAGAAACGACGATTCAGGGAAGTCAGCACAGGCTGAGACACGCTGGGGTATCTGCCGTAACAAAGAAATGTAATGAGGATTTTAGACCACCCCAATCAGAAATAAGAAACTATAAAAAAAACTAAGAGACTAAATAAAAAACGTTTGATATAAGAAGGTATATTCAAAATTTTATTCAAACAGTTCGAAGAAATTTTAAGGACTAATTAAAGGTCACCCGTAACATACCTTATGTATTTAATCAAACTCTTCTTGACGGTGAGAATAACACAATATAAAGAAGTAAATAAGTTCACAGAGAAATATAGGACATTATCTTAAATTGAAAAAAGTATTTTCGGAATATATAATAAATTAATACCTTTGTATCAAAATAATCATCAAACTTCGTATAGAAAAAAGTAGTACAAAAGATTAACCAATAATAATTATATCTATGTCCTATAACTAAAAACATTCAACTATAACAAATAGACTAAACGACTTGAGGAATCAAATGTATCGAACAGGAAACTAAAGTAATTCGAACGTAAATCTACTAGTACAGTAGATACTTATTACCATTAAAATAGAGTAGGGAAGAATAAGAATAAAGAAAATGAACAGAATAGTACAACCAGTTCAAAAGGACATATCAAAACTTTCACTGACACTATCGACTACAACAAAAGAAGGACTGAAATTCCTCTGACAGACTTTACAAAGGTAAGACTCAAACGGTATTTATAGTCCAAATATTAGAAAGTGTAAAATTCCTTCGAGGAGAGATTAGAATTAAAAGTTTCTAATGAAATTAGTACTTATACACATCTTGAAATAATTTATGTAGAAACCTACATAACTTTCGAACACGTCTCCAATATCTGACGAATAACATATCTACAAAATAACTTCAATAAATAAATATATAAAGTGTAGTCTTATAAGAAAATAATTCAACAGAAACCTTTGGTAATCGGGACTCCCGACCGTCACGTTCTCCATATCATCGGAACCTGTCTCTACTGGTCAGATCAGAACCGAATCACTTCGGTGACATTATTTAGACAAAAATCTTTTACTTACTCAGACTTTCAACACTTACTAGTACTTGACGTACAATTTTTTTATTCCGTCCACTTCTTGTCTTAGACCTGTTCCTTAGATGAAAACTTTTTAGACTCGAAACAACACTTATATTTTTATTAGAAATGCATTACAAAAGGTTTAACTGGTGGAGTTCATTTTAACTGAAGATAACTACACTCTTGTGATTGTCACTGTTCTTTGTGACTCTTGTGGTGTCTAGTCAAGTCAAGTCAGCGAGTCAGAACAGGCTGAGAAACGCTGGGGTACTTAACGTCGTGTGGTCCGGAGGGACAGGTAGTGGTAGAGGGTCTCAAGTGAGTCTAAGTGCAGGTAGCTCAGGCACTACGGTAGGTCGGTAGAGTAGGAGCCAGCAGGGGAAGAGGAGGACGGGGGTTAGGGAGGGTCGTAGTCTCAGAAAAGGTTACTCAGTTGAGAAGCGTACTCCGTAGACTTCATGACCTCGAAGTCGAAATCGTAGTAAGGAAGGTTTCTTTAGGGTCCCGACTAGAGGAAGTCTTACCTGACCAACCTAGAGGAGCGTCAGGTTCCCTGAGAGTTCTCAGAAGAGGTTGTGGTGTCAAGTTTTCGTAGTTAAGAAGCCGTGAGTCGGAAGAAGTGTCAGGTTGAGAGTGTAGGTATGTACTGGTGTCCTTTTTGGTATCGGAACCGATCTGTCTGAAATCAACCGTTTCATTACAGAGAGGAAAACTTATACGATAGATCCAACCAGTGTTGAAAAGAAGGTTCCTCATTCGCAGAAAATTAAAGTACCGACGTCAGTGGTAGACGTCACTAAAACCTCGGGGGTGTTTTATTTCAGACTGTGACAAAGATGACACAGGGGTAGATAAACGGTACTCCACTACCCTGGTCTACGGTACTAGAAGCAAAAGACTTACAACTCGAAATTCGGTTGAAAAAGTGAGAGGAGAAAGTGAAAGTAGTTCTCCGAAAACTCAAGGAGAAGTGAAAGACGGTATTCCCACCACAGTAGACGTATAGACTCCAATAACTATAAAGAGGACCGTTAGAACTAAGGTCGAACACGAAGAAGGTCAGGTCACAAAGAGTATAACATGAGACGTATATTCAATTTATTCGTCCCATTTTTATATGTCGGAACTGCATGAGGAAAAGGATAAACCTTGGTCAGACAACAAGGTACAGGTCAAGATTGACAACGAAGGACTGGACGTATGTCTAAAGAGTTCTCCGTCCAATCCACCAGACCATAAGGGTAGAGAAAGGCTTAAAAGGTGTCAAATAACACTAGGTGTCTCAGTTCCCGAAACCGTATCAGTTATTTCGTCTTTATCTACAAAAAGACCTTGAGAGAACGAAAAAGGTACTAGGTCGCCTACAACCGTTAAACTAGAGACCAAGGAGACGGAAAAGATTTTGGTTGAACTTGTAGTCCCTCAAGTGCCAAGTACATGACGACTTCGGACCGAACCTCTTAAAACTCGTAATGAAATGATCGTACACTCTACTCACGTTAACACGCCATCAAACTTGTAAGAAACCGTAACGGAAAGAAACCTTAACCTTACTTTTGACTGGAGAAGGTCAGGACACCGGTGACGACTCAAAAGGTTTGAACGACCGTATAACTCACGTCGTGAAAGTGTCGTAGTAGAAAGNAGTCCTAAACTTCATCGAGTTGACCTTAAGGTAGTGGAAGTGATCGAAACAAGTATCACTACGAAAGATTCCGGGTGGACTGAAGTGTAAGGTCCTACAGACCGAGATCTAATCACTAGTGTAGTAGTACTAATAGACCTAGCACTTCTAGAAAAAAATGTCAAAGAAGACACATAAGAACGATGAAGAAGAATTATAGAAGACGAAGACAATCCAGGTCTGGTAAAGACAGGAAATAGCTCGGGTTGAAACGTACTTTACAAGGGAACCATAGAGATTAAAAGAATTTCTCTAGAGATCAGAAAGGGTAAGACAACAAAAGGAGATAAAGAAACGTAACTAGTGACTTCTTCCGAAAGAATAGAGAAGAACGATAAGAAACCTTGAGACGTAAGTCTACGAATATAGAAGGGAAAAGAGGAAACGAAAAGTGGAGAGAAGAAAAGTGTCGATAAACATTCCGGAGGGGTCTGTCGGTAAAACGAAAAAACGTAAAGAAAAGGTACCCCTACTAGAACTAGGGACAGAGGACATGTTACAGTGCTTGGAGTAAGGTATCAAGTAATCCGTGAGATAGATAGTCTAGATCTGGGAATTTAGATAAAGAGTGAAGGTGACATATTAGTATTCCCTAAACTAAATCCAGTATGGACTTACCAGATCACCAAAAGGGATGAAAGAAGTTAAACTCAGACTTAAACCGTCATTCCTTAAGTACTAGACTCGGTGTCAGTCGAGGACCAGAAGAAAAACAACTGATATATCTCGAAGAGGTAGAAACCGACGTTTCTTATATTAGTCAGACTAAAGNGACTAAAGCCACAACTGGTAGACCACTACAGGTACACATCTCAGAAGAGAACACAACAACCTTCTCCCACAAACGATACTGGTCACGTAAAAGAACCGTTTTGAGATAATCAGAAACGGGACGAAGTAAGGCGTAAGGTTCCGGTTTAAACGGACAATGAGGTCCACAAAGAACTGAAGGATGAAAACGTAACGTCAGGGGATATTACTTTTCCTGTAGAAAAAACCAACAATCAAGATTTTCTAGAACATCCAGAAGTATCTTGGCAAGTCGAAGTCAAAGAAGTCGCAATGACCAACCCCGTATCTCAACCTATTGACACTATAACTTACCAAACGGAACCTCTGCTTGTCTCTAGTAAGACAGCAAAAACTCTAACGTAGGTTCATGACGTAAAGCCTGAGAAAAGAACTGGTACTACCGATGAGGTAAAGAAGACTCCCTAAGGACGGGCTTCATCATCTATGTTACCAGTAGACTCAATTTAAGTGGGTAAGGTCAGGTAAAATCAAGTGACTAAGGATCTTACAACTACAAGTGGGAACGGTAGAGAACAAACTGGTGAAGGTTAAACGGAACTAAGTACCTGGACTGTAAGGTCTAAGGATACGTTATAACGAGAACCTGGTGTCGGAACAGATTGAGTCACTTTGGTTCGGTACGGATGCCCCGTTGGGTTCTGCCCGCCCAGTACCACCTCTCCGGACTGTCTTACACCAGGTGACCTCTTCCCTTACCGTTCGGTGAAGTAATAAGAACGGAACTCTTGGGGTACTTGTCATACTTTTCCGTTTTACTATCCTATGGTTTTCTCCTTGAGGGGTCCAGTAATCCACGGGTCATACGATGACCTCTAGTCACCTTTTTATTGAGGTCTTTCTTACTTCCCTACCTCGGTTTCGTTTTTGTTATGGGTCAACACCTCTTGTGGTGTCTGTTGAAGTTTGTCAGTTTAGGAAAGTTAAAAGGTTTATCATTGAGTAATACTTTAGTCTTTATAACTAATAAAGGTTAGTAGTAGACGTAAAAGTTGAGAGATGATATTAATAATATTATTGACTGTATGTTTAAGTGTGACACTGGAGGTGTATACTAAAAATTTCCGTGAACACATAAGGGACATTGGCTCTTAAGTATCGTACCAATGTTCGTGTGTACCCGAAATGTCAGGATTTCTAATCTTAAATATAGAATTGAGGAAGTTGGGTGATCGAAAGACAGAGTTCTTGCACATTAATTAGAGTAAATCGGAGTCAAAGAAGTCGACATTTTACCTCTGTTTCCATACAGTCCTAAAGAGTTGGGACCGTGATAAGTATAAAACCGGGTCTATTGCGTAATAAACCCCTCTCCCCCTGGACAGGATATGTAATATCCTACAAATCATCATTAGAACCGGAGATAAGTGATCTGTGGTCATAGAGAACAGTAACACTCTTGGTTTTTACAGGCATCTTTTACTGTTTACAGAAGACGTCCCATTTAACGGGATCTAATGTTTGGTGACTCCCAAGGGACCACCGGGTCACCAATACTCAGTTGAACGGTTATGTCCCCTGTACCTAAACTAAGGATCAGGTCCTTCTAGTGTATACGAAGTCCCGTTGAATCGGGTGCACGGTGTTCATGACTCGGCGCAGAGAACTCGACTACAAGACCTTGTTCTCTTCGGTGGCTTCATTCTTAAGACTCGGGACGTTGGTCTCTCATCGCGGGTGAGTAGTGTTGATCTCTTTTCGGGTACGTATCATTACTTCTGGGTCTCGTTGGGGGGGGAGGAGTTTTTTTTCTGAAACGGAAGGTCACGTATACCACACCCAAGTTAGGGACCAGTCTCTTGATTCTAAAGTGTATGGAGTGTCGACTTTTTGCTTTTGGATTTTGTCTTCGTAATGACATTTTTTTAGTCATTTCTGAAATTTTTACCAGGTGTAATTTTTTTTTTTTTTTTTTTTTTTTTGGTGTGTGTGTTTTTACTTCTGGGTGGTTCTATACCGATGGAGAGTTTCAACAAAACTGACAAAACTCCTAATTTACTTTATTATTATTACTGTGTCACATCACACACCGTACATTATTTGTAACTTCAAGGTCATGAAATCGGTAGTCTACGTCGCAGTCGAGTAACCTTTTCTGGGACTACGACCCTTTCTAACTTCCGTCCTCCTCTTCCCCTACTGTCTCCTACTCTACCAACCTACCGTAGTGGCTGAACTACCTGTCCTCAAACTCGTTCGAGGTCCTCAACCATTTCCTGTCCCTTCAGACCGCACGACGTCAGGTACCCCAGTGTTTCTCAGCCTGTGCTGACTCGTTGACTTGTTGTTATTGTTTAACATATTAATCAATAATAACTATGGTCTCTCATCCAAGAACATAGTACCGTATTTCTTAAGTTTCTATTCTCTTCCTCCAGTCCTTTCGTTTTACTCCCAAATGTATCCACTATACGAGAATCCCCTTTCGTCCGTCTGAGTCCACTCACCGACAGGACTCGAAGAAACCGTCCAACCAATACACCTTACATCTTTACTTCTGCATCTTATAAGTGACCCCTCCCCTCCAAAACCCTCAGTATAAGGGACTAAAAGTAGAGTCGAGGTGGAAGGACTCTCTACGTCCTTAAAAACAAGAATAAATCAGAACTAACCTTAACAGTACCACAGATCTCTAAGGACGAGAAGGAACAGGCGGGTCCCTAGGAGTGACTGGGGGTGACAAACGTTTCGTACACCCAAGAACGGTAAACCGGGTACAGGGGAAAGAGACGAGTACAGATCGATTGACGGAAGAAACTGTAATAATAGTATTCGCGCACACTCCTTGTGTAAAATGTTTTCAAATAAATTATATTAAAGACGGTACAAAGTATAGACACAGTTCAGACAAGTACACGTGTATGACCGAGTATTGCAAGGATCACGACCTGTTCAGAATAGCACACGGTGGGTAGTGTAAGAGAAGACGGGTGGAAAATCGAGGTCGGGAACGACACCACTAGTCGACGTGTGTCACATTGGAGTCGACGTGGTATGGAGAGAGAAGGGGGTCGAAGATAGGACCCCGAAGAGACGATGGTGTCCTATGAGTGTCCTTGAGTGGGTCGGTAAGGTTGTCTCCTCGTTTGGACCTTCACACTTCTTCAACTGCAGAGTACAGTGTGAACCGGTCACACAGTACCCTTTACTACCCATTTATGAGGGAAGAGGTAGGTAACCCGTCTGACAAAACACCATGGAAGATACCGAAGTGTCTTCCAAGCTCACCCCAGTTCATAGTTTACAGTGTCACCACCGGTGGACCATTAAGTGAGAAGACACCTGAGGTAGGAGGGAACAAAGTGAGAAGGAAGAGGGAGAGATGACACAGAACGTTAGTGAAGGGATTTATCTGATGAACGTACGTTTGGGAATAGAGTCCAAGATAAAACCTACCTTGGATCACAGTTGACTTTGTTTTTTTCATGTCAAATTGTCGACTCTTAAACAAAATATATCGTCAGAAAGACACCTGAAGTCCGGACCCTCCGTCAGAGAGTCGAGTCTCCCTGACGAGGATTCTCTTCTCCATAGTTCTCAGACAAGTCAAGTCAAGTCAGCGAGTCAACAAAGACTGAGAAACACTGGGGTACCTGACGTCGTGCGGTCCGAAGGGACAGGTAGTGGTTGAGAGTCTCGAAAGAGTTTGAGTACAGACTCAGTCACTACGGTAGGTTGGTAGAGTAGGAGACAACAGGGGAAGAGGAAGTTAGAAAGGGTCGTACCCCCAGAAGTGTAGTCCATCGGTTTCATAACCTCAAAGTCGAAGTTGTAGTCAGGAAGGTTACTTATAAGTCCTGACTAAAGGAAATCCTAACTAACCAAACTAGAGAAACGTCAGGTTCCCTGAGGGTTCTCAGAAGAGGTTATGGTGTCGAGTTTTCGTAGTTAAGAAGTCGTGAGTCGAAAGAAATACCAGGTTGAGAGTATAGGTATGTACTGATAACCTTTTTGGTATCGAAACTGATCTACTTGGAAACAGTCGTTTTATTACAGAGACGAAAAATTACACGACAGATACAAGTATCAAAAAAAAGGTTCCTCGTTTACAGAAAATTAAAGTACCGACGTCAGTGGTGGACGTCACTAAAACCTCGGGTTTTGTTATTTCAGAGAGTGACAAAGGCAACAAGGGGGTAGGCAAACGGTACTTCACTACCCTGGTCTACGGTACTAGAATCAGAAAACTTACAACCTAAAATTCGGTCGAAAAAGTGAGAGAAGAAAGTGAAAGTAGTTCTCAGAGAAGTCAAGGTGAAACGAAAGACGGTATTCCCACCATAGTAGACGTATAGACTCTAATAACCATAAAGAGGGTCGTTAGAACTAAGGTCGAACACGAAGTAGGTCGGGTCGTAAAACGTACTACATGAGACGTATATTCAATTTATTCGTCCAACTGTTATATTCTGAACTGCATAAGGAAAGGGTTAAACCTTGGTCAGACAAAAAGGTACAGGTCAAGATTGACGACGAAGAACTGGACGTATGTCTTAAGAGTCCTCCGTCCAGTCCACCAGACCATAAGAGTAGAGAATTTCTTAAAAGGTCAAACAACACTCGGTGTATCTGTTTCCGTAACCGTATCAGTTATTTCGTTTTCATCTATAAAAAGACCTTGGGAGAACGAAATAGATACTCGAAAGAGTTCTCAGACACAAGTGACTTTGATGAGGAAACTATACGGGGAATTGATAAATCCCGGTGATAGACAAGAAACCCGGAGTGACCACCGAGTCTGTCATTTCTTAGGTGAACCCTACGTCCTCTGGGTCTAAGGTAGGGATCCAACTCTTCTAGGGGACCTCTTCCCTTACCGATACGTGAGGTCATAGGAACTGACCTTTTAGGGAACCTGTCTCCTCGGACCGTCTGACGTACCCTAACGTTTCTCAACCTGTGCTGACTCGTTCCTTGTGTGTGCGACTGAAGTGCTGAAATTGTAAGATACAAATGACTATATAGTCCGTTGTAAAAAGAGACAAAGAGAAAAAAATCCGTTGTAAAAAATAAGTTTGATCCGATCGGAGTAAGTCTTTCGTTTACGTCATAAATAAGTAAATTTTGTACAAAGTACGTGTGAGACTTGTGTTCGTGACCATAGACTTAAAATAGGACGTTCAGTCAACATTTCAAAAAGTCAATAAAAAGTCAATAAGTAAGGTCATCAACATCGAACTTAAAAACTTTACTAAAAATAATCCTTTCGGGACGTTTGTTACTGTTGGATGATCATGTCTATCTATGCACCAACTTATGGACACTTTAATTACATAATCACCACAACAGAAGAAACCTGGAATAAAGTTGTGAAATTTTAATTGTGACCTAATTAAACTTTGTCAGAGTAAAAAATTGAAGAATAAAAAATTACATAATGTAAATGTCTTTTCAACGTTCTGATCGGGTTTCTTGTAAAGTGGTTCCAAGTGGTCAATTATAAAACTTCATAAACAAAAAAGAAAAGTACAACTTCGATTTAGACCGGAAACACAGGGTTCCAGTTTAATTTAGAATCTCCGTCTCAAAATCCACTTCAAGTTTTGACTTTCTTATCGAAATCACGAACCGGTCCGTTTCCCCCAGTCTCACTCGATTACGGGAGTTTTAACACTCAGGGGGGTCGAACCTCCCCTATCACTCTTCAAAGTGTCATTTCCGAGTTTCTCTCGTACTAGTCAACTACCTGTAAGAAGACTAACTAACCACCACTCGATTCACCCTTAGTCGTAGTAATTGGAAGACTAAGGTTGGTCGGACCCCAGATGACGTATGGCAGGAGTCGGTAATTAAAAAAGGTGGATCATCCCTAAAGTCATAGACGTTCTGTCGAGTTTTTAAGAACAACACACTTAGGGAACTACCCCTTGGTCCTGGAACAGGGTCCCGACGTTATAACAAAGTGAACTGAAACAAAGAGGAAACAGAGTGTAGGGGAGAAGAAGGGATTAAATGTTGAAGAAGACAGATGGGTAACCTTGAGTCCTTTCCAGTACGACTTACTTCTGATAAAAGACATTAGTTTCTTTACCCCCTTATGTCTTTTCGAAACACGGGTCCTCGGGGTATCCCGGGACGAGTAATAGACACACACACACACACACACACACAACGACTGGGTAAATGTTTCATCGACATCTGTAGTGTGGGAAACTAGGGGATTATAATCACACACAAACAATTCTTATTGTTATAGAAGGTTAAAAGAACATATTGATGGTTAGGTTAGGGGTTTACATTGTACCTATTTTATGACAACAGGTTCATAGTAGTTATGAATTAAATTTGTTACAAGGGGTTTACAGGAAATTTTGAAAAAAAAAAAAAAAGCGAAGAGGTCTCATGTCAATCCATTCCCATTGTGCTACGTAAACCAACAATACGGAGTCAGAAAAGGAAAATAACAGTAAAAAATTGGTGGGGTACATCGCACACCCTAGAATCAAGGGGTTGGTCCCTAACTTGGGTGGGAACAGGGAACATAACCTTTGTACCTCAAATCGGTGACCTGGTGGTCCCTTCAGGGACAGAGTCAGAAAATAAACACTGCACTTGACGGAGAGTGACAGAGAGGGAGAGAGTCGTTTAACATTTTTTATGTGATGACAGTAATGATTTTATAGGTCTCTTTCTTTTTAAGGGTGATACATACAATTGACGAATCGGCGACACTACCCTTAGAAAGGTTTTGTAACGTAGACGGAGAACCAGACGTCACTTACGAGATTCCGGTTACTTGAGGAAGACCTCTGTGTTTGACTGAGCGTGACTCACAGGGTACGACGTCTCCATAAAAAAAAATAGAGACACACGGGACAACACGAGGTCCTTCCTAAATTTTCCGTTACCGCCGGGTGAGGTCATAAGAACGGACCTTTTAGGGTACCTGTTTCCTCGGACCATCCGACGTCAGGTACCCCAGTGATTCTCAGCCTGTGCTGACTCGTTGAAGTGAAAGTGAAAAGTGAAAGTACGTAACCTGTTCCTTTACCGTTGGGTGAGGTCACAAGAACGGACCTCTTAGGGTCCCTACCACCCCGGACCACCCGACGGTAGATACGCTAGCGTGTCAGTCTGTGCTGACTTCACTGAATCGTCGTCGTCGTCGTATGTACGTGTCCTATTTTTTTTTTTTCCTTTTACAAATGTCACCTCTCACAGAGATAAAGGATCAAGAACGGGATCAAGAGATCAGTATTCGAAATGTCTGAAGGAAGGGGATTTCGTGACAAACCAACTCTTTTAGGCAGGTTGTTCTTTGACGTGGGGTCACTAAAGTCTCGTAGTAAAACTGAAAGGAACCGTTTTTCGTGGAAGTGGAACCACCCGAGGAAAAAGTGAATTTTCTATAAATTTTAATATAGAATTTTGAATCTACTATGTTTCTACTTATATAGTTGTAATATATAATTTTGTAAAAGAACCTTGAGTTTAAAATGGAAAAGGTTAAATTTTCTTTACTTTATGAAAGTTCGTGAGGGGGGTGGTTTGATAACACCCGAAATCTGTGATACGAAGGACGTAGATTACCTACTCCGTCGGGTTGAGAGTTTAGGTATACGCGAACGGTCTAACTCACTAAAGTACGCCTCCGTATGAGTCCAGGATGTAGTCGTCTCAATCCCTACCGGGGACTGAGGGTGGTCCTCATGTGTCTTCCACCCACTCCCACCTAGGGTCCGGTTTCTAATTATCAGTTCCCGTCTACACCCAGGAGGTCCAGTCTAAAGGAAATGTCGTCAGGGGAACCACACTCGACATACAGTCGAATAAAAGAAATTAATACCGTTGAGAAATCAAAACAACTAAAAGAGACAACTAAAGACCGAAAACTAAAGTAACTAAAGACGAGATTGAAGAAGACAAAGAAAACCTATATTAAACGATAAACAAAAGATCAAAGAATTCCCCCTTTAAATTCACTAACTAAATTCTAGAAAAAAGGAAAGATTATATACACAAGTTACGGTATTTAAAAAGAGGTCGTGACAAAAGTGACATAGGATGTTTAAAACTATTTAATATAAAAGTAAAAATAAACAAGTTTGTAAAAAGTTAAAGAGAACTCTAAACAAGGAAATGGGTACATAATAAATCTTCATACAACAAATTGGATGTACATAAACCTCTAAAATGTTAATAGAAAGACGATGACTAAAGAAGAAATAAGGGTAACACCAACCTCTCGTCTGTACCATACTGAAGATAACAAAAACTGCACAATTCACACAAAGTACCGGTTCTTGTACCAGGTAGAACCGTTTACAAGGTACACTCGAACTTTTCTTACATATAAAAAGACAATAACCTACTTCATCGGATATCTACAGTTAATACAGGTCAACTAACTATTACGACAATTCAAGTCGATATCGGAATATTAAAAGAGGGATGTCAGAAGGTAAAGACTCTCTACCTACAACTTCAGAGGGTGGTACTTTTACCTCAGTAAATAAAGAGAAACGTCAAGACAGTCAAAAACGGAGTACATTAAATTACCAGACAACAATCCACGTGTGTGCAATTCCTAACAACACAGAAGAGATCTTGACTGGGAAAATAGTAATACATTACACGAGGAAACTGTGGTGGGAATACCGTCTTTCACTTCTCCTTGATTCTTCGGAGAACTACTTTCACCTTCTCCTCTCACTTTTTTAACCGAATTTCGAGTTGTAAGTCTTTTGCTTCTAGTACCGTAGACCAGGGTAGTGAAGTACCCTTTATCTACCCCTTTGTCACCTTTGTCACAGTCTGAAATAAAAACCCCCGAGGTTTTAGTGACGTTTACCACTAACGTCGGTACTTTAATTTTATGTGAATGAGGAACCTTCCTTTCAATACTGGTTGGATCTATCGTATAAGTTTTCGTCTCTATAATGAAACGGTTGTTTTCAGACAGATCAGTTCCGATACCAAAAGGGTCACCAGTACATACCTACACTCTCAACCTGACACTTCTTTCGACTCACGGTTTCTTAACTACGAAAACTTGACACCACAACCTCTTCTGAGAACTCTCAGGGAACCTGATGTCCTCTAGGTTGGTCAGGTAAGATTTCCTCTAGCCAGGACCCACAAGAAACCTTCCTTACTACGATTTCGACTTTGAGGTCATGAAACCGGTGGAGTACACTTCTCAACTGAGTAACCTTTTCTGAGACTACGACCCTCCCTAGCCCTCGTCCTCCTTTTCCCCTACTGTCTCCTACTCTACCGACCTACCGTAGTGGCTGGGCTACCTGTTCTCAAACTCACTTGAGACCCTCTACCATTACCTGTCCCTCCGGACCTCACAACGTTAAGTACCCCAGCGTTTCTCAGCCTGTACTGACTAGTTGACTTGACTTGACTTGACTTACACGAGGAAATAAAGGCTATTGACAGGAACGAAACTTCAGACGACACAGACTTGACTTGACTTGACTTACACGAGGAAATAAAGGCTATTGACAGGAACGAAACTTCAGACGACACAGACTTCCTTTTAAGATGGGCGAGATCATAAGACCGGACTTCTTAAGGTACCTGACATATCAGGTACCCCAGTGTTTCTCAGTCTGTACTGACTCGCTGAAAGTGAAGTGAAGTGACAGACTTTAATTATGTCAATGAGAACGAAAAACTTTAATTACAATCACACCATGTTAAAGGAGGTAGGTAAATTGTAAATCAGATATATACAGAAATATAAATTGTACCCGAAGAACATCTGTTGTATATTTATCAACCTAGAGTAAAATTTTTTTGAAAGTCTGTCTCAGAAAAATTAACTACGTAAATCTGATAACTACAAGTCTCATTAATAACCGTATCAACCTAATTATATCTGGTACAATATAGATGACTAAAAAAAAATAACGTCAGTAAGAAACAAGGACAGAAACAGAACATGTGAAAGACCAAAAAAAACACACACACCAAAATTGTATAAAAATAACTTCATATAGACTGTACGTTGTGACACATATAAATTCAGAAGGGTCTACCTAGTCACCATTTCTTAGGTGAACAGTTAAGTCCTCTGCTTTCTCTACATCCAAGATAAGGACCCAAACCTTCTGGGGACCTCCTCCTTTATAGTTAGGTGAGGTCATAAGAACGGATCTTTTAAGGTACCTGTCTCCTCGGACCGTCCGATGTCAGGTACCCCAGAGTTTCTCAGCCTGTACTGACTCGTTGATCGTGATCATGATAACGTGTGTGTGTTGTAGCAAACATAGATATGTGAGTAACTAACCGATCATCTAATAAAGGTATAGAATCGATAACACTTATTATAACGTTATGTGCATCCTTACGTATATATATATATAGAAACTATAGAACCAAAATTTTTTTAAAGGAAACGCATATATGGGTCTTTACCTTAACGATTTAATACACCATCCAAAGTTTTAACTGTATTACTAGAGAGAAACAAAGGTTCCGTTTGGTAAGTTATAGTACCATTAGGTTCAGATACGGGGTTGGTCATTGTGACTTCTTCGACTTCAACTTACCAAGATACTTCTGGATATTCTGGAAGATCTTGATTGTGGGTGTTTTGTACAGGAAAAGTAATAACCCCTGACCTTACGTTTTCATTCTTCAGTTGTTTGTGGACCTCATTGTCCGTTTAAACCGAACCTCATACCTTACTTCGTCCCATTTCCGATTAACTCAAGACGGTTCTCTTACGGGACCAGTATCGTTTGTGGGAGAAGGTTGTTGTGTTCTCTTCTGAGATGTGTACCTGTAGTGGTCTACCAGTTATGACTTTATTCTGACTATATAAGAAACGTCAGTTTCTACCTCTTTGAGATATGTCAGTTGTTTTGGTTCTAGCTCTCGACTGACACCGAGTCTAGTACTTGAGGAATAACGGATTAAATCTGAGTTTCACTTCTTTCATCCCTTTTGACGATCTGATAAATCCATACTGGATTAGTTTAGGGAATACTGATATGTTACCTTCACTTTTTATATAAATTCCCTGATCTAGACTATCTCATGGACTACTTAATACCTGTCTCCAAGTACTGTGACATATCCTCTGTCCTTAGTTGTGGTAGGGGTTCTTTTTCTTTACGTTTTTTCGTTTTACCGACAGACTCTTCCGGAATGTTTATCGATACTTTTCTTCTCTTCACTTTTCGTTTCCTCTTTTCCTTTCTATATTCGTAGACTTACGTCTCAAGGTTTCTTATCGTTCTCCTCTATTATTTCGGAAGGAGTCGCTAGTTACGTTTCTTTATCTCCTTTTGTTATCTTAGCCTTTCTGATCTCTAGAGAAGTTCTTTTAGTCTCTATGGTTCCCTTGTAAAGTACGTTTCTACCCGAGTTACTTCCTGTCTTTACCATCTCTGGACCGTCTTCGTCTTCTATAATTCTTCTCCACCGTTCTTATGTACCCTCTTGACATGTTTTTTCTAGAAGTGTTGGGTCCATTAGTTCTGTCACCCTAGTGAGTGGATCTCGGTTTGTAGGACTTTACACTTCAGTCCACCCGGAATCCTTCGTGGTAATACTTGTTTCGATCACCTCCACTACCTTAAGGTCAACTCGATAAAGCATTGGATTTTCTACTACGATACTTTCACGACGTGAGTTATACGGTCGTTTAAACTTTTTGAGTCGTCACCGGTGTCTTGACCTTTTCCAGTCAAAAGTAAGGTTAAGGTTTCTTTCCGTTACGGTTTCTTACGAGTTTGATGGTGTGTTAACGTCAGTAGAGTGTGCGATCATTTCATTACGAGTTTCAAGAGGTTCGGTCCGAAGTCGTTATACACTTGGCACTTGAAGGTCTACAAGTTCAACCAAAATCTTTTCCGTCTCCTTGGTCTCCAGTTTAACGGTTGTAGGCGACCTAGTAACTTTTTCGTCCTCTCAAGGTCTTTTTGTAGATAAAGACGAAATAACTGATACGGTTTCGGAAACACACATAGTGTTATTTGACACCTTTTAAGACTTTCTCTACCCTTATGGTCTAGTGGACTGGGTGGAGAACTCTTTGGACCTACGTCCAGTCCTTCGTTGTCAATCTTGACCTGTATCTTGTTGTTTGTCCAAGGTTTGTCCTTTTCCTCATACAGTTCCGACATATAAATTGAATATACGTTTTACGGAGTACTCTTTACGACCCGACCTTCTTCGTGTTCGACCTTAGTTCTACGGTCCTCTTTATAGTTATTGGAGTCTATACGTCTACTGTAGTGGGAATACCTTCTTTCATTTCTTAATTTCCCGGAGAACCACTTTCACTTTCTCCTCTCACTTTTTCTACCCAATTTCGAGTTATAAGTCTTTTGATTCTAGTACCGTAGACCAGGGTAGTAAAGTACCGTTTATTTATCCCTTTGTCGACTGAATTAAAAAGACCCGAGGTTTTAGTGACGTCTACCACTGACGTCGGTACTTTAATTTTCTGAGCATGAGGAACCTTCCTTTCAATATTGGTTGGATCTGTCGTATAATTTTTCGTCTCTGTAGTGAAACAGTTGTTTCCAGGTAGATCAGTTCCGATACCAAAAAGGTCGCCAGTACATACCTACACTCTCAATCTGATATTTCTTTCGACTTGTGACTTTTTAACTACGAAAACTTGACACCACAACCTCTTCTGAGAACTCTCAGGGAACCTGACGTTCCTCTAGGTTGGTTAGGTAGGATTTCCCCTAGTCAGGACCCACAAGTTACCTTCCTGACTACGACTTCGACTTTGAGGTTATGAAACCGGTGGACGATGTTTCTCAACTGAGTGACCTTTTCTGAGACTACGACCCTCACTAATCCCTGTCCTCCTCTTCCCCTGCTGTCTCCTACTCTACCAACCTACCGTATAACTGAGTTACCTGTACCCAAACCTAACTGAGGCCTTCAACCACTGTCTGTCCCTCCGGACCGTACGACGTCAAGTACCCCAACGTTTCTCAGCCTGTACTGACTCGTCGACTTGACTTGACACTAACCAATAAAAGTTAAAAAACTCCTTGGAGTTATAACGAAACGTATCACTGACTTGGTTAAATTCGAATATGGTTGTGACACGTTCGTAAAGAAAAAGAGGTACGGAAGTGGTCGTAAACAACAGAGAATAGAGGAACTACTATCGGTAAAATGGTCCACACTTCACTATAGAGGAACACCAAAACTAAAAGTAAAGGAACTACTAAATACCACGACTCGTAAAAAAAATACGTAGGTAACTGATAAACCCACAGAACACACTTTTTTACAGGAGACGGGTAAAACTTTAGTCTAACAAACGAAAAAATTAATAACTTAACATACTCAAAAATTATATAAACTTATAACTGAGGAATAGACTTATACGAAACGTTTTTTAGAAAAGGGTACCTACGGAAAATTTAAACAATTAATAAAGAAAACGATACGTTTTACAAAATTCGAACTACATCAGGGTATACGAAAACCTGGTCATAGTAAGTCAAAAATAATGATACCGAACTATTAAAAAAAACTTTAGTCCTTCACACTATGGAGACCAAAACAAAGGTGGTCTTACGAAATCAATAAGTTCCAGAAAACATCAAGGTATGTTTAAAATCCTAACGAAAAAGATAGAGAGACTATTTATGGTAACCATAAAACTACCCCTAACACAACTTACATATCTGTACGACGATTCAGTAGAGTGAACACAGGTTGAGAAACACTGGGAGACCTGACATCGGGTGTCCGATGTACAGGTACTCCAAGAAGTCCGTTCTTATAGCCTCACTCCACGGTAAAGGATGAGGTCTTAGATATCTATCGAGACTCTTTATACCTGTAAAATTGTCAAGATTAAGAAGACTAGGTACTTGTGTCTTACAAAAGGTAGACACAGAAGAAGTCAAAAAAGTCGTTTCAGAATAGTCAAGTAAAATCCGTGAGTCGGTACAGGTCGAGAAACACTGTGGTTCCTGACGTCGTGGTCCGAAGGGACAGGTAGTGGTTAAGGACCTCGTCCGAGTTTAAGTACACGCAGTTCAGTCACTACGGTAGTTTGGTAGAGTAGGAGACAACAGGGGAAGAGGAAGTTAGTAAGAATCGTGGTCCCCGAAAAGGCTCCTCAGTCAAGAAGTGTAGTCCACCGGTTTCACAACCTCAAAGTCGAAGTCATAGTCAGGAAGGTACTTATAAGTCCTAACTAAAGGAAATCCTACCTGACCAACCTAGAGGAACGTCAGGTTCCCTGAGAGTTCTCAGAAGAGGTTGTGGTGTCAAGTTTTTGTAGTCAAGAAGTCACGAGTCGAAAGAAATATCAGGTCGAGAGTGTAGGTATGTACTGGTGACCATTTTGATATCGAAACTGATTTGTTTTGAAACAGTCGTTTCATTACAGAGAGGAAAAATTGCACGACAGATCCAACCAGTGTTGAAAAGAAGTTTCTTCGTTCGTAGAAAATTAAAGTACCATCGTCAATGGTAGACGTCACTAAAACCTCGGGGGGGTTTTATTTTCATACAGTGACAAAGGTGACCAAGAAGTAGATAAACGGTACTTCACTACCCTGGTCTACGGTACTAGAAGCAAAAAACTTACAACTCAAAATTCGGTTGTAAAAGTGAGAGGAGAAAGTGAAAGTAGTTCTTCGAGAAATCAATAAGAAACGAAAGACGGTATTCCACTTTCACTTCACTTTCACTTTCACGTCAGCGAGTCAACACAGGCTGAGAAACACTGGGGTACCTGACATCGGATGGTCCGAGGAGAGAGGTACCCTAAGAGGTCCATTCTCATGACCTCGCCCAACGGTAAAGGAAGAGGTCCCCTAGAAGGACTGGATCCCTAACTTGGGTCCAGAGGGTGTAAGGTCCGTCTACGAAATTGGAGACTCGGTGGTCCCTTCGGGTGTTCCCACTACAGTAGACGTATAGACTCCAATAACTATAAAGAGGGTCGTTGGAACTAAGGTCGAACACCAAGTAAGTCGGACCGTAAAAGATACTACATGAGATTCGCCCCACTGTTATATGTCGGAACTGAGTAAAAGGATAAACCTTGGGTAGAAAAAAAAAAGTACAGGTCAAGATTGATAACGAAAGACTGGACGTATGTCTAAAGAGTTCTCCGTCCAGTCCATCAGACCATAAGGG
The DNA here is from genome assembly GCA_006410555.1 of Capra ibex. Lineage (NCBI taxonomy): Eukaryota > Metazoa > Chordata > Mammalia > Artiodactyla > Bovidae > Capra > Capra ibex. The sequence goes on along the minus strand of SJYO01033645.1, from coordinate 49,973,624 downwards.
TAGAGAAAGTTTTAAAAGGTGCCAAAAAACACTAGGTGTGTCAGTTTCCGAAACCGTATCAGTTATTTCGTCTTTATCTACAAAAAGACCTTACGAGAACCAAAAGGTTACTAGGTGACCTACAACCGTTAAACTAGAGACCAAGGAGACGGAAAAGATTTTGGTCGAACTTGTAGACCTCAAGTACTAAGTGCAAAACAACTTCGGACGAAACCTCTTAAAACTCGTAATGAAATGGTCATACACTCTACTCACGCTAACACTCCATTAAACTTGTAAGAAACCGTAACGGAAAGAAACCCTAACCTTACTTTTGACTGAAAAGGTCAGGACACCGGTGACGACTCAAAAGGTTTAAACGACCGTATATCTCACGTCGTAAAAGTGTCGTAGTAGAAAATCCTAAACTTCATCGAGTTGACCTTAAGGTAGTGGAGGTGATCGAAACAAGTATCCCTACGAAGGATTCCGGGTGAACTGAAACGTAAGGTCCTACAGACCAAGATCCACTCACTAGTGTGGTAGCACTAGTAGACCCAATACTGTATAGGAGAAGGAAGACTTGGAGGGAGTGAAGAGGGAGGGGTAGGGTGGGGAGATCAAACTATGTCTCGGACACAAACTCAAAGGAATCGGTATGTCGTTTAAAGACAACCGATGACAAAATGTATATATACCATTTCATTCAAAGGTACAATGAGAAAGGTATGTAGAGTGGGAGAGGAGGGAGAGAGGTACAGATATACAGATAAGAGATACAGACAAAAACGTAACAACGGGACATTTATTTAAGAAGTTATGGTAAAAAGATCTAAGACGTACATACGTAATTTTATGTCATAAATAGAAAGAGAAAGACTGATTGAAGTGAGACATATTATCCAAGATTCAAGTGGGTGGAGGACTCTTGGTTGAGTTTACGTAAGACAAAATACCGACTTATTATAAGGTAACAAATATACATGGCTTTGAAGAAATAGGTAAGTAGACAGTTACCTATAGATCCAACGAAGGTACATGATCGATAACATTTATCACGACGTCACTTGTTACCCTATGCACAGAGAAAGTTAAAACCAAAGGAGTCCCATATACAGATCCTCACCCTAACGACCCAGTAGTCGAGTCAAGTCAGTGAGTCAGTACAGAGAGAAACCTTGAGGTACCTGACGTCGTACGGTCCGGAGGGACAGGTAGTGGTTGAGGGCCTCAAATGAGTTTGAGTACAGGTAAGTCAGTCACTATAGTAGGTTAGTAGAGTAGGAGACAGCTAGGGAAGAGAAGGACGGAAGTCAGAAAGGGTCGTAGTCCCAGAAAAGTTTACTCAGTTGAGAAGTGTAGTCCACCGGTTTCATAACCTCAAAGTCGAAGTTGTAGTCAGGAAGGTTACTTATAAGTCCTGACTAAAGGAAATCCTACCTGACCAACCTAGAGGAACGTCAGGTTCCCTGAGAGTTCTCAGAAGAGGTTGTGGTGTCAAGTTTTCGTAGTTAAGAAGTCACGAGTCGAAAGAAATATCAGGTTAAGAGTGTAGACATGTACTGGTGACCATTTTGATATCGAAACTGATTTGTTTTGAAACAGTCGTTTCATTACAGAGAGGAAAAATTATACGACAGATCCAACCAGTATTGAAAAGAAGGTTCCTCGTTCACAAAAAATTAAAGTACCCACGTCAGTAGTAGACGTCACTAAAACCTCGGGTCTTTTTATTTCAGACGGTGACAAAGACGACAAAGAAGTAGATAAACGGTACTTCACTACCCTGGTCTACGAAACTAGAATCAAAAGACTTACAACTCGAAATTCGGTTAAAAAAGTGAGAGGAGAAAGTGAAAGTAGTTCTCCGAGAAATCCAGAAGAAGTGAAAGAAGGTAGTCCCACCACAGTAGACGTATAGACTCCAATAACTATAAAGAGGACCGTTAGAACTAAGGTCGAACACGAAGTAGGTCGGGTCACAAAGAGTACTACATGCGACGTATCTTCAATTTATTCGTCCCACTGTTATATGTTTGACCTGTATAAAGATAAGAATAAACCTTGGGTAAAAGGTACAGGTCAAGATTGACAACGAAAGACTGGACGTATATCTAAAGAGTTCTCGTCCAGTCCACCAGACCATAAGGGTAGAGAAAGTCTTAAAAGGTCAAATAACACTAGGTGTGTCAATTTCCGAAAGTGTATTAGTTATTTCGTCTTTATCAACAAAAAGACCTTGAGAGAACCAAAAAGTTACTAGGTCGTCTACAACCGTTAAACTAGAGACCAAGGAGAGGAAAAAGATTTTGGTCGAACTTGTAGACCTTCAAGTACTAAGTACATAACAACTTCGGACCGAACCTCTCAAAACTCACAATGAAATGACCACACACTCTACTCACGTTAACACACCATCAAACTTGTAAGAAATCGTAACGGAAAAAATCTCTAACCTTACTTTTCACTAAAAAAGGTCAGGACGACCCAGTATACTACCAAAATAAGGATCAAAAAACTCCTTAGAGGTATGACAGAAGGTATTACCGACATAGTTGAATGTAAGGGTTGTCACGTTCTGGCAAGGAAAAGAGGTGTGGGAGAAGGTCATAAATAACAAACATCTGAAAAACTACTCCCGGTAAGACTGGTCACACTCCACTGTAGAGTAATATCAAAACTAAACGTAAAGAGATTATTACTCACTACAACTTGAAAAAAAGTACATAAACAATCGGTATACATACAGAAGAAACCTCTTTACAGACAAATCCAGAAAAAGGGTGAAAAACTAATCCAGCAAACACAAAGACCATACTCAACATACTCGACGAACATATAAAACCTTTAATTAGGAAACAGTCAACAAAGTAAACGATAATAAAAGAGGGTAAGACTCCCAACAGAAAAGTAGAACGTATATCAAAGGAAACGACACACTTTCGAAAATTCAAATTAGTCCAGGGTGAATAAATGAAAACAAAAATTAAAGTAATGAGATCCTTCACCCAGTATCTCCTAGAACGAAACTAAATACAGTAGCTCACAAGACGGATACAAAAGGAGATTCTCAAAATATCAAAGACCAGAATGTAAATACAAAAATTAGGTAAAACTCAAATACATACCACAGTCCTTCACCAGATTAAAGTAAGAAAATGTACATCGACAGGTCAAAAGGGTCGTGGTAAATAACTTCTCAGACAGAAAAGGGGTAATATATAAGAACGGAGGAAACAGTTTTCATTCCATGTACCCACGTACCCAAATAAAGACCCGAAAGATAGAACGAGGTAACTAGATATAAAGACAAAAAACAAAAACGGTCATGGTATGACAGAACTACTGACATCGAAACATCATATTAGACTTCAGACCCTCTAACTAAAGAGGTCGAGATAAGAAGAATGAGTTCTGTCGAAACCGATAAGTCCCAGAAAACACAAAAGTATGCTTAACACCTTAAAAAACAAGATCAAGACGCTTTGTACGGTAACCATTAAACTATCCCTAGTGTAATTTAGACATCTCACACAAACCATCGTACCAGTAAAAGTTTTACAACTAAGAAGGATGGGTCCTTGTACCTGATAGAGAGGTAGACAAATATAACGGAAACTAAAGAAAGTAATCACAGAATATTAAAAGACACATGTCAAGAAAACAGAGGAATCCATCCAAATAAGGATCTATAAATTAAGAAAAACAACGTTACCACTTTCACTAACTAAGGAATTAAAGAGAAAGACTAAAAAGTAACAATCATATATCTTTACGTTCACTAAATACACATAACTAAAACATAGGACAATGAAACGATTTATGTGACTAATCGAGATCATTAAAAGGCTGTGATAGAAATCCCAAAGATACAGGTCATAGTGTAGTAGACGTTTGTCACTCTCGAAATGACAAACCGGAGAAACGGGTCAGAAAGAGACATCGAGGCCAGTAAGTCCGTGTATCCCCCGAGGAAACGGACCCTAGAAAGAGACAACAAGCCACGTAGTCCGTGTATCTCCCCGGGGGACCGATCCTAGGATAAGACATTTCACGCAGTCCGTAAACTACACGGTCGGAGAGACAACAAGTCGACGACTACGACCACACACCCCTCTTTCTCCGATACCACTACCGAGGTGGGAGATGCACACTGTCGTCATAACGGAACGAAGGTACCGACGGACCGAAAGGAGGTGGTCGTAAAGGGTGGTGTTAGAGGAAGGAGTGTAGGGGAACTAGACAGAAAAGTGTCAGTTGTCGTCGGGAACGGAACCCAAAGGAGATGTTAGGGATTTGAGGTCTAGAATCGGTGACGTGGAAGGTCCCCTGGACACAGGGACAGACCTCACGCATACCGACGTTATTCCTGACAGACTAAGAGTAAGGTAAATACGACGGTGTCTAGTCGACAAAGTGAGAGTCGGAATTTACAAAGAGGAGACTGAGTCTATTAACGGAACTACACCCCTAGCCTGGGGACGAAGTCAAGGGGGTGGGTGGCTCCCGTCCAGGTCAGGATGATTGTGAGGACAAAAGGGGGAACAAGGAAACAGGATGGCTCAAAACGCACCAAGACATATCAGAAACGGTTAGAGTCGACCACAAGACGTACGTGAAGACACAGACTTCCACATAAGGACTTCATAGACACCTCTCTCTACATGGGGTGTAGGTGGATGAGGAGGTGGTAGAACAAGAGGGAAAGAGAGGAACAATCAAAAACCTTGAGACGTAGGACTACCCATATAGAAAGGAAAGGAGGAAACGGAAATCCAAGAGAAGAAAAGAGTCGATAAACATTCCGGAGAAGTCTGTTGGTAAAAGGAAAAACGTAAAGAAAAAGAACCCTTACCAGAACTAGTGACAGAGAACATGTGACAGTGTTTGGAGGATAAGGTATCAAGAAACCCGTGAGACAGATAGTCTAGATTAGGGACCTCAGATAAACAGTGTAGGTGACACATTAACGTTTCCTAAACTAAATCCAGTATGGACTTACCAGACCACCAAAAGGGATCAAATACGTTAAATTCAGACTTAAAACGTTATTTCTCAGTACTTGACTCGTTGTCAGTCAAGGACCAGAACCGAAACGACTGACATATCTCGAAGAGGTATAAACCGACGTTTCTCATATTAGTTAGACTAAAGTCATAACTGGTAGACCACTACAGACACACATCTCAGAAGAGAACACGACAAACTTCTCCCACAAACGATACTGGTCACGCAAGAGAACCGTTTTAAGACAATCGAAAACGGGACGAAGTAAAACATAAGGTTCCGGTTTAAACGGACAATGGGGTCCAAAGAGAACTGAAGAATGAAAGCGTAAGGTCAGGGGATACTACCTTTCCCGTCGAAAAACCCCCCACAATCAAGATCTTCCAGAACATCCAAAAGTATTTTGGTAAGTTGAAGTCGAAGAAGTCGTAATGATCAACCCCGTATCCGAACCTAATGACACTATAACTTACCAAACGGAACCTTAAAACAACGTATGTAGTAAGTGAAGGAACCAATTTAAATAAAGATTCATAAAATAACAAAAACTAACATTAATATTTACCCTATCTAAAAATTTAAAGAAAAGGTCTACAAAGTAGTAAACATATACCTTTACGTTCACATGCAACGTAAAGACATGAAACTAAAACACAAGAGGTGGAAATGTCTTTAACTAATCAAGGTTAGTAAAAAACCGACTTAGAACCTCTAAAAGAGATATTTTTTAATACAACAGACGTTTATCATTATTAAAATGAAGAAGGAAAGATTACGCCTACAGGAAATAAAGAAACAGAACGGATGATCTGGATCAATCCTGAAAGTAATGGAAAGACTCATTCTCACCACTCTTGCCCTTAGGAACAGAATAAGGACAAGAACCTGCTTTCCGAAAGGTAAAAGGAAGTAACTCGTATTACAATCGACACGAAAACAGTATATATTGTCTATATAGAAATAATATAACTATGTACAAGGAAGATCCTCTTCCCTTACCGTTGGGAGAGGTCATAAGAATGGACCTCTTAAGGAACCTACCTGTCTCCTCGGGTCGACCGATTCCAGGTGCACCAACGTTTCTCAGACTGTGTTGACTCGATGATTCGTGTCGTGTCGTGCACAAGGAAGATATGGGTTAAACAATTCCAAAAAAATCACTTTCTTGTATAAAACAGGTTACAAAGAGACACAGACAACTCTACTAGTACACTAAAAATAGAAGGAAACTAATTACACTAGACAATGAAATAGTTAAACGTATACAACTTGGTAAGGTCCCTATTTAAGGAGAACTAGTACCGTATATTGGAAGATTATACAGAACTTAAACCAAACGATTATAAAACAACTCTTAAAAACGTAAGTATAAATTAGTCTCTATAACCAGATATCTAAAGAAAAGAACACCAAAAGAATAGACCGAAACCATAGTCCCATTACGACTGGAGTTTTATACACAAACCCTCAGAGGGAAAGAAGAGTTAAAATACTTTGTCAAACTCTTCCTAACTACAATTAAGAAATTTATAAACCAGTTTAAAAGGTCCCTCGGGAGACCAGGGTCAAAAGACACCACCCTGTGTCACTAATAACTAACTTAGACCAATAATTTATAACAATATAAGTCTAAGATAAAAAACAGAACTAACTCAGAACTATCCAACACATAAAGATCTTTAAATGGGTAAAGAAGAAGAGTTTAAATACGTTAAACAACCGATTATAAACGATAATCATCAGTAAAGACATAATCATAAAGATAATCACCAGATACATAAAGATATCACAATTAAATTACAGATGAAAGTAAAGATTAAAATAAACATAAAAGAGAGAGAAAGAATCAATTCGATTTCGAACCAGTTAAAATAGAAAACCCCTTTCGAGAATGAAACAACCAGGATAACAAAAAGACAGAAGATAAAGTAAATAGAAATGAGACTAGAAATAGAAAAGGAAGGAGACGATTTAAACTCGAATTAAATAAGAAAAAAAGATCAAAGAACTCTATATTTCAATCTAACAAATAAACTCCATAAAGAGTAAAGAAAAAATTAAATAAACAAAAATTAACCTCCTATTAAAGAAATATTATAACACGACCAAAGACGGTATGTAGTCGTACTTAGTAGGTATCCATACGTATACAGGGGAGGGAGGACTTGGGGATGGGGTAGGGTGGATAGATCTAACAGTGTCTCGTGGTCCAACCTCGAAGAACGTAGTGTGGAGATTAAGGGTAACCGACAGATGAAATGTGTCCCGTTTGTTTCATATACGCAGTTACGATGAAAGAGTCGAGCAGGGTGGGAGAGGAAGGGGGTGACATAAGTGCAGAGAAAAACAGAGATAGAGGTAACGACGGGACGTTTATCCATGTAGTCATGGTATAAAGATCTAAGGTGTATAAGTGTAATTATACACTATTAAACAAAATGAGAAAGACTGAATGAAATGAGACACATTATACGAGATCCAAGTAGGCGGATTAATCTCGACTTAGTTTACACAAGGAGAAATTCCCTTGCGTGTACACACAATTCAGTGAAATCAACACAGACACTGAGACACCTGACACTGGGTGGTCCGAGGAGACAGGTACCCTAAGAGGTCCGTTCGTATGACCTCACCTGACGGTACGGTAGGTAATCCCCTAGAAGAACTGGGTCCCTAGTTTGGACGTAGAGAATACAGAGGGCGTAACCGTCCGTCTAAGAAATCGTTTCGTAATGGACCCTTTAGGAAATATACCGGCTCATTATATTTTTATATCTTAAGAAGTATTTAAACTTTTCGTAGGGTACAAGTGACTAATCTTCTGAATTACGATTCGATTCTACCTTCATGGAGGGTTTAACTAGTTATCCAACGTACGTTAGGGATAGTGTTAAGTCGACCGAAAAACCCGTCTTTAACATCTATAAAATTTGGTAAAAAATTGACATTTCGTATACCAACTAGGTTTCCTTACCTGAGTTTACTAAAGTAAACCTTTTTCATTTAACGAATGTTTAGATGTCACATAGTCTATGATAAACTTCAAGACCTCTAATTCGTTACTGATCCTGTTTTAGAGACGGAAAGGCCACTAAATATCAGACCGATATAGTAAAAATTATATATCAAAATGAGAAACACCAATATTTTAGACATAAAAATACAAATTGTTTTTCGTTGTAAATCGTATTAAAAAAGGAAAAGTATGAAGTTTTAAAAAGTTGTAAATCAAGACTTTAAATAAAAGTGAATACTTTTTTATTAACAAATGGTCAGAGGAAATAGAATATAAGGTAAGAAGTCAGATAAGACTTCAAAAACAACAGATAAAGTGACACGGTTGTGATGTCAAAGAACTGAGCGCGGGGGACGTCACACTCACGTCCGAGAATTGATGACCTGGTTGTCCCTTCAGAGATGTTACAAAATGAAAATTACCCAAATATTAAACGAAATTATAGATAGATAATCCCTTAAAAAATGATATTACTTCACCAATTTTATGGTAAGATTATATCAATGTTAAAAGATTGAAACTGAAAAAAAGTGGATATGGTCTTACAACACACGACAGGATACAAAAATACAGTGAGTGTAGTAACGTAAAGTTTGATTTCTTGAGGGAAGTCGTCTAGATCACCACCACTCGAGGGAGTCGAAAACAAACAGAAATCTTTTCGGAAATAAAGAAGAAGTACGTATTTCCTATTGACACGGTCTATATCATAAGAACCAACCGTCGAAAAGGAGAAAGCTGTGAAACTTATACAATAAGGTGAGAGAGGACCGGAGTCGTCTTACAGAAGACTCTTTAAGTGACTATAAGATTACACTAGGAAACATCCATTAAAAGAAATAATGATAAAAATCTGTTAAAGTAACATTACGTAGAACCTTTTCCAGAAAAACGTAATTCTTTTGTCCACAAAATAATTAAAATACCTACAGGTTACGAAAGGGGTCCAAACCTTTAAAAAACAGAAGTTTATTTGAAAGACCCAGGAAGAGGGAAAGAAGAAGACCATTTGGTAGATATGAAAATAGATATAAAGGTTAGTTTAAACTATTTAGAACATCTCAAAGAAGTGAAAAATCTTTGGATTAGGAGAGGGTTGACTTAGTAGTGAATAAGAAAGAAGGTAGACTAGACGGGACAATGGACACGAGAGGTTATGTACGACATAATGCAAGTAACTTAAAGAGTCAAGGTCTTGGAAGTAAACCAAGAAAAAATATTGAAGTTAAAGAAACCCTTTCTTAAGGACAAGTTATTAAAATAAGAACTCAAGTAATTTAACGGACTCAAAAGAACATCGACCAATCTAAAGAAGTATTGTCGATAAAACTTAAGGGTAAGAGAATCCATGGTTATAAGTCACAGAAATTCAAACCAACGATCTCTTAATAGTAAAAGAAAAACATTCCTTTTAATAGTATAAAGGAAATAAAAAGTATGACAAACTATCTTCTTTTCAATACTGGTTGGAGCTATCGTATAACTTTTCGTCTCTGTAATGAAACGGTCGTTTCCAGACAGATCAGTTCCGATACCGAAAAGGTCATCAGTACATACCTACGCTCTCAACCTGACACTTCTTTCGACTCGCGACTTTTTAACTACGAAAGTTTGACACCACAACCTCTTCTGAGAACTCTCAGGGAACCTGACGTTCCTCTAGGTTGGTCAAGTAAGACTTCCTCTAGTTGGGACCCTAAAGAAACCTCCCTTACTACGATTTCGACTTTGAGGTCATGAAACCGGTGGAGTACGCTTCTCAACTGAGTAACCTTTTCTGAGACCCTAACCCCCGTCCTCCTTTTCCCCTGCTGTCTCCTACTCTACCGACCTACTGTAGTGACTGAGCTACCTACACTCAAACTCACTTGAGGCCCTCTACCACTACCTGTCCCTCCCTCCGGAAAGCACGACGCCAAGTACCCCAACGTTTCTCAGCCTGTGCTGACTCGCTGACTTGACTTGACTTGACTTGACTATCATACTCAAAGACGAAAGTATGACAAATGTAACCAAGAATGTAAAGTTGTCCGACTGTTAATCTTTGGAAGGGACCACCGAGTCTGCCATTTCTTAGACGGACGTTACACCCTCTGGACCCAAACTAGGGACCCAACCCTTCTGGAGACCTCTTCCCTTTCCGACGGGTGAGGTCATAAGAACGGACCTCTTAGGAGACCTGTCTCCTCGGACCACCCAGGTACCGTAGTGTCAGTCTGCCCTGATTCGTTGATTGTGAAAGGTTGAAAGTTGGAAACGTAAGGTCTTCCACCGCGTTAACGAGTAAATTTTTTAAAGATAACTCGACCAAGATCCTCGACGTGAGTTCCCGTGTGTGTTCCTTGGGAGTCGTCTTACGCCTCTCCACACCGAAAGAGTAGACCCTAAAACCGCCACGGGTGTCCGGAGTGTCCCATGAAGGTCTTAAGTCTCCATCTGTAGGACGACTTCCGGGGTTCGTATGTCGTTCTTTACACAAGGAAGTTCCGGGAAACTATAAGAATAGACTGAGGAAGGGGAAAGAAGAGAGTGAGGTCAGTGTCTGTAGACAGGGAGGAGTCTTTAGACTCGAGACAATCTCTCTTCACCCAGGGAGGTCGATGTTCCTCATGTTAGTTCGTCAGGCAGAGAGTGGTGAAAACGAAAGGTGGAGGAGACGACCTCTCCGTCGACGACGTCCCCGAGTCACGGGTCACACGACGACACAGTGGGATCCCTTTCCCTAACGGGAAAGGAGGGAGAGGAGACGACGGTTTGAGTAGAGACAGAACGCGACTACCGTGCAGTCCAAGAGGGTTGTTCGTTCGACCTGGAGGTGTTTTATAGAGGACACCCACAGACGGGTCGAAACGTGAGAGGTCCGAAGGTAAAAGGGTTAATGTCACTCATCCCACCCCGTCCAAATGACTGAGAAACTAAACGTCGGGGGACGTTCCAGGACGAACCCACGATTCAGCTAAGTCGGTACAGGTCGAGACGCGTTCAGGTACCTGACATCGGGAGGTCCGAGAAGACGGGTGCCCCTAAGAGGTTCGTTCTTATAACCTCACCCAACGGTACGGGAGGAGGTCCCCTAGAAGGGTTGGGTCCCTAGTTGGACACGGAGAATACAGAGGACGTAACCGTCCGCTCAAGAAATGATGATCGTGGTCGACCCTTCGGGTACCGTAGGATTAAATGACGTGTCTCTGAGGACAAGTCAATAGTTACAGGTTAATTAACATTTAGTTTCCCTTCTCTTTTTTTCTTGTTGAGTTTGGTGTACTACGACTACAACGATATGAAGAATACGAAACTATCCTAAAATTATTGGTCTGTCCACAGAGATATACTAACAAACAAAAGAAAAATAAAAATGGTCTCTATAAAATTTCTATTCGTACTTGACCTGTTCCAAGATAGTAAACGTTATAACTTTTTATTCAGGGTCCGTGTGTAACTCTAGGAGTTGACTCGATCGACGGGATTTCTTCAACGATTTTGGGACCGATTAACCTTGATCGACAAACAGAAGGTAAAAGACTGGTACTGTCTGGGTAGACAGACGACCTCTTTATGAATGAGTTTTGGAACACTGATCTTTATTCTAAAATCCACCGTCAGGTTGGGACCGTCAGGTCACCAACTCTGAAGCGGAAGGTTAACGTCCCCCAAGTCCAAGTTAGGGACCAATCCTTCGATTTTAGGGTGTACGGAGCACCGGTTTTTGGATTCTGTATCTTGTTTTTGTTGTAATATCGGTTAAGATATTTCTGAAATTTTTACCAGGTGTAGTTTTTTTCTCCGTGTACTGATGCGATCTCCATCATAAGGAGGAAGGGGACTCACTCGAGAGGGACCGGTTGATTCTTGTCCATGTGCTTCGTTCGTCGGTTCTCATTACTGTATAAGTATGCGTCTAGACGGGTGTTTGTTGTCGAGTTCCTTCTCCCGGAGCGAGTAGACTCAATGATACGGAGATAGGTTGTCGGTATCTATCTTAGGAGAAGATTTTGTCAAAGAAGTTTCTGAAACCATTGATCAAAGGGACCGTGCCCAAGAAAAGTTGTTGGCGTAGGGTCTGAAACAGTCCCATCAGTTCCGATGAACTGGACAGAGAGAAAAGGGACCAAAGGACCATAGATCCCGACGACACATCGTCACCCAAGGACTCGGTTCTTTAATGTCGAGGTCATAATTGGGTCTCCTTCGACCACAGAATGACCCGATGAAGACGTAATAAGGTACTGAATACGGTCTTTCCAGATCTTGTATGAGAAAGTCGTACAGGTTGTAAGGACTTAATTTAGGGAAGGATTACATTTACTTATTTAGCTTTCTTTATGTGTGTACGTGTTTGTATGTCTTCTATTTAGGAAAGGATTAATTTTGTGGAATAAAACAATTTGGGTTAAGTTTACAGAGAAGGAAAAACTTTCGAAGAACGTAGAGGTTCTTTTGTAAAAAGTAAGAAATTAAAGCAATTGTAAAGCATATATATATATAAAGAAAAATCACGACTGGTGTTATCAATAACCCGAAGGATCCACCGTGATCACCATTTTTTTTTTGAGTGGACGACTACATTCTCTACATTCTCTGGTGTAGAAACTAGGGACCCAGACTTTCTCGGGGACCTTCTCCCGTACCGTTGGGTGAGTTCATAAGAACGGACCTCTTAGGGGTAGTTGTCCTCTCGGACCGTACAACGTTAGGTACCCCAGTGTTTTCTCAACCTGTACTGACTTCGTTGAATCGTACGTGTGTGTTATCAATAACCATTCCGACAGAAAAGTTTCAACAACTTAGTACTCAAGGAAGTCGTGTCCTTGGTCAGACCGAAGATTATGGTAGGATTTAAATCTTATCAAGGAATTTATGTCATTTGCTAATTATTTGTAACCAAATTTATGAACTTAACCTCAAACCGCAAATTTTCACATTTCTAAACAATGTCTTCTTTCGTCTTTGAATTTCTTCTGTGTCGGATGTTTTTACCGTTATCCCCTTTTTCGAATTAACGAGCCAGTACAGACTAAAAAACGCTGGGGTACTTGACATCGGGTGGTCCGAAGGGACAGGAACCCTAAGAGGTCCGTTCTTATCACCTCACCCAACGGTAAAGGAAGGACCCTTAGGTTGGACGTAAAGGACGTAGCGTCCGTAAAAGAAATAACAGACTCGGTGGTCCCTTCGAACTGTTTCCCGTATTGTTTGTCTTTTCCTTTGTGTTGAACGGGAGTACCTTGTGTTCATTCCTTGTGACTAATAGGAAGACAAGAGTAGTTGTTGTTGTCTCTAAGTCAAGTCAAGTCAAGTCAAATCAACGAGTCAGCACAGTCTGAGAAACGCTGGGGTACCTAGCGTCGTGTGGTCCGGAGGGACAGGTAGTGGTAGAGGGCCTCAAGTGAGTCTGAGTGCAGGTAGCTCAGGTACTACGGTAGGTCGGTAGAGTAGGAGACAGCAGGGGAAGAAGAGGACGGGGGTTAGGGAGGGTCGTAGTCTCAGAAAAGGTTACTCAGTTGAGAAGCGTACACCACCGGTTTCATGACCTCAAAGTCGAAATCGCCGTAAGGAAGGTTTCTTTAGGGTCCCGACTAGAGGAAGTCTTACCTGACCAACCTAGAGGAACGTCATGTTCCCTGGGAGTTCTCAGAAGAGGTTGTGGTGTCAAGTTTTCGTAGTTAAGAAGTCACGAGTCGGAAGAAGTGTCAGGTTGAGAGTGTAGGTATGTANGTTACTCAGTTGAGAAGCGTACACCTCCGGTTTCATGACCTCAAAGTCGAAATCGCAGTAAGGAAGGTTTCTTTAGGGTCCCGACTAGAGGCAGTCTTACCTGACCAACCTAGAGGAACGTCATGTTCCCTGGGAGTTCTCAGAAGAGGTTGTGGTGTCAAGTTTTCGTAGTTAAGAAGTCACGAGTCGGAAGAAGTGTCAGGTTGAGAGTGTAGGTATGTACTGGTGTCCTTTTTGGTATCGACACTGATCTGCCTGGAATCAGCCGTTTCGTTACAAAGACGAAAACTTATATGATAGATCCAGCCAGTATTGAAAAGAAGGTTCCTCATTCGCAGAAAAATAGTTCTGATATCCAAGACCAAGTTGCTGGTGCATCCATCTAGGAAGCGTGCGGAGGTGGTCACCTGTGTATTTTAGATATATACCTTATCGATATATACCTTATTAACTGTGATTTCTTGTTTTGGTCCCTGACTTTCATCGACTCACTGAAGACACGAAACCCGTTTGACTCTTTATGGGTGAAGCTTCACCAGTCCTCTCCGACTCTGTGTCAGAACAGTATTTGGAGGGGGGACCATGCTAGTGGGTGTTAGTCCTCCTTTGAGAGTGTTTGGGTCCTAAGAGGGACTCCTCACTTCCCGAACTTTGGGTGTTAACCGTGAGATTAAAAATTCTTCATATGGACTCTCTGTTCGGGGATTTTATATATCGAAACTTTCAGTACTCTGGATGTTCCTTATCTCTTGACTCTCAGACAAGAATTTCTTGAACGGGTACGTCTAAGCGGGTAGGGTCCTGGGTCGTGTCTTCGGCTGACTTTCCACGGGTCTGAAAGACACTTTCTACGAACAAACGAGTCGAATATGGTAATCGGACTCCCTGTCCGTAGATGAAGTCGTATGTAGATCCCCGGATGACTTTATCAGAGGTTTCTGTCTCGGATCACACACGGTAAAATCGGGAGAGAAAGACGAGACGAGACATTATCGAATGATCAATAACAAATCAGTGATTCAGTGCAGACTAAGAAAAGACTGGGGTACTGACATCGAGTGGTCCGAGAAGACAGCTACCCTAAAAGGTCCGTTCTTATGACCTCACTCATTATGAGGTAACACATATACATGGTGTCGAAAGAATAGGTAAGTAGACGACTACCTGTAGATCCAACAAAGGTACAGGACCGATAATATTTGTCACGACGCTACTTGTAACCCCATGTACACAGAGAAAGTTAACTTAGTCAAGACTACTCTACCTAATTTGACCTCGGCTAATATGTCTCACTTCATTCGGTCTTTCTTTTTGTGGTTATGTCATTCATATGATTGTGTATATATACCTTAAATCTTTCTACCGTTACAACTGGGACATGCGTTCTGTCGTTTTTTCTGTGTCTACACATATCGCCTGAAAACCTGAGTCTCCCTCTCCCTCTCCCACCCTACTAAACCTTCTTACCGTAACTTTGTACATATGATAGTATATTCTTAGCTTAGTGGTCAGATACCGGCTTCGTCCTATGTGGTACGAACCCCGACCACGTGCCCCTACTGGGTCTCCCTACAACACCCCTCCCTCCACCCTCCCCCCCCAAGTACAAAACCTAGCGTACATGTGGGCACCACCTAAGTACAGTTACATACCGTTTTGGTTATGTCATAACATTTCATTTTATTTCATTTTTATTTTTAATTTTTTTTTTAGTGGATCTAAAACCTTTAATTTTTTTTTTTCTTATGACCTCACCTAACGGTAAAGGAAGAGACCCCATAGAGGGAGTGGGTCCCTAACTTGGACATACAGGACGAACCATCCGTCTAAGAAATGGTGACTCGGTGGTCCATGGTGGATCTTTCCTTAAATATGGGAACGCAACACGAACCCAAAAATACTGACCCCGAATCACGCTCTAGAAACTAATGAACCGAGGTCACCGGTCGTTTCGAAACTTTCCAACAACGATTTGTTTTTCTACGGTCCTAAGAACCGGAGACCTCCTCTTCTTAAGTTAGACCCCGGTCTCTGCTCCGAACTAGCGAGTCTCGAAAACACATTATTTCAAAATAATTTCATATTTCCTCTATCTCTTTCGAAGACTGTGTCCGTAGTCTTCCCCCGTCTTTCTCATGGGGGACGATCAGAAGTCGACCTACAATATATCAGTGGTCGTCCGACAATTACTTTCTTTCCTTACAGAATTTTGAGTCTTACCGTGGTCCGGGGAGTGGGTATTCTACGTAAAACCCTATTAGAACCGTGGTCTGCTAAGTAGGACCCGGTATTTTACTAATTGAACTTAGCGCATCTTCCTGTCTAATGGTATTTTTATCAAAACAAATGTATCTAATCCCTTTGTTATAGACTTATATTGTATGACCAAACAGTTCATCCAAGACTCGGTAACCCGCATTGACTGAACTTCTGTCTCAAACCTCATTTACGTATCGTGTAATCGTAACAAATTCTTCTTTTTACGTAACCAATAGAGTTCCAAACTCTTATCAATTGAAGTCCACTTTGGTCCGCAATAATACCGTTGTATCATAAAATTCTCTTTGGAGGAAAATTTAAACATATCTCTTCTTTTTTTTATAGCGATCAAACAAAGGAGGACGGGGAATCAAGTCAAGTCAAGTCAACGAGTCAGCACAGGTTGAGAAACGTTGGGGTACTTAGTGTCGTGCGGTCCGGAGGGACAGGTAGTGGTTGAGGGCGTCAAGTGAGTCTGAGCGCAGGTAACTCAGTCGGACGGGGAATTCTCTCTATTTTTACAGACTGTGAACATCCAATAAAGGAGGAAAACCTCTGGGGACCGGAAGGGCGGACAATGGGAGAGTCGAAGTCTAACACTCAGGGGACCCCGACAATGTTTGTCTCCCCGTCAAGAATCGGTAGATGGTGGACGTCCATCATCGTGTCCGACGAATAACTTTATGTCCGAGTCGGAAAGACACTTTCTCCGGATAAACGAGTAGGACCTCGAAAGCGGACTCCCCGTCCGAAGACCAAACCATGTGTAAATCTTCGACGGCTTCAGAAGTCCCTGACCCCGACGACCCACGATAGAACCATAAGAGGGATCCAGAGTGAGGACCCGAAAGAACCACCAAGTCTGNAGTTAGACCCCGGTCTCTGCTCCGAACTAGCGAGTCTCGAAAACACATTATTTCAAAATAATTTCATATTTCCTCTATCTCTTTCGAAGACTGTGTCCGTAGTCTTCCCCCGTCTTTCTCATGGGGGACGATCAGAAGTCGACCTACAATATATCAGTGGTCGTCCGACAATTACTTTCTTTCCTTACAGAATTTTGAGTCTTACCGTGGTCCGGGGAGTGGGTATTCTACGTAAAACCCTATTAGAACCGTGGTCTGCTAAGTAGGACCCGGTATTTTACTAATTGAACTTAGCGCATCTTCCTGTCTAATGGTATTTTTATCAAAACAAATGTATCTAATCCCTTTGTTATAGACTTATATTGTATGACCAAACAGTTCATCCAAGACTCGGTAACCCGCATTGACTGAACTTCTGTCTCAAACCTCATTTACGTATCGTGTAATCGTAACAAATTCTTCTTTTTACGTAACCAATAGAGTTCCAAACTCTTATCAATTGAAGTCCACTTTGGTGCGCAATAATACCGTTGTATCATAAAATTCTCTTTGGAGGAAAATTTAAACATATCTCTTCTTTTTTTTATAGCGATCAAACAAAGGAGGACGGGGAATCAAGTCAAGTCAAGTCAACGAGTCAGTACAGGTTGAGAAACGTTGGGGTACTTAGTGTCGTGCGGTCCGGAGGGACAGGTAGTGGTTGAGGGCGTCAAGTGAGTCTGAGCGCAGGTAACTCAGTCGGACGGGGAATTCTCTCTATTTTTACAGACTGTGAACATCCAATAAAGGAGGAAAACCTCTGGGGACCGGAAGGGCGGACAATGGGAGAGTCGAAGTCTAACACTCAGGGGACCCCGACAATGTTTGTCTCCCCGTCAAGAATCGGTAGATGGTGGACGTCCATCATCGTGTCCGACGAATAACTTTATGTCCGAGTCGGAAAGACACTTTCTCCGGATAAACGAGTAGGACCTCGAAAGCGGACTCCCCGTCCGAAGACCAAACCATGTGTAAATCTTCGACGGCTTCAGAAGTCCCTGACCCCGACGACCCACGATAGAACCATAAGAGGGACCCAGAGTGAGGACCCGAAAGAACCACCAAGTCTGTCATTTCTTAGACGGACGTTACGTCCTCTGGACCCAAACTAGGGACCCAGTCCTTCTAGGGGACCTCTTCCCTTACCAATGAAATCATAAGAACCGACCTCTTAAGGTACCTGGTTCCTCGGACCATCCGATGTCAGGAACCCCTAGTGTTTCTCAACCTGTAGTGACTCACTGAAAAAAAAAAAAAAAACTCAGAATGAGGTATGACGACTATAGAGGGTCTCTCCTCGAACGTGACAGTAGACCTCAAGGTGAAATCACCGACGTCGGGTCGTCTGTGAAGATCTACCGGACCAAGACCACCACTCACCCCGCATACGAATACCTAGGGCGTCCTGACATTGGTTGTCCCTTTCTCGAAAAGTTACCGATTGTGGAAGTCCTGAGTCGTGTCTCCGTTGTCTGACTCCCTCCTCGGGGCCCCGGACAATCGGAAAGACGTGTCGACACCGGACTCCTGGTCCGAAGATTAGTTTGTATGTAGATTCCCGACTGACATTTAGGTAGGTCTCTGGAGTTTCCCGTTCAGGATACAGTGTCAAAAGGAGGAGACGACTCAGGGTCGACGACCATGTATATAGACACGGGTCGACAAACCCCTCCCCCGCCCCTCGCCACATGAAGGGACCTTCTACGGGGAACTAACGGACCTAGTCCACCGGTCATCTGGGACACAAGTACTTGAGTCCTCCTACCATCGTTTCTTTCTTTGTCAAGGTTTGACCGGTAGTGGGGTAGCGAGTCGGGTGTTCCTCTTGTGTCTTTACGGGCTGAGGACAACGTTTAATTAAGTAGTTCTTCCTCGTGACAACTCCCCGTCGGTTCCACCACCTCAGTCTCCTGAACTCGAGTGGAGGAGGGTGTCCGTGTGGTTTTACTGTCGATAAATGTCTCTTTGATAGCTATTCTTTTTGGTCTTCTGCCCGTCTTGCCCGTATTTCCTAGAATATGTTGATTTTTATATTTCTTCCTTGGAGTTGTTCTGTCCATCCACCCCATCTCAGTACCATGTCAGTACAGACTGAGACGCTGGGGCACCTGACATTGGGCGGTCCGAGGAGACAGGTACCTTAAGAGGTTCGTTCTTAGGACCTTACCCAACGGTAGGGGAAGAGGTCCCTATAAGGGGTGGGTCCCTAGTTTGAACCCAGAGGACGTAACGTCCGTCAAAGAAATGGTATACTCAGTGGTCCCACTGGGTGTTTACCCTACTATTAATGTTGAAATCTCTACGAAGGGTTCACTGTTCCTCAGATTCGTGGAGTAACCCGAGGGGTCGAACCCCTAGAACGTGGTCCTCCTTCTCTGGGGTTTGACAAACCAAAAATTCCAGTCGTCCCGAATAAATCCCTCTAGGTATCCCGACACCCTTTATCTGCTAGAGAGAATTTCTCGTGTGTAGTTTAGAGTGACGAGACCCTGGATCATGTCTTCGTCATTAAACTTGACTTGGAACCAGTCTAGTGGTATCCCGAAGGGTCCACCGTGTCACCATCTCTTAGGTGGTGAAGAGGACGTACTTTGTGTTAAAACTAGGGACCCAGTCCTTCTAGGGGATCTCCTCCTTTACGGTTAGCTAACGTTATAAGAACTGACCTTTTAAGGTACGAGTCTCCTCGGACCACTCGGTGTCAGGTACCCCAGTGTTTCTCAACCTGCCGTGACTTGTGTGTCTGTGAGTGTGTGTGTCTAGGTGGACGACTAAAGTCCTTCGGAGGGTCTCTCCGTCCTTCGTTGACCTTGAGTAAGACCCCTGTGTCTGTGACCGTTGTCAGTAAAGCCCCCACGAAAAAGATGGTGTACCTATGACCGGGACCGTTCACGGTAAAACCTTAGGAGAGGGATCGAATAATCGTAACCCTAGGTGGGGGTTGGGAGTGGTCGGACGACCACGGTCATGATCCTACGGAGGTCTGTTCGATGATCGGTCCACCTCTGTATCAGGACGGGTAGTCGTCTGTACGACGAATTCTTGGGGACTCGGGTTTCGACGGGGTCTGGACCGGGAAATTTTGTTTGTCCAAACAAAACCTTGTTCTTCCTAAAATCTCAGTCCATCTCAGTAAAAGTAAAAGTAAACTTTAGTAACTGAGTACTCACACTCGTTTGAGACCCTCTATCACTTCCAGTCCCTTCGGACCTCATGACGTCAGGTACCTCGACGTTTCTCAGTCTGGACTGAATCGGTGAATTTCTGTTTCTCAGTAAAATCTAAAGTCAATGAATTTGTTATCTCGAAGTTAAAGGTATTGACTTCCTACCTTATAATGTTAGATAGAACATATCAATAACACTCTTAATCTCTACTATGTGTGTTTTGAGGTTATTCTAATAAATTACATGTCATCTTTTTGTTTGTGTTTTTTACAAATAGTAAGAAAATAAAGTTTCGTTTTTACCCTTTTACTAAAAATTGTTGACTAACACCTAAGGACCACGTGATAGTACTCCTGTCATAATCAAACACTAAACTGAGTTCTAGGTACTGGGTTCCAGTTACTCTTTAGAGACGGTACCCGTGTCACTCTCTTCGACGGTAGACTCAGTGTAAAATGACGTGAGAAGGTCAATCTTGAGGATAAACTTTCCGACGACGACGACGATTCAGCGAAGTCAGCACAGGCTGAGACACGTTGGGGTATCTATCGTCGGGTGGTCCGAGGGGGCAGAGACCCTAAGAGGTCCGTTCTTGTGACCTCACCCACGGTAAAGGAAGAGGTTACGTACTTTCACTTTCCTCCCTTACCATTTATCTCTCTCAATTCCATTCATGTCAAGGTACGCGAGAGGACTTAGATACTTAGTTAGTGACTCATTCAAGTTTCTTAACTGTTGACAATCGATTTTTTTTTTTTACATGAAATGTTTTTAGATCTTATCACAGATGATGGGTGTCCGTTTCAGTCTTCCGTTGATCGATACCTCTTCTCTACTTTTAGAATTTCTTTACCCCCCAATAACGTTTTTACTCTCTCTCTCTTTAGTCACAGTTTCATGATCTCTACTTATAAATGACTACCAAAATATTGACCAAGGGTGACATGATGGACCCTGTACGAATTTCATCTTTTCATAAACGTTTTATGGTGAAAAACCTAGTTGTCCTGTCGTTTATAGTTTCACCTGCCGACTGTGGTCTTCGGATTGACGGTATGGAGACGAAAAGGAAGTCTTATATAAATAACGTTTATAAGAGATGAGAAAAACGGACCGTAAGTATTCCCTCTTCGTATTTGTTATCGAGTGGGTTTGGTAATGTTAATGTGGTAGTAAATATAGTGTTTTCGGTCGACTCAATTTACGTTAACGATAATAATAATAAAAACAGACACGACCTAGAAGCAACGTCAAGGATCCGAGAAGTAACGACGGGGGTCTCAAAGAGACCGACACCGTTTACTCCCGATGAGAAATCAACACCATGTACCCGCAGAACAAGACCACCCAAAAGAACAATATTTTGGGGCCCGAGAACCCATAGACCCGAGATCATCAACGTTGTGTGTACGGATCGACGGGGCACCGTACACCTTAAAATCAAGGACCTGGTCTCTAGTTTGGGTATAAGGGACTTAACCGTCCGTCTAAGAATTGGTGACCTGGTGGTCCCTTCAGGGTGTTAAAAAAAAAACATTATGTCGACATAAAATAAAGCACAGACACGGAACGTCGAACACCCTAGAATCGAGGGGTTGGTTCCTAGGTTGGGTCCAGGAGACATTACCTTCGACCCTTAGAATTGGTAACCTGGAGGTCCCTTCAGAGACGTTAATACAAATTAATGTTTATAATGTTATTTCTTATCTGAAAAGTTTTTTCTATATTACCCAATAATTATAGTAAGATTCATTTAACTGTTTTACATTTTTTTTTGGAAAATAAGGATCATACCATTTATAACGAACTATTTTGGATGTATTTATTTTAATAGGAATCCCATGATGGTGTAGTAGGTCGTTGGGGTGAGGACCTATATACCTCTTTTGGTATTATCTTTTACATGTACGTGGGGTACATCGAGGCGTGCATCAAGCGACGTAGAGATAAATGTTATCGGTCCTGTACCTTTGTTGAACTTACAGGTCGTTACCACCTTACCTATTTCTATATGACCCTTAAGGGACCAAATCCCGAGACGTGAAGGTGAAATCCCTAGTGTCTAAACTTGTTCGACGATGACTGCTGGTTTTTTTTCTTTTTTTTTATCACACCATAAATATATGTTACCTTATAATAAGTCGGTACTTTTCTTACTTTATTACGGTGGACGAAATTGTACCTTCCTGGAGCTCTACTAGTATGGTTCACTTCATTCAGTCGCTCTCTTTCTGTTTATAGTACACTATAGTGAGTTTCCACCTTAGATTAAAAAATTTTACAATGTTTCCTTGAATGAATGTTTTGTCTTTGTCTAAATGTCTATAGTTTTTCTTTCAGTACCAATGGTTTCCCCTCTGTCCCTCCTCCCCATTTAGTCCTCGAACCTTTCTATTGGTTGATCCTGGATGACACATCGTATCCTTTGAGATGAGTTATAAGACACTATTGGATATAGTGTCTTTTCTTAGATTTTTACTTACTTCTATACACATACATATAACCTTAGTGAGATGACATGTGGACTTTTAGTTCATATAAAGTTAATTTTTTTTAATAAAAATTAACAGGAATCCCAAGAGTGATTAAGAACCTCTTCCTTTACCTTTAGGTGAGGTCATAAGAACGGACCTTTTAGGGTACCTGTCTCCTAAGACCTCCCATCCGATGTCAGGTGCCCCAATGTTTCTCAGCCTGTGCTGACTCCCTGATTGTGAAAGAGTGACTCTGACATATCTATTATGACTTGGTTTTACAAAACTCTTACTACTCAGTCGAGGACCCCGTCCTGAGTCCCACTGTCACACTGTTTCTTACAAAGTCTGCCGTCCTCTCCCGAGTCCCGCTTCGGGGTCCCGGGGGGACCACACCCACAGTCCAGAGTCCGAAGGTCCCGCCACAAAGGCTATCTCCTTCGAGTCACGACGCCACAGGGGCAGAGGGTCCTCAAAGTAAACAAGAGTGTTGGCCACAGCCTAGCAGGACGGTCTCATAAGTGGTGAAACGGGGTCCAGAATTGAGGGACAGGGTAAAGACCCCGACAGTTGGGCCCAGTGGTTTTCACAATCAGCGAGTCAGCGCAGACTGAGAAACCCTCGGAGACCTAACACTGAGCGGTCCGAGGAGACAGGTACCTTAAGAGGTCTGTTCTTATAAGAGGTCCCCTTAGAAGGGGAGGGTCCATAGTTTGGACCCGAAGGACGCAACTTTCGCCTAAGAAATGGCTGACTCGGTGGCCCCTTCAGGTCCCAGTGGCTCCCAGGACCAATTTTCAGGCGTGGTCGGTCCTGGCTAACAGGGGTCTGGGGGTGCTAGGGATAATGCCGCGGGGTTGGAAAGGTCAACGACGGGACACCTCCCCCCTACCAACGCCCCTCGGGACCATGAAGTAGTCCACGGACTTGTGGGCGCGCCGAGGATGTCGGCCGCCTCCTCCAATAGCGGTCCAACGTCCAGTGCTAGGGGCAGGGGCGCCCTCCCCGGGGTCCGCAGAGGGGGATCCAAAGGAAAATTCATGTCTCAAGTCAGTGCCGGCTCTGTGGCGGGGCCCCCGCCCCGATCGCAGCCCCGCCCCGATACACCGGCATCGACCGGGGACCCCGCACCCGTCCTGGAGTCTCGGACGTCCCCTAACCACCTCCGCCAAACTGTCTGCGGAGGAGGCGCCCCTTGTCACAAGGGTCCGGGGCTTTCTCCCGCGGCAGACCCCAGCGCATCCCGTCCCACCGAGCACGGCGGACGCGCTCGCTCTGCGTCGGCCACTCCGCTTCGCGGTGCCCTCGATAAACCTCCCCGGTACGACGCACCTGACCGTGGGGTCTGTCGACCTCTTTGGATGACCTTCCTCTGCGACTTCGCCTAGAGGGGCTGGAGGGAGACCCGACTGCGATCGAAGGGTGACCCCCCTTTTCACTTTAGTCGCAGTCTTATGTCGGGAGGAAAGCGAGACAGATCTGCAAATAGAAGACATGGTCTTTCACTGACCGGGTCTCCCGGGAGGCAAGAAAGAAAAAAGATAAAAACAAAAAGAAAAAAGAGTATGTAATTTCACTCCCAGCGAGTCAGCACAAGCTGAGAGACACTAGGATATCAGGTACCTTAAGAGGTCCAGTCTCATGACCTTACCCATCGGAAAGGGAGGAGGTCCCCTAGAAGGGTTGGGTCCTTACCTTGGGTCCAGCGGGTGTGACGTCCGCCTAAGAACTGATCGACACAATGTTCCCTTCGGGTTCTTATGACCTCACCCAACGGATAGGGAAGAGGTCGCCTAGAAGGGTTGGGACCTTACCTTTCCCCCAGCGGACGTAACGTCCGCCTAAGAAATGGTCTCAATTAAAGAGTATGTAATTTTAGCCGAGAAAGACTACATGTCAAAGTATTTACAACTGGGTACATATCTAATCACGGTTGATAGTGGTGTTAGGTTATACCTCGTCAAGGAAGTGGGGCCTTTGTGAGAGAGTCGACGGGAAGACATAAGTGTAGGAGGCCGTGGGTTGGGGATCGTTGGCGACTAGGCAAGAGGTAGTGATGCCAAAACTGAAAAACTCTTACAACATATTTGTTTTATCAACCCGAAGGACCCACCGAGTCGTCATTTCTTTGATGGACGATTCGTCCTCTGACAAACTAGGGACCTTCTAGGGGACCTCTTTCTTTACCGTTGGGTGAAGTCATAAGAACGGTCCCTTTAACGTACCTGTCTCCTCGAACCGTCCGATGGTAGATACCCTAGAGTTTTCTCAGTCTGTGCTGAATCGGTGAGTTGTTGTTGTTTTTATGTTATATTAAAAACTGTAACCGAAAGACATTTCCTGATAATTCCTTATGTCAGAGAGTCCTACCTCCCTCTCTACCAGGGACTTTGCTGACTAGTCTCTAAGGAAAATTGGGATCGTCGACCGAACCCTTGTTTCTGAAAGAAAGAGTTCCGGATAAGAGATGGACTCTTACGGAAACCTCCGGAGTAAGGTCGTAAAAATTCAGTAAGTGGGAGATGGGTCTAGTCCTGGTCGTCAGACATAAGAGAAAGAATCTCTGGACCCCGGAGGATGGTACCCGAGAGTGAAATTAGACTCTTGAAAGGTTCCTCGACTTCTAATTGGGTCTAAGGGGTCAGGTCCGACTATAGACCCAAAAGACGAAGAAGGAAGATTTGGTTAACAGGACTTGTAAGAGTCCTGTCCGTCCTCACGGATCAGTTACAGGTCACATAGGATCCGAACCCACACCAGTGACGAGTCGACCGAGTAGAAGAGACGAGGAAACAGGAACAGGGAAGTCATCTCGGAGCAGGGTGAACGTGGACACCAGTGTCCCCGAACTTATAGTGGATCAGGGACAGAACAAAGGTCCTGGTACCTGTCACTCCCGAAGCACATCGACCCAGTCGGATCCAAGCACGGACCCAGGACGGGGGACTGAGGGTAGAAAACACACAAGTATAAAAAGGAGACGTCATAAAGAAACCTAACACGGACACCAAAAAGTACAAACCTCAAGTCCAGAGAAAGAGGACACCCAGACGGTAGAGAGACTGTCTTCGTCCTGAGTAAAACGGTCAGTAACAGGGGTGTTCAGAGTCCCGTCGGGGACGTGTATCCGTAGAGACACTCTGACTTTACTTAAGGTCTGATTAGGTTGAGAACGGAATAAAGATCCCCACAAGGGACCTAAAAAGAAGAGTAAGAAATGGTTACATAAAAAAATTCTGTTCGTCTCTTCTCTCTAGACTATCAAAGAGTAGAATTAATTTAAGGAGAACCCAAAGATAGAAGAGACGTTGGACGTGGAAGAGAGACGGAATCGAGATCATTAGACTAAAGACCGAGGTCACGTCTGAGGACCTAAATAACGTAGACTAAAACTGAGTGTCAACCAGTCTTTTACCCTGGATGTTCGGATCCGAACAGAAAAGACTTTTCTCTTTATATTTACTTATATTGACACACGACATGACACGTCCTCCCAACCACACCTCCCTCCACGAATCACCTCCCTCCTCTTCCGTCGTGAACACTCTTTTCATGTCTACCGTGACTACAGTCACATTCACCGACGACATGGTATCTCGACGGAGTGTTGTTATAAACCGGATTCCGATGTAATTATTTCTATAATAGAGATCTTATCCCTCCACGAGATGTGATTAGTAAGTAAGTTGACTATGAGCAACCCACAGTCTATATACTGTATCATAAAAAACGTACATCCTTTGGAGTCACTTGACTTTTGTTTTTTTTTAATGACTGGAACACCCCGTACAAGATAACCATTCTTCGTCCGATATGGTATTCGTATCATTTACCCGTTCACGAATACAATCTCCGACACATCATAAAACTCCTGCCACTGAGTCATATTTACACACCCTTGTCACATCGACCGACAAAACGACCACACCAGTCACACCAAGAGCAACTATTCTACTGGTGACTCTTTTCTAAACTTCCTGTACTTAACAGTTCTCCTATAGTTCCCTTTCAAGAAAGGTCTGTCCTTTTTAGAGGTCACGTTTACATGGTCGAGTCCTCACTCAGACACACAAGTTGTTTTCGCTCCTCCGAGTTCACCGGTCTCGTCTCTCCTTGACTCTACTCCAGGCTACAGACCTAGTGCATCCGGAGTTACTATGATCTTTCTAAAACTGAAAAGAGACTCATTCTGTACTTCAATGGTCTATCAAAACTTGTCTTCTGCCTAGATCAGGTTGAAGAGAGATCTTCGTCGCCGGTCATCAGACCGGTGACGTGTTTTACCTGTCCACTTCCAACTCACTGGACGTCTCCTTTGACATTCTACGTCACAGGTCCGACCTCTATAACCAACGGACAGACCCTACACTCGTCCCTTTTATTGTCTTCCACTGTCTTGAGACCTATATAAATTTCTACCTGAAATGTCGTAGAGGACTACCTAATTTAGACTCTTCTTTCTTAGTTCCTCCTATGAGTTTCGAAGTCTGTCATACTCATCTTTATATCCTCCTGCAGACACCTTTACCACTGTAGTATCCGTAGATTAAATCATTCCAACTTCGATTCTACACTATCAGTGAGTCAGTACAGATTAAGATACACTGGGGTATCTGACATTGGGTGGTCCGAAGAGACAGGTGGTCTTAAGAGGTCCGTTCTTATGACCTCACCCAACAGTACGGTACCGGACGAGGTTCGCCAGAAAGTGTGGTTCCCTAGTATAGACCCAAAGGACTTAACGTCCGTCTGAGAAATGGTAGACTCGGTGGTCCCTTCGGGACTTTGATTCATTAGATAATCTTTTATGTTCACTCCAATCGTCAACCTATGTTCACAAATCCGTCTATTGGACCGGCCTATTTATGTAAACCCTCCACTATGGTACATTTACTATAGATTTCGGAACTCTTCCCTTTCTTTCTTTTCGACTCTCTCTCTTCGTTTGAACGGTTTTACAATTGTAGACGATATAGGTCTACTTCTATGTAACCATAAATAACATGACAACGTTGAAAAGATTTCCAAAATTGACAAGTGTTATTATTCTACCTCTTTCTTTTCGTTCGATCCAAACTAAGATCGAAGTAGAAGTACATGTCAGAACCATTCTTTATTCATTTTAAGGTAACTTAAATTATACGACTTTATTTAATTGAAACCGAAATTTTTTTTTTTTTTTCGGAACTCTTGTCTACTCCAATTGGTTCCCTCATTACTGACATCTCTCTTTCCTTGTCCCGACTTGGGACCTTGAGGGGACGGGACACGACTCCCTAGACTAGTCTGGTGTGTGGTTTTCGTCTGGCGTGTCAAGACTGTAGTGTAGATTTCCCTACTACTGTTCCCTCAGGGTTTACAATGACGTGTGTTCTTAGTGGACCTGTAGAATAATTCTAGATCTACCAGATTTCGTCTCGTACTCTAAGACTTAAATATTGTTCTACGACTACGACGACCAGAAGTCTAGTGTGTAAATCTTCGTTCTTGTATCTGGTCTTAAGGGTGTACCGACACGTAGTCGGAGGATACATCCCGAACAATTTAATACACAAGGACCGAGGTACGGGATGTAAGATTCTATCCCCCAAACTCCTGTCCGGACTTACAAAACATTATTTGGGTGTCCATTAGGTCGGTCTAACCCTAGGTCCCTCGAGTCTCTAGTCTCTCGTGAGTCCCGTCCCTCCCCCAGAATTTAGTTGTGCCTTTAAAAAAAAGATCTCCTTTTTTTTTCTGTTCTACATACAACAAAAGAGATGACACCCCATCTCCGTTCACCTTCTAAATCCTTTACCAATAGTCGAGTCGTACTTCTTTTTAGAATACGATTGAGTTCAACGATTCTCAGATCTATAATTTACACGAGGGGTGTTTTTTCTTTACCATGAGAGGGCGTGGGACCCCACGAGAAGAGGACAGAAACCTATCTAAACGGGAGTACGGAGTTTCTACCTAAAAGGACGATAGAAGATTTATTTTATCTCGACATTGCGACTCGACATTGTGACTAAACAGATTCTCGATATTGTACCGGGTAAGCTCTGGACTCTCGATATTGTGCCAGATAGGTTCTGGACTCTCGACGCTGTGCGGTTCCCCCGAAATTACAGGCAGTGAGGTTTAGAAACAACACTACTCTGTTTCTTAGTGTGAGCGCACGGTAGATACCATGGCACTGAGCCTATATTGGACCGACTTTGTTGGAGGCGCACCTTCTCCGGTTCGTGTCGGCCTCGGGTTGAGTCGCTTCGAGGGTGCCATCTCCGCCTTGCTTCTTTTAGGTGGCGTCCCCTTCCGGGTAGCACGACCTTTGGCCCTGTCGTCTTTCGGGTGCGCCGGGTCAGAGTCTAGGGTCTTCTGGAGGTCAATTCTTTGGAACCTGGTGACCTGCTTTGGGGCTCTTCCTAACAGTCTTCTAGGAGACTGGTTAGGACTCCTTTAGACCATGTGACTACCTTCGTCGAAACAGAACCTACCTTTTTCTTCTCGGCCCAGTTGTTCGATGTTGTATGTCACAGTCAAGTTGTTTCTACATTTTGATGTCGGCTGGTGTCTTTTATAGTGTGTGGGAATCTACCTGTGGCGATATTCCTGAGACTCCGAACTCTGATCGTTCTCCCCCTCCGGGTTATGGGGAGCGGCGGGGTCAAGTGGTCCTTCATCGGGTAGAGAACTCCCCCCTTACAATCCATACATCTTGTCTCTTTTCCTCAGGTTTTACCGCCACCGATGTTCTGTTCCTTCCCTTTTCGGAAGTTTTTACTTTGTTTTCTTCCAGGTTCCTGGAGTCCATTTTGGTTGTTGAGAGGACCGACCGGGTTAAATGTATCCTGTCCGGGTCCCTCTCTATTTGTATATTTATCTTCTCGGTTTCTAGCTACACGGGAGTGCGGAGTTTCTACCTAAAAGGACGATAGAAGATTTATTTTATCTCGACATTGTGACTAAACAGATTCTCGATATTGTACCGGGTAAGCTCTGGACTCTCGATATTGTGCCAGAGAGGTTCTGGACTCTCGACGCTGTGCGGTTCCCCCGAAATTACAGGCAGTGAGGTTTAGAAACAACACTGCTCTGTTTCTTAGCTCCTTGTATGTGAGCTCATTGTTATCATATTTACTAAGTGGGTTTACTTACGTGTACAAAGTCGTACTCGACGTGTATGATCTCTTACGGTAAAGACTTAGATTTAACCAAGTTCGACACCTGGAGTTATCGTAACCGGTCCTCCCTACCAAGACACCTTGGGTGTGTTTATTGTTTCCTAGTGTAACCAACATTTGTCTTTACATTTGTCCATTACAAATCCACAACCCTGGTTTTTCTATCGAGAAGGGGGGAGGGACGTGACAGGACATACGAAGATCTTGTAAAATACATACCCAAGCAAAGTGTTATTTATTGTTTGAAATTTTTTTTTTTTTTTCTTTACCATTATTACATTGTACTCTGTCCAAAATCGATCACGATACCACCATCATTAAAACATTTTACATTCACATAGTTCCGTTGTTCAACATGCTTAATTGTAAGGGTGGTTGTCACATCCTCCTAAGGGGAAAGAGGTATAGGAGAGGACGTAAATAACAAATATCAAAAAATCTGCTACCGGTAAGACTAACCCCCGAAGACTAATCCCCGATAAGACTAATCCACCGTGATCACCGTTTCTTGGACGGACGGTTATGTCCTCCATGTTCTCTACGTCAAAGCTAGGGACCCAGCCCTTCTAGGACTACAAAAATATAAAAAATTATATTTTTATAAAAGAATAAAAATAAAATATAAAAAATTGTAAAATAGATAACAACGGACCTCTTAGGGTACCTGTCTCCTCGGACCGCCCGACACCAGATATCCCAACGTTTCTCAGTCTGTGTTGCCTTCACTGAATCGTGTGTACGTAAGACTAACCCCTCTCCACTATTGTAACATCAAAGTTAAACGTAAAGAGACTATTATTCTCTACGACTCGTAGAAGAGTACACAAATTACCGAGAGATACACAGAAGAAAACAACCCCCTTCTTTACGAGTTCTTCCTCTCCTATATATATATGTATATCTATCTATCTATCTATCTATCCTCTTCCTTTACCGTTGGGTGAGGTCATACGAACGGACCTCTTAGGGTCCCTGACCTCGGACCACCCGGTGGCAGATACCCCAGTGTGTCTCAGCTTGTGTTGACTGCACTGAATCGTCGTATATATATATATATATATATATATATATATATTAATATATATATATATTAATTCTGACTAACCACAACTACATGTCGTCTCTGGTGGTGGTGTAACATTTCGTTAATGGGAGGGGAGGGGGGGGTTTTTTTCGTTGTCCAATATGTAGAATTTAAATATTTTACAATATAGAGTTATTTAGACCCCTTTTTAGAGTCTTAGGAACGAGAAACTCTGATAAGGGATGTACTTAAAGAGTGAAGAACACACTTGTTGCCTAAGGTTTAACAAGATTAACTTCGTATTCACTTTTATATACAGACATATAAATTCCACCACCAAATTAGTGATTCAGTACAGGCTGAGAACACTGGGTTACCTGACATCGGACGGTCCGAGGAGACAGGTACCCTAAGAGGTCCGTTCTTGTAACCTCACCCAACGGTAAAGGAAAAAGTCCCTACACATATATATGTGTATACTTAACCCCGGAAATAAATAAAGTCCCTTTCGGTATTTTGTCAGAATTCTGATGTATCGATTCTTGACCTACGTTTTAGAGTGGGGTCCAGCCCAGGGTGTTTCCGTGGTGACGGGTACGACAATCCGGGTCTACGGTCACGAGTGTGGTGACTGAGGGGACTACGACCTGTGACGTGGAACCGGGATCCTGTCGAAAGAGACAACAAGGACTGTTGACCTATTGTGATAACGGGGAGAACCGTGAACACGGTTTACGTAAGACGTGACAGGCTTGGACAGACAATGGTTCAGGACTCGGTCTCTTGACCGTACACCAGTGGACGGACACTCCCGAAGTACAGGACGGGTAGACGTTCTTGTGAACCCTTTCACTCTAAAGGAGAGAATACGTTCCTTCACCAGAGACGGAGGATGGTTCTCAGAAATTCACACGTTCATTCATAATTTAATAGGTCACACCCTTCTCCCATGTCCAAGACCCCTACTCCCCAAACCAACCTACTTGTTCACTGATTATTTACTGGAGAAGGTTGCATAAAAGGACTATCAGACAATAACCCAGGCGGAAACCGAAGACGTCAAATATAAGTGTTTATTCACCTGTCTGTAACACCTTACTACTTTACTAGTGAGTTTTAGAAGAAAACGTGGAACAGGGAACGATCCTAATTTTTTGATTCTAGGTATTGTGAAGTCTATAGACAGTACAGACTGAGAAACGCTGTGGTACCTGTCATATCGGACGGTCCGAAGAGACGGGCACCTTAAGAGATCCGTTCTTATGACCTCACCCATTGGTAAGAGAAACGGTCCCCTAAAGGGACTAGGTCCCTAACTTGGACCCAGAGGACGTAACGTCCGTCTAAGAAATGGTAGACTCGGTGACGTCTTCAGGTATATATGTATATGTATGTGTATATACACATATATATATACACACACACACATATATATATGTATATATATATCTCTCTCTAAAGTATAATTTAAAATATAAAAATGTACGTGTATAAAGACCCTTCTCATAGACATTGTAAATGGTCAAAAATACACTAAGGTCGTTTTTTAGTAGGATCAAATCTGTGGTACGACGAGTTAGAGACCAGACACTTCTCGATTATTTATTGGAAAAATCGTCTAAGTTACTGTACTATATTTACGAGTAGAAATAGAACCGTTAACAGTTAGACCCTGTTTATTCCATCTTCAAATGATCGAATATAAGTGAAAGTCATGAACATACATAGAATAAAATCCGACTGTTATTTGTCAACTGTTTGGTCGTGACCGAACTTCTTGTATGTCTCATCGTGACCAAATCCATCTAAATATAAAGTCAAGAATATAGGAATACGTTCTATTTATCGTCTTTACTTTTTTTTTTTTCCAATTAAACCCGAGGTAAAGGTCAATGTACTATCCAATCCAAAATTTCGACAGAGCAGGTGATTTTTACTGATCTTTATTATCTGTTTTATATTTTTGTAGGTCTTCTTACTTTAGTTCTTTCGTTAGTTCTCTCATTAGTAAATCTGGTTTTTATAGATACACCAATATCTTTTGTCTCTTTTCAACAAAAATAGGAATCCCGTAAACGGTTTAGACTTTTTTAGAATCGAAAACAAAAGAGTTCGAGTACTCGATATTGTCTGTCCTTTACTATGGATCTCGAGTTGGTGTACCCCCTTGTATACTCCGTAGGAGATCGACTTTTAGACCCCTTGGTTCTGAGTGTACGAGTCTCATTCCCACTCTGTTTTGTTTTAGACGACACAGGAGATTATGTTCTCATAAGATTCTTTTAAACGGAAAACTCCGTCGTTTTTTTTTTTTTTTTTTTCTCGTTTGTTGACAAAAAATTCTAAACTTTGGTACCCGATCGGAAGGATACTAAACGTCAGGTTTAGACGAAATGATAAAACCCGGTTTTATTGGAGTTCGGGACTGAAATACAATATTACCGGGACCTAAACACTACTGGATTTTTTTACCTTCTTTCTTTATTTTAAGAGACGTCTTTAGCTATCAATGGGATTCACAGTTTCTTAAACGGTTTAATAACGTGGTCCTTTTTCTCGTTGAGTATCGTTCTTTACATACCTCTCGTTTACCCTATTTTCTGTCACTAACTTTTGGTCATATTATTTTATGTTAAATAAATATAAAATTCCGTCCTTTTCTTTAATAAATTGTATTTAAAGAGGAATAAACAAACAAACCCGGAAGAGGGAGGGATTATATGTGACACGTAGAGGTAATATGTAATTGATCTCGGGTTAGGAAATGTGTAATTGGTCTCGGGGAGTTCCTACCCTCACGGACGACCGCGATCGTTACATTGAAGAATTTTCTTATAACAAAAAGGGTCGAGACTTCCCCCAGTACCACTGAACGACAAGCGAAACATGTACAAATGGACTTGGTACATAGGAACCACTTGAAATACGTTTTGTAGTCACAACTCACACTGGGAAACAGAGTTATTACTTATACTAATACGGAAACTACAGATTGTTCACCTTACCAAGAGTCTCAAAAGACTCTTGGACGAAGGGTCCAACATTATGAGTCACACCGAGTTTATTTTACACGAAAAAGGAGAATTGAACTTTCCATTGTCTCAAAGGTAACTGTTCCTCTTTCTTATCCATCAGATAACCACCACCAACTCAGCGTTTCAGTACAGACTGAGAACGTCAGGGTACCTAACATCGGGCGGTCCGAGGAGAGAGGTATCCTACAGGGTCCGTTCTTATGACCTCACCCAACGGTAAAGGAAAAGATCACCTAGAAGAGGTGGGTCCATAACTTGGACACAGAGTACGTAACGTCCGTTTAAGAAATCACGACTCGGTGTGTACTATATTTTTTGAGTGTTTTAACTTTTACGGACGTCCTTTTTTTACTATTTTCGTTCTCGTTGATGATTCTTTGATTGAGTTTGTATCACTTTCTAGTAATTTATTTATAAAATTTTAATATCATATTATTATATGAATTATTTTTTTTAGTCGTTTTCTTTTAATCTCCCTCCCTCATGTACTCTTTGTGTTTTTTGGTTTTTCATTTTACCGTAGTATTTAGGTTGACACGGCCATTTTTGTAATTGATATTTAATAATTGATTCAGTCAGTTTCACGTCTTCCAATTACCTTTCGTTTCAAGTTGATCGGACAGATGTCATCTGTGTGAACTAAGGTAATTATTATATAATTTTAGTTTTAGATTTTAGACTCCATATAGAAAAAGATACCTTTTTATATGTAGTCCGTTTTCCGTTAGTGTTCTTTCGACTCCACCGGTGCGATTATAAACTGTTTTCTTTGACATTTTTTTATGATCATCCCTATTTGACCTTGTAAAATATTACTATGTTTCTCACTAGTTTTTCTATTTTGTCAATATTTGTATATGTATGGATCATTCATTCGTGGTTTATGTACTTTTGTTTTCACTTTATTTTACAAATTGTTAATCTAAGACGAGGATTCATTTTTCCATACTTTCGGTGGATATGTCAGAAGAGGGAATGAAAACCCATTCTTTGATGGATTTGTTAGGATATATCTTCTAATTTCTAACTTTTACCGTTATAGGGTAGGTGGACGTAAAGTTCCATCGTGAATCACCCTTGTTCACGGGAGCCTCAAGTGTCCTCAGTCGGTGTCGAGCCGTCGCTATTTACCACACTGGAATTCGTCCGTTGAGTTGGCGAATCCATAGACATAATACTCCTAGTATTTGTAATTGGGGTCCCGAAGGGACCAAAAGATCGTCACTTCTTAGGTGAACGGGCACATCCCTTGTGAACAAACTAGGGACCAGGTGTTTCTAGTGTGTCCGACACCTCGTTGATTCGGGTACACGGGGGATGACTCGGACGTGGGATCTCGAGCACTCGTCGTTGACGACTTCGGACGAGTCATCTCGGGTATGAGGCGCTGTCTCTGCGGGGCTTTACTCTTCGGACGCGTGGTTTCCTTCTCATCGGGGGTGAGCGGCTTTGATTTCCTTCAGGAGTCCGTTGGTGTTTCTGGTTTTATTTATTTATTTATTTAGCAATTTTTGTTTTGTTTCATTATACTTGAACATCAAATTTTTTTTTTACACATTTGGGGGTACCCCACTGTCTCCTACTCTACCAACCTATCGTAGTCACTGACTTACTTTTACTCAAAGTCGTTTGAGGACCTCTATCATTTTCTGTCCCTTCGGACCACACGACGTCAGATACCCCAACGTTTCTCCGTCTATACTGAATCGTTGGCTTGTTGTTGTTGGGGGTCCCTCACAACACTAACATTTTACCCTATGACACACACCCTTTACATACACTTGGTCGAATCAACCGGTATGTCGTCCAAGTTATTTCAAGTGGAAGAGACACGAGGGGAAGAGTAAATCCTGTTGCGATATGTACATAAGAAGGACACTTTCCTTGAAGAAAGAATGGGATACCACATCTTGATCGAAAGAGAATGAGATCGGGACCGTTTCTAAATTTTTTTTTTTTTTTTTTTTCGTCCTATAGTGAGACTTGTTACTCGGGGGAGTACACAATACCTTTCAATGAGACAGACACCCCATGGACAAATAAAAGACAAGAGAAGTATACTAAGGTGGTGCTTCTTACTTTGAAACATACAACCGTAGAAATTGGGGTCGTTGATTAGTCCAGGATCATGAACCGTCTTATAAAAAACGTACTAACTTNGTTTCTAAATTTTTTTTTTTTCGTCCTATAGTGAGACTTGTTACTTGGGGGAGTACACAATACCTTTCAATGAGACAGACACCCCATGGACAAATAAAAGACAAGAGAAGTATACTAAGGTGGTGCTTCTTACTTTGAAACATACAACCGTAGAAATTGGGGTCGTTGATTAGTCCAGGATCATGAACCGTCTTATAAAAAACGTACTAACTTCTACGGACTTCTCATACTCCTTTGAGGGGAAGCGAAAAAGAAGAGACCAAATAAAACAGGGTAATGAAGTGTGAAAAGGTGTTTCGTCAAAATAAGGTTGAGAAATTAATACAAAAGGTTTGCCGAGACACTAAAACCGTCAATACTTTCGTCTTATGATTGTATTCTGTTTTAGTAAATAAGAGTGTGTAATATTGTGTATCTTCATTTGACTTTAGAACGAATCAAGTTGTCCGAGTGACAGACCTCAGATCCAGGATCTGATCATACGAGTTATTTATTTCGTTCTATAATATAGGTATTAGGGTTTCCTTACATTTATCTTAAAGTTCGTCTTACCGTCCCAACGTTTTCGACTACAGATTTATTAACACCAAATACCATATACGATGTACGAAATGTCTGAAGTCAAGTCAAGTCAGCGATTCAGTACAGGCTGAGAAACGCTGGGGTACTTAGTGTCGTGCGGTCCGGAGGGACAGGTAGTGGTTGAGGGCCTCAAGTGAGTTCGAGTACAGGTAACTCAGGTACTACGGTAGGTCGGTAGAGTAGGAGTCAGCAGGGGAAGAGGAGGACGGGGGTTAGGGAGGGTCGTAGTCTCAGAAAAGGTTACTCAGTTGAGCAGCGTATTCCATCGGTTTCATGACCTCAAAGTCGAAATCGTAGTAAGGAAGGTTTCTTGTGGGTCCCGACTAGAGGAAGTCTTACCTGACCAACCTAGAGCAACGTCAGGTTCCCTGAGAGTTCTCAGAAGAGGTTGTGGTGTCAAGTTTTCGTAGTTAAGAAACCACGAGTCGAAAGAAGTGTCAGGTTGAAAGTGTAGGTAGGTACTGGTGACCTTTTTTTGTATCGGAACTGATCTACCTTGAAACAACCGTTTCATTAAAGAGACGAAAAATTATACGATAGATCCAACCAGTATTGAAAAGAAGGTTCCTCATTCGCAGAAAATTAGAGTACCGACGTTAGTGGTGGACGTCACTAAAACCTCGGGGGGTTTTATTTCAGACTGTGACAAAGATGACGAAGGGGTAGATAAAGGGTACTTCATTACCCTGGTCGACGGTACTAGAATTAAAAGACTTACTACTCGAAATTCGGTTGAAAAAGTTAGAGGAGAAAGTGAAAGTAGTTCTCCGAAAATCAAAGAGAAGTGAAAGACGGTACTCTCACCACAGTAGACGTATAGACTCCAATAACTATAAAGAGGACCGTTAGAACTAAGGTCGAACACGAAGAAGGTCGGGTCGCAAAGAGTGAAATGTCTGAAGGATCCATTATTTTCTGAACCATTTAGAAATTTCTTCCTTTTCTGTCTCATACTGATAAAGACTCACGATGTATTATGAGAGTTAATAAAATAATACTTTATTACTTTTTTCAAATCTTAAAATAATCAGTAAGACCTCCTGACGACCGTTGATTCACGAGAGTCTGTCTTATTCCGTATACATTTCTCGTGATTCGCGTCCGCCGCCGCTGGACCGCGTGATTCGCCCCGGTTCTCCTCAATGGGGTGCAGACTCCAGTCACCACCGGTCCTCCTCTGTGGGGTGTAGGTTCGGGTCCCCGCCACCGGGACTCCTCGGTGGCGTGTGGACTCCGGTCCCCACCGCCGGTCCTCCTTGTTGGGCTCCTCACCACGGACGCACCCGCGTCCTCCCGGATCTCCTCGATAGGGTGCAACTTCCAGTCCTTCCCGCCGTCATTCCTCTATGGGGAGCAGGTTCCATTCCTCGTCTCTGACACGAAACGACCCCGTCGGCACTTCTCTATGGGGTGCGGGTTCCATTCTCTTTGTGTTCATTCTACCATCCACAACGTTCTCCCGTAGTCTCCCGTCTGTGTGACTTTGGTATGAGTGTCTTTTGATCAGTTAGATTAGTATCATCCTAGTGTCGGAACAGATTGAGTCACTTTGGTTTGGTACGGGAACCCCGTTGGGTTCTGTCCACCCAGTATCACCTCTCCAGACTGTGTTACACCAGGTGACCTTTTCCCTTACCGTTTGGTGAAGTCATAAGAACGGAACTCTTGGGGTACTTGTCCTACTTTTCCGTTTTACTATCCTATGACTTTCTCCTTGAGGGGTCCAGTCATCCACGGGTTATACGATGACCTCTAGTCATCTCTTTATTGAGGTCTTTCTTACTTCCCTACCTCGGTTTCGTTTTTGTTATGGGTCGACACCTACACTGACCACTATCTACGTTCCAGGCTACGACATTTGTCGTTATAACGTATCCTTGGACCTTACAGTCCAGGTACTTAGTTCCGTTTAACCTTCACCAGTTTGTTCTCTACCGTTCTCACTTACAACTGTAAGATCCTTAGTCTCTTGATTTTACCTAACCTTACCCACTTAAATTGAGTCTACTGGTAATATAGATGATGACGCCCGTCCTTAGGGAGTCTTCTTTACCTCATCGGTAGTACCAGTTGTTTTCTCGGGCTTTACGTCATGAACCTACGTTAGAGTTTTTACTGTCTTACTCGAGACAAACAAAGGTTCCGTTTGATAAGTTATAGTGTCATTAGGTTCAGATGCGGGGTTGGTCATTGCGACTTCTTCGACTTCGACTTGTCAAGATACTTCTGGATGTTCTGGAAAATGGGTTTTTTCTACAGGAAAAGGAATATCCCCTGACCTTACGTTTTCATCCTTCAGTTCTTTGTGGACCTCATTGTCCGTTTAAACCGGAACCTTACCCCTTACTTCGTCCCGTTTCTGATTATCTCAAAACGGTTCTTTTACGTGACCAGTATCGTTTGTGGGAGAAGGTTGTTGTGTTCTCTTCTGAGATGTGTACCTGTAGTGGTCTACCAGTTGTGACTTTAGTCTAACTAATATAAGAAACGTCGGTTTCTACCTCTTCGAGATATGACAGTTGTTTTTGTTCTGGTCCTCGACTGACACCGAGTCTAGTACTTGAGGAATAATGGTTTAAGTCTGAGTTTAACTTCTTTCATCCCTTTTGGTGATCTGGTAAGTCCATACTGGATTTAGTTTAGGGAATACTAATATGTCACCTTCACTCTTTATCTAAATTCCCTGATCTAGACTATCTGACTCACGGACTAATTGATACCTTACTCCAAGCACTGTAACATGTCCTTTGTCCCTAGTTCTGGTAGGGGTACCTTTTCTTTACGTTTTTTCGTTTTACCGACAGACCCCTCCGGAATGTTTATCGACACTTTTCTTCTCTCTACTTTTCGTTTCCTCTTTTCCTTTCTATATTCGTAGACTTACGTCTCAAGATCTCTTATCCTTCTTCTCTATTCTTTCGGATGAAGTCACTAGTTACGTTTCTTTATCTCCTTTTGTTGTCTTACCCTTTCTGATCTCTAGAGAAATTCTTTTAATCTCTATGGTTCCCTTGTAAAGTACGTTTCTACCCGAGCTATTTCCTGTCTTTACCATACCTGGATTGTCTTCGTCTTCTATAATTCTTCTCCACCGTTCTTATGTGTCTTGATATGTTTTTTCTAGAAGTGCTGGTTCTATTAGTGCTACCACACTAGTGATTAGATCTCGGTCTGTAGGACCTTACACTTCAGTTCACCCGGAACCTTTCGTAGTGATACTTGTTTCGATCACCTCCACTACCTTAAGGTCAACTCGACAAAGTTTAGGACTTTCTACTACGACACTTTCACGACGTGAGTTATACGGTCGTTTAAACCTTTTGAGTCGTCACCGGTGTCCTGATCTTTTCCAGTCAAAAGTAAGGTTAAGGTTTCTTTCCGTTACGGTTTCTTACAAGTTTGATGGCGTGTTAACGTGAGTAGAATGTACGATCATTTCATTACAAGTTTTAAGAGCTTCGGTCCGAAGTCG
Organism: Capra ibex; assembly: GCA_006410555.1. NCBI lineage: Eukaryota > Metazoa > Chordata > Mammalia > Artiodactyla > Bovidae > Capra > Capra ibex. Next base: position 49,933,663 of record SJYO01033645.1, on the reverse strand, counting down.
TTATTCACTTGGTACTTGAAGATCTACAAATTCGACTAAAATCTTTTCCGTCTCCTTGGTCTCTAGTTTAACGGTTGTAGGCGACCTAGTACCTTTTTCGTTCTCTCAAGGTCTTTTTGTAGATAAAGACGAAGCAACTGATACGGTTTCGGAAACTGGCGCACCCAGTGTTTTTCACACCTTTTAAGACTTTCTCTACCCTTATTGTCTGGTGGACTGGACGGAGAACTCTTTAGACATACGTCTAGTCCTTCGTTGTCAATCTTGACCTGTACCTGGTTGTCTGACCAAGGTTTATCATTTTCCTCAGGCAGTTCCGACATATAACAGTGGGACGAATAAATTGAAGATACGTCTCATGTAGTACTCTTTGCGACCCGACCTTCTTTGTTTGACCTTAGTTCTAACGGCCCTCTTTATAGTTATTGGAGTCTGTACGTCTACTGTGGTGGGAATACCGTCTTTCACTTCTCCTTTATTTTTCGGAGAACTACTTTCACTTTCTCCTCTCACTTTTTCAACCGGATTTCGAGTTGTAAGTCTTTTAATTCTAATACCGTAGGTCAGGGTATGAAGTACCCTTTATTTACCCCTTTGTCCCCTTTGTCACAGTCTAAAATAAAAACCCCCGAGGTTTTAGTGACGTCTACCACTGACGTCGGTACTTTAATTTTCTGTGAATGAGGAACCTTCTTTTCAATACTGGTTGGATCTATCATATAATTTTTCGTCTCTGTAATGAAACGACTGATTTCAGGCAGATCAGTTCCGATACCAAAAAGGACACCAGTACATACCTACAATCTCGACCTGACACTTCTTCTGACTCGTGGCTTCTTAACTACGAAAACTTGACACCACAACCTCTTCTGAGAACTCTCAGGGAACCCGACGTTCCTCTAGGTTGGTCAGGTAAGACTTCCTCTAGTCGGGACCCCACAAGAAACCTTCCTTACTACGATTTCGACTTTGAGGTCATGAAACCGGTGGAGTACGTTTCTCAACTGAGCAACCTTTTCTGAGACTACGACCCTCCCTAACCCCCGTCCTCCTCTTCCCCTGCTGTCTCCTACTCTACCGACCTACCGTAGTGCCTGAGCTACCTGCACTCAGACTCACTTGAGGCCCTCAACCATTCCCTGTCCCTCCGGACCGCACGACGCTAAGTACTCCAGAGTTTCTCAGCCTGTGCTGACTCGCTGACTTGACTTGACTTCCTCATGTCTGTAAGTAAAGAAAACCGGAGTTCCCCTCGAATAGACAAGTCTGACCATCTTTCTTATTTATATCATGTCTTTCATGATTTTGTTTCCTCGTTTATTTAAACTCATCCCCTTTGAAAGTTTTACCGTAGATTTTATCTTAGAAGACCAGTCAATACGTACCTCATAACTATTTATCAACGAGTAAATTTTGACATTGAGTCATTAAGAATGTTTCACAGATACCGACGTTTGAGTTTCTATAAGTATCGATTCACCTTTATTTTTCCTTAGAAACACCAGTCAGAATGATTAAACGAAATGTCTGTTTTGATCTTTCGTTTCGACGGTCACGATGATATTTAAGTAGTGGTATTATAGTGTACTTAGGAAGAGTTAGTTACTTATTGTTCTGAACGGACGAATGAACATGTCTTACCAAAGTGAAATCCGAAGGATGTACGAAACTGAGTTTGTCGTCATGACTGAATTTTGGTTACTACCTTGGTGTATGTCGACCATGTAAACGGTAAAATCAGAGGACCCATTCTTATAGTTTGGTAAAGGAAAGGTCATGTAATACATCTTAACGGTCCGGAAGGTCGTTTTATTATTATTATAGTTACCAAAGAAGAATAAAGCATACTGTATTTTTGGACGTAAGTCGTTAATTTTCCTTCCTTAATGACTGTCTATGTTATTATAACTTCTCAGAGTTTTCGTAGTACAATTCTTTTTTCCTCGGCATATTTTTCCGATGTATGACGAGTCAAAGTAAATACTATAAAATCTTTTCGTTTGATATCGTTATCTTATGTCTAATCACCAACAATTCTCGAACCTCACCGTCCTCAACACAGACTTCTTCATACTCCTTTTAGACCCCTTACTACCTGAACTGGTGTTCTGGACCAAAGATCTAGGACCTCACCAGAACCGTCACGGCAAGGTAGTTTTAGTGACCTGACTTGACTGATTTACAGTAATCCGAAGTCCGTACGTCTACTTGTCCCACTTGACTTGTGGATTCTGACGATAGGTGAGACCCTGGACCTTTGCACACGGCCATAAAGAACACACAATTATTTAGGCTAACTGATTGACAGACCGAAACCTAAAGGCCAAAAGGGTGGTGGTGAAACAAAAGTCTATGTTTTAAATACGTCTAATTTCATCTGATATTATCACCCTCTGCTGTGATGTATGGTCCAACCTCCCCAGTATGAACTCGTAACTAACCGATGTCTAGTGGGTATACCGTCGTCGTAAGTCCTTTAAGATTACAGTACCGAATGTGTTATAGTACTACTGTCCGTTTAGTCTGATAGGTTGCAAGGGTGTATGAGAAGGTTAAACTAGTACCAAGATATCCGGGTCTAAATTAGAGTTCATATTATTGTTTGTTGACCTAATACTGACTTTATAAAGAATGAGACGAAACTCCTTTTCTTCTTCACTGTCTCTACCCCCTTCCTTCTGTTATAAGAAACGAATCTATTAATAACCCCTACCTCGATCCAAATCTACTTACTCTGGTTTTACTTATTTATTTAGTTAATTGATAAGTGTTCCCTTCTTGGATTTTTAAAGTTCCACTAAAAGTGTGCATTAAAACCGTATTGTTACCAAAGAAAGTTTATAGAAAAGTTAAATCATTCCGCCAAGGTTATATCTTAGGTTCATTATATTTACTATCGATATTTATACGTTGTAGAATAAACAGATCATAACAATTTTAACCCGAAGGGACCACCGAGTCGCCATTTCTTAGACGGATGGTTACGTATAAACTAGGGACCCAACCCTTCTAGGAGACCAGTCTCCTTTACCGTTATATGAGGTTATAAGAGTGGACCCTTTAGGGTACCCCTCTCCCCGGACCGTCCGATGTCAGGTACCCGAGTGCTTTCTCGACCTGTACTGAATCGTTGATTTGTTGTCGTTGTCGTTACACACGTATAAATAGGAATAAAGAGTTCAAACGTAAAATTTTACCCCATAGTATTGAAACCTCCTGTCGGAAGGACGAGTACCACTAATTCAAAAACTGTCGACACCACCTAAGAGGTCAGGTTAGACCTATTTAAGGAAAAACCCTCCCCTCCCAGCACGTACCACCCTCTGGTTCCTCTATACGACTCGACACGTGACCTCCGAGGACTAATAAAGAAACGAAAATCTCTTAGTCTTCAAAGTTCTACCTTTTTCAAATAAGTTTTCTACGAGAGAACCTAACTTCGACTTTTAAATTTTATTGTGATATTTTTCCGTGAAACGTTTCCTCAAACCATCGATCGATTTTGTAAAACTAGATTCACAATAACTGTATTACACCTAAACACCTAAAGAGGATATTCCTAAAGAGATTTTGATCTTAATAGATAGGGGAGAATTTATAGTCGACAAAGGGAAGAACGATATCACAGTAATGAGACTTTAATACAAGTATAGTTTCCGTAGAAACAAGATCTTAATACAAAGACAATGATTATCTGTATATAATGAATTCGATGTCTGTTTGTCTTTATCGATCTTCGATACATATCTACACTCTCAACCTGACACTTCTTCCGACTCACGACTTCTTAACTACGAAAACTTGACACCACAACCTCTTCTGAGAACTCTCAGGGAACCTGACGTTCCTCTAAGTTGGTCAGGTAAGACTTCCTCTAGTCGAGACCCTAAAGAAACCTTCCTTACTACGATTTCGACTTTGAGGTCATGGAACCGGTGGAGTACTCTTCTCAACTGAGTAACCTTTTCTGAGACTACGACCCTCCCTGACCCCCGTCCTCCTCTTCCCCTACTGTCTCCTACTCTACCGACCTACCGTAGTGACTGAGCTACCTGCACTTAGACTCACTTGAGACCCTCGACCACTACCTGTCCCTCCGGACCGCACGATGCTAAGTACCCCAGCGTTTCTCAGCCTGTACTGACTCGCTGACTTGACTTGACTTGACTACTATTTTAGACTCGTTATGGTACACCGTACGTCCTAGAATCAAGGGGGTGGTCCCTAACTTGGGAACGGGGGACGTTACCTTCGTACCTCAGAATTTGTGATCTGGTAATCCTTTCAGGAAGTCATCAATAAAGTCACTGGTGTTGAGCTTTAATAATGTGACTAAAAGTTTTGATTTATTACATAACAACAAATCTACGATTCAACACCAGCTGAGAAAACACTGGGGTACCTGACATCGGACGGTCCGGGGAGAGAGGTACCCTAAAGGGTCCGTTCTTCTGACTGAACCCAACGGTAAAGGAAGAGGTCCCCTAGAAAGACTGGGTCCCTGACTTGGGTATAGAGGACGTAACCGTCCGTTTAAGAAATGGTGATTCGGCGTTCCCTTCAGGATGCGTATGTAATGTTTTACGACATTTGACTCAGTAGATTCTTTTAAGTCCCGGTACCGATGTTCTTCAGTTCTCGACTTTAGTTACCGGTCCCGACGTATAACAAGCTCTCAGTAGTGGGTAAGTACAATGGCGTAGGGGACAACAAGGAAGTGACCCTTACGTTTGTTGATCTTCGATCACTGTACTGCTCCTTGGACCGTGGTCTACCTGGGTAGTTCTTCTCGTCAATACAAAAGATCAGAGGAAGGGGTCGAGACGAGTCTTCTGAACCTTAGAAGAGATCGAGAACCGTTGGAATAGGTGAATCCCTGACTTGGGGTGAAGACGTGAGGGTCGGGTAACAACACTAGGACGAAATTTGGTGTACCTAGCTGGCGGACTTTGTCATTCCAATGGTGATGGGTGGAACGGTGTGCCTGTGAGAACATGAGTTAGGTGTTCTAGTTTTGACGATAATTGAACTTAGACAGGGAGTAGTGCTCCAGAGACCCGAAAGCAACTATTGTACCATTCTCGATGACCGACGGTGGGTTTGTGTAACGGAGATCACTCAGTTAATGGGAACAGATTTGGGAAGTTACACCCTCTGGACCCAAACTAGGGACCCAGTCTTTCTCGGGGACCTCCTCCTTTCCCGTTGGGTAAGATCATAAGAACGGACCTCTTAACGTGCCTGTCTCCTCTGACCGTTTGATGTCAGGTACCCCAGCGTTCCTCAGCCTGTACTGACTCGTTGATTGAACTCGGGGATGGTCAAGGCTGAGGACGAAGAAAGGTTTACAGTCTGTGACTCCAGGGTCGTTCGAAGGACCATTCGGTCACGTTTTGTACACGGACGTATAAAATGTCTACTGTCTTTTTAGGTTTAAATCTCCTCAACTCCTCTAACGGGTGAACTCATCGTTTTCTAATCCCTTTGAATGCATTTAATCCTGTCTCTTCGTATGGAGTGTCAATGACGTTTTGAATCTGAATTACTTTCTGTCCCATGATATTACTTTCTAAATCTTATTTTACCTCAATATAATCTTAGGACTGAGTCTATGATAGACATCCTGACATGTGCGAATTGGACAAAGAGTAAAAAGAATAGAGATTTTACCCTTTTTATGATCGTAATCACTAGATAACAATGTATTGCTTATGGGGATGTGTTTGGGATTTTGTTCTCTGTATGATAGAATGTCTAGGACACCCGGTCCTTAGACCCGCACGGAGGGGAACCCCGGAGACTGAGTCCCAGAGAATTCTCCAACATCAATTCTACAGTCGGCCCGGACCCAGAGGAGACCTCCAAGGGAGTAGACCACCCGGCCTACGTCAAGGAGTGACACAACCGGTCTCCCGGAGGGGCGGGGGTGGGGGTGGGGGTGGCAAAGGACAGGGTCCCATCGAGTGTAGGGCAGTCTCCTTCGTTAGATATTTCGTCCTTTTGGTCCGAAAAGTTAGATTAGAGCCTTCACAGTCGAAAAGTGAAGACGATATAAGTAGAGAAGTAATCGCTACTCAGTGATTTAGGTCTGGTTTGAGTTTTCCTCTATTAATGTGTTTCCACACCTGACGTCCAGTCACCCCCAATAGAATTTCTGACTGATGGTGTTACGGATTTTACATCTCAACTTTTTGTCTTTTTCTTTATACATTTCGTAGGACTTATATGATCCTCCAATTATTTACTGTGTAATGATCACTCGATGTTAAAGATCGGTTTTTAGGAACAAATTTTCATTGTTTATATATATATAGAGGGTTTCTTCCTCCGAATTCTTTTGACATCTACACTGAGTAAAAATAGATTTGTACAAAAACAAACTAATCACACTACCACCACGGAGTAACATAAAGGCTTATTCAAAGTCCTCCATCTTGTTTTTAAAAAATTCACAAATAGATTATAATGCTCCTCTTTTAGTGTCCCATACTCACCCACACGGATCAACGATCCTCTCGTTTTAGGGATATCTCTAACCTGTAAATCCAATCAAGGTACAGAACCGACAATATTCGTCACGACGTTACTTGTAACCCCACGTACAAAGAAAAGTCTGGTACAAAAAGAGACCTATATCCGGGTCCTCACCCTAACTTCCCAGCATTCCATCGAGATAAACAAATTCCTTGGAGGTATGATAAGAGGAATCACCGACATGGTTGAATGTAAGGGTGGTTGTGACATTCCCCAAGGGAAGAGAGATGTGGGGGATGTCACGAATACTATCATTAAAATCGACCACACTTCACTATAGAGTAACACCAAAACTAAACGTAATTAGACTATTAATCACTATAACTTGTAGAAAAGTATACCGATAACCGGTACACATACAGGAGAAACCTCTTTACAGAAACCTCTTTACAGATAAGTCTAGAAGACGGGTGAAACCTCACCCAACAAAACTACGACAATTCGGGTGTTTCCAGACAGATCAGTTCCGATACCAAGAAGGTCATCAGTACATACCTACACTCTCAACCTGACACTTCTTCCGACTCGCGGCTTCTTAACTACGAAAACTTGTCACCACGACCTCTTCTGAGAACTCTCAGGGAACCTGACGTTCCTCTAAGTTGGTCAGGTAAGGTTTCCTCTGGTCAGGACCCACAAGTAACCTTCCTGACTACGATTTCGACTTTGAGGTCATGAAACCGGTGGAATACACTTCTCAACTGAGTAACTTTTTCTGAGACTACGACCCTCCCTAACCCCCGTCCTCCTCTTCCCCTACTGTCTCCTACTCTACCGACCTACCATAGTGGCTGAGCTACCTGCACTCAGATTCACTTGAGACCCTCAACCACTACCTGTCCCTCCGGACCGTACGACACCAAGTACCCCAACGTCTCTCAACCTGTACTGACTCGTTGACTTGACTTGACTACAGGACCTCTTTACAGATAAGTCCAGAAGACGGGTAAAACCTCACCCAACAAAACTACGACAATTCGTAGTACCCGACGAACACTTAAAACCTCTGATTGAGGAATAGTCAGTGAAGTAAATGTTTATAAAAGAGGGTTGGATACTCAACGGAAAAGTAAAACGAATGAGAAAAGAAACGACACGTTTTCAAAAACTCAAATTCATCCAGGAACCTGACGTTCCTCTAGGTTGGTCAGGTAAGACTTCCTCTAGTCGAGACCCTAAAGAAACCTTCCTTACTACGATTTCGACTTTGAGGTCATAAAACCGGTGGAGTACACTTCTCAACTGAGTAACCTTTTCTGAGACTACGACCCTTCCTAACCCCCGTCCTCCTCTTCCCCTGTTGTCTCCTACTCTACCGACCTACCGTAGTGCCTGAGCTACCTGCACTCAGACTCACTTGAGGCCCTCAACCACTACCTGTCCCTCCGGACCGTACGACACCAAGTACCCCAACGTCTCTCAACCTGTACTGACTCGTTGACTTGACTTGACTACAGGACCTCTTTACAGATAAGTCCAGAAGACGGGTAAAACCTCACCCAACAAAACTACGACAATTCGTAGTACCCGACGAACACTTAAAACCTCTGATTGAGGAATAGTCAGTGAAGTAAATGTTTATAAAAGAGGGTTGGATACTCAACGGAAAAGTAAAACGAATGAGAAAAGAAACGACACGTTTTCAAAAACTCAAATTCATCCAGGAACCTGACGTTCCTCTAGGTTGGTCAGGTGAGACTTCCTCTAGTCGAGACCCTAAAGAAACCTTCCTTACTACGATTTCGACTTTGAGGTCATAAAACCGGTGGAGTACACTTCTCAACTGAGTAACCTTTTCTGAGACTACGACCCTTCCTAACCCCCGTCCTCCTCTTCCCCTGTTGTCTCCTACTCTACCGACCTACCGTAGTGCCTGAACTACCTGCACTCACACTCACTTGAGGCCCTCAACCACTACCTGTCCCTCCGGACCGTACGACACCAAGTACCCCAACGTCTCTCAGCCTGTGCTGACTCGGTGACTTGACTTGACTCCAGGATAAATAAAAACGATAAAGGTAATAACGACCTCTACCTAGTTTTTTTCTACAACGACACTAAATACCATCTGTTACGTCTTGTATATGAAAAACTCACGTCTCAGGAACGGAATCAAAGTAAATGTTGGGGTTCAGGATCGTGTCATAGACGTGTTTCGTCTGTGGGTTCTTTACAAACGTTTTACAACAACTTTAGGTAAAGGGATATTTTATTAAGTCTAATTCTGAACATTAAGAGTACTAGATTGTCTCGTATGTAAAAATCGTATAAATCCCTTCTAAGTCATTAAAAATTTTTGTAATGTAACTTCTAGAGTCTTTGTGTTAAGAAATGTTCAATGAACTTTATCAAAATGTTATCTCAAGGGGTACTGTGATTATTACATGACTTACAAGAAATATACAAAAGGAAACTGAGAAGGAGTCACCTCAATCAACCACTAATACCGATAAAATTTATGACTCATGTCGACTTCGTACGACTAGCCTTTATTTTTTTTTATTTTATTCGGACAGTGTTTACACTAAAAAGGGTTCCACTTTTTCTTCGTAAGTGTTCTCAAGTTCTTCGACAACATTAGTAAATTCTCCGTGAAGACATAAAGACGACTTTACCAATAAGGAACGATTCAAGAACTGAGAAACAGTCACTAAAATTTGGAGTACTAAAGTGAAGGGTAAACGGTTTCCTACGACGTAAAGTGTACCCTTGTTTCCAAAGAGACCTCCTGTCACCATGACTTACCGTCTAAAATGTGACAGAGAAGTGAGAGGCCTGTGCAAGGAGGAAATAGGACGAAAGACAGTAGAGTGGCATAGAAGGGAGAGGAGAAAGGAATGGAAGAGTGAAAGAGAAGTTCGTGAAACATGAGTAAATGGGGTTGCAGAAAAAAAAGGAGAAGGCGGACAAGACGAAATATTACGTAAAGAACATTGAGAAAGTAATAACTCAGGGAAAAGGACAGTGTGGACGAGGATGGGGGTGACCGGTAGTAGTAAAAAGTCATAAATTTACTCGTGTAGTCACACGCAGATAACCTCTTCCCTTTGATCCCTGACGGGGAACCTGTCAGGCTCAAGGAGAAAAGGGGAAAATTATTAAACTCGTAGTCGTCAATTCTTCTCTCCATGGAGACGGGTGGTAGTGTAAGGATCTGAAATCAATTGGAGAAAATCAAAATCAAAAAACCGGTACTACGTGTCGGACACCCCAGAATCAAGGAACTGGTCCTTAGTTTGGGTCGAGAACCGTCACTTGCACGTTTTTGGATTGATGATCTACCGGTCCCAATTGACCACCAATTGGTCGACCTTATTGAGGGTAATAAGGTGGAGAAAATTTTTACCACAATAAATGATGTCCGGTTATAGTGACTACTTGTATCTACGTTTTTAGGAGTTGTTTTAAGATCGTTAGTCTTAGTTGTTGTGTAATTTTTCTAGTATGTGGTACTGGTTCACCCGAAATAGGGTCCCTACGTTCCTAAGAAGTTATAGGCGTTTAGTTAGTTACATTAAGTGGTGTAATTGTTTAACTTTTTATTTTTGGTATACTAATAGAGTTATCTACGTCTCTTCCGGAAACTGTTTTAAGTTGTAGGTAAATACTATTTTTGAGAGGTCTTTCGTCCTTATCTTCCTTGTATGGAGTTGTATTATTTTCGATATATACTGTTTGGGTGTCGTTTGTAATAGGAGTTACCACTTTTTAACTTTCGTAAAGGGGATTTCAGTCCTTGTTCTGTTCCCACAGGTGAAAGCGGCGATGATAAGTTGTATCAAGACCTTCAAAACCGGTGTCGTTAGTCTTGTCTTTTTCTTTATTTTCCTTAGGTTTAACCTTTTCTTCTTCATTTTGAGAGTGACAAACGTCTACTGTACTAGGAGATGTACCTTTTGGGATTTCTGAGGTGGTCTTTTAATGATCTCGATTAGTTACTTATATCATTTCAACGTCCTATATTTTAGTTGTGTGTCTTTAGGGAACGTAAGGATATGTGCTTATTACTCTTTCATCTTTTTCTTTAATTCCTTTGTTAAGGTAAGTGGTAACGTTGCTTTTCTTATTTTATGAATCCTTATATAGATGGATTTCTTTGATTTCTGGATATATATCTTTTGATATTTTGTGACTACTTTCTTTAGTTTCTCCTGTGATTATCTACCTCTTTATATGGTACAAGTACCTAGCCTTCTTAGTTATATCACTTTTACTCATATGATGGGTTTCGTTAAATGTTTAAGTTACGTTAGGGATAGTTCGATGGTCGGTGTAAAAAGTGTCTTGATCTTGTTTATTAAAGTTCTAAACATACCTTTATGTTTTTTGGAGCTTATCGGTTTCGTTAGAACTCTTTCTTCTTACCTTGACCTCCTTAGTTGAACGGACTGAAGTCCGAGATGATGTTTCGGTGTCAGTAGTTCTGTCATACCATGACCGTGTTTCTGTCTGTATATCTAGTTACCTTGTTTTATCTTTCGGGTCTCTATTTAGGTGTGTGTATACCTGTGGAATAGAAACTGTTTCCTCCGTTCTTATATGTTACCTCATTTCTGTTAGAGAAATTGTTCACCACGACCCTTTTGACCAGTTGGTGAACATTTTCTTACTTTGATCTAGTGAAAGATTGTGGCGTGTGTTTTTATTTGAGTTTTACCTAATTTCTAGATTTACATTCTAGTCTTTGATATTTTGAGGATCTCCTCTTGTATCCGTTTTGTGAGAGTCTGTATTTAGTGTCGTCCTAGGAGATACTAGGTGGAGGGTCTTAAGACCTTTATTTTCGTTTTTATTTGTTTACCCTAGATTAATTTTAATTTTCGAAGACGTGTTGTTTCCTTTTATATTCGTTCCACTTTTCTGTCGGAAGACTTACCCTCTTTTATTATCGTTTACTTCGTTGACTGTTTGTTGATTAGAGTTTTTATATGTTCGTTGAATACGTCGAGTTAAGGTCTTTTTATTTGCTGGGTTAGTTTTTTACCCGGTTTCTTGATTTATCTGTAAAGAGGTTTCTTCTGTATGCCTACCGATTGTTTGTGTACTTTTCTACGAGTTGTAGTGAGTAATAATCTCTTTACGTTTAGTTTTGGTGTTACTCCATGGTGAAGTGTGGTCAGTCTTACCGACGCTAGGTTTTTAGACGTTCGTTATTTACGACCTCTCCCACACCTCTTTTCCCTTGGGAGGATGTGACAACCACCCTTACGTTTGATCATGTCGGTGATACCTCTTGTCACACCTCTAAGGAATTTTTTAACGTTTATCTTGATGGAATACTGGGTCGTTAGGGTGACGACCCGTATGTGTGGCTCCTTTGGTCTTAACTTTCTCTGTGTACATGGGGTTACAAGTAGCGTCGTGACAAATATTATCGGTCCTGTACCTTTGTTGGATCTACAGGTAGTCGTCTACTTACCTATTCTTTCGACACCATGTATATGTGTTACCTCATAATGAGTCGGCAATTTTTCTTAAGTAAACTTAGTCAAGACTACTCTACCTACTTTGACCTCGGTTAATATGTCTCACTTCATTCGGTCTTTCTTTTTGTGGTTATGTCATATGATTGTGTATATATACCTTAAATCCTTCTACCGTTACTGCTGGGACATACGTTCTGTCCTTTTTTCTGTGTCTACACATATTGCCTGAAAACCTGAGTCTCCCTCTCCCTCTCCCACCCTACTAAACCCTCTTACCCTTAAGATTGTACATATGACAGTACATTCTTAACTTAGCGGTCAGGTACAGACTGCATCCCACGTCGAACGAACCCCGACCACGTACCCCTACTGGGTCTCTCTACAACACCCCTCCCTCCACCCTCCCCCCAAGTACAAACCCTTGCGTACATTCTTAATTTCTAAAATTTTAAATTTTTTAATTTTTTTTTTAATTTTTTTTTTATTTTTACCACAATTAAATCACGTGTCTTCGATCTCTGTCATGTCTCCTGTAGACTCGTGAATCGTTTTATTTGACCTTATTCTCTTTTCTCATACGATAAATGTGGGAACCTCTCCTCAGTGACCCAATTTCACTTCTTCGGTCCGTTCTTTCTCGTCTCCCGTTCGACTTACTCTGGAACACACTAAGTCTTTTTCGTTTCAGTAGTGTAAAGTCAATGGAAAGATCTTGGACACTCGAATGCCTTTGGGGAACTGGTTCTTTGTGGGTTATATAGTGACAACTTAAGTGATCACGGACCCCTTATATGTAATATTTTTTTCTCAGTAAAAAGTAGAGTAATGAAATTAGTAAAACAGTTTTATTAGACTTGAACCCATGTATTTATGAGTTAAACAATAATCTTACATGTGGAATTTTCAGGGACTCTTTGTAAGTTTTTACTGACTTTACATAAGTTACGTTAATAAATGGTATGATTAACGGTTCCTGAACCGAGGGAAGAGATTATGAATTCCGTGTACTACATAGTATGTACATATATGTGTGTTGTAGTTTTTGAATACCAGTACCGTAGGTCAGGGTAGTGAAGTACCGTTCATCTACCCCTTTTTCACCTGTGTCATTGTCTAAAATAAAAGAACCCGAGGTTTTAGTGACACCTGTCACTGACGTCGGTACTTTAATTTTCTATGAACGAGGAACCTTCCTTTCTGTACTTTTTGGATCTGTCGTATAATTTTTCGTCTCTGTAGTGAAACGACTTTTTCCAGGTATATCAGTTTCGATACCAAAGAGGTCGTCAGAATATGTCAAAACTCTCAACCTGATATTTCTTCCAACTCTCGACTTCTTAGCTACGAAAACTTAACATGAGGACCTCTTCTAAGAACTCTCAGGAAACCTGACGTTCCTCTAGTTTGGTCAGTTAGGATTTCCTTTAGTTGGGACTTATAAGAGTAACCCTACTGACCACGACTTCGACTTCGAGGTTATGAAACCGGTGGACTACGCTTCTTAGCTGAGTGACCTTTTCTGAGACTACGACTCTTTCTGACTTCCGTTTTCCTTTTCCCCCGCCACCTCCTACTCTACCAATCTATCATAGTAACTGAGATGTCTGTAACTTAAACTGTTTGAGGTCCTCTATCACGCTCTGTCCCCTCGAACTACTCGACGTCAGGTTCCCCAACGTTTCTCAGTCTGTACTGAATCGCTGACTTGTTGTTGTCTAAGTGTATATATTACATATTATAAATATTAACGTATAAAATATATTTACATAAATATAATTACGGTGTAGTCTCAGAGGGAGAGACCACGGACGAAAAAAAAAAAAAAACCGGTTAAATGACTACGACGTATCATTTATTAAAGGTCTGACCTTCCGTGAATCCCTCCATTTAATCAAGAAATTCGGGATCCCACGGTCGATCATCTCATTCCCATTACCTTGATCTTCCGACATTCTCTACTACAACAGGTTGGGGGAGTAAAAAGTCAAGTTCACTGTTTCCGAGTTTCCCCAACACTGATCGTGTTCGTGCAGACCAAGACGGTGATAATGACACTTCATTTTGACCTTCACAATCATCGAGGTCAGAACGGGTTCAGAAACACTGTGGTACCTGAAATCGGACGGTCCGAGGAGACAGGTACCGTAAAGAGATCCATTCTTATGACCGCACCCAACGGTACGGGAAGAGGTCCCCTAGAAGAGGTGGGTCCCTAGCTTGAACCCAGAGGACGTAACGTCCGTCTAAGAAATGGTACACTCGGTGGTCCCTTCGGGGTTGATCATGACATTAGAATCTGTTTAGGAATTGATGTAGACCTGAAGGCGACGGAAGAGACATTTTACCTGTCCACTAGTAGTGTCCATTGTAGAGAGTCCACGAAGGACACAAAGGTTGTGACAGGACTCATGAAATTCACAGAAAAGATTAAGAGGGTTGTGGAAGTATTTAATATATATTAATGGAAGTGAATCTCTACTCTGATAGTTTTGTGTCTTTCGAATTTATTAAACGGAGGCTATTTTGTTAACCCTTTACAACGTTTCGACAGGATCATTAGATCCTTATTGATCGAGATTCTAAGAGTCTAAGGTTAAGAATTTAGGAAAGATTCTTTTGAGGTAGTCCTTCGAAGAGTTTAAGGAGATCGAGACTTCCAGATCTCGTCTCAATTGTTTGCTACCTTTGCGGAAACAAATGTCTATCCGTCACCGACGGAAACGTGGTGGTTGTCGTCTCTAATCACCTCCGTTATCTCTAACATACCAGTCATTTTGGACTTTATAAATGAGAGACCAAGAAATGTCTTTTTTACACACGACTGTGGACGAGATCTCGAAACTTTTAACTCTCAGGCGCCTTTGGCTGTCGTAAAACGTTACATGTTTCCTGGAACCGTTTGCAGTAGTGTAAATTAGGAACAAAACACTCCCCGTAAGTGAGTGATATTTCCTCCTTCAATTAAATTCATTGAACGGATTAGTCCCAGTGTCTCCGTCACCGTCTTGGTGTATGGGTCCAAAGCTGAGGTCTGACACTCGAGAAAGGTACTTCGATGGGACAGAAGAGGTTTAATGACGATTCCTTCCCAAACCTTTGACCTTTTCTGGACACTTATGACTTCCACTCAGTCTGACAGAAGGACAACAGTTATAGTAAGGTCCACGTGAGCATTTCAGTAGTTCGTGATTTTTATCATTTAACTTAAACATTATTTAACCTTTCTTTTCAAATTCTTTCGGCAAAACCTTATACACTACATAAAGATACATAAAAACATGATTATATATACTTTAAAATTTGACGAGTTGAATCTTACTAAACTTTTTACTTTAATGTATTTTACTCGTTAACGGGTAAAGAGAACGATAAATTACTCTAATCGGAATTTTATGTAACAAAAAGAAAGGAACGGATCCTCAAAGGGTACTTATTTTGACGTTAATATGGAAGGAGTACGAGTCGTTATTTTTTTTATGTACCAATCAAAATTTGTCTGAATTATGATTTCTCTCATAATCATTTTATTATGAATTATATTGTTGTTTTTGTTGTATTGAATTGTTTTTATATTGAATTGTTTTTGAATTATATTGAATTGTTTTTGAATTATATTGAATTGTTTTGTTTAAATTTTGTTTTAAAAAAAGTTTCTTTCGTATCCACGAAGAAGGATGGGACATTTAAGTTCGAGTTAGATTTATCGTTACTACGTAGAACTTATCGTTCATACCGATCGAAATCCCTAAGTAAACTTTATGTACTATACTCCACTGAACGAAAAATAAAGTCTATATAAGACATTGTATAGAAACTCTAAATTAAAATATTAGGTATATTCACCTATACCTCCGTGGGACTTTAGTGAGGTTCCCCTTTTTTGGGATAAAAAGACAGTGGTTAACTCAGTAGTGATACACAATCTGTGGAAAAACAAATAAGCGACTTGTCGAGTATTCGACGATACTTCGGTTAAGGACGAGGTAAAATGTCTACTCTTTTGACTCCAGGTCCCAATAATGATTAAACGGACTCCAGTGTACCGACCTTAAGTTTAGATTCGACCTCATGGAAGTTTTAGGTTTGATAGGGGGTTGACAGGGGTACATCTAAAGGTTATTGGAGTTCTAGTGACCGGTTATTCAGTATTTATTAATAAATTTTTCATCTTTAAAAGGAAGAAATAACTTACTGAGATGAAAGTATAACATTAAGACGGATATGATATTATAAAATTACTCCTTTAAAATAGGTCTCTAAAGTTAAAGAGAAAAATTCCCTTTACTTCTTGACTTCGTGGATCTAAAATCACTCAAAAAGTTCAGACGTTGTGTACGAATGTCTGTTTTCAATGAACTACTTAGCCGAGTAACATGATTAGTTTACGTTTTAATGACAAATGTCGTCTTAAGACATATTTGGAGTAATTACAACCTGGAGTAGGCGTTATTAATCAGTGACTCCCACGAATAATTTAGTTCCTCCTTTTTTTCTGGGGTGATAAAATCCGAAATTTAGTTGACCGAAAGAATACCATGATAATTACAGTGAAATGAAGATTAAATAAAGACGAGAAGTTTAATCCTCAAACCCTAATTGTCTATGTGTGATGATATACATTTTGTCCGTTGTTCCTGGATGACATATAGTGTCTCTTGATGTAAGTTATAAAACATTATTCGATATTACCTCTTCTTAGACTTTTTCTTATATATATGGATATTATATACAATATCTCTTACACCCCGAAGGGTCCACCGCGATCACCATTTCTTGACCGGACGGTTACGTCCTCTGTATTCTCTGAACCCAAGTCAGACACCCAGTCTTTCTCGGGGACCTCTTCCCTTACAAATGGGTAAGGTCAAAAGAACAGACCTCTTTGGGTACCTGTCTCTTCGGACATCCTGATGTCAGGTATCCCAGTGTTTCTCAACCTGTACTGACTTCGATGAATCGTACGTATCTATTATATACATAATATATAATATATATGTTTTGAGTTAGTGAAACCACATATGGACTTTGTGTTGTAACATTTAGTTGTTATACAATTAATTTTTTTTTTCTTACAATAAAATTTTTTATTCAAGACGGTTAACGAAAAACTGTTTTCATCTAAAGTTCTCGGAATTACTATCCCTGGAACAGAATGTATAAAAACAGAAAGAGTGTGAGTTCCAAAGTGTGTCACGTCCATGTACCACTGTGGATTGTACGACAAGTAAGCTGTCAAAAATCAGTTACCCATATAAAAGTTTCAACCAAGGTGTCGTGTCAGCGTTCCCGGTGTCTTTACAAACATAGATCTACCATTTCTTGACGGACGTTACGTCCTCTGGACCCAAACTAAGGACCCAGTCTTTCTAGGGGACCTCTTCCCTTATCGTTGGGTGAGGTCATAAGAACGGACCTCTTAGGGAACCTGTCTTCTCGGACCGTCCGATGTCAGGTATCCCAGTGTTTCTCAGTCTGTACTGAATCGTTGATTCGACCGTGTACCCGGGTCCCTCTTGACGTCTAAAAACATTGTTTTCTATTTCAAAAGGACGTCCGTGTCTAAATCAAGACAAGGGATCGTTGATTTGTAAATTGAAGTTTGACTGTTCTCAGTTTTTGACGGTAATTGCCGGCGGTCTGAAAAAAGGAAAACGTACTAAGGTATTATGTCACGTTAGGGTGAGCGACAAGACGTCTCCCCATTACGGTCGTGGGGACCTCCTGACTGCAAGACCCAAATTTAAAGTCGAGGACATTTCTGTGTTTTTACTTATTAAGACACCTTTTACTATCATACCGAAGGAAAAGATACATTTGTCCGACCTAAAGACCCTACTTCGCTCTTCTTCCAACGAAGACGAAATAAAAGTGTAGATATTAATACGAAAAAGTTTTTAGGTCCAATATCTTTTTACCTATGTCTTCTTTAGTCCTCTACTAATAAGTGTAACATTTCCCTAAGAGGTGTCCCAAGGTAATTTGTGACGCGAGAGAATATTGTCACCTAAACTAATTTTTCGCCGGAAAGTCCTTATGTAAACATATTTCCCTCCATGTGGTTTATAAGTGAGAGGGAGAAGAGGTTCCTGTTAGGTCGTAGAACAAAGGTAAGTATTTCGTCCCCTTGTTTGTTGTCATCAACAATGACTTCCGTTACCTCAGAACCTGACGGGAGGAGTGGAAAGAATCCGCTACTCCGAAACTCCTTAGGTCCATGTTCCTCATTCTGTGTGACCACCGGTGTCAGGGAAGCGATAGGACGTTGTTCCGAGAAAGATTTTGGTCCCAAAACGTCGTAAACCGGGTCCCTATACACTCACCTCCTCAATCACTTTAGACCTGTCCAGTGTTTATATCGGACACCGTCTACTCCTTTAAGTCTCGGAACCTGGTAACAAAGAACATCCATTCGACAAAGGAGTTGAATGTTCCTCCTCCTTTGCAGGGGAAGAAGTAGGGACTCGAACCTACGGGAGGCTGTTGGCGTTCAATACGTTTTTGGTTCTCGTGGGTCCTAGGAAGGGTGGGTCAGAAACACAACTTACTATAATTAACTATTTAGTTGAACAAGGGTATCTAATTTTTGCCCATAAATCCTTTACGTCAGGGTGCTGAGCCGGCAGTTCCTCTCCGCGGCGTCTCGTAGGTCTATGCCGGAGGTCCCAGTGTGGACCCCCCTGTCACTGGAGTGACAACTTTGGTCGGTCGGTTCAACCCCTGCGAGAACCCAACCAGGGGTCGGAAGACGTGTCGGACCGTCCGGTCCGTGGTCCCGAGCAGGGTCTTCCTCCACTGTACGTGTCGTACCGAGGCCGCGGTGGACTTCATCGGCGCTATCTGTCGACCCAACGCCAGGTCCTTGACGTCCATCCGCCGGTTCCTCCTCCGTCTTCCCTTTAGCAGGTGCACCTACTTCCGTAACCTCCCGTGCTTCGCGAGCATTAACCATGCCAACCCCGGGTCGTGCTGGCCGTGCCGGGGTCGGTCCTTCCGCAACGCGGTGTCGAAGAGCCACTATATTAGGTCCACGACGCTCAAGAGCTTCCGCTCCATCTTGAACATCGCCCGGTGACACACGTGATCGAGGCGCAGCCCGTCGCCGACGGGCCCGGGCGGGAACGGCTTGTGCAGGTGCCAGTGCATGACTGAGTCGACCGCCATCATCGCGTGTGCGCGGACCGCGAGCAGGGTCAACGAGTGGTGGGTCCGGTGGTCGGGGACGAAGGCCCGGTTGCCCCCCTGGTCGGGGCCGCCGACGAGCGACCCTACCCAGGACCCCATCTCCATCGGCATTCCGTGCTTCTACAGGCTCAGCCGGGACATCCTCTCGCAGGTCAACTTCTACAATGGACGGTCCGGGACGTTGGGACCCCTCACCCTCCCGCTGAGCTTCAAGTAGGTGTGGGTCGCGACCGGGCCCCCGGCCCCCGGGTTCCGCGGGTCCCAAAGCCGGAGTAGGAGAACGGGGTGCAGCAGGTAGTGGTCGGGAAAGACGAGGAGACGGCCCCCGTAGACCTGCGGGGTTCCGCCCCCGGTCAGGCCCCCAGGGAAGTGGTTCAGAGCCACCACCTTCTCGTGGCGGACCCGGAGGGGCATCCGGCGCGCTAGACACACGTCCTGCGTCGGCGACTACAACTTCGCGGCGACCGTCAGCCCCCCGCCGGACGCCCCCAACACAGCCGGGGACTTCCCGAGGGTGGTGTCGTCGTGCAAGTGGGCGGCGCCGCCCGACCCCCTCGGGGTCCCGTCTCCGCCGTCGACGAAGGTCGTTTGCATCTACCGGTCCCACCACCTGTCGTCCGACCGCCGGTCGTCGCGGTTCACCCACGGCCTGTCGGGGTCTGGAGGCGCGGCCCTCGGGGCGGCCGGGGTCGCGCGGGCGTACCGCTCGCGCCCGTCTCGGCGGCGGCGGCGGGCGGCGCGCCGGCGCTCGCACCTCGCGGCCGCGGGCGAGAGTACGACGGCGCCGCCGAGGTCGGAAGAATCCGCGAGCGGGGGGCGGGACCTCGCGCTCTCCCGCCAGGGCCCTAGACTCCTGGTCGCCCAGGGCGAGAGGAGGGGCGGCGAGGGGAGGGCCGCTCCAAGGTCCCGCTCCCCCCGCCTGGGCTGCCGGGTTGGACCGCGGCGACCCAGGGAGGGGAGGTGGCGCAGGGGCCGGGCTGGCCGGGCCGGTCCGGGGCCCGCGGAGGACGCCGTGGAGGCAGGCGAGGACGCGGGGAGGTCCCAAGGACCTAAAGGGCCAGCGCGGGGTGGGCGCCGAGGCCTACGGAGAGGCGTGTGGGGTTCGGAGCCGGGCCTTATAAGGGAGGGTCGATGCGGGGACGGGAGTTAGCGCCGCCGGGTCTGCGAACGGAAGGTCCCACTCTCGGCCCAAGTTGGGGACCGCGCCCGTCCGCCGCACCTGGGAGGGCTTCGGCGCAACCGCCGCGCTCTCCTCCGCCCGTGGCCTCTTTCCGTCGGACCCCCACCCTGGCCCCTTGGCGAAGGAAGGAGAACACGACAGGTCCCGCCCACTGCGGACGCCCTCCCTCCCTCGGGCGCTCCGGCTCCACGCCTCGCCTGCCTCCCCGTCGGAACTGGAACACTGGACGGCGGCTGGGGCGTCCAGGACGTGAGCCGGAGGAGCCGCGCCGGGTGTCTCCACCACGTAAAACACTTCGGTTCAAAAGGTTCTTTCGGAAGCCAGTTTTTCTGGAATCGAAACGGATAGCGAGGTCGTCACCTCTCTCTTAACAAAGATTTGTTACCTTAACAAGACAAAGAAGGGAGGCGGTGACTTACTTGCGAAGACGGACGACCGAGTTTCGAAAGAAACATGGTCCCAATCCTCTTGAGTATTTACTTTGCATTTTTACGCCGGGAACTCCGGTAACAGGAGTCCCTTTAAGGACGGATAAGTTACTCTACCTACTTACTTTCGGTAGTAAAAAAAGACAAGATTCGTGAGTTCTTTGCCGAATAGACGTAAATCCTTATCCTTCTATTAAGTTTCGTATCCTGATATTTTCCTACTGATTCTATTTATAGTATCGTAGGTTCAAATCCCATATTTCCTATTCATAGTGTCACCATGGAAGACCAACTAGTTGCTTCGTTGGCTCCGTAGATGGAGGTGTCACTGAATTCCTCAAAAAAGAGATACCGAACTAAAACTTAAAAACCTAAAACTGTAAGTAAATACATTGATTTAAAAAGAAGTCGTTTAAAGATTTATTCCGTACCCACCCGACGACTGAACTCTTCTTGTCCGTCAAAACTCTCTTAAAAATCTCGGGTCGCCACGTACTCACTACAGGGTCGGGTGACGGTCCATTCAATGTTCTACAATCCCTTCTTTATCTGAACGACCCTTCACCGGTTGGACTGTCCACAAAAACTACAATCCCTTCTTTATCTGAACGACCCTTCACCGGTTGGACTGTCCACAAAAACTACAATACCGGCATACCTAAATAACACTTCTTGAAAAAGTAACTTTTGGTTCATGTCTAACATTTTCGAAGGTATTTTTACCAAAGTCCACCGTGAAGGACGGACGGACGTGACTGTCAAACCTTCGACTTACTTGTCACAATCCACGAGACCGATATGGGTAGTTGGATCACTATGAAAGAGGATGTGGTTTTGAAAAATCTTACAAAAAGAAGGGTATCTTAGTGAAAAGTTCGATAATTATCAATTTGTTTATCCGAAACTTTATTCTATAGAGTCACTAAGAAGTCAAATAAAAATTAATCTTTCTTTTTCGACATTTACTTACTTATTGAAGGAAAGTTTCCTTCCTTTCCCGTACAACCCAAAAAAAAAAATTATACTAAGTCTTTAGATTTGGAAATACGGGTAGGAGAGAGGGGTTGAAGTCATTTTACTCTGTAGTATCTATTTCGGATCGTAACACGGACCGTAAACCATTTACAATTAGACGAACGAACAAATAAGTCAAAAGGGAACAACAAGTCAGCGAGTCAGTACAGACTGAGACGTTGGGGTACCTTACCGTCGTACGGTCCGAAGGGAAAGGAAACGATAGAGGGTCTCAAACGAGTTTGAGTACAGGCAACCCAACTACTACGGTAGGTTGGTAGAGTAGGAGACAACGGGGGAAAAGGAGGACGAGAGTTGGAAAGTGTCGTAGTCCCAGAAAAGGTTACTCAGCCGAGAAACGTAATTCACCGGTTTCATAACTTCGAAATCGAAGTCGTAGTCAGGAAAGTCACTTATAAGTCACAACTAAAGGAAATCTGACTGACCAAACTCGAACGACAGGTTCCCTAAGAGTTCTCAGAGAGGTCGTAGTGTCAAGCTTTCGTAGTCAAGAAGTCTCGAGTCAGAAGAAATACCAGACTGAGAGTGTAGGTCCCTCTTCCGTTACCGTGGGGTGAGGTCATGAGGACGGACCTTTTAGGGTACCTGCCTCCTCGGACCTTTCGACGTCAGGTACCCCAGCGACTCCCAGTCTGAGACTCGTTAAAGTGAAACTGAAAACTGAGAGTACGTAACCTCTTCCTTTACCGTTGGGTGAGATCACAATAACGGACCTCTTAGGGTCCCTGCCCCCTCGGACCACCCGACGGCAGATACCCTAGTGTGTCTCAACCTGTGCTGACTCCACTGAATCGTCGTCGTCGTCGTCGAGTGTAGGTCTGTACTGATGACCTTTTTGGTATCGAAACTGATCTGCTTGGAAACATCCGTTTTACTACAGATCCAAAATTTTTATGAGACAGATCCAAACAGCAACGAAAAGAAGGTTCCTCGTTCACAAACTGGGGACCTTTTCCTTTACCGTTGGGTGAGGTCATAAGAACGGACCTTTTAGGGATACCTGTCTCTTCGGACAATCTTGATGTCATGTACCCCAGTACCTCAACCTGTACTAAATCGTTGACTTTTTGTTGTTGTATTGGTTAATTGTTACAACACTATCAAAGTCCACTTGTTGTTCCTTGAGTTGGTATGAATATACGTACATAGGTTAGAGGGCTTTTGAGGGAAGAGTAGGTCCGACGGTGTATTGCGACTCGTCACAAGGTATACGATATGTTATCCTGGAACAACCAATAGGTAAAATTTATATCTACACACATGTACAGGTAGTTCTAATCATAAAAATTTTCGAGTGAACACTTTCCTCTACTCATATGTGTACTCTACCCGAAGACCGTACGACCGGTACAAATAACTACACCCGTGACCAATTACCCACATAAACCAACTCCTTGAAGTAGTCTGGCATACGAATGTATACATTAAAATACATACATATCATACAGTTATTTTACAACGATTCTTTGTTTAGTAAGACAGTAGTCACTTCTTACTTGACCCATAACACGAATCAAAGAGTCAACACAGACTGACAAACCTGACATCGGGGGGTCGGAGGAGACAGGTACCCCTAAGAGGTCTGTTCTTGTGACCTCACCCAACGGTACGGGAAGAGGTCCCCTAGAAGGGTTGGGTTCCTAACTTGGGTCCAGAGGGCGTAACGTCCGCCTAAGAAAAGGTAGACTCGGTGGTCCCTTCAACCCATAATCCCTGGTTCTATTTTCAACTTCATAGATCAGATCAATCTTTCGAGAACGATATTAAGTCTACACTTTGTTCTCTGGGACTTGATTCTATCATCGACACTCTTACTCTAATTTAATTTCCTCTTAGTTAAGTTTCTATACATCGTCCGGTCAGAGAAAGAGGTCCTTCGGGAGGACCTGTAGGTATACGTATGTAGACCCCATCCAGTGTACGGGGAGGACACACACGGATATATATATAGAAAGTCTTGTACTAACCCGTCACTAGTACCGATAAAGACAGGTTGAGACAGGGATCGTGTCTTGGTCCGTAGATCAACATAAGTAGTAGAGTTACTTATGAACAACTTACTTACTTACTTACGAGAATAACATAATAATTTTACGAGACAATTATAGTGACTAGAGGTTGATCTTTCACCCGTTCATAGTCCTCTTTGACCGATAAACTTACTGAACAACACTGAAATTCATCAAGGAATCCGAAAGTCACCATTTACGATATGTATATAATTAGTCCTGGGACTCCTGTCAGTAGTCTTTGAGGTAGTTTAATCCGACCCAGAGTGACCGTGCTGGACCTGATCCGTGAATACGAACTTCTTAGTGACACCAGTCCCGTACACCTGAGGGAAGTCTGGGAAAAGACCCAGATCCCCCATCTTAGTTAGAGTATATTTCTGACACTTGATTGTTACCCCCTTTCCATTAAGGGGTTTCCTTTTTCACTTCACGAGAATTGGAATTCTTCTCTCTTCCCTGTCACTGTTTCTGGTTTTAATGCACAGATGGTCGGAACACGTTAAGATTTATTTAAGATTTAGTGAAATCTTGAAATTTGTAAGATACTAAGAAAAATTGAAACATTGTTATTCGTTTACGAAGAAAACATACATAAATTTCTGGAGGATCAAAGGTGTTTTATAATGTGTTCTTCTTGACCTAAAGTCAGTATTCGTACTACTGTTACAGTCCATAGTTATTTCTTAAAACTGATTTCCAAACATGTTTGATCTCCTCTCGAGGTTTTAAGTTCCGAGTGAAGTAGTTTTTACCCTGGCTCCTAACACATAAGTCAAGGTTTTAAACTATATCCCTGACCTCCAGAGACCCCCGTTCTTGGTCCGGTTGACTCCGCGGATTTTTAAGTTGAGTACGAACAAGAAGAGGTACCTTTCTCAAGTAAAATTCAGGAGTCCTGAAGGGTTCACCACGTCACCATTTCTTGGACGGACGGTTTCGTCCTCTACATTCTTTGTACTCAAGGTAGGGACCCACCTCTTCTAGGGTACCTCATCCTTTACCGTTGTGTGAGACCATAAGAACGGACCTTTTAAGCTACTTGTCTCCTCGGACCGTCCGATGTCAGCGTTTCTCAGTCTGTATTGATTCACTGACTCGTGTGTGTGTGTGACGAGGAAGGGTCTCTGTCGACGATAAAAGGTCTCTACGGAGTCTTACACAACACTGACGGGACCCAGACGGATACTCGTGGTTCGAGTGTCAGTCGGACCCAGGTACTCTCGGTCTGACAGGAGTTTACCCAACGATAAAAAATAATCTAGACTCTAAAGACATTGACTTGTAACTGGACGATTCATATGAAGTTAAAAAAAAAAGGTAACTTCTGTCTTTTCCCGTTTCAAGGAGGGTCCTACTGTATAAATGATCCTTTACCCCTCGTTGGTCAGTCGTCCATATTGACCTTTTCGATTGAGCATACGTCTTTCCACTAATGAAGAAAACAGTCTATACTAAAAAAAGGACACGTATTAACCCGACTGCTAATACCTCAATGAATCAATTATTGACAATTCCTAACACATTCAAGGTATTGTTAGGTGTTCAATAACAAGTAACGGGATAATTCAGGAACTATCTTTCTATTTTGATCGTGGTTGAAAATTCCCACAAGCAGAAATAGAGTCACGTTTTAAAATGACGGGGATTCTCTAACACTACTTGTCAGTTATACTCTTACATAATGTGAATGAAATCCTGAAATTGAGAATACGTGAGTTCAGGAAAGACATAAGAATGAACTGACTTGTCCATTACGTTCTTAAAACCCACAAGTCCTTTTCCATGTAACAGTTTAAGACCAAATGTCAGTCTTTATAAATATAGTATAAGTTTTACAAACATCCCGAATGCAGACGTAAGAGGAACAACAAAGAATCTCACATGAACGTCAGTGCACATGTTCAATACCTTATGTTCTAAATGTGTTTTCTTTTAATAAAACCGGAAGACTCCACGGGGTGTTAGACAGACACCTTACACAAAGAGAGATTTATTTGGGTGAAGAATGGAGGGGGGTTTTATCTTTTAATACAACCGTAACGTTACTTGTACAATTATAGTGTGTCACGTCACGGACCGTGTACGTTCCACATATTATTTATAAACAATTTATTCACTTATCTACTCACTTACTGACTTGTGGTGAAAATTAAAAAAAAAAAAAAAAACCGTCGTAGTGAGTCATACACCCTAGAATCAAGGGACTGGTCCCTAACTTGGGTGTGGGTGACTCCACCTTCACGTCTTAGAATTAGTGACCTGGTGGTCCCTTTACGGATGAACATTAAAATGTAAAGTACTTCGTGAATACTTTGTCAAGTGAAATAAGTAAGTACTTCTCATACATTTTCTGTAACCTGACTTTTTATTACTGATTCTATTTATTATATCGTGTTCACATCCCATTTTTGCATCTCATAGTATGACCGAAGGGGTTCAGGAGAAGTACAAATGGTCGTGATCGAAGTGTGGAGTGGACTTCAGATAAACCCGGGAACCAGTTTACTCAATCGTGTTTAGGACATGTCAGAGTCCTAGTGTTTGTCCAGACTAGACCCAAATGATACCATGGCCGAGGTGTAGTCTCGAATACACACCGGTATGAGTTCCGTTAGTCTGGGATTGAGTTCTGTTCTGGACTTGAGTCCTTCCCTCGGGTCGAGAAATGTCAACCTCCTTCCCTACCACTTAGGGGAGTGGAAAGGGCACAGGACTGGGGTCAAAAGTGTGTCTGGGTCCCGTGTGGAGTGATGTCTTTTACCTCTCCTGTACGTAAAAGGTATCTTCAGTCCCTTCAAGTGGAGCTGGTCGTTTAAAGGGAGTTCGTTGGTGACTCTTGTGTTTTCATCAGTCTAGTCTAAGGTAGTGCGAACTAGGACACTAAGAAGAAGATTTTCCTCAGACTCCATGAACTTTATAATTCTTTATGAACGACCTAATTTCAGTTGTTTTGATCACTGTATATTTACTAAAACTTTCGTATACTCTTACCTTCCCATTAGGTACAACGAGTACGTACCGTTCCCTTTTAATAACGGTTTCTTCACCCCGTCGGTGTAACATATCAAGGTAGTGGTCGAAGTCAAAGTCAAGTTAAGTCAGTGAGTCAGTACAGCCTGAGAAACACTGGGGTACTTGGCGTCGTACTGTCCGGAGGGACAGGTAGTGGTTGAGGCCTCAGGTGGGTTTGGGTTCGGGTAGCTCAGCTACTACGGTACGTTGGTAGAGTGGGAGACAGCAGGGGAAGAGGAGGACGGGAGTTAGAAAGGGTCGTAGTACCAGAAAAGTTTACTCAGTCGAGAAGCGTAGTCCACCGGTTTCATAACTTCAAAGTCGAAGTTGTAGTCAGGAAGGTTTCTTGTGGGTCCTGACTAGAGGAAATCCTACTTGACCAACCTAGAGGAACGTCAGGTTCCCTGAGAGTTCTCAGAAGACGTTATGGTGTCAAGTCTTTGTAGCTAAGAAACCACGAGTCGAAAGAAGTGTCAGGTTGAGAGTGTAGGTATGTACTGGTGACCTTTTTGGTATCGGAACTGATCTACCTGCAAACAACCGTTTCATTACAGAGACGAAAAGTTATACGACAAATCCAACCAGTATTGAAAGGAAGGTTCCTCGTTCACAGAAAATTAAAGTACCGACGTTAGTGGTAGACATCACTAAAACCTCGGGGGTTTTTATTTCAGTCGGTAACAAAGGTGACAAAGCGGTAGATAAACGGTACTTCACTTCCCTTGTCTACGGTACTAGAAACAAAAGACTTACAACTCGAAATTCGGTTGAAAAAGTGAGAGGAGAAAGTGAAAGTAGTTCTCCGAAAAATCGAGGAGAAGTGAAAGACGGTATTCTCACCATAGTAGACGTATAGACTCCAATAACTATAAAGAGGACCGTTAGAACTAAGGTCGAACACGAAAGAGAACGGGTCACAAAGAGCATTACATGAGACGTATATTCAATTTATTGGTCCCACTGTTATATGTCGGAACTGCATGAGGAAAGGGTCAAACCTTGGAAGGACTGGACGTATGTCTAAAGAGTTCTCCGTCCAGTCCACCAGACCATAAGGGTAGAGAAAGTCTTAAAAGGTCAAATAACACTAGGTGTGTCAGTTTCCGAAACCGTATCAGTTATTTCGTCTTTATCTACAAAAAGACCTTACAAAAACGAAAAAGTCACTAGGTCGCCTACAACCGATAAATTAGAGACCAAGGAGACGGAAAAGATTTTGATCGAACTTGTAGACCTTCAAATACCAAGTGAATAACGACTTCGGATCGAACCTCTTAAAACTCGTAATGAAATGATCGTACACTCTACTCACGTTAACACGTCATCAAACTTGTAAGAAACCATAATGGAAAGAAACCCTAACCTTACTTTTGACTGGAAAAGGTCAGGACACCGGTGACGACTCAAAAAGTTTAAACGACCGTATAACTCACGTCGTGAAAGTGTCGTAGTAGAAAGTCCTAAACTTTATCGAGTTGACCTTAAGGTAGTGGAGGTGATCGAAACAAACATCACTACGAAGGATTCCGGGTGAACTGAAGTGTAAGGTCCTACAGACCGAGATCTACTCACTAGTGTGGTATTAATAATAGACCCAGTACTTCTAGAAAAAACATGTCAAGAAGACACATAAGAACGGTGGAGAAGAATTATAGAAGACGAAGACAATCCAGGAATGGTAAAGACAGTCCATACTGGATTTAGTTTAGGGAATACTGATATATCATCTTCACTCTTTATCTAAATTCCCTGATCTAGACTATCTGTCTCACGGACTACTTGATACCTACCTCCAAGCACTGTAACATGTCCTCTGTCCTTAGTTCTGGTAGTGGTTCTTTTTCTTTACGTTCTTTCCTTTTACCGACAGACTCCTCCAGAATGTTTATCGACACTTTTCTTCCCTACGTTTTTCGTTTCCCCTTTTCCTTTCTATATGGGTAAACTTACGTCTCAAGGTTTCTTATCGTTCCTCTCTATTCTTTCGGAAGGAGTCGTTAGTCACGTTTCTTTATCTCCTATTGTTATCTTACCCTTTCTGATCTCTAGAGTAGTTCTTTTAATCTCTATGGTTCCCTTGTAAAAAATACTGGTCGAATGACATCAGTTTATTTGGTGTCAGGTCTTTAGAACGTGATAAGCGACGACACTTTAGTGGTATTTTTACGACCAATATAATAAAAGTCAGTGAGGTCTTTCTTGGAAACCCAGACTTAAATGGGAATCTTACAAAGACCTACGAGTCAGCACAGATTGAGAAACACTAGGGTACCTGATCTCTGACGGTCCGAGGAAAAAGTCACCTTAAAAGATCCGTTCTTATGTCCTCGCCCAACGGTAAAGGATGAGGTCCCGTAGAAGGTCTGGGTCCCTGGTTTGGACGCAGAGAACTCAGAGGACGTAACCGTCCACCTAAGAAATGTTGACGTGGTGGATCCTTCGGTATCGTTACAAATTGGCCTATGTTGTTTGTAAACTAGAGTCCTCTTTCTCTAAGATGCCCACTGTTTTGTGACGGGGTTGACAGACTAACGTAGCGACCTTTATAAAGACCGGAACGTCGTGGTATGTTGAGACGTTTTTTTTTTTTCTTTGAAGAAACGTACTCAGTGACAAGTTTCTGTTAAAGGTCCTCGTAGATTCTGTCAACTTCCTCACGACGACGACGATTCAGCGAGTCAGCACAGGCTGAGATACGCTGGGGTATCTGCCGTCGGGTGGTCCGAGGCGGCAGGGACCCTAAGAGGTCCGTTCTTGTGACCTCACCCAACGGTAAAGGAAGAGGTTACGTACTTTCACTTTTGACTTTCACTTCAGTGACTCAGCACAGGTTGACAGTCACTGAGGTACCTGACGTCGGGTGATCCGAGGTGACAGGTACCCTAAAAGGTCCGTTCTCATGACCTCACCCCACGGTAACGGGGAGAATTTCAGTCTCTTCTCTTTAAGCTACACTAACTTCTGACCTCTACGACAGACTGGTGGTAAGTGTCTCGGACGAGAAGTAGTGACGTTTCTACGAAACGGAGAACCCAAGGGAGGTCCGAGAGTTCCTGGGTAAAGGGGTAGGTGTCAAACTCTTTCTTGAAATCCCTAACAACAGTCTAAAACCATACTACTGGAGTCCTAATAGACACAAGGAAATTTTCTATTTTACGACACTAAAAGGAAATAAAAACTATATAAAACTGTAATAGTCGAACATCTCGATAAGGATTTCACAAAAGGTTCGGTATATCGTGACTCTTAGTAAGACATAACTATAACCCAACCAAATTTTGGTTTGTTTGAAAAACCGGTTGAGGTATAAACGTCCCGATGTAATCCCAGTCTTGAACAAACCCAAATTTTTAAACGTTTTCGATATTGAAGTACGTCATTGTGAATAACCTACAGTTCGCACACGGTCCGTACACTTTATATAGACTTGTTTGTTTGTTTGTAAAGATGGGGATACCCTGTACGATTGACAGTGTAAGTTGGGTATGACACTTGACACCGAACTCTCTTTAAAGTCTAAACTTCTTAGATTTTCATCTAAAGTCTTCGATAATACACTCCACTTTTTTGTACAGGGAAGGGACCGATCGGGATTAAACGTATCCCGTCCGAGTGACCCCTTCTCTGTTTTTGAATATTTTTCTCCCTCCGTTTTGGGTAACTCCGGAGAGGCAACCTCAGGCGGATAGGAGTGTGGACCTCCAACATGCTAAGAAACAAACGGCTAAGAAACAAACGACCTATTTTGAGAACTCGACATTGTCTTGACATTTTCTTTTTTTTTCGACACTACACAATCCGGAAATCATTGGGATGGGTAAACGGAGAACTTCGTTGTAAAGGAACTAGCGGAACAGTGAAACAGGAAACATTAAAACGTAATTAGTTCACAGTGGTAGTCTCACCTTTCAAGAAAATCTGTGGATAAAGACGTTGAGAAAGTATAGGTCAATATTAATCAATTCGTTCTAAAAAAAGTACGACAGTTTATTTAAAAGTCCAATTTCCCTTCGATCCTAAACACTCCCCGCCCCACATCCGTACCCAGAGAGGTGGGTTTCAAAGACGAGAGAGTGGAAATCAATATCTCTACACCTTTATATTTGACCTTCCTTCGATAAATCGGGTATCTACACGAAGTTCCTTCGCGATATTAATTCTGTCTATTTTGATTTTCGTCAACATGACAACGTCCTTCCCCCTGGGGAAGGTCCCGGACTTTGACCCGAGAACAGATTGTGAGCCTTTACTTACCAGGCTCCTCTGTGTACACGACTGTTTCGTCCTCTAAAATAACCCTTTCCCGTGGGTCCACCTCTCGACATCCCATTCCCTTGGGTCCTCTTGACGAGACGACGCACCGAACGTCAGAGCCCAAAATACCACTACCCTAATCAAAGACCCACCAGAAACCGGTTAGTAAGATTAAGTCTCAGAAAAGACCACGACGTACCACCCCTACCATCAAGAGTCTCTTTACTTGTGGACACACTCGACTTGTCAAGACTTCTCCACAGACTTCTCTACTGGTTCCTTCTTTGAAAGAGTCAGACCACGACTCTACCTACGATCTCTCTCCCTAAGACCCTTCACCTGTGCACCACAGAGGAAAGTTGAAAAGGGCTTGAGAAGGCCAACCACCACCGAATAATCAAGGTATAAGGAATAGTCCTACAGGACAGTATTTTGTTGAGGACGTTTACCAATGATACGACGGACCGGTCCCACCCGCCAAAGTTAGTCACACGAAGGGGATTGTCATGATGATTCCTAAGAAAACCAACGTTAATGTCACTGGATGATCTCCGTCGAAAACTGTTTTTTCTTTTCCCACCCCTGTTTTAAATGATAATACATTCTTCATCCAGAGTATCACTGGGGGGAAAAAATAAAAAAATTCTCAACTTCTCAAAATAATCACTATCATTCTTTCGATCACATTAATTCAATATCTCAGTGAGTCGTCTTTAAAGGAATTTACTAGTTTCTAAATTCGGTAGACACTCCGGTTTCCGGGGAGGTGACTCCCTGTCACAGGTCACTACGGGACGTTCAGGTGACCGAGGGTCTGAGTGGACTGTGAGTACCCCTCGATTCCGGAACCACAGGACGTGGGTTTCGATTAGACACTGTCACCCGAGTGAACTTGTTTTCAATGAGAGAACACTCTCCCCAAAGTTTCAGTTTTCCTTCTGACACCCCGTCTCTTACGACAGTCTTAAGATGTGGACGAAGAAAGGGAGGTGGGGCGGTGGGGGTAGTCGAGACACAAAGAGGGCAAGCGACCCGTCTTGTATTAGGAGGTATCGCGGTGCTAAAAGGTTGTCGTCACAGACTGTTCGTTGAACCTGAAAGTCAAAATTCAGAAACCGTTGTTCTTAGACTGACCTGATAGGACCCACACCACAAGTGGATCACTTTAATCGATACCAGACCGTATCCCAGGTCTCCACACCACCAGTCACCCACCCGACCCCTTCCCTCACCCCTACCATCAAGAGTCTCTTTACTTGTGGACACACTCGACTTGTCAAGACTTCTCCACAGACTGAGAACAAAAGGAAAAATAAAATTTGTCTACTGGTTCCTTCTTTGAAAGAGTCAGATAATAAAGGTATTTGTTTAAGAAGGAATACAGATGACATTTTGTTGAATAATACTTTTTAATATTTGTGTATGTTTGAATCCTCCTTTTCCCACTACTGGGGGAATCAAGGGAAGTAGTTCTCAGTCGTTAATAACTAATGGGTGTATACGAGGTAAATTGGTGAAAGGGAAATAAAGAAAAATACAAAAGTTCATTTAGAGTAAATAGTATAGTAAAGTGAGGAAGTACTGACACGGTGGATGTTTCAGATGTGTGAGTTTTCCTTAAAGTACTTAGATTAGTTCGGTGCTCATTGAACTGTGGTTCACCGCGAGTCACAGGGTAACAGCGTGAACACAGATCACTTCTATTTAATGTCTAAGACAACCGAGGGTCCGAAGGGAGGGAGGGTTACTCCTTAGAGAGTAGTTGCGAACAGATTACCAAAGTAGGTGACTACTCGTCTCAGTCAGTTGTGAAACACCTAATATTTTACTACCAAAGTAA
Organism: Capra ibex; assembly: GCA_006410555.1. Lineage (NCBI taxonomy): Eukaryota > Metazoa > Chordata > Mammalia > Artiodactyla > Bovidae > Capra > Capra ibex. Next base: position 49,900,760 of record SJYO01033645.1, on the reverse strand, counting down.
TTAGAGAGTAAGAAAGGTGTAAATAATTGACTTTAAGACATTTCTCCTATAGGGAATTAGATGATCCCGAGAATCCATGGATTTAATGGTTTAACGAGTCTTTTCCATTCTAGTATCTACTGAGAAAGAAAAGTCAATGATGGAAACATTTATTCTTAATTACGGAAACGTTAGAACTAACCATAAATCACTTCGACTCAAAACAAAGACAGCAACGGCAAACGGAAGTAAGAGAGAGTAAATTTTTTTATAGGTATACTTGAGTACCGAGAAATATATAAGTCACACACAGTAAATGAAACACGAGTTTAAAGGGGTAGAAACCTGTCTCCCGACGAAATACCACTGAGGATTCAAGAAACCTACACTAGATAATTAAAACCTTTGAAGGGATAAAAGACCATGTTGTTCTACAAGATTTAAGTGGGACCTCTAAAGGACGGAGCCCAGATCTTAGTCTGTAAAAAGGTTCCTCGGGACCAAAGAAAAAATTATATTCGCAATTTTTTTTTAGTTGAAATAACTCCATGATCCTCAATTCAAAAGTTGTATTTTAAAAACACCTCTGTGTTAGGTTGCATATAAGTTTGGCCCCTCAAAAATTTTTAAAATACTTGTTATAATAAAATGAATAGTCCTAAAGGAAAGTTATAACCGATGGTCCTAGTTTGAACTATTTGAAATTTAATCTTAAATTTACTTTCTTATATCACTTCATTTCTAGTCCTAGTCCTCTTTTTTCTGTATCGAAAATTACTAAGTACGTACGGATCTCATCCCTCTGATTTTTAGAGTAACATGTCCTTTGACTTCACTATTTAGAGAAAAACTTTAACCGGTCTCGTATTTCTTTATTTCCGATGTTCCCTTTCCTTCTTTCCTTCCGTCTGTATCAGTCTTTCTGTTTTTGTCTCTTTCCTTTCTTTCCACTCTTTCTTCTTTCCTTTTTCTCTCCCTCATATTGTCCCCTCTTTACTCTCTTTGTCTCTCTCTGTCTGAGAAACCGGTTTAATCCTTCCCCCCACTTCGGGATACTGAGTTCAGTGGGTCGTGGGGTACCGTTGACAGGGACCGAACTTGGGTCCTTCGTGTCCTTAAGGTCTGGGTCCTCGTCTATTTTACTTCCTCCTTTCACCCGTTCTAGGTTCGTAGAAATCCTTTTTTTGTCAAAAGAAAACAGGAGAGGAGCTTTTCTTACGAAGACAGCACAAAGTAGTTCTTATTTTTCTCGGTAACCAAATTCTAACGATATCTAAAAATAGTAAACTTTCTTACAGGAATATTGGGACCGAAAGTTCCTCCAAAGTAAATTTTCACGAAAAATTTAAATTTTTTCTTTTTATTGTTCTCCGTAGGATAATATATCATTAAAATTTTTAGTAGTAGATGTAATAAACAATAATATTTATTAGGACCGTACTTTTTGGGACATGTACTTTGGCCAAACCTTCTACACGTCACCCCTTCACTTCTTGTCTTAAACTAGGGCTTTCCTGGTTCCGGGGTTTCACCTTTTCTCTCTCCTGAGGATCGTTCCTTTATCACGACACTGCAGTCAGGGCTCCCCCTTCCGACGGCACACACGATCACCAACCAGACCTTCCCTCTCCGACGACCCCTCGGGGGCCAGACCTGGCGTTTCGACTCCTACTTGACCCCCCTCGAACAAACCCCCGTTCTCATCTCGTCTGTACCCCTTCCTATAAAGATTTCAGTGGGACTTTCGGGTTCACGTTTCTCCTGTAGTAAAGATCAGTTTCTCCTGTAGTAAAGATTTTTATCCACTGAGTCACCATTTCTTAGACGGACGGTTACGTCCCCTGAATCCTTTGCGCCCAAACTAGAGACCCACCCCTTCTAGGGGACCTCCTCCTTTACCGTTGGGTGAGGTCATAAGAACGGACCTCTTAGGGTACCTGTCTCCTCAGACTGGCCGATGTCAGGTACCCTAAGGTTTCTCAACCTGTACTGACTCGTCGTAAACGTTTATTTTCAGTTCAGTGGATGTCTCAGGGTGAACCCCAGACACTCGATTGTCGTTCCGAACATAGACGAGATGTCCATCGTGGTTATCTTTGGCTCGATAGTAAGAATATCACTTTGTTCTAAGTCTGAAGACCGTAATTCTCGTCGGGACGACGACGGATCTACCTTGATGGTCGGTCGAGGGAAACCCTGTTGCAGCAAGGTCCAGGGAAAACGGACACCGGTGCACCTTTCCATATACTCGGGTCTTTAGAAGAGACTCATAATGACAGACCACAACATAGACATGAACTCATGGATTATTGGTAAAAAAGATAATGTCATCCTTTTGTCAAAAGTTTTAAGAAAAGATTAGAAAGGAATATGTTGTACAAATAATTAGTCTTTATTTTCCTACGAGGGATAAAACAGTACTTTTAAGTTTAGATAAGTCGGTTATAAATGTCTCCTATCAGATTAGTAGACCGTAAATACAGTAGAACACTTAATCCCGTTCAAAACCTTAAACCCCGTTTAATGAATTTATGAGTCAGACCCGACAGAACAGTATACATATACACTAAACGTTGTACTCTAATCGTTACATAAATAACAATTTATTTTAGAACGATAACTTCTTTTCTTCCTTTACCGTTAGATGAGGTCATGGGAACGGACCTTTTAGGGTACCTGCCTTCTTGGACCATCCGATGTCAGGTACCCCAGCGTTTCGCCACCTGTACTGACTCGTGGAAGTGAAAGGAAAGGAAATAAGTTCTTTTATTTTGGACGGGGTTACGGACCTCTACTCATTTATTACTTATTTTCCATTGACTGTTTCGTTACTACGGTCATTACTATTCATCCTTATTTCAGTGTAGGTAGTAAGTAAAAGACTTATGATTGGTATCGTTAGATACAAAATACGGAACCTCGTGTAATCATTTTCATCATATGTGTGTGTGTGTGTGTACAACTTTCCAACGTCTTTCCAACTACCATTCTTAAAACTATTCCAATTCTAACACCTAAACATTCTTATCATTTACGAAATGGGGTTGAGGTCCATCGAAAACCACAATATAAAGAAACTTCTACATTAGAGAGGTTAAAATCGGTGACCGAGTGTTGTGACAAAAAATTCATAGGTCACTACTCTCTCAAGGTATTTGTACCACCATCGACCTTGACCGATTGTACATCTTAGAGAATTAACTGATTCACCTTTAAAAATATAATTTAGACCTTTTCAAACCTAAAACTGAGTTCTCCAACAACTGACAAAGTATCGCATTTATAAGAATTCATCCCTTCCCTGTATGGGTCAGTTGTTTAGAAACAACTGGACTCAACTAAATAAAGTAATTTAGACTCTTTACTTGAACTCTTGATATTTGACCTCTTTCAAAATTCTACTCGAACTCTCTCCTTCCACTTACTTTCGACACATTAGTGTTCTGATCCTATTTCTTGAAAAAATTTAAACTCCCCTTCCGACATTCATTTAACCCGAAGAGACCACCGAGTCGTTATTTCTTGGGTGGACGTTACGTCCTCTACGTCTTCCTCTACGAAAGACTTTTTGGGTTTATAGGTTTTTCATCTCATTATTTACGTTTTTTTGGGTTTGTATATGTCCAAAAATTATATTAGTAAGTCAATATAAAATTACTTATCCTTACTATACAATTTTTCCCTATTGTATATATGGTATGTTAACTAAAGTTTGTACACTTTATTTTGTACGTATCCTTTTTTCTGATTTTGACATAGTCGTACAATAGTCACCGATAAAGATCTTTACTTTATGTCTACCCAAAAAAAGAAAATAAAAGTTCAAAAGGATATACCATATATATAATGAAAACTGTTAACACCCCCTTTCCTTCCAATCCCAAAAAAAAAAAGAAGAGAGGAAAAATTGGAGAAAAAAATCGGGTCATCATAGTATAACTCGTAGACATTTTGGAGAGTGGGGGTGAGGACAAAACTTCTAGTGAAGTATTTAAAGGGTACAGGAATGAAAAATGACCTGTTTAAAATCTCTTCACTACTCGAGACGGTTCCGATCGTAATTTTACCAACAGAGACTCAGTCTCCGAAAAGTAGAAACGGCAAGTGAATGATTGAAAATGGATGTGGACCTATAAGAAAAATTACCTACTGGTGTTAATATGATGTCACTTTCCAATTGTAAATATTACAAATGGAACTCCTGAGTTATTTTGCGGAAACAAAGAATAGTATAAACCGTACAAATTATTTTATTCGACTTAATCTGTAGGTCACATAAGGTTGACACTGTTGATTTCTATTTACATTATAGATGGAAGTGACAAAAGTCCACGAATCGTTTGAAATGGTTATTAGAAAGTAACGAAACCTAATTAAATGTCTATCCTTGATTATGGCTATTATCCTTAATGTCCAATTATATTAGAAGAACATGTGTAGATTTTACACTTAGTCAAAGAAGACTAAAAGTCTGTAGTCCTCTTTCTTCAAAGAAGAGTTACCTTTTCAACAAGCAGAATAGGATCTCATTTCTTTATTCACCTGTTTATTCGTTCAAATAGAAAACCCCCTTTACAAATCAGGGTTGGGGTAAAATTAGATTTTAAATAAATCACAAAAGTTGTCACAAAGTGACCCGTCTCGTCGTACATTTTCGTACATTTAGTGGGTTCTCGAAGTTCATTGTCCTCTTTGGAGTCAGAAGATCTAGGGGGAATGAGTCTCGTATCACAGACCTGACCGTGGTCGTGGTAGTGGACCCACGACCAATCTTTGTGTTTTAGAGTTTGGGATGGGATCTGACTGATATAGTCTTTGAAGAAAAATTATTGTATGGGTACACTAACTGTCCGTGTAATTTCGGACTCTTCTCGACCCGATCTATCGAAAAAATAATAACAAAACAACAAGTCAATGTACGGTGTCTTATACTTCCTTTACTATTTTCATTTATTGAGTTAGAATAATCATATTACTTTCTCCTCTATGAAGTGTCAGAGATTGATTTCACCAAATTTTTTAAAAAAAATTAATATTTTCATACTATTGTGTAAGTGTCCTCTAAACCTTTTATGTCTTGTTTCAATGTATATCAGGGTGATATATAATGTTAATAACATAATAAAGTAAAAAATAACCTCTTATTAACGAAATGTTATAACACAACTAAAGACGGTATGTAGTTGAGGTTGGTTTTTGAAGTTGAATTTTTTTATTTCTAAAAATCGACCTCAAAGTTATAGTTTGAGAGTTTTTAATTATCTCACCTATCTGTCTTTTCATTGGGCTTTTCGTGATACTTGGTTAAGTTGTATTGATTCTAAATATGTTAAAAGTGTGTTGTCGTCCTATGTTTAAGATAAGTTCAAGGGTACCTGATATTTGATATTCTGTGATCTTGTATAGGTCCCTGTATTTTGTTCCACGTTTTTAAAATACCGGATTTCCATAACTTTAGTATGTCTCAGGCAAGAGAATAGTGACTCCGTAATACAATCTTTAGTTATAGTTTTCTATAAACTTTTATTGGGTGCATAAAAGTTCACGTTACACTGTAAAAGGTTCTCTCTGTAAACTGAATCAGCAACTTTCGGAGTCATTTCAATTTTCTGACTTTTTTGTGTCTGACGTCTCTTCTTTTGTAAATTTACTCTTTAACTATAGTTTCTATAAATTTTTTAGGTTATATAAACCTTTAATTTACAGGTGAAAATTTACTACCCACATACTTCTTCGGTATTGTTCTTTTTAATCTTTTATTAACATTCTCTTATTTTTACTTTTATTAAATGGTCTCAAACAACATACGTCGACTTAAACGAGTTACGTTGATTTATGTTACACCTTAGAACTTATCCATACTTTTGTTTATTACCTTTGATTGTATTTTAAAACACTTTAAACTTGTTTCGACATGAAATCAATTATTATGACATAGTGTACAATTAAAGGACAAAAAGAAAAGAAATAAAAATGTCGAATCATAAAGAAACATAGGAGTCTTAACCTAATTTTCAAAGTTCGAAGTTTCAAAAAAAAATTTTTTTTTTGTAATAATTCTATTATTCGACAGATCTGAAAAACGTCATTATGATCTACGGTCTTATTTACCTTGATATAGTTTTAAAACTCACTTGTATTTAATCTTTAGATCGTAAGTTAAGTATGAATTAGTTTCATCACCTTGTTTTTACAGTATTTAAAAAATCGATTCGTTTTTAAGTATTCAAAGAATTCGATATATATAATACAGTCTAGACTTCCACCGACCGTCCCTCCCCGTCGTCCTAGTGAGACCTTGACCGAAAAGGCCCAAACCGTAGACTCTCTCAAAGACTGTCTCATTTCCATGAGGAAAGACGATGAGAGAACTCTAGAAAATTCCCGTACAGGGATGTAGACCCTTAACCTCTATGTCTTTGACTCGTGACCCCGTCCCTTGACGAGTGAATCGTCGTCTCGGCCCAACCCGGTTCCCGAATCCCATCACGGAACGTGTTTAAGACCCAGTTCAACCACCTCATCCTGCTGGGACCCGAGTGGAGGAGGGTCCTTGTGTGGTTTTGATGTTCTAGTATTTCTTGTTGACAGAGAGTCCTGACTGGACTTCTGATCGTGTTGTCTGAAAGATGCTCATTCCCATATTCCTTTTCCGGTGCTACTCTTTCCGTCCTCCACGTCTTAGTTTGGAACCAAAATGAGGACACTCCGTTGGGTGTTGGGGTTCTCTGTAGTGTTGGTGTCTCCATGGGGGACTCCTCGGTCCCCCGGTTCAGGGTGTAGTACGAGGGGTCGTGGTCCTGGATTGACCCTTCGACTCAGGGGTTTTCTAAACCAAGACTTTTGGTCGTTCCTAATTTAGACCCCCTCACCCCCACCCCCCTGTTCCTACCCCCACGGGACCCTTTCCTGCCTCTGAAGTGAGAGTTTCCTGAGGAGCGTTTTGAGTGAGTGAGGTTTGGATCGTGTCTCCGTCGTCGAACTTTTCGAGGACCCGGTATGTTCTGTCCCTCAGGAACTGAGTAAAACCCCGGGTCTCACCCTCCCCAGACAGTGCCAGAAACATCCGGACCTGGACCCCTGACCTCAACTGCTCTTCTCCCTGCGTCCCCTAGGTTCAGAGCTCACTTTGTTCCCACGAAATAAACGTCTTTACGTACAAATATATAGAAGTATGTTCCGTCGAAATCTGTCAATTTTTGATGTTGTTGTTGTTGTTGTTGACTCGTTTTTGTTTCGGTTCGTTTATTGTTAGAAGTTTCCCGGTCTTTCGTAAGGTATGGGACTCATTCTCCCCGTATTGACTTATCTAATGTAAATTCATTCCAGTGACTCCCCTCAGTTCACTTCACTTCAGTTCACCCGGAATCTTTCGTAGTGATACTTGTTTCGATCACCTCAACTACCTTAAGGTTAACTCGACAAAGTTTAGGACTTTCTACTACGACACTTTCACGACGAGAGTTATACGGTCGTTTAAACCTTTTGAGTCGTCACCGGTGTCCTGACCTTTTCTAGTCAAAAGTAAGGTTAAGGTTTCTTTCCGTTACGGTTTCTTACAAGTTTGATGGCGTGTTAACGTGAGTAGAGTGTACGATCATTTCATTACGAGTTTTAAGAACTTCGGTCCGAAGTCGTTATGCACTTGGCACTTGAGGGACTGCAAGTTCGACCAAAATCTTTTCCGTCTCCTTGGTCTTTGGTTTAACGGTTGTAGGCGACCTAGTACCTTTTTCGTTCTCTCAAGGTCTTTTTGTAGATAAAGACGAAATAACTGATACGGTTTCGGAAACTGACACACCTAGTGTTCTTTGACACCTTTTAAGACTTTCTCTACCCTTATGGTCTGGTGGACTGGACGGAGAACTCTTTAGACATACGTCCAGTCCTTCGTTGTCAATCTTGACCTGTACCTTGTTGTCTGACCAAGGTTTATCCTTTTCCTCATGCAGTTCCGACATATAACAGTGGGACGAATGAATTGAAGATACGTCTCATGTAGTACTCTTTGGGACCTGACCTTCTTTGTGTTCGACCTTAGTTCTAAAGACCCTCTTTATAGTTATTGAAGTCTATACGTCTACTGTAGTGGGAATACCGTCTTTCACTTCTCCTCGATTCTTCGGAGAACTACTTTCACTTTCTCCTCTCGCTTTTTCAACCGGATTTCAAGTTGTAAGTCTTTTGCTTCTAGTACCGTAGACCAGGGTAGTGAAGTACCCTTTATCTACCCCTTTGTCACCTTTGTCACAGTCTGAAATAAAAAAATCCGAGGTTTTAGTGACGTCTACCACTGACGTCGGTACTTTAATTTTTTGCGAATGAGGAACCTTCTTTTCAATACTGGTTGGATCTATCATATAAGTTTTCGTCTCTGTAATGAAACGGTTAATTACGAAAACTTGACACCACAACCTCTTCTGAGAACTCTCAGGGAACCTGAAGTTCCTCTAGGTTGGTCAGGTAAGATTTCCTCTAGTTGGGACCCTAAAGAAACCTTCCTTACTACGATTTCGACTTTGAGGTCATGAAACCGGTGGAGTACTCTTCTCGACTAAGTAACCTTTTTTTGAGACTACGACCCTCCCTAACGCCCGTCCTCCTCTTCCCTTGCTGTCTCCTACTCTACCGACCTACCGTAGTACCTGAGCTACCTGCACTCAGACTCACTTGAGACCCTCTACCACTACCTGTCCCTCCGGACCGCACGACGCTAAGTACCCCAGCGTTTCTCAGCCTGTGCTGACTCACTGACTTGACTTGACTTGACTTGACTTGACTTGACTTGACTTCCCTCCGTGACTTCCCTCAGTGACTTCCCTCAGTGACTTTCCTTAGGTTCGCCCACGGGGAAGAACACTAGAGTCAGGACTCTTGACGCACGTCGAGACGAGTAAGGACAAAAGGTCCTTGACTATTCCTCATCTCTTAGGAATTCTTTACCGTGTGTTTTCTTTTCTTATTGTATAACCTAGGGAATTTCGACTTACAGGGGATTGTCCCCAGGTCACCTTGAAGGAGACCCCGTCTTCATGGACGTCTAGAAGCAAGTAAAAGTGAAAGAAGGGTGCATCGACTGGACCACGATCACTCGTGGCAAAGATAGTCAGAAGTAGTCGGATTGATCGTGATGGACGAGACCGGGAGGAAAGAGGCCTCTTGGGTTCTCCGGTCCGGATGTGTGGTCACGGGAGAGGGATGTCGTCAGTGTCGGTCCAGACACCTGCAAACCTGGTTCCTGGTTGGGGTGGATGATCCCACAGACGACGTCAGTGTCCCTTCGGACGGACCCCTGGTTGGAGTGGGTGGTCGTGTGGGTGTTGTTGACGACAGGTGAGTAGTGTCCTCCCGTGTTCGTCGGATGTGTCCCCTATGGGGACCTCGTGGACCGACCCAACTGATTCCCTCTAACATGGTGACCCGGGATATCCTGTGGAGGATATATTCCGGTGGGAAAGTTCTGACCCACTACTTCGACTATATACGTCTTTGTCTCAAGTTCTCAGTCAGTCAAGTCGTCACAGAATGAGAAACGTTAGGGTACCTGAAGTCGTGTGGTCCGAAGGAACAGGTAGTGGTTAAGGGTCTCGGACAAGTTTGAGTACAGGTAACTCAGTCACTACGGTGGGTTGGTAGAATAGGAGACAGTTGGGGAAGAGGAGAATGGAAGTCCCAGAAAAGGTCACTCACTCAAGAGTGACCTCCGGGTTCTTGACCTCAAAGTCGAAGTCGTAGTCAGAAAGGTTACTTATAAGTCCTGACTAAAGGAAATCTTACCTACCCAACCTAAAGGAACGTCAGGTTCCCTGAGAGTTCTCAGAAGAGGTTGTGGTGTCAAGTTTTCGTCGTTAAGAAGTCACGGGTCAAAAAAAATCAGGTTGAGAGTGTAGGTATGTACTGATGACCTTTTTGGTATCGAAACAGATCTACCTGGAGACAACCGTTTCATTACAGAAACGAAAAATTATACGAGAGATCCAAACAGTATCGAAAAGAAGGTTCTTTGTTCACAGAAAATTAAAGTACCGACGTCAATGGTAGACGTCACTAAAACCTCGGGGGTTTTTATTTCAGACTGACGAAGGTGACAAAGTGGTAGATAAACGGTACTTCACTACCCCGGTCTACGGTACTAGAAGTAAAAGACTTACAACTCGAAATTCGGTTGAAAAAGTGAGAGGAGAAAGTGAAAGTAGTTCTCCGAAAAATCAAGGAAGAAGTGAAAGACGGTATTCCCACCACAGTAGACGTATAGACTCTAATAATTATAAAGAGGGTCTTTAGAACTAAGGTCGAACACGAAGTAGGTCAGGTCGTAAAACTTACTACATGAGATGTATATTCAATTTATTCGACCCACTGCTATATGTCGGAACTGATGAAGAAAGGGTTAAACCTTGATCAGGCAGAAAGGTACAGACCAAACTTTACCTTAATTACTTTTTTGATACCTTATAGAAAGTTTCCCTTCTTGTTCTATTTTGTAGTCCCCCTTTTTTTCTTGATTTCCTTCTCCGCCCGTGTTCGCGCCCACCGACGTTGCCACGTGTTCCCGCCGGATCTCCTCCATGGGGCACAGACTCCAGTCCTCACCTCCGGTTCTCACGGTCCGACGCTGTCGTGTCCTCTTCGGTTCTTCGATGGGGTGTAGACTCCAGTCCCCGCCACCGACCCTCCTCGTTGGGGTTGGAGGTTCCTGGCCACCGACGTGCCCGTGTCCTCCCGACTGTCCTCGATACACCTCATCACGTTCCAGTCCTCCCTAACGGCACTCCTCTATGGGGAGCAGGGTCCATTCCTCGTCGCCGACACGAAACGACCTTGTCGGCACTTCTCTATGGGGTGTAGGTTCCATTCTCTTTGGGTTCATTCTGTCCTACACAACGACGACGACGATTCAGTGAAGTCAGTACAGTCTGAGACACGTTGGGGTATCTGCCGTCGGGTAGTCCGAGACGACAGGGACCCTAAGAGGTCCGTTCTTGTGACCTCACCCAACGGTAAAGGAAGAGGTCACGTACTTTCACTTTTCACTTTCACTTCAGCGAGTCAGCACAGGTTGGGAATCTCTGGGGTACCTGACGTCGGAAGGTCCGAGGAGACAGGTACCCTAAAAGGTCCGTTTTCATGACCTCATCCTACACAACGTTCTCCCGTAGTCTCCCGTCTGTGTGACTTTGGTATGAGTGTCTTTTGATCAGTTAGATTAGTGTGATCCTGGTGTCGGAACAGATTGAGTTACTTTGATTCGGTACGGGACACCCCGGTGGGTTCTGTCCGCCCATTACCATCTCTCCAGACTGTGTAACACCAGGTGACCTCTTCCCCCACCGTTTGGTGAAGTCATAAGAACGGAACTCTTGACGTACTTGTCATACTTTTCCGTTTTACTATCCTATGATTTTTTCCTTGCAGTCATTCACGGGTTATACGATGACCTCTAGTCACCTCTTTATTGAGGTCTTTCTTACTTCCCTACCTCGGTTTCGTTTTTGTTATGGGTCAACACCTACACTGACCATTATCTTCGTTCCAGACTACGACATTTCACGTTATAACGTATCCTTGGACCTTACAGTCCAGGTACTTAGTTTCGTTTAACCTTCACCAGTTTGTCTTCTACCGTTCTCACTTACAACTGTAAGATCCTTAGTCATTTGATTTTACCTGACCTTACCCACTTAAATTGAGTCTACTGGTAATATAGATGATGACGCCCGTCCTTAGGGAGTCTTCTTTACCTCATCGGTAGTACCAGTTGTTTTCTCAGGCTTTACGTCATGAACCTACGTTAGAGTTTTTACTGTCTTACTCGAGACAAACAAAGGTTCCGTTTGGTAAGTTATAGTGTCATTAGGTTCAGATACGGGGTTGGTCATTGCGACTTCTTGGACTTCAACTTGCCAAGAGACTTCTGGATGTTTTAGAAAATCTTGATTGTGGGTTTTCTCTTCAGGAAAAGTAATATCCCCTGACCTTCCGTTTTCATCCTTCAGTTCTTTGTGGACCTCATTATCCGTTTAAACCGGAACCTTACACCTTACTTCGTCCCGTTTCTGAAATCTTAAAACGGTTCTCTTGCGTGACCAGTATCGTTTGTGGGAGAAGGTTGTTGTGTTCTCTTCTGAGATGTGTACCTGTAGTACTCTACCAACTGTGGTTTTAGTCTAATTAATATAAGAAACGTCGGTTTCTACCTATTCGAGATATTTCAGTCGTTTTTGTTCTGGTCCTTGACTGACACCGAGTCTAGTACTCGAGGAATAATGGTTTAAGTCTGACTTTAACTTCTTTCATCCCTTTTGGTGATCTGGTAAGTCCATACTGGATTTAGTTTAGGGAATACTAATATGTCACCTTCACTCTTTATCTAAATTCCCTGATTTAGACTATTTCAGGGACTACTTGATAGGGAAGTAAGAAAGACCTCAATAAAGAGGTACTTGACTCCAAGCACTGTAACATGTCCTCTGTCCCTAGTTCTGGTAGGGGTATCTTTTCTTTACGTTTTTTCGTTTTACCAACAGACTCCTCCGGAATGTTTATCGACACTTTTCTTCTCTCCACTTTTCGTTTCCTCTTTTCCCTTCTATATTCGTAGACTTACGTCTCAAGGTTTCTTATCGTTCTCCTCTATTCTTTCGGAAGGAGTCGCTAGTTACGTTTCTTTATCTCCTTTTGTTGTCTTACCCTTTCTGCTCTCTAGAGAAGTTCTTTTAATCTCTATGGTTCCCTTGTAAAGTACGTTTCTACCCTAGTTATTTCCTGTTGTTACCATACCTGGATTGTCTTCGTCTTCTATAATTCTTCTCCACCGTTCTTATGTGTCTTCTTGACATGTATTTTCTAGACGTGCTGGGTCTATTAGTACTACCACACTAGTGAGTGGATCTCAGTCTGTAGGACCTTACACTTCAGTTCACCCGGAATCTTTCGTAGTGATGCTTGTTCCGATCACCTCCACTACCTTAAGGTCAACTCGATAAAGTTTAGGACTTTCTACTACGACACTTTCACGACGTGAGTTATACGGTCGTTTAAACCTTTTGAGTCGTCGCCTGTATCCTGACCTTTTCCAATCAAAAGTAAGGTTAGGGTTTCTTTCCGTTACGGTTTCTTACGAGTTTGATGACGTGTTAACGTGAGTAAAGTGTTCGATCATTTCATCACGAGTTTTAAAAGGTTCGCTCCGAAGTCGTTATCCACTTCACACTTTAAGGTCTACAAGTTCGACTAAAATCTTTTCCGTCTCCTTGGTCTCTAGTTTAACAGTTGTAGACGACCTAGTACCTTTTTCGTTCTCTCAAAGTCTTTGGTGTATATAAAGACGAAATAACTGATACGGTTTCGGAAACTGACACACCTAGTGTCATTTGATACCTTTTAAGACTTTCTCTACTTTTATGGTCCGGTGGACTGGACGGAGGACTCTTTGGACATACGTCCAGTCCTTCGTTGTCAATCTTGACCTGTACCTTATTGTCTGGCCAAGATTTGTCCTTTTCCTCATGTAGTTCCGACATATAAAAATGGGACGAATAAATTGAATATACGTCTCATGTAGGACTCTTTGCGACCCGACCTCCTTCGTGTTCGACCTTAGTTCTAACGGTCCTCTTTATAGTTATTGGAGTCTATATGTCTACTGTGGTGGGAATACCGTCTTTCACTTCTCCTTGTTTTCTCGGAAACGACTCCCACTTTCTCCTTTCACTTTTTTGACCGAATTTCGAGTTGTAAGTCTTTTGCCTTTAGTACCGTAGACCAGGGTAGTGAAGTACCGTCTATCTACTCCTTTGTCACCTTTGTCACAGTCTGAAATAGAAAACCCCGAGGTTTTAGTGACGTCTACCAATGACGTCGGTACTTCAATTTTCTGTGAATGAGGAACCTTCTTTTCAATACTGGTTGGATCTATCATATAAGTTTTCGTCTCTATAATGAGACCGTTGTTTCCAGGTAGATCAGTTCCGATACCAAAAAGGTCACCAGTACATACCTACGTTCTCAACCTGACACTTCTTTCGACTCACGACTTCATAACTACGAAAACCTGACACCACAACCTCTTCTGAGAACTCTCAGGGAACCTGACGTTCCTCTAGGTTGGTCAGGTAAGATTTCCTCTAGTCAGGACCCACAAGAAACCTTCCTTACTACGATTTCGACTTCGAGGTCATGAAACCGGTGGAGTACGCAACTGAGTAAGCTTTCCTGAGACTACGACCCTCCCTAATCCCCGTCCTCCTCTTCCCCTGCAGTCTCCTACTCTAAGGACCTACCGTAGTGGTTGAGCTACCTGTACTCAAACTCACTTGAGGTCCTCAACCACTACCTGTCCCTCCGGACACACGACGCTAAGTACCATAGCGTTTCTCAACCTGTACTGACTCGCTAACTTGACTTGACTTGACTTGACTTTCTTTCTCCTCTATTTCAAATGGTCTATTTCTTAAGTTTCATTGTTAGTATTAAACGAATAGTCTGAGTCATCTTTTGACCTACTTAAGTCCCTCTCTTAGTTGTTTTCCTATTTTCCTAATATTCGGAGAAAGTGGTTTCCCGATCTTCTATATTTTTTTCTTTTAAAAGTGTCAAAACTTAAGTAATTGACTACATTTTTTTATGTGATGGTCTTTGGTCGTCCTCTAGTCTCTTATGTTTTTTTGTCTTTTATGTCTAGTCACTAGACCTTCTGTTCCTATCATCTTCAGTGAGTTAGTCTTATCGTTTTTCCTTTCCCTTATTTTGTTTTCTTTATTCTCCCGAGTACTCCCCAGGGTCGAGGAGACCGTCGTCCTCTTCGTCGTCACCTGTCCGTCAGGTCGAAGACCTAAAGAGAGTCATGGGCGTCGTACGCGGGTGGGGCGGTGGTCGTACGAACTCTTCCAGTCGAGGTGTATCTCCTGTCGTTGCCTCCTGGGGTTCTCCTCTAGGCCCTGCAACGGTAGATTTGGACGAGGAGGTTTACACCTTTGTCTCGGTTTTTTCCGTCGTCCTTTCCTATTTAGAAGTTTGTCTTTTCACGTTTGTTTTGCCTTTTCCCCTCGTTTCCCTTTTGTCCGTCTTCACTGATTTGGAGACCAACCTCCAAATGGACGTATTTTACCTCTTTGACTTGTCCTCCTCTCGGGTCTGAGACTCCTTCGTCCTTTCTGTCTTCGATACACACCAATTGTAATGTGTGGCCCAGGATAGCCACCAGGGACGGATGGAAGAGTAAGTTAGGTCTACTTCTAAAAATAATTAATCAAACATTTACGTTCACAAAAATCATCAAGACCATTGTAAAAATTCTTTCTCCCTTAGGGTGAAGTAAGTAAAAATTTCACATTCGTGAAAAAAAAAATTAACCTCATATCAACTAAATGTGATAACACAATCAAAGTGTACATATCGTTTCACTTAGTCACATATACATGTATATGTATATAGGTGAGAAAAGATCTAAGAAAAGGGTATATCCGGTAATGTCTCATAACTCATCTCAAGGGACATGATACGTCATCCAGGAACTACGATTCAGTGAAGTCAGCACAGGCTGAGACACACTGGGGTATCTACCGTCGGGTGGTCCGAGGGGACAGGGATCCTAAGAGGTCCGTTCTTGTGACCTCACCCAACGGTCAAGGAAGAGGTTATGTCATCCAGGAATAATCAGTAGATAAAATATATCTCATACACAGAAACAGTTGAGGTTATACAATGGGGAATGGACGACCATTGGTATTCAAACAAAAGATGTAGACACTGAGATAAAGGTAAAACATTTATTCAAATAAACATGGTAAAAATTTCTAAGGTGTATTTTCACTATAGTATACCATAAACAGAAAGAGACAGACTGTAATGAGATACTGTTAGAGATCCAGGTAGGTACAACGACAACATTTGTTAAACGATCAACAAAAGAAAGAAAGAAAGAAAGAAAAAAACCATGTTAACATTTCATTTTTTTTATTATTAATATTTTACTTTAGACTTTTTTGTTTCTTTATCACCCTATAACTTATACCCTTTAAAACTAACACAATCCACAGTCGAATTATAAGGTATCTACCCCATCGAAGATATAGGATACTATGTTTCTTATGGTTTACTGTCAAACCTCAGTCAACACGTAACTTACAGAACTTGTGAAAACAAAACCGACACGGTGTACCGTACGTCCTAGAATCAAGGGGCTCGTCCCTAACTTGGGTACGGGGTACGTACCCTCACATCTCAGAATTGATGTCCTGGTGGTCCCTTCAGAACGACTCGAGAAATGAAGAGAAGGGTACAACTAAACCCACCTTGACAAAGGATTTTGTTTGACGAGGAACTGGAACCGATAGGACCAGTCTTACAACACGTGGGACATGGTAGAAAGAAACCAGTACCATCAGGTTAAAAGGGTCATTGAAACAATTACACGACACTCGAGTAGTTTTTGAGCTTTGTGAACTCATCCAAAACATATATTATAGTTTAACACTTAATCACCCTGAATACTGTATTGTTGTGTAGTTGTAAACTTCTATAACCATGAACATAGGACAATTCCTTTTAAACGGAGGTGGAAAAGTCGACCTTTCAGTGACCTTATTGAATAAGTCTTTCTTAGCGTAGATGTACTAAAAAATCTAAAAAACCATACATGTAATTCTTAACCCATGTTTAACTTGACAGACACAGGACTAGGAGTTTTGTTGGTCATTTTAGAGATTTGCAGAACTCTAAGTACTTTCTTTTCTTTTGTTTTCACTCCTATCATTTCCCTGGTGACTCTCTTGTAGTTCCCCTCCTTGTAAGTGTATTTTCTCCAGGGTCTTGTTCTTTCTCTTTCCCTGTCTTTTGGATAAACTTCTCTATTACCGACTTTCGAAGGGATTAGACCGTTTCCTTGGTCTGTTGGTTCAGGTCCTTCGTGGCTCAGGGTTTGTTCTACATGGGTTTCTCTGGGCGTGGCTCTGTGTATTAATTTTACAGTCTGATAGGGTGTCCGGGGTACCGGTTTTGTTGTTGTTGTTTTTTGGTCTTGTATTTGTCGTCTTCACCCAAAGGACCACCAAGTCACCACTTCTTAGGTGGACGGTTACGTCCTTTGTACCCAAACTAGGGACCAGGTCCTTCCCTAGGGACCAGGTCCTTCCCTAGGGACTAGGGAATCAACGGTACGTCGTTGATTCGGACACCCGGTGTCGACGACTCGTCCTCTCGTCGTTGATGCCTTCGGACACTCGGGACCTTTGGTACGAGACGTTGTTCCCTCCGGCGACGTTGCTCTCCGAGCGGCTCGTGACGTTGGTCTCTCCCCGGGGATGAGACAGGTCGATCTCTTTCGGGTACGCCGTTACTTCTGAGTCGTGTCGGTTTTGTATTTTCTATTTCCCTATGTGAAAAACGAAAACCCTACGACTGTTCTAAGACTAAGGATGAGAATTCACGACTAATGAGTCTACACGAGTCAAACACTTTTGACTCGGCATGTGGATGTTATACACTTGAATAAACATACATATAATACGAAGTCAAAAATCCAGAGAGGAAATCACAGAAAGGGTAGGGATCTCTGTTGAAGACATTGGTCAAAGATGTGGGAAGAACTCAATAAAATTCGTATATTTTCAACTATAGAAAATTTATATATATAATATAATACGTATAATGAATATGTATATACACACACACACATTCAGCGAGTCAACACAGACTGAGAAACTCTGGGGTACCTGACAGAGGGTGGTCCGAGGAGACAGGTACGCTAAGAGGTCCGTTCTTATGACCTCACCCAACGGTACGGCAAGAGGGCCCCTAAAAGGGCTGGGTCCAGAAGACGTAATGTCTGTCTAATGAATGACAAACTCGATGGGTCCTTCAAGGTAAATACATGTATACATACGTTTTCGAAAAGATGCTGTAAACTATTTCCGAACTCTTTCTTGTTGTTGTTTTTTCTGTGTTTAACCTTTTGTATTTGATTTACTTTCATAACTTAACTTTGTATTTCTCATTTTGTTTGGTCTATTTTCATTTTGTAGTAGTATCTCAGGTCAACAAAAATTTGTACCGACGAGGAATCTTTACGTAGACGTTAAAACCTCTTTTTTTGTCATGGACCCGTAAACATAAAAAGTTTTTTAAGGTTCTATTAAGATTACACGAAAACCTAAAGTTTTTCACTAATGTCCACCAAAAAAAAAAAAATTTAAATTACCATCAAAATCACTATATCTTAAGATAATAAAAGACAACTGGTTAGTACTATGTTACCATAATTTTACTTATTATCAATATATTAGTGTCATCGTTTTCTACAAATAGTTAAAAGTGTTAGTTATCGGTCTGTTTTTCATTTTCTATTAAAGTTAACGTATTATCTTTGTACTAATTGGATTGTTAAATTGTATTAATACATGTTAAACCCCTCAATTCATCTGACTACAGCATCCACCTTCACGTATGTACGTGTGTAAAAGTAAGTGAGTCGGTCAGATACTGAAAACCAACCACGTAGATTAAGTAAATGTAAATTCCATTAAAAACTATACATACTAGGATAATGATAATTAATGAAAACCAAATAAAAAAAAATCCGGAAAAAGAAGAGAACCCACAGGACGGATCTCTTCAAGGAAATCGTAACCAACATTTCGACCAAACCACCACGACTTAAGAGAATTGAAAACGAACAGACCTTTCGAAAACTAAAGAGGTAGTTTAGACTTGAACGACCCAACTCATAAAAACAGATTGGTTTCACAAAATCTTAAATCTTGATGTTAACTAAGATCTTGATTTTTCCTAAGATTAAAATTTATCGCACACAATTTACAACCTCCTCAGTGTTGAGGTCCCTAGTGATGTGACGTCTGTCACTAAGAATCGATAGTTAATAGTTGGCTAAGAATACCCAAGTAGTCGATACTAAACATATCGTCTATCTTCGTAAAATCTACCGTTTTACGTCGACCATTGAATGTCTCAACTTCGGTTTTGTAAGTTATTGTCAATGACATTGTACTATCGACATTCTCGAACTGCCACCCAACCTCTATCTCCCGACTTCCGACGATCCTTCCATCACACCTACTCATAGTTACTTACCCTCGGCACTTGTTCAAAGAGGATTTGACATACCTACTTTCATGACATTAATAACAGTTTTAGTTTGTATACAAAAAATAATATACGGAAATTAACTATTCAGTCCCTTAGACAACGTGAAGATACAGAATTCGACTTCCATTGAACAAGAAGTTTGGTCAGAATATCATACTGGAATCTTTTAGTGGAAATTTTATTTAACGAAACACTCAAAATAACCTTACAACCTAAATGGGAGATCTCAACCCTGGACTGATTGACCCACCTTTCAACTTTATTTGTCAGGGGTGACCCGTTCACAGGGTCTGAACCCAACTTGTTGGTAATGAAATCCTGTGAGTGCAGAAACACCTAAAACGTAAGTTAACGGAGGGTCCAAGGATTGGGACGTAAGGATGCCGGGACCGTAAACTCGGACAAATTGGTGATGATAAGTCGGGAACAACAGGCTACACACTTAAAGAGACGACACCAAAGTGTCTCCGACTTCGTATCACAACCTTCAATCTGTCTGTACCCGAATATCAAGACCGGAGTGATGAGGGATCTGTTCTTCAACCCATTATGTTTTTCAGAGGTTCGGAGTTAAAAGAGTGGACCTTATACCTCTGATTTTGGGAGTAGAACACACTGAGACGTCTAATGCATTGATATTTTGTGGGTGACGGTAGGGACCGTGTATTTACCACAAATACTGACACAATAATAATCGTTTGGGTCCAGAGGTAATGACCAAGGAAAAACGATGCACTTAGGGAATCCATTGTTCAAAAACAAATAGAAAAGTGGAACACACAGTCAGAAATCACCGACATAAAAGAAGGACGACGACGACGACGGTTCAGTGACGTCAGCACAAACTGAGACACGCTGGGGTATCTACCGTCGGGTGATCCGAGGCGACAGGGACCCTAAGAGGTCCGTTCTTGTGACCTCACCCAACGGTGAAGGAAGAGGTTACGCACTTTCACTTTTCACTTTCCCTTCAACGAGTCAGCGCAGGCTGAGAAGCAGTGGGGTACCTGACGTCGGATGGTCCGGGGAGACGGGTACCCTAAAAGGTCCGTTCTCATGACCTCACCCAACATTGTCACGGAAGAGGCATAAAAGGAGGATGACTTAGGTATAAGGTCTCCGACGGAGGGACCCTCGGGGAAGAAAACACCGTGAACCCGACTCGGGAGTGGACGGAGGTCCGAGTCGTCTGTCGGGTCGAGGATACGTGACGACCGAGTGTCTCGACGACCACAGATCAGTAAAGAAGAGTGATCGACTGACTGAACCCATTTAATAAATTTCGAAGGATCCGGAGTCAAAGGAGTAGACACTTTTCTTGACATGGACGAAGTACACTAACAACACTTCTAAATTATCTATTAATGTATTTTTCCCAGATCTTATGTTTCGCGAGGTATCGTGAACGGTCATACTGAGTGTAAATCCATTTCTCATGGGTTCGAACCGTGAATAGGTGAAGAGGGAATACCGGGTTCCAAGGGAGAGTTGCATCTCGACAAAAGTCTGGATTGACGTACAGGGAGGTGATAGACCTGTGACGAATATGGGGGTACACTCTTAGGGACGGAAGAGGTGTAGGACGGTGTTTATAACGACCGTCTGCGACCACCCTCTCACTCCTTACTCGTTATGAAAAAAGGGGTTTGTATGACAGACACTCCTTTTCACATGACCCCGGTCGGACAACCGGAGGATGGATTTTGTCCCATTTTGAGTACCTTGGTTCGTTTCGTCAATGGAATAAGAAGGACTTAAAGGAGTAGAGAGAAAGGAGTAACGGTGATCATTTGTGTCTAGTAGATAGATGTTCTTCTCCTGTCACGTTCTAAGGATGGGTGACTCAAACACCCGACGTTTCATACGGTGCCTATCTTTCTCAGTCCCCACATTGAGTCCTCACACTTGAAGATAACATAGGCACCCCATTTAACCAATGGACTTGAATTGACAAGTTCAAGGTGTTATTCCGTTACTTAACTTGACGATTTGATATTCATTGGACTGTCTTCGTTCAGTTTTCTTCTAACCTAAAACTGACTCTTGATATGTATTTAGTGTAGTGACCAAATATTTGACGAGTCGTGATCACCATTTCTTGGACGGACGGTTACATCCTCAGCATTCTACGTCCAAACTAGGGACCCAACCCTTCTAGAGGACCTCCTCCATTACTATTGGGTGAGGTCATAAGAACGGACCTCTTTCTTGGGAAACCTATCTCCTCGGCCCACCTGATGTTAGGTACCCCGACGTTTGTCAGCCTGTATTGCCTTCACTGAATCCTGTCGTATCGTTATCGTGGGAGGTGTGACCCGAACCTTTAGTTCATACTTTCTTTCACAATCAGCGAGTCACATAGGTCGAGAAACACTAGGGTACCTGACATCGGGTCGTCCGAAGAGACAGGTACTCTAAGAGGTCCGTTCTTATGACCTCACCCAACGGTACGGGAAGAGGTCCCCTAGAAGGACTGGGACCCTAACTTGGGTCTAGAGGGAGTGACGTCTGTCTAAGAAATGGCAGACTCGGTGGTCCCTCGTCCCCCTATAGTTCCCATAGTCCTAGAATGAAGAGTCCGGAGGTACGGAACTTATCATGAACCGAACACCGTCATTCGACAAGAACGAGCCGTCAGGACCGAAGTTCGGAGGGTGTCCCTCCAAGGAAAATTACGAGGTTTAGGGAAGGTCCCGGTGACAGTTATAAAAGTTTTCGTTCTACTAACAATCAAAGATGACAAAAATCTGTTTCACAAAAATTTGATAAATGGACCGTTAATAAAAAGAGTCTAAACCCACCTCTGAATAAACTGAATTAATGTGATGGGTTTCTGAAATCGTAAACAAATTACATATTAAGGTCAAGTAAACAAGTTAATAAAGGATACGTCAATTTGTAGATGTCACGATGATTAAATTGAAAGGGATTTCTTTCTCTACTTTTCAGTTTTTTCTTTGGTTGTCGTTTTGTGTCTCTTTAATCGTTATGCATTATCCATTATACACCTGAAGTAGCCAGTCAGAATAGACTAAGACTAAATTGAAGATCTTCCTGTTTTATAAAGGTTTCTATTGTAGTGGGTTTCAATGGTCTCATTAAGGAGGTTATCTAGGACGTTAGAAAATTTGATCTACGACCAATTAGAAATGGAACTTTCTTTGTCATTTGATTGACCTTTTGTAGTGACGTTTTATAAACATTACATTACAGACGGTTCTCCTCCACCGTTTTTATGTGTCTTCTTGACATGTTTTTTCTAAAAGTACTGGGTCTATTAGTAGTTCCACACTAGTGGGTGGGAGTGGATCTCGGACTGTAGGACCTTACACTTCAGTCCACCCGGAATCCTTCGTAGTGATACTTGTTTCGATCACCTCCACTACCTTAAGGTTAACTCGATAAAGTTTAGGATTTTCTACTACGACACTTTCACGACGTAAGTTATACAGTCGTTTAAACCTCTTGAGTCGTCACCGGTGTCCTGACCTTTTCCAGTCAAAAGTAAGGTTAGAGTTTCTTTCCATTATGGTTTCTTCCGAGTTTGATGGAGTGTCAACGTGAGTAGAGTGTACGATCATTTCATTACGTGTCTTAAGAAGTTTGGTCCGAAGTCGTTATACACTTGACACTTGAAGGTCTACAAGTTCGACCTAAATCTTTTCCGTCTCTTCGGTCTCTAGTTTAACGGTTGTAGGTGACCTAATAGCTTTTTCGTTCTCTCAAGGTCTTTTTGTAGATAAAGACGAAATAACTGATACGGTTTCGGAAACTGACACACCTAGTGTTATTTGACGCCTTTTAAGACTTTCTCTACCCTTATGGTCTGGTGGACTGGACGGAGGACTCTTTGGACATACGTCCAGTCCTTCGTTGTCAATCTTGACCTATACCTTGTTATCTGACCAAGGTTTATCCTTTTCCTCAGGTAGTTCCGACATATAAAAGTGGGACGAATAAATTGAATATACGTCTCATGTAGGACTCTTTGCGACCCGACCTCCTTCGTGTTCGACCTTAGTTCTAACGACCCTCTTTATAGTTATTGGAGTCTATACGTCTACTGTAGTGGGAATACCGTCTTTCACTTCTTCTTGATTTCTCGAAGAACTACTTTCACTTTCTCCTCTCACTTTTTCAACCGAATTTCGAGTTGTAAGTCTTTTGCTTCTAGTACCGTAGGCCAGGGTAGTGAAGTACCCTTTATCTACCCCTTTGTCACCTTTGTCACAGTCTGAAATAAAACCCCCCGAGGTTTTAGTGACGTCTACCACTAACGTCGGTACTTTAATTTTCTGTGAACGAGGAACCTTCCTTTCAATACTGGTTAGATCTATCGTATAACTTTTCGTCTCTGTAACGAAACGGTTGTTTCCAGACAGATCAGTTCCGATACCAAAAAGGACACCAGTACATACCTACACTCTCAACCTGACACTTCTTTCGACTCGTGTCTTCTTAACTACGAAAACTTGACACCACAACCTCTTCTGAGAACTCTCAGGGAACCTGACGTTCCTCTAGATTGGTCAGGTAAGATTTCCTCGAGTCAGGACCCACAAGTAACCTTCCTGACTAAAACTTCGACTTTCAGGTTATGAAACCGGTGGACTACACTTCTCGACTGAGTAAACTTTTCTCGTACTACGACCCTTTCTAACTTCCGTCCTCTTCCCCTGCTGTCTCCTACTCTACCGACCCACCGCAGTGGCTGTGTTACCTGTACCCAAACCAACCTGAGGCCCTCAACCACTACCTGTCCCTCCAGACCGCACGACGTCAAGTACCCCAGCGTTTCTCAACCTGTACTGGCTCCCTGACTTGACTTGACTTACAGATGAACAACGTGTTCCGTTTAATATCAGGATTTAGGACTATGACAGTTATTCACAACCGAATCATTACTAAACGTGACCCGAAAAGAGACATAGAATTTTAGTGTACAAAACCAAACCCCTCAGTCAATTGTTCATAAATCACTCTTAAATGACACATCTTTTGACACTGGGTTCAATTTCTTCACTTAAGTCCATTCACGGTATTCAACCAAAAGGGTAAAGATTTCGATGTTTACAATTATAGGTTATAAGAGGTATCTACATTCCAACGGGTACCGTTTGTGTGACTGTACTGGGGAGGACTTTCCTCAGATATCGTACATTGCTGACCCCCGTGTCGAAAACCCTAGGATCCGTTAGACCAAAGTCAGGGAAGAGATGGTGGATGGTCAAAATACTGAAACCCGTTCAGTAAATTAAGTCATACACAGTCAGCAGAGTACCCCTACTGTCATTATATATGGAACTTCCTAACAATAACGTAAACCCACTTTGTCTGTATTCACGAAACATGGGTTATTTGCCATCGAAAAAAAAAAAAAAATGTCTCTGTTACTAAAAGGACAGGTTCGTACCTGACTCTGACAAAGGTCTCCGTGTCAGTAACTTGACTGAGTGACTTGACTGAGGAAGAGACGAGGATTACCTCACCGACTTCGATAGACAGTTCTAATCAAGGGGGGAGGAAAGATTTCTGGAAGTTCCTTCGGAGGTGTTGGAGGAAGACGGTTCTGGAATGTTTTAAGTTCGACAAAGGTTATAGATTGGGTTTAGAAGAGAATTGACTAGTTCGGTCAAAGGAGAAGACGGGACAGATCTGTAATCTTTTCCCATTATGTGAGAGTGTCTACTTCCTCAGGTGTTTGTAAATAAGTTATGAGAGACACTGTGGAATACACTCTGGTCCCTTTATCCAAATCTAAATAAGGTATAACACCCTTCCAGACCATTTATCTTTTGTCAATTTTTAGGTCTCCGTCTCTGAAGGGACCACCAGGACACCGATTCTGAGGTACGAGGGTCACGTCAACCGACTCAAGATAGGGGCCAGTCCCTTGATCTAGGGTGTACGGTGTTGATTCTCGAGTATACGTCGAGTCATGTCGATTTATTTATATATAAATTTTTTTTTTCTAGACCCCCGTTTTGAGACATCTTTTGGGTAGAGTTTAATCTATCTTTCTAACATAGTTAGATTAAAGCAAACGACAAAGTCTACGTTCCTGTCGAACTATCTTTTTTTAAACAACGACAACAACAAATGAGGGATTCGGTGCAGACTGAAAAACGCTGGGGTACCTGACATCGGGTGGTCCCAGGAGACAGGAACCCTAAAGGGTCCGTTCTTATGACCGTACCCAACGGTAAAAGAAGAGGTCCCCTATAAGGGCTGGGTCCCCAGTTTGGGCTTAGAGGACGTAACCGTCCTCCTACGAAATGACGACTCGGTTGTCCCTTCGGGATTGTCTCTTTCATGGACTTCGTGTTTACGTATATGGGTCTTTGTGGACCCCCTTTTTTCTTTTGAGAGTTTCGTTTTATAACGAGTCAAGTCAAGTCAAGTCAGTGAGTCAGCACAGGCTGAGAAACGTTGGGGTACTTAGCAATCCGTATTCGTAAATAACATGAACCCCTGTCTCCGACGACCCTATTTATCGTACTAAAACTCGCCTATCCTATAAAAACCTACTTTTACAATGCCTTTCACTATGTAACAGGACCTCCTTTTCTCCTGATCGTTCTTCATACTTATGGGAAACTTTGTCGCCGTAGAAATTCCCCTCGAAGTCGTAGAGTCGAGACCCGTTTACAAAAGGTCCACCTCTTTCCTTCTGTTCCTCCCCCTCCCCACCTCGACCGGTCTCTCTGGAGTCACGGTCGTCGAATTGGACTTTTCTCTTCGTCCGTGTCTCTCTTCGGTCCTCTTTTCTTAATTCAGGAAAGACCTTCCATCCTTATAATATCTCTAAAAAAAGAAAGAGGAGAAAAGAACGGAGGTTGGGATAAGATGAGTCTTTAGAAAAATCCACACAAAAATAGGACTTAAAATTTCAATGTCTTGTTTCAGAAATACGACTTTTAAAACCGGCTACCCTAGACTGGACCAGGCTGACTCTTTCGACGGGAAATTTTTATAAAAACAAAGGAAGTCGACAGAGGTCTGACACTTACTACTTGTAATCTGGAACTTTTTGGTCGAATCTTTGTTTAACAGATACGAAGGAAACACATTTGTGCCAGTCTCCTTCTTTTAAAGTTCAGTAAATTTGAATATGAACCACTGAAGACTCGAGACATTAATAAACAAAAAAACCATTAATAAAATGGCACGAAAATCACAGATCATTCAAGGAACATATAACGTCCATTTTTTTTTTTTGTAAAAACAACTTACACAATTGCTTATCGTTTTTATAAGCGTTAACGACCTATTGTAAAATGTAAAGAATTTAAATATGATTTGTATTATTTGGTCTGAGTTTCAATTCAAACGTACGTAAGTCCGTGTATATCTGTGTTTACTTACACAGACCATCGTGTGAGGGTTTTAATTAACCATTTATCTTACAACACATTCTCTTTCGATCATTTGAAGTAAGTAGTTTAAAAAGTGCTGGAATAGGTATTTGAGACGATCAAAATCGGTCTTTTTATGTTTTTTGGGATCGTTAAATTTTTGTAATTTAATCATGTAATTAAATGAAGACACACCAGGAGAATGTCTTAAAAAACTTTACATCTATAACAAAATTTTATTTACCGTTTTACTTGCGTTATCAGGGTATTACGTATGGAGTATTTGGATGGAAAAGAAAATTTTTTTAACCTTCCTCCCCTTTTTAAAGTCTCTTGGTGATTTTTATGTACTTAATAGTACAATCGATTTAAGAATGAATAGGTCTTTCAATGTACCACCACCAGTCGCCAAATCAAGGATTCAGTACAGGTTTATAACTCTGGGGGTACCTGACATCGGACGGTCCAAGGGGACAGATAATCTAAAGGGTCCGTTCTTGTGACCTCATCCGACGGTAAAGGAAGAGGTCCTGTAGAAGAACTGGGTCCCTAACTGGGTGTAGAGGACATAATGTCCCGAAGGGTCCGCCACCATCACGATTTCTTAGACGGATGGTTACATCCTGCCTCTTCCGCTACCGTGGGGTGAGGTCATGAGAACGGACCTTTTAGGGTACCTGTCTCCTCTGACCATCCGACGTCAGGTACCCCAGCGGTTCTCAGCCTGTGCTGGCTCACTGAAGGGAAAGTGAAAAGTGAAAGTACGTGACCTCTTCCTTTACCGTTGGGTGAGGTCACAAGAACGGACCTCTTAGGGTCCCTGCCCCCTCGGACCACCCGACGGCAGATGCTCCAGTGTGTCTCAGTCTGTGCTGACTTCGCTGAATTGAATCGTCGGTGACATCCTCTACATTGTCTAAACTCAAACTAGGGACCCAACCCTCTTAGGGAACCTCTTCCATAAGAACGGACCTCTTAGTGTACCTGTCTCCCCGGACCACCCGATGTCAGGTACCCCAGTGTTTCTCAGCCTGTGTTGACTAGTGACTCGTGTGTGTGTGAAGAC
The DNA here is from genome assembly GCA_006410555.1 of Capra ibex. Taxonomy (NCBI): domain Eukaryota; kingdom Metazoa; phylum Chordata; class Mammalia; order Artiodactyla; family Bovidae; genus Capra; species Capra ibex. The sequence continues at coordinate 49,873,256 of SJYO01033645.1, read as the reverse complement.
ATAATGTCTACCAGAGGACGTGACGACTAGTCTTTTAACGTAAAGAAAAAAAGTCCTACTACTCTAAGACATCTAGGTCCGGGTTACCGAATAGACTGTCTTGCACATTTCGGAGACTTTGGACAAGATAAACTTGGACTTGGACCTATTCTAGTACTGTTGTAACACAATTGACTTTTCTTATGATAAACGATGGTTACGTCAAAGTTTAGAAAAAAGGGGAGGTTCTTTTATATTAGAATATTTCATATTGGGTTACTGTTTCTCGTTTCTATAGTCGAAGTCTACTTGGATGTAAGTACATAGTCAATAAGGTGGCTCACTGTTGTCAATGACATGAAGGGGGATCAGAGTCGAAGATCTCGATGTTTTACCTTTCTTATCACTATCCCTTTCTCATTGCCCTGTTTCATCCTCTAATTTATCGATTAGGGTGACCCCCTGGCATGCATTTCATTTTCCATATCCTCTGAGGACATTCAATTACTATTGAGTTCCTTCGTGTGAACGAATTGTTGTTTTGGTTCATCCGAACAAATCGTTGTTGGTGTACATTGTTCTCGTTCTCTGTACGGAGGTTTGTTATTTTGTTACGATCTTCACTCCGGGTCACTCCAGTCATTCAATTGCTCAGGGTCTTAAATCTATCCGAACCCTATATTCCTTGTCATATATAACGAATTTAAGTTTATTTTTATATATAAGTATACACATATACGTGTATTTTTTTTCTCTCTCTCTTTCCCGGTCCGTTTATTATATTCATTCATCTCCTCCGATCTCCATTCTTTATTAACCGAGAGGGTCAAAAAAGAAAGAGATGCAAATAACCTCCGTACCTATGGTATCTTTATGAAATAAAGAATAGAGATGGTGAACGAGGTACCTTCTTTTCGATGTTGTTTGGATCTGTCGTATAATCTTTTGTCTCTGTAGTGAAACGACTGTTTCCAGACATATCAGTTTCGAAATCAAAAAGATCATCAGTACATATCTACACTCTCAACCTGGTATTTATTCCGACCCACGACTTCTTTACTACGAAAACTTGACACCACTACCTCTTCTGAAAGTTCCCTTAAAATTCTTTTTGACACACCGATTTCACCTCAGTCTTTCATACCCTCTCCTCAAGTGTCTCCACTCGTCCGGTGTGTTGTTTCCACTTCAAATCGGATTCCTTTTATTCTTCCGTAACCTCTCGAAATTCGTACCGTCACTACCCGTTTCTAAATACAAACAGTCTCTACGAAGTCCAAAGACTCTTCTCTTATCTGACGTCCCCCTTCCTCATCTTTAACAGTGACCCCCGATAACGACTCGGACGTTCTCTACTGACCCCAAACCCCTTCCACTGACACCCGTTTCACCAACGACAACAAGTCAACGAATCAGTACAGACTGAGAAACACTGGGGTACCTGACATCGTGTGGTCCGAAGGGACAGGTAGTGGTAGAGGACCTCGAATAAGTTTGAGTACAGGTAACTCAGTCACTACGTTATGTTGGTAGAGTAGGAGACAGTAAAGGAAGAGGAGGACGGAAGTTAGAAAGGGTCGTAGTCCCAGAAAAGATTACTCAGTCGGGAAGGGTAGTCCACCGGTTTCATAACCTCGAAGTCAAAGTCGTAGTCAGGAAGGTTACTTATACGTCCTGACGAAACTAAAGGAACGTCAGGTTCCCTGAGAGTTCTCAGAAGAGGTCATGGTGTCAAGTTTTCGTAGTCAAGAAGTCACGAGTCGGAAGAAATACCAGGTTGAGAGTGTAGGTATGTACTGATGACCTTTTTGGTGTGGAAACTGATCCGACTGGAAACAACCGTTATACGACAGATCAAACCAGTGTCGAAAAGAAGGTTCCTCATTCACAGAAAATCAAAGTACCCACGTCAGTGGTAGACGTCACTAAAACCTCGGGGGGTTTTATTTTAGAGAGTGACAAAGGGGTAGACAAACGGTACTTCACTACCCTGGTTTACGGTACTAGAAGCAAAAGACTTGCAACTCGAAATTCGGTTGAAAAAGTGAGAGGAGAAAGTGAAAGTAGTGTTCCGAGAAATCGAGGAGAAGTGAAAGACGGTATTGCCACCACAGTAGACGTATAGACTCCAATAACTATAAAGAGGGATAAAGAGGACCGCCAGACCTAAGGTCGAACACGAAGTAGGTCGGGTCGTAAAACGTACTACATGAGACGTACATTCAATTTATTCGTTCCACTGTTATACGTCGGAACTACACAAAGAACTGACCGTATGTCCAAAAAGTCCTCCGTTCATCCCACCAGACCATAAGGGTAGAGAACTTCTTAAAAGGTATCAAACAACACTAGGTGTGTCAGTTTCCCAAATCGTATCAGTTACTCCGTCTTCATCTACAAAACCCGTTCCACCCCTCTAATGTTTATAGAAAGTTTACATCTAAAGTGTCCCAAGTGACTACCTGACTGGTACCTTTCTTCTAAACGGAAGATCCGGATTAGTTGACTCACTTACCACCATGGTAAAGAACTCTACCCCTTCTGGGTGACTTCTCACCCTAAAATTTTCGACCCTAAATCCCTGCGGGGACCACCAGGTCACCAATTCTAAAGTGGAAGGTTACATCTCCCACGTCCAAACTAGGGACCAGTCCCTTGAACCCGAAGGGAGTATCGATTTAACCATTTCTTGGACGGACATTATGTCCTCTGGACCTAAGTTAGGGACCCAACCCTTCTAAGGGACCTCTTCCCTTACCGTGGGGTGAGGTCATAAGAACGGACCTCTTAGGGTACCTGTCTCCTCGGACCGTCCGATGTCAGGTGCCCCAGCGTTTTCAGTCTGTGTTGAATCGTTGATTTTGTGATGGTGGTCCCTTGTTTCTAGGACGTACGGAACACCGGTTTTTGGGTTTTGTATCTTGTTTTTGTTATAATATTTTCTAAATTACTTCTGAATTTTACCAGGTATCATTTTTTGAAAATTTCTAAAAATAAGACAAGACAAGACCAGTACGTTTCAAACTCTCCGGAAATCTATAGGTTCGGTTCATCCGAAGACCCTTAAACATTTAGTCTCCGGTCTCTATATTTAAAACCTCAACAGTCGTGTTCTCCCGGTTCACACTAGACGTCCCTCCCTCATACCTATGTCTTTTTCCAGATACTGACTCAAAATGAGTAAAATCTCGTATCTTCTTCGTCTCAGTCGTTCCTGAGACTCTTTCCCATCATGTTGACTTTGGTCCTCTGACCTCGTACCACTGGACCTCCGACTCGACTCTTTCACAAAGGGCCCCTTCCTCATTTACCAATACAGTATACGACACCTCTTCAACTCAAACACCTAACCTAAACTGGAACTTCTAGTGATGTAAACTGGAATTGTTGTTTCCAGTAAACGTTAGACCTTTTCTTGTTAAAGGAACGTACACACCTTCGTTTCCGGATTACCCCTACCCACTGTCTCCGTTATTCACTTCTTCATCTTTATTACCCAGTTCGCACGAATGAAGATTGTAGATCCCTACCGACAAATATTCAGTACACGCACGCACGAGTCAACGTCAACACAGACTGAGAAAGCGTTGGGGTACCTGACATCGGGTAGTCCGAGGAGAAAGGTACTCTAAACGGTCCGTTCTTGTGACCTCACCCAACGGTACGGAAGGAGATCCCCTAGACGAGTTGAGTCCCTAGCTTGGGGACAGAGGACGCAGAGGACGTAAGTGTCCGTCTAAGAAGTGACGTGATGGACCCTTCGGATGTAAATTCGGGGATTTTCAGGGATTCTCAAAATACGTCTTAAGACCCACACGCACCGTTCCACACAGGAGGTCGTTCTCTCCGGTATAGAAAGAAGACTATAAATTTTCTCAAACAGTGACACTCGGAAGGTCAAATGTCATCGACCGCGTGCGACGGTCGGAATCGAGAACCCCGATCCGACGTTCTCACACCTTGAGAGGGATCCACGATCAAAGGATAAGACCAGGTGTACCCCGAAAGTCGGCACTTTTCCTCTTCTTTGCTTTTCCTTTTTTAAATCATCCGAAGGCAAAAAGTAGTAATCTCGGGAAATTTTGAATTGGAATGTCTTCGTTAAGAGTCGAAACTTTCTAAAAAAAGATCCGATTTTAACGTGGAGACACGCTGGAGACCACCTACGATATTTTTTACGTCGTGGGGTACGCCAGAAGTAAAATATACTTTTTATACACTCTCCAGAAGGGACTATCGAGTCAAGTATTTCTTAGGTGGACGTTCCGTCCTCTGGATTCAACCTAAGGACCCAGCCCTTCTAGGAGACGTCTTCCCTATCGGATGGGTAAGGTCGTAAGAACTCGAAAGGAACACCGAATCGACCATTTCTTAGACGGGTGTTACGCCCTCTGGACCCAAGTTATGGACCCAACCCTTCTAGGGGACCTCTTCCTTTTCCGATGGGTGAGGTCTTAAGACCGGACCTCTTAAGGTACCTGACATATCAGGTACGCCAACGTTTCTCAACCTGTACTGACTCGGTAAAAGTGAAAGTTATAAATTCTTCTAACGGATCTTTTTACTTAAAAATATTTGGTTTACTAAAAAGGATTAATAAGTCTGACTGTATTTATTTAAATAGGTAATTCTTAGTTGTGTGGTAGGTTTATCACATATTTAACCGAAAATACATTAGAGACTTTACTTCCCCTGGGTTTATGTTAAGGTATCTGAATTTATAAAAAAAATTAGTGGTCCCTTTGTCATATACATCTAACCTAAAGTCTCTTTGTTAAATCAACCAGTAAGACATAGGTAGGTATCTCAAGTTTGAGATTCTGAAATTTGAAAGGAAGTTCTGTGACATACTTGTTTTAATCGGTAAGGAAACCGGAGAGAAAGATATTCTTACCCACTATGTCTTCTGGAATTTTCCGTAAAGATACGACCAAAATTTTACATTTCACTCCCCTTTTGTTAAGAATTTCGTTTTTCTTCTGTAATAATTTTGGACATCATAGTTACACCGGAACCATAATTCTAGTTATTTCTCTAGTTGTCCTGTCTTGTCCCTCACTTCTTTATCCTTTTTGGCTTATTTCACACTTTGATACAGTCTCAGACTTTTCAACATGGAGACCCGGACGTCGGAGACGAGATTAAACCCAGGGTGATCGGACCCGAAGGGTCCACCATGATTACCATTTCTTGTGCGGACGGTCACGCCCTCTAGATTCTGTACAAGCTAGGGTCCCAGTCCTTCTAGGGGACGTCCTCCTTTACTGATGGGTGAGGTCATAAGAACGGACCTCTTAGGGTACCTGTCTCCTCGGACCACCCAACGTCAGGTATCCCAACGTTTGTCAGTCTGTACTGACTTCGTTGAATCGTGTCGTGTCGGACAACAAGTTTTGTCAAGAGTCTTTTACAGTTCAAGAGATACATGTCCTCAGTACAGAGTAAAGAAAATATAGAAGTTCGTTGACGACCATAGGTTCTTTCACTTCAGCGAGTCAACACAGACTGAGAAACTCTAGGGTACCTGACATCGGGTGTCCGAGGAGGTAGGTACCCTAAAAGGTCCGTTCTCATAACCTCACCCAACGACAAAGGAAGAGGTCCCCTAGAGGGACTGGGTCCCTAGTTTGGACCCAGAGGGCGTAAGGTCCGTCTGCGAAATTGGAGACTCGGTGGTCCCTTCGATAGGTCCTCCCAAAGTTATTTTTGTACTTTATCCGTAGATCATTAGTGACTCTTCCTTGATATTTTTTATTCCTCGAGGTCGTCAAAGTTTTAATACAGATAATCCCTAAGAAATCTCGTACGTACACACACACGAGTCAACGAAGTCACTATAGGTTGAGACACGTCGAGATTGGACGGTCCGAGGAGACGGGTACCCCAAGAGGTCCAATTCTTATAACATCACCCAACGGTACGGGAGGAGGTCCCTTAGAAGGACTGGGTCCCTAGCTTGGGCGTAGAGGACGTACCTATCCGTCTAAAAAATAGAGAGTCGAGGTCCCTTTGGGAGAAATCTCGTAAAGAAAAAAGTTTACTTAGTAGTCATACTCGATAGTTACGGGTCTGGTACATTGGGTATATGATACACATACACTCTATTTTAGGACCCTACTTAACTGGATAAATTTACTGAATCTAAGAAGACTCAGTCACTAAACGTTTCACCCCAGAGACCTGGTCGTAGTAGTTGAACCCTGAACCATGTTTACGTTTAAGAACCCGGGGTGGGGTCTGAAAGAAAAAAAAAGTGGGGTCTGAAAGATTCGGTCAATGAGATATCAACCCCGAGTCGATAGACGAAAATTGTCCATTAAGGATCTATTAAGACTACGTCAGTTATGAAACTCTTAGTGACAATAACCATGATGAATATATCTATTTCTAACTCCTACAATGACACGAAAGGTCTGTGAACCTTTTTTAAGATGAATAGTAATTTATCTTTATTTAGGTGGTTTTTACACCCTGTCGTTACATTTATGTCGTCAAATAAACCCGTTTCCGTTTTATTAATATTTTAATTGGTTCTTGGAGGGTCCCCCGACAAAAAGAAAATTATGAGTACCAAAACGTTATTTATTTTATTAGTGACGGTAGTTTGTCCGTTAAAATATAGGTAAAACATTTATATGAAGTAAACAGTGACTCTAATGGACGTCCACCTACAAATTACGCCGTAAGTAGAGAAAATTATATTTCAAGAAGAAGTTCATGAAGGAATTAAGAGAATACACCAAGTGTTATATCTTTGAAGAAGGGACATTTCCATAATTGTTTTAACCAATGAATAGTATTTAAGACGGGTTGGAAGATCGGTAATAAATGTATTTATTGACAGAAAATTTCTCTGTTTAGGCAGGTATGTTTGTCGTCCACAAAGTAGGACGTCTGAGATAAAACCTTTCTAAGGAAGGTCACATTGGAAATCGAAACGACCCCCCTCTTGAAATATAAAACACCAATTCAAAGTCTATTGAAGAAAATTTATAATTCATTATATACTTCAAAAGAAGTAATTGAACTTCTTTTGAAAGTAAATAAGTTATTTAAGAATAATTTCTGTATGAGACACGGTCCGTAAACCCCGTCTCCTGTGTCGTCACTTACTATTTCTATATACCACCGAGTCGACCATTTCTTAGGCGGACGTTACGTCCTCTGGACCCAAGCTAGGGACCCAACCTTTCTAGGGGACTTCTTCCCTTTCCGATGGGTGAGGTTATAAGACCTCTTAAGGTTTCTGACATATCAGGTACCCCACCGTTTCTCAGCCTGTGCTGACTCGTTGAAAGTGAAAGTACGTATCTCGGACATTAGGTCTATGTACTAGATCTTGTCAGATCGTCATAAAGTAGTAGAAAAAATTTCTTATTTGGACTTAACATCACCTCACAGAGATTACCTGTATACTGGAAAAGGAGAGGAGGTTTGGACCGGGGTGTTCTGAAGTGTCGATATCAACTCCTACCTGATAAAAAAGATTCGAGAAATCGATGTAAAGAAGACGAGTCGGGTCCCTCAGTAGACCCGGGTAGACAGAGAGGTCTGAGAGGACAGTCGGGAAGAGAGAGAACGAGAGACTCGAGGCCGGTGCACCGGAAAGACAGGTAGGGGTGTGTAACAGAGAAAACATGTAAGATAAAAGAGACGGGCTTGACAGAAAGAGCATTAATAAAACGGACCCATTGAAGATGGACTTACAGTCCAGATCCGACTCTACAGTCAAGAAATTCCTTTGAAAGGAACCGAGGTGTTACAGGGACCAATGAAAAAGAGTATCATAAGAGGAGAAACGAAAGTAAACTAAATAACGTTACATATACTTCGAAATAAATGAAATACATGTCAAAATAAACACATTGATAATCATGGCATACAGAGGGAACGGTCCGATATATGGTACTCTCGTCTCCACAACAGACAAGTCGAGTAGTCTCAGGATCTTGTCTCACACTGTATTATTATCTACGAGTTGACCTAAAGGGACGACCAGGTCGCAAATTCTTGGGTGGACGGTCACGTTTCCTAGGGTGTATGGAGCCCCGTCGATTCGGACACGTGGTGTTGACGACTCGGACCTCGGACACAAGGAGTCACTCCCTGCGGTACCGTCACTCTTCGGTCGTGTGATCTCTCATCGGAGGAGAACGGTGTCGATCTCTCACGGACGCACTTCGATGTTTCCGGGTCGTGTCGGTTTTTATTTATGTTTAAATTTTTTATTATCTACGAGTTGTTCATACACAAGTTCTCCTTGATTTCGTAACAAGTCAATCCACCTCGCGTCTAAGGAGATACACACAGACGGGTGTGTCGGGACACTTGTCGTCCGTCGGTCATCGAGATTAGGACCACAAAAAACTTTCGAGTTAGGTCCCTCGGTACCTCTTAGAGTTACTGACTACGTTTCTATACCGTCCACAGTAGAAAAGGTCTGATTGACTATTTCTTGTTTAAACTGAACACAAGTCTGACCGTGTTTACCCCGTTCTCTAGGTAACGAAGATCGACACCCAGACCCAATAAGGACGAACACACTGGGTTTGTGTGGGAGTCTGTACTTGCTCCATCTCACTCTATGAAAGACCTAGACCAGAACAAAAGGGGGTTTAAGTCTCAGTATGCTTACTCTCTACTTACACCCAGTCGTAATGAGTTAACATTGAGACCAAATTTTAAGACAATTTAGTACTAGAAGTCCGTCTTTTTCCAAACTCTTTAAACCGACTCTCCTTTTCGGATATTATCGAGTCATCTTTCCTTCTCTAGTGAACGATATTAAAGTTCAGAGAACTGTTTAAAGTCGGGAAGAGAGTGTTCTTAAGTGTCTTCTTTAGTAGTTTCCAAAGTTCCTTGATACTTTTTACTGTTTGAACATTTGTCGACACACACACACACACACACACACACACACACACGCGCGCGTGCGCACGTATGATTCAGTACAGACTGATAAACCCTGGGGTACATGATATCGGGTGGTCCAAGGAGACAGTTACCCTAAAAGGTCCATTCTTATGACCTCACCCAACGGTAAAGGATGGTCCCCTAGAAGGACCTGATCTCTAGTTTGGGTACGGAGGACGTAACCGTCCACCTAAGAAATGGTGACACGGAGGACCCTTTGAGTATTTGTCGATCATACCCGTTTACAAGGAACGAGATTCTTTCTGTTTCTTTCCTTCCTTCGTTTGTTCGACCGATGATTGTTAACGATGCCAAATAACTTACGATGGTATGGGATCCGTAGAATACATATGATAGAAAGAAGAACTGTTAGTCGGATATCCTGCCATTTTAATAAGGATGAAATACCTTCTCCCCGAAGGGAATACCGAGTCGACCATTTCTTAGACGGACGTTACACCCTCTGGACCAAGTTAGGGACCTAACCCTTTCCGATGGATGAGGTCATAAGACCGGATCTCTTAAGGTACCTGATGTCAGGTACACCATCGTTTCCAAACCTTTGTTGACTCGCTGAAAGTGAATACCTACTCTTCCATTCAAAGTTTTTTTGATCAGTATTTTTAATTTTCTTTAACTAAGAAAGTTTGACACCACGTCCTCTTTTGAAAACTCTCAGGAAACCTGTCGTTCTAGTTTGGTCAGTTAGGATTTCCTTTATTTGGGACTTACAAGTAACTTTCCTGACTACGATTTAGACTTCGAGGTTGTGAAACCGGTGGACTACGTCTGTCGACTAAGAAACCTTTTCTGTCCTCTTCCCCTGTTGTCTTTTACTCTACCAACCTACCGTAGTGACTGAGTTACCTGTACTCAAACTCGTTTGAGGTTCTCTATCACTTCCTGTCCCTTCGGACCCTACGATCGTCAGGTACCCTAGTGTTTCTCAGTCTGTACTAAATCGCTGACTTGTTGTACCGACTGGGAGAGTTTCGTTCAATGATTTGACCGATCTAATTCCTCTACGTCGGTATCATATCATAAACGTAAAGTCGTTCTGTAAACTATTTCACGTAAGTATATCCTCCGTCTCACGGGTGGGTTTCTACGATGAACTGTCTAGTCCCCGAAGGTCTCTGAGATGAACCTGACACCCCAAGTGGTAAATTAATCAATTAGACTTATATCCTTGAAAGTCGTTTGAGTGGTTTACACTCTTACTATGTCTGAACCACTTACCAAATGCACGACTTACCGTTTGAGTCCTGAGTTTCCCGGAAAGTGTGAACCAGACTTCACAAGTATAGGTATCCTACCATAACTACCCCTATTATATTGTTGGACGTAAATCTTGGTTTGTCTCCTTGACGTATTCATATCCTGTCTTTTCCGGACCCAGTTTACAAAAGTTACCCTGTCTGCCCTTTTCTCTTTGATTCCTACAGTATCTAACGTAAACAACACACATTTATTAGATTACACAGACGGATTTGTCGATAACACTTAAATATATCTAAGTGGATTATCTTCATATGACAAGTCTAGTTCCCTTCAATACCAGGGTGGTGTGATGGGATTAGACTACCATGGATCTTATGACCTAAGTCATTAAATTATTTTACCTCTTATAACCCTATCAAGTCGGTCGTACCACTCTCGTGATGTTTAATAAAATTTCTATTGTGATTTTACTTATTTATTTCCATTGTGACTCCGTTATTTTCTAAAACATCCCGAGTTTATCGGTGGTAATATATTAAGTTTTTACAAAGTCCCCCTTTCCTGGTGTAAAATAGACACATATAAACCCTCGTCTACACACTAATCCCTCATCTTCGATATGTCTGTGACTCCTGGAAAGGTTTTTTATCTCTGACTTCTGAATTTTTTTTTTTAAACTTTTAATTTACCCATAAACACGTCCACACTTATTAGACAGAGATGAAGTAGACTCCGGGATTTGTTACTCGAGTCCTTCCAACTCCGTCCGTGAAAAGTATACAAAGGTGGGACAGAGACAGTCGAGGACTCACAAACCTGTGGTCGGAATTAAGTAATGAGTAAAGGGTCGTTGACGGGTTACCGTCCGTGCGTTAGTCCCGAGTTATAAACAAGTTAACTGTTCGTTTACTGATCAAGGTAGAAAATGAGGATGTCGGTTTTCCTTATTTCTTGGAGATTTAAGATCATAGCGAATACTCTTTTAAAGGTCCATCTTAAAGTTCAGTCTCATTCCTTAAGGAATTTATATGACTTATGAATGTATATGTGACTTGAATCAACAAGATTTATTTCAGAGACGTATGACAACTGTTCTTGTTCTTACTCCGTAGTATTAGTCCATATTACACTAACTACGACTCCTTTCTCCGTCCGTTGTCGTCAAGACTCCGAGGGTTCTCCCCCACACACCAGGGACCCCCTCACCTTCAGCTCGGCGAAGACGGGTTGAGAACGAGAGATCTCCCTATTAGTCTCTCCGAGACGTCTTACCGACCCTTAACGAGTGGAAGAAGTCTGATAATAAAAGTAGAAGTAGTAAGGAATCGTGGATGACTTCTGCACACCCCGTGTGCTCCGACCCTTTATAGACATTTAAATACCTTGTTCTACCTACTCGCGAAGCTGGACCGCCTGAGTTGAAAGTTGATACAACCAACACTTGGTCTTGACGAAAAATGAAGAACGTTCCAACAAACATACAAACCGTCCCGTCCTCCTTTGTCGTCGTCACACAATTGTACACCGGGTATTAACACTCTGAGATTTTCCCAGTCCATTAGTATTAAATGCTTGTCTCTTAGGTTCTCTATCCTCAAATTCACAAACTTCCGCAAGAAGACGTGACTCACTATCACCCGTTCCGTACAGGAAAGGCGATCAGATCTGAAAGTCAAGGGCCAACCATTTTACTTCCTTAACTGTTTTTACTATGGACATAAAGGTACGTACACATATATTAAATACATATATTTTTAATTAAAGTATAAGAAAACATTTTTGTTTAAATATATAAAATGTACAAAATATTAATTTTATATAAAACATTAAATTATAAAACTTATGATACACATAAGTGTGCACGTGTTAAAAAAAGTTATGGAAGGTCCGGCTACGGTGATGGGTAATTCAACCTCCGATGGACCCGAGTCTATTGGAAATTACTTCCTCCCGAACCTATTTACCTGGTCTATGGAAGCCGGGAATCGAAACGGTTTTGTCGTTGAGGTCAGGGAGGGAGGTTTTGGAAACACCGAAGTCGATCAGGGTGGCGCCAAAGGGGGCAAGCGGAAAGCGCCGAAGGGGAGCGGGTGCAGGGAGGGTGGCACATCTGCCGACCTTCCCTTGAGTGTGACGAACGCCCTGAGGACTCCTGGCGGCGGCGGGCCGAGAGGAGCGTGGCGCGTGGGGTTCGGACGCCCTCCGGCCCCGACGAGCGGTAGCGCCGGGCGGAGCCCGTGGCAGTGCCGACGGCGACGGAGGAGGGGAGAGTACGGCGGCCCCAGAAGCACCGGCTGCCGACAGACCGGAAGAGCCGAGACGGCGCCCGTCGATCCCTTGAGATCCGCAGAGACCAACGGTACCACTGCCTTAGGAGGGGCGCGGATCGTCGAGATAATACGACCGCAGAGGACACAGGGCGCGCGGGTCCTTCTCTCTGCGACCTCAACCCCTCGACCCGTCGGGTGGTCCGAGGCGGTAGGGACCCTAAGAGGTCCGTTCTTGTGACGTCACCCAACGGTAAAGGAAGAGGTTACGTACTTTCAGTTTTCACTTTCACTTCACCGAGTCAGCACAGGCTGAGAAGTGCTGGGGTACCTGACGTCGGGTGGTCCGAAGAGGCAGGTACCCTAAAAGGTCCGTTCTCATGACCTCACCCCACGGTCACGGAAGAGGCTAATGAATGGGTGGTTTCGTTTCCTGAAAGACAATTAAAGAGCACACAAACAGTGTCGTCAAAGCGGTTCTCTCCGAAATGATAACGGACCATCCCTTAAACTCTAAGTTTTTCGATTCTTGTAACGGACCTCAATCCGTTGGTCTTCACCGTGTTCGGCCTTAGGCTTAAGTCTTTTCAAACCAGGGTCTCCGGTTTCTCATCTATCGGTGGACCTTGTCCATTCTCGCCCTCGTCCCTGACCTGTGCACTCAAGTCCGTTCCAGTGACCAAAGTGCGTCACTATTACAAACAGCACAGGGCCGAAGAACGATGTGTGTGTTGTACTACCTTATTTAGTTACAATTCCTAAGGATTGAAGACCTAATATTTAAGAACAACAATTTGTTGAGAACATCACAGGTTCGTGAAAATATAAGTGTTAGATAAAGTTAGGTATATTATTGACTAAAATGTCTACTTCAGTTTGAGTCTCAAATTAAACTTATCGTTTACCCTTTGAGATCCCAAAAACCTCATATTCCAACGAAAACAAAAACGTCAATAAATTTTGTTACAACACCACAATGAAAATACTTTCGATTTACACGTCTTAATTTTTCAAGATGTTCCTTACATCAGGTTACGTTGACGGAGGTAAAATGGAGGTAAAATGAGGTGAAAAGTGCAGAAACCCGACTATTAAATCATAGATGTTGTGTATTGGTTTACGAATGAAACGACGAAAAATACAAAAAGTCTGAGACTTATGTCTATTTGACTTTAAAAAGGATCACAAAAAAGTAATGATACCGATACATTTGAGACGATTCAACGAAGTCAGCACAGGCTGAGACACGTTGGGCTTTCTGCCCCTTCTATCCGAGGGGGCAGGGATCCTAAGAGGTCCGTTCTTGTGACCCTACCCAACGGTAAAGGAAGAGGTTACGTACTTTCAGTTTTCACTTTCACTTCAGCGAGTCAGTACAGGCTGAGAATCACTGGGGTACCTGACGTCGAATGGTCCGAGGAGGCAGGTACCTAAAAGGTCCGTTCTCATGACCTCACCCCACGGTAACGGAAGAGGCTACATTTGAGATTAACGTCTGTTCAAATAGGTGGTGGATTATGGGATCCCAGTAAAAAAAGTAAACGTATTGAAAAATTTAATGAACCTCAATTATCAACGGAAAAAGAAAAAAAGTGAAGAAAGATGAAACGGTTGTTTCCAGGTAGAACAGTTCCGATACCAAAGAGATCATCAGTGCATACCTACACTCTCAACCTGACACTTCTTTCGACTCGTGACTTCTTGACTATGAAAACTTGACACCACAACCTCTTCTGAGAACTCTCAGGGAACCTGACGTTCCTCTAGGTTGGTCAGGTAAGGTTTCCTCTAGTCGGGACCCACAAGAAACCTACCTTACTACGATTTCGACTTTGAGGTCATGAAACCGGTGGAGTACGCTTCCCAACTGAGTAACCTTTTCTGGGACTACGACCCTCCCTAACCCCCATCCTCCTCTTCCCCTTCTGTCTCCTACTCTACCGACCTACCGTAGTGGCTGAACTACCTGTGCTCAAACTCACTTGAGGCCCTCAACCACTACCTGTCCCTCCAGACCGCACGACACTAAGTACCCCAGCGTTTCTCAACCTGTACTGACTCGTTGACTTGACTTGACTTGACTATCAATTAAATGTCACAAAACTATCAAAGTTCCCATGTCGTTTCACCGAACCAAATACATATACACATATACATCATATATTGTGATGTATATAATATATGTATATATAACAAAAAGTCTAAAAAAGGTGATATCTAATAACGTTCTATATGTCATATCAAGGGATACGATGTTTCATCCAGGAACAACAAATGGATAAAATATATGTCAGCATACGGAGACATTAACGTTCGAGAATTAAATCGAGGGGAGGTAGGGGAAACAATCTGTACAAACAAAAGATAGACACTCAGATAAAGACAAAGTATTTATTCAAGTGAACATAGTAAAAAAATCTAAGGTGTATATTCACTATATACTATAAATACACAGAGGAAGACTGAACGAAGTGAATTATACTATTAGAGATCCACTGAACGATTAAACGATCTAAAAAGTACAGGAAGTCAAGTCAAGTAAAGTCAGTGAGTCAGTACAGGCTGAGAAACGCTGGGGTACTTAGCGTCGTACGGTCCGGAGGGACAGGTAGTGGTTGAGGGTCTCAAGTGAGTCTGAGTACAGGTAGCTCAGTCACTACGGTAGGTCGGTAGAGTAGGAGACAACAGGGGAAGAGGAGGACGGGGGTTAGGGAGGGTCGTAGTCTCAGAAAAGGTTACTCAGTTGAGAAGCGTACTCCACCGGTTTCATGACCTCAAAGTCGAAATCATAGTAAGGAAGGTTTCTTTAGGGTCCCGACTAGAGGAAGTCTTACCTGACCAACCTAGAGGAACGTCAGGTTCCCTGAGAGTTCTCAGAAGAGGTTGTGGCGTCAAGTTTTCGTAGTTAAGAAACCGAGAGTCGGAAGAAGTGTCAGGTTGAGAGTGTAGGTATGTACTGATGACCTTTTTGACATCGGAACCGATCTGCCTGGACTCAGCCGTTTCATTATACAGACGAAAACTTATACGATAGATCCAACCAGTATTCAAAAGAAGGTTCCTCATTCGCAGAACAGGAATAGTGCCTAATTAAGGGTTTGAGAGGAACACATTTAGAGAATTATACAAATTTGTGTACTTCTTAACATAGTTAAAGTAGAAAAACTTTTTTTCTAGGGAAGGTCTCTCTGGACACTAGACGAGGTCAGATATGACCAGTGAGAGGTCTGGACACCCACGTGTCGATGACACATTCCTAAAGGGAAGTGGTAGTATGCAGAGAGAACGTAATTTAGGGACTAAACACCTCGGGGAGAAGGAGTGAAAAGATCAAATGAATGAATGAACCACCTCGGATGGAGGTCCTCGAAAAAAAGTCTTCACCACATACCCTTTATTTTAAAGGTCCACATCTTCACAGAAATAAGAAATGATTACACTCCCAGATCGACCAATTTATTAGATTAAACCTTTAGTAAAAAGAAGTATTGTAATTTCAGTAACGTGGTAACAGAAAACCGTAGATCACCGGTTATCTCTTAAGATGACAGTAAGATAAGGACGGGGAACCTATTCCGGGTAGGAAAGAAACTTTGTACCTCCTAGAAGAGAAACATGAGTAACAAGACTTTAAAGGACTATTACGTGGAATAATAACAATTTAAAAGTTGGTAAAATGACCGTTGAGTAACGTTAGTTCTTTAAGTGTAGGAAGTAAAACCTCTGAAAGAACTTAATAAACATTAGAAATAAAAGAGACAGGGGAACCCTTCAGGACAGTAAACATATAATAATCATCTAGAAGACTAAACAGGAGATTAAAATACTGGATATAAAATATAGAGAGATAAAAACGTGATAAAAGATCCTCTATAGTCGTAATAAAGGATTTGTAAAAGAAAAAGTGAAGACGATAGTACAAAGATAACCAAACAGGGTTTTAAAGGAAGTGAAACTTTTATTTTGATTTTCTGTGTTAAAAGTAAAAGTGTTTCTTACAATAATTTGTTACATGAGTGGTAAAACAAAGTGATGGAAGACGGTAAAAGGTCCGTTGAAGGTATTAAGGTAGAAGGGTTTTAAAAAATATAAAAACTCGTTTCTTAACAAGGTCCATGGGAAATGTCAGAAGGTCCCTTAATTTTAAAAAAGGCAATTCTTTTAAAACATTTCTGGTTTTATTTACCTGTAAACTTCCACATTACAGACCGCTTACACCTCCTACTTAGTCTTGAAGAGTTTGACATTGTCAAAAACGGACCAGTAGTTTCTTTGTACGTCAGAAGGTAATAGGACTACCTTCTAATACGTAAAATGTAACTGATTAAGACCTACGAAAAATGACTCACCACAAAAGTCAACCAGATTTACCCTCGTAAAACCCTAATTAGTGAACCAAAAGACCTTCCTCAAGGGAAGATTAGGATAGCACATACGTTGTAGTGGAAGGAACATACTTCTCGTCAGAAACCACACCAACTACACCAAGTAAAATGAACGGGGTAAAAGAGAAGACAAGGTGTAATAACATGTCATAGGTGTCATAAGGAACGGGTAGTGTAAAACAAAATTTTTACTTTGTAAAAACAATGTAAAGTCACCTCTTAGTGTACGTTTTTATATCAGTTCCAAAAAAGTGAATTGAATACACCTTGTGTTTGTAGTTTCGTTAATTACATTGGTTCGACCATGTTTACTAAAAGTTTTGAACTAAACGTATAAAACTCATACGGTCTATAGAGGGAGTACCATATTACCTCTAACAAGAGTGAAGTACAGGGGTAAACCAACGATAGTCAAAGTTGTCCAGATGAGCTTACACTTCGTAACAGGTCGTTCTTTAGAGGTCGTGTTTAAAAACGGTTGGTGAAAACTGTGTAAACTGTTTAGTCTCGTGAAAGAGGTTTGTGACGTGTTTATAAATAAAACACTAAGTCAACACAAAAGTGGAAATAACTGGAAATAAATATTATACGACTTTTACAACAAACAAAGAAGGTAAAAGTTATAATTTTACCGATATGTTTTTAAGTGGTGAAAACAATTAAAAAAAAATTTTTTACGTTCGATTATACTGTCGACAGTGTTATCAGATTGTTTTGACTTACTTCAATTTCTGTTGAGTCACGATGATCTCAGTAGTGTGACTTTTTTGACTTGTTTGGAAAACCGGTTGGGGGTTTAAAGAGTCTTGAGAAAAAACACACACACATTGTGGAACGGGAATATAACACCCACCTTATAGAATAGAGAAATTCCTATAATTACTACAGTAGGGTCACAATTAAAAAGGAACATATTGACGACGTGGGAGGTTCAATTCACAAGACCAAACAAAACAGGAGATAGAAACATCGAACCCCACTAACAACTGGTAGAACGGGGTAGATCATCCTTTCATACTGAGAGACGTATGTCCACCTGAACAGTTGACCCCCAAAGTGATTACTTACTAGACAAACGCTCTTCGGGAGTACAGTGACAATTCCAGAAAAGAGAACTTGAAGAGTAAGAAGTATCTCACTGAGCAGAACAGAGGGACGACCTCTCATAGTCAGACCACGGTCGTGGGATCCTTCACTCCCCTCCTTTCTTGACTTCCGAGTTGTTCTTCTTACATTTATAAGTACTTTAAAGGTGAAACCACATCACGAGGATGGGAGTTCTCACAAGGAACTCCATGAGTTCTCATGGAGGGTGGGTACTTTCGGACAAACTGAAAGAGGTCTCTTAATGGGAGTACGACCTCAGGTCGAGGTCGTCGGTCCCTAAGTTGGACTTCCCTCCCTACCACAGCCGTTCATTACTACGTCGGAGAGTTAAAAGCACCTGACGTGTAAATAAAGTTCAAATTCTAAAAGAAAATATGAAAATGTTTTCGTAATCCAGTCTCCAAACTGTAAAAGTCAAGGGGGGAGTGGGTCTAAATAATAGAGATATTTAGTAACAACGGGAAGTCTCAAGGACGAAGTCGCTAAGAGAGTCTTAGCCGAATTGATAGATAATAGATGAAGGAGAATACGCAGGATATCAATCGATCACCTAATGTAACATTGAGTACGATGTAAGGAGTCAAATAAAGAATAGAGACATTTAGGACAAACGGGGATTGTCGGACTCGAGTGATAGAGAATTTTTCCGAAGATCGATAATCATAGAGATTTTAAGGATGGAGATATTCGATATCATTTTATACGATTGTAATGTTGTAAGGAATTTAGAAATTGAAGATTGATAAAATTAATAAAGATTCGGGATTTAAGTCATTTGAGGAAACGGTATTTGTAAAAGGAGTGTTTATTCGAAGTCCATCGTTAGGGAGGGTACCGGAGTTCGACGTAGGATACACGAGTAGGACCTTGTAAGAAAACATTTTCAGGAATTTGTTTACAGTTACTAATTGAAATACTTAATAAGAGACTCGTGTCGACGTCCTCCGAAACACGGAAGAGTACGAGGAGAGTTCTTGTTATTCGTGGAATTATAAGGAAAAGTCAGTTGAGTCGGCTCCTCTCGTTTTTTTTTTTTCGGTCTTAGTGTTCGGGATTGAGGAAATAGGGCCCAGGTACGGACACCCTGTTTCTCTACCTCAACCCCGGCACGGAGGTAAAACAGTCGTTACGGATTGCACCGAAGGCTGTAGAGGGGGAAAAGGGAAAAAATAGAAAAATCTCGTATCCATACTTTAAGTCATCTATCTCGTCTTTGTCAAGCCAACTCATAAGACTTTTTCGTACCCGGATAATGTGTTTAGTCTTGATTGTCCGTATTCGTATACCGGCGTACTTAGTAATAACATCTTTTCCTAGGTACCCTTTCTAAGGGGAGGTCTAAAAGTTTCTCCTTTAATCTTTCGGTAACTCTCCTTTTCACTCTGAGACGGACGAAGTATAAGACTTATAGGACTACATTGCATCTTTATAGTTATCATTTTAGACTTACTAAGGTATACGGATTCTATACTAAGGATTACTCAAGCTTCTCAACTGAGTAACCTTTTCTGAGACTACGACCCTCCCTAACCCTCGTCCTCCTCTTCTCCTACTGTCTCCTACTCTACCGATCTACAGTAGTGACTGAGCCACCTACACTCAGACTCACTTGAGACCCTCAACCACTACCTGTCCCTCCGGACCGCACGACGATAAGTACCCCAACGTTTCTCAGCCTGTGCTGACTCACTGACTTGACTCGACTTGACTTGACTTGACTTACTCAAGGGTTCTCACGTACCTGAGTAAGTGAACATCTCCCTATTGCGTGTAGGTAAATTTAAGTCGTACCGTGGAATTTCTGTTAAATTAAAAATTCAAAATTAAATAACGGGGTATTCGTCTTGACGAAGAAGATTTCGTAACTGGAATAAAAGATAAAAGAATAGATATTAAAGGACACATCATTCTCGATGCCTCTGTAAAAACCTGTCGACTAGTTGTTTGTTCCTTCATACGCAAAGAAAACTGTTCTGTTGTCGTCTTTTGTATTGACTACGTTAATACCGTTAGTTCCGTCAATAAGGGTGTTGGTCTCGACGTTACTTAGAGAATCCAACTCTTTAATTCCATAATTTAAGTATATTTTGAAAGTTACGTATTAGTAGTTTGGCAACAGGGAGATTAAAATGTTCTTGGTAGTTTATACCACCGACGAAATGTTAGTAGTGTCGGAATATTAATGATATTAGTAAAGGTAGTTGTGTTAAACTATATTTTGTTAAGTGTGTGAGTTGTAATATTTGTCAAAGAGGAAGTTTTTGAGGGTTTAGTAAGGCTAAAGACCGGTTGTTTTTCCGTATCCCTCTCACGTACGTCCGGGTATGTTATATAGAAACAAGTAAATTTCCAGATACATTTCAGTGTCCACGGTATCGTCGGTTATGAGAGGTATTAAGTCCGACGTACCCTGGACAAGGTGGCTTTGAGTGATTTCCTCCTTGGGTAGGTAATTGTACGGTAGATTATTTGCGATTTCCAATTCCCTATTTACTTAGTAGAGTATACCTAGATATTCCAAGAAATTTTTAGTTCAAGTTAGTAACTAGGCTTACTATCCCCGTGGGGGTAAACTAGTCTTTTACAGACCACCGTTGTTACCCTTATCCACTGGAATCCCGTATGTTTGTAAGAAAGGTTACTTGTTTCGGTCTTCAAGACGAATACGAAAGGGTCTGGACGTCAGGAACAAGTAGTCTCAGGCCTCACCCCTCACGTGTCGAGCCTATCATGAAATTTACTCCCCGACGGAACAAATTCCGTAGTTTATGAGAAAGAACATGGGGGTCGTTGTCGTCGACATTTCTGGTTTTAAGAGAGAACGGTAACGAAGAGTCTCTTAGTCATTCGTACGGAAAGTTCCTTCACGATTACGTAGGTAAGTTTTGACCTCGACGAGGAACATTTCTCCTTCTATACCGTTTCGTTTATCCACCTATTTACCTGTGTGGACTTTTTAACTTCCCTCACGCCTGGTGACAAAATTGTAATAATCCTATCTACCTTCGGGGTGGGTTTTCTTCTCATAGTAATTGCTTTTGTGCTTACCCGAGTAAGTAGGTTAGTTGTCCGACTTTTCTTCCACCTAATCCGTTTATCCGGGCTACTTGGAAAAGACGTGACCTCCCGGAACCGACTGTTCGGTTGCGTCGTTCGTATCGGTGTTTGTAATAGTATCCTCACCGGAGTATAGAGGGGAAAAGATACTTAAGAAGTCGGGTGACTCGGTCTACAAAATCAACCGGGGTTCAACCATGGTACGACCTCCACCAACGAACTCATGCTACTACCACTACTCCACCTCGTCTTATGCCAACTTGAGCTAGTCGTACAGAGAGGACTTCGCGGTCCACGGACTTCGTTACATGATCGTCACTTTGGAGTCCCCTTCCCAGTAAGCGGGGAACCGAAAAGGAACTGAGGGAGTCCAGACCTGAACTACTCGAAGACCAGAGGGGTAGAAAGGAGCCAGGGTCTGAGGTCCTGGGGTCCCTAGAGTCACTGGAGCCCCCAGAAACACTAGGGTCTCTAGAGTAACCTGACCTGTACAACTTAGTCAGACAGTCCTTAGGTTTGTCCTCTTCACCTTAGGACACCTTTGTGTGTTCGTATGGGAGAGGGTGTTCAATCGTTGTGTAGACCGGGAGAGGTAAGAGGACATTCCTCCAGAAAGGTGAATTGGTCCCCAGTTCAGTATCGGGGAAGTCCTCAAGTCACAGAGTAGTAACGTCAGACGGGGACACACAGGTGCAAATTTACTAATTAATGTTTGTTTCGTACCACATTTTGTACCACACCTCTCCTTATGAATTTAAGAGGGACGGAATTAAATCGATAGACTAAAAAATTTCAGACCACACGGGAAAGGTGATACCGAACCGGAACCCCTAATATTCCATAAAGACAACTTACATGATACCTTTTAACAACTGTTTTAGGGAATTTTCGTCGTCTTCATATTCGACCCCGTAATAGACAAAAAGAGACAAGTCCCTCAGGATAAACCCTTTTCGTGACTTTGTTCATGACTTAATGTAGAGACCGACGAAGTTGGCTAGATCGTCTCCGATACTATTGTACTCTTTTTCATAGGTGCCATTGTACGTGTTTCCTGTCAAAAGGTTTCCGGTCCTATACTCAATGCGGGTAAACACTCTCTCGTAATCCGGATTACGGAACCCCTAATTGAGGATTACCACCTCTACCTAATTTACAACCCGTTAAACCTGTTTTGAATTGATAAACGGATCGACGAAGGGATCCCTATACTTTAAGTATAGAATTTGGTCGACGTAAAACTACTACTTAAAACACTCTTAAAAACCGGAACAGTTAGAAAAGTACATTCAAATTTCGTTGATAAAATCAATCACGTAGACGGTTTCGTAAAGGAAGTACGTTTCCCGATCCGTTCGGCCTTACCCGAGATTACACAGGGTGTTTTATAAAAAATAGAGATACAAATTAGAGAAAGACATTTAGTCTATTGTTCCTCTTCTACCATCAAAATAAAAGGCTTTATAATCGTCAGAGTTATACTCCTTTGTTGGGATGTTATA
Source organism: Capra ibex (assembly GCA_006410555.1). Taxonomy (NCBI): domain Eukaryota; kingdom Metazoa; phylum Chordata; class Mammalia; order Artiodactyla; family Bovidae; genus Capra; species Capra ibex. The sequence continues at coordinate 49,850,825 of SJYO01033645.1, read as the reverse complement.
TAACCCTCAGTCAGTCTTCTAAGTTCCACGCCAGAGAATTTACAACTTTTCAGGTTTATTGACGAACATTGAGTCGGGAGACCCGTCTACAGAGAAGTCAATGGGCTTGTACCATAAAAGGTAGTTATTAACACTGACGAAATGATAATCTCCTTGGTAGACACTTTTGATTTTAACGGGGAAGGTTTCCAACTTATCTTTTAAATAAACCTTTTTAGTGACCTACACAAAAGTTTTTTACGTCTTCCCCCGAACTCCCGTTTACTTTGTTTTAAACTGGGGACTTTAGATAGTCCCGTTGAACGGTTAGTAGTGATAAAACATTTTCTTTAACGTCAACTAGGAATAACTTACCTTAGTGATATAAACGATGAAGAAAAGGTTTTTCGAGGTGTGAAGAAAAAGATGGAAAATGTTAATTAACACGGTGGTTCGACCCTATTCTATTTTGATAAAAAGAACCCCAGTGACCATCTACCTCGGTAAGTTTACCCGGAAGAACGGTATTCGTAGGACATCCACATACAAGGTACCACTCTTATTAGTTTAGGGTAGGAGACCATTATAATTAGGATTAATTGACTAGTAAATTTCGGAGTAGGTGAAATTGTTCTCGGCTGAGCCGGAGTGATCAGTTAAGAGAGAATCTTGACCCCAATCCTATCGGAAAATTCGTTAGTTTGTCTCCGAAATTTAGACGTCCTCAGTCAAAATTTACACCCGCATAGGTTGATTATAGGAGATTATTAAAAATCTTTAGTAAATTTCAATCATTTGCTAGAGAGGTGTCGATGTTTCCCCGTACTAAGTGTCATACACATAAATTGTGGGAGGGATTTATTCTTTTTCCTTCTAAATGAACATAGAATAGACCTCGATAGAAATTCGGGGTCAAAAGGTTCCGGAGTTAGTTAAGTCTATTTTAAACAACGTTGTTCCAAGACGGGAATATTCGACGGTTTTATAGTAAGTATATTATATAGTTTATATTTAGAAATATGAAAGGAGATTGTAAAACGTGTCGAACCAGATATTTAAAGACGGTGTTCCACCCCGATAAAAAGTAAGGGACTCCGTTTTGAAAGGTAACTTTGGAAGATATCCCGACAAATTTTAACCGACTTCCCTCTGACTTTCGTTTGGAAAATGTTAGGACTTGTCGGTCCCCTTACCATTTCTTTCTTAGAACATCTAGATATTGATAGTGTAATAGGACTTTTCCGTGTCGGTGACCCCTTCCCTCCGGACCGACCTCCCGGGGGTACAGAAGGTATCAACACAAATATCGAGAGTTTAGAACATTGTTAGAGGTAAAAGGACTAAAAAAGAATTATTGTTTTTGTCCTCATAAGGTCCCCGATAATCTTCCGAGATACACCGACCGACGGTCAACAAGGTATTGATTTAGGAGTCGACGGACATCTAAAAGTCGACAATTTCCGGTAACGAGGTGAGTATGACCTAGTAGTCTAAAGGTCCATTATCCCAACCGTCGTTCTCGTTGTTGTCGGAGATCCTATTTAAACTTAAAGGATTTGGAGATAAGAACAATCCTTGACGGAAATTACCTCTTTGTTAAGGGACGACTAGAAATGGTTCGGGGGATAGTCCTAATATGGAGTAAACGTCGTAATCTAATCATTGGAAAAGTAGACCCAACATATTTTCGTAAGGGTAGACTCTATTATATAGAGAGGAGGTATTTATTTTTCCATTACTTCCTTGGTGTATACCTGTTTTCCACGGAACACGGGAGAAGAGTAGACTGGTACAGTTTTAAACACTCGAGAATCGTTGGCTCCCGTGACTGAGATAAGGATGATCCCGCCGTGACCAGTTCGCACAACCGGTCCTACTCCCGGTCAGAAAAGTTCGTTACGTTCTCTACAGACGAGGTCATAGATTGTCGGGACCGTAAAATAAAGGAACTTAATTTTCTAGAAAGTTTCCGGAGTCAAGTCAAGTCAAGTCAGTGAGTCAGCACAGACTGAGAAACGCTGGGGTACTTAGCGTCGTGCGGTCCGGAGGGACAGGTAGTGGTTGAGGGCCTCAAGTGAGTCTGAGTGTAGGTAGTTCAGTCCCTACGGTAGGTCGGTAGAGTTGGAGACAACAGGGCAAGAGGAGGACGGATCTTCGACATTAAAGGACGTGGGTTTTTCGATCTAGTGACCTAGGTTTAGGAGACCCCGGTGATCGAACTCTTCAGTTCCAAAAAGGACAGACTATTATTCCATTTTCGTTTTCGACAATAAGAAACTGGAAATAATTAAACGTGTCAAAATTATCCACCACTTTAGGTTTGAAGTTAAAGGGGACATATTAGTCTTAGATGATGTGGTATTTAAGGAACTTCCCTTTCGCTCGATGGAGGATCATGTTCAGGATGTTACGGGAGTCCGTCCCCTGGTCGGTGAGGACAACCTTAGTGCACCCCCAATTATAACAACGGCACCACCTTGACTCCAGGTCAGGACGTGATGGACCCCAACGAGACTCCTCAAGACTCTACCCTGTTTCCCCAATTTCCCTAAGTTACGCTGACGGGGATAACAACAGGTCCCGGTCCCGACGGGGACGACAGGCAAAGGGACTTTGACCCTTTTTAATGGAGGGACATGAAGCCCCCCACTCGCATCAGGGTAGGAATACTTTAAATCTAGATGTCAGAAAACGGGTTACTATGGGAAAGACCGTGACCCCCGTTTCACGGAAACCCCCCAACCATAATCAGACATAACCGTGTCGGACAACAGGGACGAACCGTCGTGTAACGGTCGTTTTTACGGGGTAAACCGGTGTTCTCTTTGTGGAAAATAAACATTTTAGCAAAGGTTGATCCTAATTGGAAAAAAGAGTAAGGGACTTATTGAACCCGTCGGTAAAGAGGGGAGTTTCGACGCCGATTCCGATGGGGGGGACGTATTTCCTTCAAGGATGAAGGACCGACCAGACATACATTCAGGTTTCTGAAGGAAATGAAGATTGTCCAGATTCGTTACGGACTTTCCATCTTAATCGTAAGAGTATTCGGTTAACAAATTCTTGATAGAGACGACCGAGTCATGAGAATTATCAAGAGAGATGTCGTCAAAAGTTAGACCGGTACTTTAGAAGTATAAAGAGTAACCAAGGGACAAACTATAATGAGTCTCACCTATTAAAAGGTAGTCTTCCCCTGTCTCTAAAGGTACGGTTCTGTGGATACCTGTATTAGACTAATTCACGAAGAAATCTGTTGGAACGAACCCGATTCAATCTAAGCATAAGAGGCAGAGGAGAATTACGGCGTCTAGGGTGACGGGACTCGAAACGTAGTGATCTCCAAAACAAAAGGTGACTGACTTGACACTACAACCTCTTCTGAGAACTCTCAGGGAACCTGAAGTTCCTCTAGGTTGGTCAGGTAAACCTTCCTCTAGTCGGGACCCTAAAGAAACCTTCCTTACTACGATTTCGACTTTGAGGTCATCAAACCGGTGAAGTACGCTTCTCAACTGAGTAACCTTTTCTGAGACTACGACCCTCCCTAACCCCCGTCCTCCTCTTCCCCTGTTGTCTCCTACTCTACCGACCTACCGTAGTGACTGAACTACCTACACTCAGACTCACTTGAGACCCTCAACCACTACCTGTCCCTCCGGACCGCACGACGCTAAGTACCCCAGCGTTTCTCAGACTGTGCTGACTCGCTGACTTGACTTGACTTGACTTGACTGACGTCAGATCGGTTGAATAGTATGAGACGGTTCGTGACCTCCATGAGACGAGGTCCTTCCGTTCATGAACGTTTGTAAGAGGTTAGTATACCACAGTAGGTAGAAGGTCGATTCCGTAGGTCGTCTCACTCACATATCCCTCACCATCTGGGTATTAGTACTGTCCGAACAAACTCGAGCAAGTCGTCGAATATACCTTAACCAAGGGTAAAAGGAAGAAGGAGCAGTAGGGGAAGACAAAATCATTTTCGATGACATTTCCGGTATCTTTTAAGGTTCAAAGGGACAACAAGACGGAGGGAGGATCGGACCCACTCCGGGGGAGACTCCCCCGGAACACGTGTGTTCTTGGGTCCCCTTTCCTCGTCACTGGGGTGTTCTCTGACTTGGTCTGAACGGACACTCACAGGTCCTCAGAGGTCGACTCCGTACCCAGTCGTTACCGGACGACGTCCCAACCCCCATGAATCACACCGCCACGTATGTATCCTGGAAAACTTCCTCCAACGGTAATAGAAATAATGAAGGTGGTATCAAACCAGAGTTCAGTTTGTGTCCCTTGTGTCAGGGTGGGTAGTTGTCTTTTAACCTAATTTCTAAATGACTCGTACCGGGACTTCCTCTAGTTGGGACCCTAAAGAAACCTCCCTTACTACGACTTCGACTTTGAGGTCATGAAACCGGTGGAGTACGCTTCTTGATTGAGTAACCTTTTCTGAGACTACGACCCTCCCTAACGCCCGTCATCCTCTTCCCCTACTGGCTCCTACCCTACCGACCTACCGTAGTGCCTGAACTACCTGAACTCAGACTCACTTGAGACCCTCTACCACTACCTGTCCCTCCGGACCGCACGACGTTAAGTACCCCAGCGTTTCTCAGCCTGTGCTGACTTGTTGACTTGACTTGACTTGACTTGACTCGTACCGGGACGGGTAGTTTTGTTCTGGGTCAAAGGGGGAGTCCGTCAGAAGGTAGTCCTTCGAAGGTATTCGGAGAATAGAAATATGGAGTCTCCTGTCTGTCTTACTTTTGGTCTTACTGTCCTTTGATTAGTTTGACTAGTGTACCTGGTGTCGCAACAGACTGAGTTACTTTAATACTCAGTACGACACATACCGGTGGGTTCCACCTACCCAGTACCACCTCTCAAGACTGTGTTACACCAGGTGACCTCTTCCCTTACCGTTTGGTGAAGTCATAAGAACCCAACTCTTGGTACTTGGCATACTTTTCTGTTTTTCTGTCCTGTGACTTTCTACTTGAAGTGTCCAACGATCCACAGGTTATACGATGGCCTCTTCACACCTCTTTATTGAGCTCTTTCTTACTTTTCTGTCTTGATTTCGTTTTTGTTGTACACCGACACCTACACCGACCACTTCCTTCATTTCACACTACGACATTTCTCGTTATAATGTATCCTTGGACCTTACAATCCACGTACTTAGTTCCATTTAACCTTCACCAGTTTGTTCTCTACCGTTCTCACTAGTAGTTGTAAAATCCTTAGTCACTTGATTTTACCTGACCTGACCCACTTAAATTGAGTCTACTGGTAGTATAGATGATGACACCCGTTCTTAGGGAATCTTCTTTACCTCATCGGGAGTATCAGTTGTTTCCTCAGACTTTACGTTAAGAACCTACGTTAGAGCTTTTGTTGTTACTAGAGACAAGTGAAGGTTCCGTTTTGTAAGTTATAGTGTCATTAGGTTCAGATACCAGGGTTGATCATTTCGACTTCTTCGACTTCAACTTACCAAGATACTTCTGGATGTTCTGGAAGATCTCACTTCAGCGAATCAGTACAGGCTGAAAAACACTGGGGTACCTGACATCCGACGGTCCGAGGAGACAGGTACCCTAAAAGGTCCGTTATCATGACTTCACCTAACAGTAAAGGAAGAGGTCCCCTAGAAGGGTTAGGTCCCTAACTTGGGTTCAGAGAGTGTAACATCTGTCTGTAAAACGGTAGACTCGGTGGTCCCTTCAGTTCTACAGGAAAAGTAATATTCCCTGACCTTACGTTTTCATCTTTCAATTCTCTATGGACCTCATTGTCCGTTTAAACCGGAACCTCATGTGTTACTTCGTTCCGTTTCCGATTGTCTCAAAACGGTTCTCTTGTGTGACCAGTATCGTTTGTGGGAGAAGGTTGTGGTGTCCTCTTCTGAGATGTGTACCTGTAGTACGTGATCTTATCGATAAATTTCTTTGTCTGTGCCGTCATTCTTCCCACTCCTCCCATACCACGTTAACCTCCAGAGTAAGGGACTACGATTCTCATATTTAACCGTATTGGTGAAACTTCTAGACAAAACCGTCAAAAATGATTTCGACTGACATATTTATATGGGACGTGGGGTCGTCGGGATTGTATATACATGTAGTTTTAGAACATGATCTTATAGTACAGTCGTGATAAATGTTTTTATGTTTTGACCCTTGTCAAGTTTCCACGAAGTTTTTGACCGTAATTTTACATATATAACATATAAGGGCATTATCTTATGTTGTTACTTTTCCTTGTTTAAGGACGATGCACGTCTTTATGCCTACTTAGAATGTCTACACTACAAATCACTTTCTTCGTTTGTTTTTGTATGTATTACTTACTAAGATAAATTCATCCGTTTTGTTTACTACCACTATCTTCGATCTTATCACTAATGGAAACTCCCTCGTACCTTTCTCCCTTGTGTTCCAACTGAAAACCCCGTGACCGAAACAAGACAAAACGCCTCTCTCCACCGACGTGATGTGTCGTACACCCCAGAATCAAGGGGTCGATCCCTAACTTGAACCCGGTACTGTTACTTTCGTGTTTTAAGATTGTTGAGCCGGTGGTCCCTTAAGGATAGAGAACACAAGATACAGTCTCTTCTGTTACCGTTGGGCGAGGTCATGAGAACGGACCTTTTAGGGTACCTGTCTCCTCGGACCATCCGACGTCAGGTACTCCAGCGATTCTCAACCCGTGCTGACTCGCTGAAATGAAAGTGAAAAGTGAAAGTGCGTGACCTTTTCCTTTACCGTTGGGTGATGTCACAAGAACGGACCTTTTAAGGTCCCTGCCCCCTCGGACCACCCGACGGCAGATACCCCAGCGTGTCTCAACCTGTGCTGACTTCGCTGAATCGTCGTCGTCGTCGTCGTCACAGAACTACGTCCACCATCAATTTACCTGAATAAGTGCGATATCTTAAGTAGTTAAAGATTTGAAATGACGTAAACGGTATGGAGATATTTTAATATGTTTTTAATCGTGTAAAATCAATCTTTTTTAATCAGACTTTTAAAAAAATGAGTATTCTTTTACACCAAATAAAACTAGTTTACCCATTTCTTACTACGTAATAACGAAAACAAACGTCATGGTTTTATGAACCTCTATTAAATCAGTAGTTAATATCATTGATATAATTGAGTCCACCAAATGAAGGAAGAAAAAGGATTTACCGAAAACTAAAAGACAAAGGTTAATAATGCACGTAGGGTGATTAATATATGGTGGACTCTAGAAACCCCCTTATTTATAACTATTTTTATTCATAAAAAAATTAGGTACTTGACACCAATGGTAAAAAAGGAATGAAAAAAAAAATTAAGGTTTTTTGAGTTTTACTTGTTGTTTTCGTCTTTTTGAATAACAGGAAAAAGTAAAATCAATTTACTCTTTCTGGTTTCACAGGTGATCTACCTCCGTTTTGGGTTCCGATTCTAAAAGACCATTGTGCATTTTTTAACATAAATTACATTTTTGTCTTTAAGAAATAGTTCCTTTCTTTTGTTCTATAACGGTTTCAGTTATATAATGAAACACAATGAATTACCATATAATCATTTTTTTTAGACCCACCTAATTCAAAATGTAAGATATAAATTAAGATATCTAAAACTTATGTAGAGGTCTTTAGTAGAATCAGAAAGACGACGAATCAGTATTCTGTTAACTTATTCGTTACTCTACGAATTACAATAAAAAAACCATTGTTAAAACCCTAAATAAATCAAAATTGAAAAATAAAATACAATCTCATTTGGGTTAATTGTTGCAACCCTATTTTATAAAAACAAAAAAGAAGTCTCCTTATCTACGATGTTAGTGAAACCATACGATAAGATCTAAGACTGTCGGAACTAGATTTAATAAAATTTTCGGTTGTTTTAGGAAGAATGTCATTGATATTTGGTAGAAAAAGTTTAAACGACTTACGACAGTTCACTGATAAACCCCCCGTTTATAAAACAAAAGATGAGATAGTAAATTAATTCTTTGACGAGGAACGTTAATGTTTCCCAAAAAACTAAACCTAAAATTTTAAGGTCACTTAACCACTTTTTTTTTAAAAAAAAAAACTATTGAGTGTTGTGAGACGTTCGGGGGTCCTTCTATATGGGAATCTTAAACCCCTCCTCAAAGAGTACATAAGGAGGAACGATCACTTTTATTGTTTTCCTACTTTAATGAGTAGAGACCTACTATCAAAAATTTTTAGTTTGAATAATTTTATATTGAATACGTAATTTTTGAAGTAGGGTGAATTTCATATCTTAAGTTACTGAAAACCTGTTATACATGAACATTTTGGTGGTGACGTCAGTTCTATGTCTTGTAAAGGTGGTGGAGGTTCTCTTAAAAGGACTGGGACACGTTAATTTGAATACAGAGACAGTGGTTCTTTGGTAACGAGACGACAAATATTTAATTTAAAAGAGGGTTACTGATAAGTCAACAAGACCTAAGAAATTCTCTTAAGGGGGAGGGGGTTGTTTCTCTTGAGTGACGTAAGGAGTCGTAGGAACAGTGTTTACTTCACTGAGAACAAGGGGGACGAGGGAGAACCTCAGTGCAAAACGGGACGGTACTCCAAAACGAAGCGGACAGTCTTCCGTCCGGAGACGAAACTGAACGAGAGCCTGGTCGGGGGTGGGGTTGTTCCCCTAGTCGACCCAAGATACTTGGACATGTCATGGACACTAATGTGTCATGGTGGTTACCTTTTCCCGCAGGGCCCACCGCGTCGTTATTTCTGAGACGGACGGTTACGTCCTCTCCGCCTAAGGTAGGGACCCAGTCTTTCTAAGGGATCTCTTCCTTTACCGTTGGGTGAGGTCATAAGAACGGACCCTTTAAAGTACCTGTCTCTAGGACCTTCTAATGTCAGGTACCTCGTTTCTTTTCAAACTTCATTTTTTCTGACTAGCTTAACGTGTCGAGTACGAACTTACCTATAAAATGGTTCTTTATCTCCTTCAAGTACAATCTACTGTGGTTTTTACTAAATACACCAAAGTTTCCAAGGTGACCTTTATTAATTTTAAATTCGGTTTTGTCTTTTACTTTTTTGTATGAAAAAAGAACTTTTATTTCTGAAACGAATTTCCCCGTTTTTATACTTCACTGATCACATATAGACCCAGATAAAGATCTGACACAAGATAACCAAATGTAAAAGTAGGTGGTCATGGTATTAAAAAAATTTGTCATTCAGGAACAATACACAAAATTTGTGTCGTTGCACATGTACAGTCAGGGTTGTATGACGGAACTATTGACGAAAAAGTATTAATAGTTTAGTCCAACATATTTAGGTGTTTGAATTTTTTTTTAATGATACCGAGAGTACAAAAGGTTGATTACCTAAGAAACGAATAAACACAAAAGCACGATGTTTGACGTTGAAAGAGGATTATTATTCACTTTGAGCGACAGCATAACCTGGGAAACGGTGGGGTACCCCTAAAGTACCCCACTCTCGTCACGAAAACGGTCGTCTTGAGTTTACCGTCCAAGTGCGGGTAGTATGGAGGGACGACACAGGGTCGGGACTTTTATGTGCGAACCGTGATTGACTTCGAAAGGTATTACAGACCACAACTTGACTAAAGAGAGATAACCCATCTACCGTATTTGCATTTACGTAATTGTTGCGACCACAAGAACTGCACTCGAAAATCATACCTCTAGGTTCGAGTAATAAAGGAAATCATTACAGTGAAGGAATGTAAATACCTGACATTACTTCAGTTAATGGGTTCCTTTCGTTCGCGGGTTGGACAAAAGGATCCACCTAAACTTTCACTTTATGAGAATCGAACGTTTCCCACTCTTTTGACGCAAACGGGTGACTTACATTTACCGGCTCCGTGAGGGGCGTATTAGGCACCGACAGACCGACGTGATCTTTACTATGTTTGTGTATATATACCTTAAATCTTTCTACCATTACTATTGGGATATACGCTCTGTCGTTTTCTCTGTGTCTACATTTCTTGTCTGAAAATCTGAGACACCCTCTCCCTCTCCCACCCTACTAAACCCTCTTATCGTAACTTTGTACATATGATAGTACATTCTTTGCTTAGCGATCAGATCCAAGCTATGTCCTATGTCCTACGAACCCCGACCACGTGACCCTACTGGGTCTCTCTACTTTACCCCTCCCACTACTCTCCCCCTAAGTCCCAACCCTTGAGTACATGTGGACACCACCTAAGTACAGTTACATACCGTTTTGGTTATGTCATAACATTTCATTTTTTTATTTTAAAAAATTTTTTTCTTTCTTCACTTGTCAACCATGTTTAGCTTTGACACGCAAATCTGTAATACGCTTGAGCAGAGGTACACCACTCGCCCTTTGGGTATCCTGTGTCATCCCTGGAATCCACAAATCGTCTCGACCATCATTCCTCTCACTCCGTCTAAAATGAAATCCTTTCAATGAACTAACGTGATTTGTACCTACCAGCACTTGACTCTTAGTTTCACAAAAACATTCTCCGAAGTCTGTACGGTCGTCAGGTGTTTACCGTTCAAGTGTTGTTCACATAAAGGACCGTCGCAGGGTTTGAACTTAGATGAGTGAGCCTTGTGTGACTTGGAAAGGTGTTTCCTTCCCCACACGTGACCAATTAGTGACACGCCACTCACCGAAGTGGGATGTTGTACAATACTTCGATCCACAAGACACCCATGTGAAGGATCATTCCTCTACGTTCATGTCGTAAAGAAGTCTTTTCAGTACCGGTCCACTGGTCATGACTACCATCACTCCTCTCTTCGTCGTGGGTTTCACAAAAGAGTTTATCGGTTTCACAAAGGGATCCACCCAAAGTCTTACTGTGTATAGACGAAAGTGTCTTACTCTCGTCTGAAGGACGACAACGACGATTCAGTGAAGTCAGCACAGGCTGAGACACGCTGGGGTATCTGTCGTCGGGTGGTCCGAGGCGACGGGGACCCTAAGAGGTCCGTTCTTGTGACCTCGCCCAACGGTAAAGGAAGAGGTCACCTACTTTCACTTTGCACTTTCACTTCAACGAGTCAACACAGGTTGAGAAGCTCTGGAGTACCTAACGTCGGCTGGTCCGAGGAGACAGGTACCCTAAAAGGTCCGTTCTCATGACCTCACCCCACGGTAACGGATCGTCTCGGGTTAAAGGTCAAACTGTGGGTCGTATAAAGGAACGTCATAGAGTCGTGACTTTTATGTGTGAACTCAGTTTGTTGGAAACTTGTTACCTTCACCTCACTTGACCAACAAGAGACACCCAACTCAACGTTTTGGTATGTTCTTTAATACTCCGTAAGAACTTCTACTCGAGAATCTTTCCTTTAGGTTCCTGGTACAAAACAGGTCTTTTAAGTACCCGACCGTAGTCCTTAATATCACTTCTTTCTTAGTCGTAGGTCTCTTAAAAGGGTCCATCCCAACTCTCACTTTGTCAGATCTAAAGTCCTCGACTCTCGTCAAGAAAACGGTCGTCTTGAGTTTACCGTCTAAGTGTGGATAGTATGGAGGGACGGTACAGGGTCGGGACTTTTATATGTGAACCGTGATTGACTTCAAAGGTATTACCGGCTTCAGTTTGACTAAAGAGAGATACACCACGCACCGTATTTGTATTTGGTATCCTTGAAACCACAAGGTACTGTACTTGAGGATCACACCTATAATTTCGTGTAACAAAGGAAATCATCACAGTGAAGGAACGTGAATACCTGGCGTGACTTAGTTAATGGGTTCCTTTTGTACGTGGGTTCGACAAAAGGATGCACCCAAACTCTCACTTTGTGAGATCGAAAGATTCCCACTCTTTTGCCAAAAACGGGTGACTTACATTTACCGGCTCAGTGTGGGTCCTATAAAGAGAATACAGAGTGTCGTGATCTTTACGTTTCAACCATGCTTTGTTTTGGAGTGTAAATCTTTCAATGTACTTGACAAGAGATAAACCGATCACCCTTTGGGCATGTTGTGTCATACTTGCATCCACAGGATATTCGTCTCGACCATTATTCCTCTCAACCCGTCTAAAATGAAATCTTATCAATCAACGAACGTGATTGTTAACTGTCATTGCTACACTCTGAGTCACAATGACATTCCCGGAAGTCTCACTTTGTAAGAGTCTAAATATCCCACTCGCGTGACAAATAAGATCGTCAGGTGTTGACCTCAAGTATGGGTCGTATAAAGGACCGTCGTATAAAGGATGGTTTAAAATTTGATGAGTGAGCCATGTGTGACTTGGAAAGGTACTTCCTTCACCACGCTTGACTGACTAAGACAAAGCATTCACCGGATCGGGATCTTACACGATACTTGGATCCACAAGGTACCCTTGTCCAGGATCATTCCTATAGGTTCATGTCACAAAGAAGTCTTTACAGTACTCGATCACTGGTTTTAACTACCATTACTTTCACAAAAGAGTTTGTGGGTTTCACAAAAGGATCCACTCAAACTCTTACTGTGTAGGAACGAAAATGTCCTACCTAATGCCAAATCCGCTCGTCTCGAGGTAACGGTCCAAGTGTGGATCGTACAAAGGAACGTCACAGAGTCGTGACTTTAGTGTGTGAACTCAGTTTGTTGGAAATCAACTGTCTTCACTCCACTTGACCTATTTGGATCCACAACATACTCTGCTTGAGAATCATTCCGCTAAGTTCGTACCACAAAGAAGTCTTAATAGTGAACTATCCCAGTTTTTAACTGACCTTACTTCCCTCTTAGTCGTGGGTCTTACAAAAGGAGCCACCCAAAACTCTTACAGTGAAAACTCGAAAGTGGCATAAGTTCGTCAAAAAACCGATCGTCTGGGGTTAACCGTCCAAACGTGTCTCTTATTAAAGGACGTTACAGGGTCGTGACTTTTATGTGTGAACCTAGTTTGACTTGGAAAGGTTCTTCCTTCACCACACTTGATCAACAAGCGACAAAAAATTCACCGTATTGGTATGTTCCACAAGATATTCGTCGCGAACATCATTCCTCTGATTCCGTGTGAAAAAGGAAGTCTTTTCATTGAACTAACGTGATTTTTAACTACCATCCACTTTACTCTTAGTTTCACAAAAATATTCACTGAAGTCTCACTTAGTAAGAGTCTGAATGACCTACTCGTGTGTCAAAAACGGTCGTCAGGTGTTGACCATTCAAGTGTGGGTCGTATAAAAGAACGTCACAATGTCTTGACTTCCACGAGTGAGACTTGTTTGACTTAGAAGGTACTTCCTACACACAATTTACCAAATAGAGACACAGAACTCACAGTATTCGGATGTGATATAATAATTGGTTCCACAAGATACCCGTCTCTAGGATCATTCCTCTAGGTTCTAGTCACAAGGAAGTCTTTTCAGTCCTCGACCCTTGGTATTGAATGCCATCACTTCTTTCTTATTCGTGGGGTTCACAAAAAGAGTTTGAGGGTTTAAAAAAGGATCCACCCAAACTCTTACTGTGTAAGTACGAAAGTGTCCTACTTTAGTCTCAAAAAGTTTCGTCTCGGGTTAACGGTCCTAGTGTGGGTCATACGAAGGAACGTCACAGAGTCGTGACTTTCATGGGTGAACTCAGTTTGGTGGAAAGTTACTGTCGTCACCCTACTTGTCCAAAAAGAGAGACACAATTCAACACATTGGTTTGTTCCGTAATACTTAGATCTACAGGATACTCTACTCGAAGATCATTCCGTTAGGTTCGTACCACAAAGAAATCTTATCAGTGAACAACCACTGTTTTTATCTTACCTCACTTCCCTCTTAGTCGTGGGTTTCACATAAGGAGCCACCAAAAACTCTTACAGTGTAAGTTCGAAAGTGTTATAAGTCCGTCACAAAAAACGATCGTCTGGGGTTAACCGTGTAAGTGTGGCTCTTATTAAGGGACATTACAGGGTCGTTACTTCTATATGTGAACTCAGTTTGACTTGTATAGGTACTCTCTTTACCACACTGGAACAAATGACACACAAATCACCGTATTGGCAGGTTCCGTAATACTTGGATCCACAAGATTCTCTACTCAGAATTCTACCTCTAGGTTCGTGTCGTAAAGTAAGTCTTTTAATTGAACGAACGTGGTTCTTAACTGACGTCACTTCTCTTTTAGTCGAGGGTCTCTTAGAAGGGTCCACCCAAAAACTCACTTTATCAACACGAAAGTGACAAACTCGTGTGCCAAAAACGGTCGGTGGGGGACAACCGTTCTAATATGAGTTGTATAGAGAAACGTCTCAGGATCTTAACGCTTATGTGTGAATCTTGTTTGTCTTGGAAAGGTACTTCCTTCACCACACTTGACTAACAAAAGACACACCACTGACGGTATAGGTATGCTACGTAAAATTTTGATAGAATAAGATCCTCTACTCTAGCGTCATTCCTCTAGGTTCGTGTCACAAAGAAGTCTTTTCGGTGACAGACCGTTATTTTTAACGGACATCACTTCTATCTTAGTCGTGGATTTCACTAAAATATTCACAAAAGTCTCTCTTTGTGAGATCCTAAATATCCCACTCGTGTGATAAAACGGTCGTCAGGTGTTAACCGTTCAAGTGTGGGTCGCATAAAGGACCGTCACAGGGCCTCAATCTTAATGAGTGAACCTTGTCTGGTTTACAGAGGTGCTTCATTGACCACACTTGACCAACCAGAGACAAAGCACTCACCACATTCGGATGTGCATTTGGATGTGTACATTCGGATGTGTAACACTTGGTTCCACAAGATACCTGTCTTGAGGATCATTCCTCTAAGTTCGTGTCACAAAGAAGTCTTTTAAGTACTCGACCACTGGTTTTGACTGTCATCACTTCTTCTTAGTCGTGACTTTTACGAAAAGAGTTTGTAGGTTTCACAAAAGGATCCACCCACACTCTTACTGTGTAAGAACAAGAGTTTCCTACTCTCGTGTCAAAACCGTCCGTCTGGGGTTACGGTCCAAGTGTGGGTCGTTCAAAGGAACGTCACAGAGTCGTGACTCTTATATGGGAATTCAGTTTGTTGGTAAACTACTGTCTTCACCCCACTTTACCAAAAAGAGACACACAACTAAACGTATTGGCATGTTCCGTAATACTTGGATCCACAAGATACTCTACTAGAGATCATTCCACTAGGTCCGTATCGCGAAGTAAGTCTTTTAAGTCAACGAACGTGGTTCTTAACTGACATTACTACTCTCTTAGTCTTGGGTTTCTCAGGATGGTCCACCCAAACTTTCACTTTGTAAGACCGAAAGTGTCCCACTGGTGTTAGAAAAACGGTCGACAGGGGTCAACCGTTTAAGTGTGAGTCACATAAGGGAACGTCCCAAGGTCTTAACTCTAATAATGAACCTTGGTTGTCTTGAAAAAGTACTTTCCTCATTGCACTTGACCAAAAAGAGAAACACCACTGAAGGTTTGGGCATGTTACGAAAAACTGGGATCTAACAAAATCCTCTACTCTAGGGACATTCTTCTAGGTTCGTGTCACAAAGAAGTCTTTTTGGTGAACGACCGGTATTTACAAATGACATCACTCACTTCTATTTTAGTCGTGGTCTCGTAAAAGTTTCCACCCAAACTGACACTTTGTCAGATGAAAGTGTCCCACTCTCGACACAAAACGGTCGTATTGAGTTTACCAGGGGCGTCACAGGGTCCGAACTTTTATGTGTGAACCCTGTTTGACTTAGAAAGGTACTTCCTTAACGACTTGGTCCGTAAGAGACACAGCACGCACCGTATTTTCATTTACGTAATACTTATAACCACAAGATGCTCTACTTGAGGATCACACTTCTGGGTTCACGTAACAAAGGAAATCATCACAGTGAAGAAACGTGGTTAGCTGACCTCACTTCTCTTGTCGTTATAAGTTCGACAAAAGGGTTCATCGATACTCTCACTCTGTAAGATCGAAAGTTTCCCACTCTTTTGACAAAAAAGGTCGACTTGAATTTACCGACTAAGTGTGGGTCGTATAAAGAGACGACACAGTGTCGTGATCTTTAGGTGTCAACCCTGTTTGTCTTGGAAAGGTATACCTTTCTACACACTTGACAAGAGGTACACCACTCACTGTTTGGTGTTCTGTCATACTTGGATCCGTAAGACATTCGTCTCAAGGATCATTTCTCTAAGTCCGTGTCAAAAAGGAAATCTCTTCATTGAACGAACGTAATTTTTAATTGACATCTCTTAACTCTTAGTTTCGCAAAAACATTCTCCGAAGACTCACTTTGTAAAATCCTAAATGTCCCACTCGGGTGACAAAAACGGTCGTCAGGTGTTGACCTTTCAAGAGTAAGTCGTATAAAGGAACGCTACAGGATCTCAAGTTTCATGAGTGATCCCTCTTTGACTTGTAAAGGTGCTTCCTTCACCACACTAGACCAATTAGAGACACAGCACTCACTATATTGGGATGTTTGTAATACTTGGATAGACAAGATACCCGTCTCGAACAACATTCCTCTAGTTTCGTGTCACAAAGTAGTCATTTCAGTCCTCGACGGTTGGTTATGACTACCATCACTTCCCTCTAAGTCGTGGGTACACAAAAGAGTATGTGGGTTTCACAAAAGGGACTACCCAAACTCTTACTGTGTAAGAACGAAAGTGTCCTACTCTCGTCTCAAAAACGATCGTCTAGGGTTAAACCTCTTCCGTTACCGTGGGGTGAGGTCATGAGAGCGGACCTTTTAGGGTACCTGTCTCCTCGGACCCTCCGATGTCAGGTATCCCAGCGCTTCTCAGCCTGTGCTGACTCGCTGAAGTGAAAGTGAAAAGTGAAAGTACATAACCTCTTCCTTTACCGTTGGGTGAGGTCACAAGAACGGACCTCTTAGGGTCCCTGCCGCCTCGGACCACCCGACGATAGACACCCCAACGTCTCAACCTGTGCTGACTTCACTGAATCGTCGTCGTCGTCGTCGTCGGGTTAAAGGTCCAAGTGTGGGTCGTACAAAGAAACGTCACAGAGTCGTGACCTTTATGTGGAAACTCAGTTCGTTTGAAAGTTACTATCTTCACCCCACTTGACCATAAAGAGACACATAACTAAACACATTGGTATGTTGTGTAGTACTTGGATCCACAAGACACTCTTTTCGAGGATCATTCCGCTAGGTTCACAAAGAAGTCTTATCAATGAACTACCGTGGTTTTTGACTGACCTTACTTTCCTCTTAGTCGTGGGTTTCACAAAAGGAACCACCCAAAACTCTTACAGTGTATACTTGAAAGTGTAATAAACTCGTTACTAAAACGATCGTCTGAGGTCAACTGACCAAGTGTGGGTCTTATTAAAGGACGTTACCGGGTCGTGTCTTTTATGTGTGAACCCAGTTTGGTTTGGAATGGTACTTCCTTCACCACACTTGACCAACAAGTGACACACACCTCACCGTATTGGTATGCTTCATAATACTGGGATCCACAAGATTCTCTACTCGAGAATCTTTCCTCTAAGTTCCTGTCACAAATAAAAAAAGAATAAACTTAAAATTAATCCTTTTACCAAACTCTAAACTTTTCAAAAATTTTTAATGAAATGAACCTCCATTAATGAAATATTATAACACAACCAAAAACGGTATGTTACTGCACTTAGTCGGTACCCACATGTACACAAGAGGACAGGGTTTGTGGGGAAGGTGGAGGGAGGGGTAGGGTAGGGAGACACAACAGGGTCACGCACTCAAACCTCACGGTACAAAGTACGTAACTTGAATCTGACCAGTAGATAAAGTGTTTACCATTATATGTCCAAAGTTACGATAAGAGAGTTTAATAGGGAGGGAACAAATAGGGTGTCTCAGGTTTTAAGACAAAAGATGCAGACACAGAGAAATAGACAGAACGTAAATCCCAGTAATAATGGTAGAAAGATTTAAGGTATATATACACAATTATATGACATAACCATAAAAAGAAAACCTGAATGAAGTGAGACATATTATCCGAGGGTAAAGTAGGGGGAGTAATCTAACTGAGTTTACGTAAGAAGAAATATCGACTCATTATAAGGTAACACATATATATGGTGACGAAAGGATAGGTAAACAGACGGCTACCTATAGATCCAACGGAAGTACAAGATCGATAACATTTGTCACGACGTTTCTTGTAACCCCATGTGTAAAGAGAGACTTAAGACCAAAAGAGTCATATATACCTGGTCAGGTAGGATTTCCTTTACCACAATCTTAGATCTAAAGAAGAGGAACGTAACAAAGTCGGTATCCGACCACAATCATTAGGTCGTTAACTCAGACCGTCAACCCACCGAGACGTCGGAAGAAAGACTATACGTTGATATTCCCCTTCCTATAACATTCCCATTCGAGTTGTAAGTCTTTTGCTTCTAGTACCGTGGACCAGGGTAGTGAAGTACCGTTTATCTACCCCTTTGTCACCTTTGTCACAGTCTGAAATAAAAAACCCCGAGGTTTTAGTGACGTCTACCACTGACGTCGGTACTTTAATTTTCTACGAATGAGGAACCTTCTTTTCAATACTGGTTGGATCTGTCGTATAAGTTTTCGTCTCTGTAATGAAAAGACTGATTCCAGGTGGATCAGTTCCGATATCAAAAAGGACACTAGTACATACCTACACTCTCAACCTGACACTTCTTCCGACTCGTGGCTTCTTAACTACACAAACTTGACACCACAACCTCTTCTGAGAACTCCCAGGGAACCTGACGTTCCTCTAGGTTGGTCAGGTAAGACTTCCTCTAGTCGGGACCCTAAAGAAACCTTCCTTACTACGATTTCGACTTCGAGGTCATGAAACCGGTGGAGTACACTTCTCGACTGAGTAACCTTTTCTGAGACTACGACCCTCTCTAACCCCCGTCCTCTTGCCCTACTGGGTCGTACTCTACCGACCTACCGTAGTGCCTGAGCTACCTGGACTCAGACTCACTTGAGACCCTCTACCACTACCTGTCCCTCCGGACCGTACGACGCTAAGTACCCCAACGTTTCTCAGCCTGTGCTGACTCGCTGACTTGACTTGACTGGACTTTGTGGTCTACAACGACAAGTTAGTGGGTCAGTTCAAGATAAGAGAAGCTGGGGTACCTAACGTCGTACGGTCCGGAGGGATAGGGAGTGGTAGAGGGTACGGGTTCCAGAACAGATAACATAACCACTACGGTAGGTCGGAAGAATAGGAAACTACGGGGGAAGAGGAAGTGTGGTCTCTCACCTACATAAATTGTGTCTCAGTTTCCTTTTATCCACACTTCACATCGAGGACGTCTCAATTCCCCATCTTCTCGTTTAAATCAATGTAAGTCTCAATCCTCGAAAATTTTATTTGTTTTTGTTTTTTTGTTTTGATCCTTATAAGTCCGGACGAGCGACAAGAGAAAATAGAAGAAATAAGAGACCTTTCCCTTCTTTTTATGGGTAAGGAGAAAAAAAAAGTGAACAATGACTCTGTCATACTTGTTTGTCATACTCCAGTCTTTTTTACAATGTGAAATTTGTTCATATTTAATACTTCACGTCACGTTTTAAGTGTACTGAAAAAGTATATGACACGAATTTTTTTTTTTTTTTAGGTGGTTTCGTTTGACGACTGAGAAGTTTCGTTCAGAAGAGAGGACGATCGAACGTGACAGAAAGACCGGTCGGAAGGAAATCAGGTAAGGAGGTCGTGTCCCTTTGGAGAAACCGCTATTCCCGTGAAACCATCTTTAGAAATGTTGTACGTGGAAATTAGATTCCTTTGCCGTTGGGAGAGGTCACAAGAACGGACCTCTTGGGGTCCCTTGCGCCTTGGACCACCCGACGGTAGATATCCCAGCGTATCGCAGTTACGCCCTCTGGGCCTAAGCTAGGGACCCAGCCCTTCTAGGGGACCTCTTCCTTTACCGTTGGGTGAGGTCATGAGAACGGACCTTTTAGGGTGCTCACACCATCCGATGTCAGGTACCCCAGCGACTCAGCCTGTGCTGACTCGCTGAGGTGAAATCGACACTGTACGGCAGTCAGGGCACTTTTGACGCATTATGTACATGCGACTGTGTTCAGGACAAGTCCCGTTGGGGTTATATGCTTCCTTACATTGGGGAACTGAATTGGAAGACAAAGAAGGTTTGGATTCCCAATCTGTTAATTGGCTTTATTATTCGTTGCCAAACGCGTACGAGAAAACCACCGCGTCTAAGGGAGGAGGGGGGATCAGCCTTCAGGGCCAAACAAATGATTTAATGCTGTCAGCATTTGGCTCTAAAAACACGGCCGAAGGATCGAAATGCTGTTGTTGATACCGCCGACGGCCCCCATCTAAACTTTCACGCTCATCGTAGCTTCTCGCATTTCTTGTCTAAGCTTCACGGTCCTGGCTCCACAACGCGGTCCATGGAGTCAAAACTCCGAAACCCTCAGTAAATCTAAACTCTCACCTCCGAAAGACCCTCAGTCCGCAGATCGAGAGGACGGAGGGACGTGGAAAAGGACAAACTCAAGGAGTCATAGAATGGGATAGATCAACACACCCCTATCTACAAAAGGAAACCCTACGAGCGTGCGACAACTCATAGAAGACGGAGAATCTACCAGACCTTCCGAGGTCAACGAGTATAAGAAAAGGTCTTTTGAACAAGGAAAGGAGACTGCAAGGAATAGAAAATTTCGTAGGCACGAACTGTAAAGATCGTGGACTAGTGGACACGACGCGTGAAAGCTCCCTGGGGTGATGAAAGGGACGTACAGAATGTCGGATCCAGGAGGCAGAACGATATAGACTTTACTTTAAAAGGCAAAAGTCTTTGAGCACATTCCGTGCAATCTCATCTAGCAAAGTAAGAGGAAAATAAACACAGTCAATAGGCCGAATAACGTTTGGGCATGACTTGGTTTGTCGCTAACTCTGTCTCTAGATTTTTTAAATCGAGGAGCTTTTTTCAACTCTTTGCACAAAAAGTAATTCTAACTTTACTCATCTCCATTTTATTCCTTCCCTCCTTCATTTAACACGATAACTGAATCGAGTATTCTACACTCTTCACACCGTCCCCTTTTCTTCACACTTCCCCTTTTCAACATCAATCTCTTGTCACATTCCACTTTGTTCACTACTAGTAATAAAACAGACAAAATTCGATATTGGCAAATTTTGTGTAAATTTACGACGACGACGACAATTCAGCGAAGTCAACACAGGCTGAGACACGCTGGGGTGTCTGCCGTCGGGTGGTCCGAGGGGACAGGGACCCTAAGAGGTCCGTTCTTGTGACCTCATCCAACGGTAAAGGAAGAGGTCACGTACTTTCACTTTCACTTCAGCGAGTCAGCACAGGCTGAGAAGCGATGGCGTACCTGCCGTCGGATGGTCCGAGGAGGGAAGTACCCTATAAGGTCCGTTCTCATGACCTCACCCAACGGTAAAGGAAGAGGTAATTTACGTTTATTCCTTGGCCACATCCTCTATCGTTCCTCTTCAATATTACTGACGTCAGTCTAAAATGTCCCCTTCTTTTCCCGTTATTCAGAATGTCTCCACTTTCTAACCACCAGGGACTAAAGTTGTATACATTATATACACACATTATTTATAGGAAGTAGGAACAGAGACTATAAAGTCTCCCTCAAAAACCTCCCTCACCTAAACATTTGATACTATTTAAAATATCATATAGATACATGTCTTAAAACTCTTCCTGGTTAGGATCGAAACTTTAAACCCCTCTCTTACTTTTCCGTCCTTGTTGAAGAATCCTTCGACAATGAATCAAACGGACAAAAACTCACTATTTTTGAATAGTTATACTAGTAAACAAAAATCTTTCCACTAAGAAAGACTTCGTAAAACTCCCACACCCATCTCCCAATACCTGTAACGTCTAACTTCCATACCTCCAGTCAGAGGATTGTTAATGTCTTCATAGTCCGTGATAGTCACCCTATCGCTTCCCTTTTCTTTAAGTTCAGTAAAAACTTCATCCCTCGAATCCCCTGTCCTTCTCCAGACGTCATCCAGGGTTCTAAGACAGGAACTAACCACCGAGTAAAGTGACATGACACGACACGAAGGAGTACGTCAGGACAGACTGACAAACACTGGGATACCAGACATCAGGTGGGTCGAGGAGACAGGTACTCCAAGAGGTCCGTCCTTATGACCTCACCTAACGGTGTGAGAGGAAGTCCCCTAGAAGGTTTGAGTCCCTAACTTAGGTCCAGAAGGTGTAACGTCCGCCTAAGAAATGATGGACTCGATGATCCCTTCAGGCCAAGGAAAGTGATCACTAACGATTAACCATTACGTCAACCATTACACCTTCCTCTTAAACAACAAAAATTAGAAAGAATGTGAAACCATCCCCGAAGGGTCCACCACAATCACCATTTCTTGAGTGGACCGTCACGTCCTCTGCATTCTCTACGCCTAAGTCAGGGTTCCAAACCCCTCTACGAGACCTCCTCCCGTACTGTTAGGCGAGGTCATAAGAACTCTCCTCTTAGGGTACCTGTCTCCTCGGACTGTTCGATGTCAGGTACCCCAACGTTTCTCAGACAGTGTTGACTTCACAGAATCATACGTACGTATGTGTGAAACTATCTTCGTTTAAACACCACTCGGAACGTACTTTCACCCCCTCCAAAGACAAAACGAAAAAACCACTCTTCATCCACCCAGTCAACAATTAAAAAGAAAAAATTGCCAAAATCCGATTTCGGTTAAAACTTTTCCTTCTTTCCGCATTTCTTGACTTTGCTGAAGCCCCACTCCTTTGTACCTACGATGGACTACACTAATTCTCTCAACTTGTTTAGAGTGTCCATTTATGATAATCCGAATGAACCACATTCGAAAAAAAAAAAAAACAACGTGAATAAGTTCAATTATGACCTCCTCGTTCAAATATTTGAGAAAAAGTGTTCAATTTCTTACTTATAGTGTATCAACTGTCATGACTTATAAACAGAGAGACCGATCTCATCATATATAACTATAAAACCTATACTATAACCTTTCTAACATAATCAACTCAACCGACCATCTTTCGAATCTAGGTTCAAAGGTCAGGTGAACACCATTCAAATACCTAGATTTTACAATACACAAAATTTGAATTACACTACGGAAAAAAAAATTCCCCCTACAGAGTTAAGAACGAAAGAGAAAGGTGTCAAATACGACAGAACAATCTAAAATATACCAAGCATTAGATATTTAAGAGAACCCGGGCAACTTCCTCTATGTATATGTGACACAAAAGTATATATACAAACTAATATAGACAGACAGTTACATAAATGTTTATTTAATTTTGAGGAATATAAAAAGGTTCTTTAAAATCGATATACCAAATAATCATCACGTATATAATATCTTCGTACAGTTTTAAAAAATCTTCTTCGATAAATAAATTAGTATAAGGAACAGAGGAAAGTACTTTCTAAATTTCACAAAATCCTGTATCTAGAAAGGGAGTTTTATGAATGAAAAATTTCATTCGATTTTGATTTAAGAACGGAGAAGTTTTACTAATAAATATCCTTCTGACACACTTCTTTTTCTTCTTTTTTCTGTTCGTAAGTTTTTTTCATTTCTTTCTCTTCTTTTTTTTCTCGTTCTTTGCTTTCACACTTTTTTTACTCAGTTGGCTGTCAAGTAGTCATTCATACACGATTTTGATTGGTTTCTTCGATGAACTCTTATAACATAGATTTCTTCGTTGTATACCCCTGGATTTTATGAATACTCTTGAATCCTTTATAAGGATCAATTCTATGTGAGGGTTCTTTTACGAATCCTCAGTAGATGAACCTCCACATGTCCTTTACCATCTTTATACCTAGAATCCAACATCTATTCCCGATCTCCTACCTCTACACCAACCTCTTAGTAACGACAAATTTCGGTAATCGTACCTACTTAACGGAACCCTTTAACTTTTCTTCCTTCTTATGGTTATGATTCTCCGGTCTGTCGTTCATTTCCTAAAATCCGTCTTCGTCAACCTTTTAATCCTCTTCGTCCTTTCTCACTTTCCCCTCATTTTTAACATGGTATTTTATTCCGTTTCTCATGGTTCTGAAAAGTCAAACAATGGAGTCAAACAAAAAGTATCTGTAATTGTTAATTCACAAATTTTACCCAACACAACCACATAAATAGAAACCCTGTCTTTCCTTCTCTCACGACCTAGACAACACAGAGATCGGTCCAAAACCTACTCTCCTGAGTGTTTTCTTTCCTTTCGTTCCGTTTGGGAGTACCAATAAAAGTCCTTCTCTTTTCATGCACCACGAATTGTTCTACTCAACCTCCACAAATCACTATTAACGTGAGGATCCATACTAGAAGTCTCCTAATATATCAACTCAGAAGTATTCTTCCGGTCTGACCTGAGGTTTTTCAGTCAGGTCAGACCGGGAGAACATCAAAGTCTTTAATTTAAAATCGTCATACGGGACTCTACGATTAACCGAGTGCTTTTCAACAAATTATATTCTTACAACATCAAAATCAGCGATTCAGTACAGGCTGAGAAACGATGAGGTACCTGATGTCGTGTGGTCTGAGTATCACAGGAGGTGATACAGGACCTCAAACGAGTGTAAGTATCGGTAACTCAACAACTACGTTAGATTGACATAGTAAGACACGACGGGGGAAGAGGAAAACGGAAGTCAGAAAGGGTCGTAGTTCAAGGAAAGGTCACTCAACTGAGAAGTTTAGTCCACCGGCTTCATAACCTCGAAGTCGAAGTCGTTGTCAGGAAGGTCAAGTCCCAACTAAAGGAAATCCTAACCGACCAAACTAGAGGACCGTCAGGTTCCCTGAGAGTTCTTAGAAGAGATCGTGGCGTCAAACTTTCATGGTTAAGAAGCCACGAATCGGAAGAAATACCAGGTCGAGAGCATAGACCTGTACTGATGACCCTTTTGGTATCGAAACTAATATGCCTGGAAATAGTCGTTTCTCCATAGAGACGAGAAATTATATGAAAGCTCTAAACAGTATCGAAAGGACGGTTCCTCGTTTGTAGAAAATTAAAGTACCGATGTCAGTGGTAGACGTGACTAAAACCTCGGGTTCTTTTATTTAAAACAGTGACGATGGTCAAAAGTGGGAAGACAAACGGCACTTCACTACCCTGGCCTACGATGTCAGAATCAAAAAAAGTACAACTCAAAGTTCGGTCGAAAAAGTGAGAGGAGAAAGTGGGAGTAGTCCTCCGAGAAATCTAGGGGAAATGAAAGACAGTAATGTCACGGTCTATACGGTAGACGTACAGACTCCAACAACTATAACTAGGGTCATCAGAACTGGGGTCGAACACTAAGTACGTCGGACCGTAAAGTGTACTACATGAGACGTAAGTTAAATTTATTCGTCCCACTGTCATATGTCGGAACAGCCAGAGGAAAGGGTTAAAACTTGGTCAGGTAACAAGGTACAGACCAAGACTGACAACGAAGAACTGAGGGTATGTCCAAAGAGTCCTCTGTCTATTCTACCAAACCATAAAGGTAGAGAAATTCTCAACAGGTGTCAAACAACACTGGGTGTGTAAGTTTCCGAAATCACATCAGTTACTTCGTCTATAAAAAAACGTTAAGGGAACGAAAAAGATGCTAGGTTGTTTACAACCGTCAAACTAAGACCAAGGAGACGGAAAAGATTTACGTCGAACATATAGATCTTCAAGAGTCAAGTGTATGATGATTTCGGACCAAACTTCCTAAAACTCGTATTAAGACGATCGTATACTTTACTTACGTTAACATACCATTAAACTCGTAAGAAACCGTAACGAGAATAAACCCTAACCTTACTTTTGACTGGAAAAAGTCAGAACACCGATGATGACTCAAAAGGTCTAAACGACTGTACAACTCACGTTGTGGAAAAGTCATAGTAAAAAATTGTAAACTTCATCGAATCGACCTTAAGGCAGTAGAGGTGTTAGAAACATCATTACGGAGGATTCCGGGTGAACTGAAGTACGAGGTCCTACAACCCAAGATCCACTCACTGGTGTGGTAGTACGAATACACGAATACACCCAGTAACTCTGGGAAAAAACACATCAAGAAGACACATAAGAACCGTGAAGAAGAATTAAAGAAAACGAAGACAATCTAGAAGTGACAAGGACAGGAAATAATATAGGTAAGAACGTACTTTACAGGGAACTATAGAGGTCAAAAGAACTTCTCTAAAGATCAGAAACGGTAAACCAACTAAAGACAAAGAAACATAACAAGTAAATTCTTCCAGAATATAGAGGAACGATAAGAGACCTCGAGACGTAAGTCAATCCACATAGAAAGGGAAAGAGAACGGAAAGGGAAGAAAAGAAGTCGATAAACATTTCGAAAGAGTCTATTGGTGAAACGGAAGAACATAAACAAAAGGAAACCCTACCAAAATCAGTGACGGAGGACATGTCACAATACTTGGAGGTAGGTATCAAGAAATCCGTGAGCCAAATGGTCTATATTAGGAAATTTAGACAAACAGTGTAGGTGACATATTAGTATTCCCTAAACTAAAGCTAGTATGGACTTACCGGATTACCAAAAGAGATGAAAGAAGTTAAATTCAGACTTAAAACGTTACTCCTCGAGTGTCGGTCAGTCGAGGTCCAGGACAAAAACGACCGACTGAAAACTACTGAAGAGACAGAAGTCGACGATTCTTAGATAGTCAGACGAAATCTATAACTAGTAGACTACTAGAGGTACACATCTTAACACAGAACCCAACAACCTTTTCCCAAACCACACTGGTAACACAAGAGAACTCTTTTGACAATCGGAAACGGGACGAAGTCAAAAATGAGGTTCCGGTTTGAACGGACAATGAGACCCATAGAGAACTAAACGATGAAAACGTAAGGTTAGGAGACACTCCTTTTCTTGTAGAGAAAAAAAACCATAATCAAAATCTTCCACCACATCCAGAAGTATCTTGACCAGTCGAAGTCCAAGAAGTCGTAGTCAACAACCCCGTATCTGAACTTAATGACACTACAACTTACCAAACAGAACCTTTACTTGAATCTAACAAAACAGTAAAAACTCCAACGTGGGTTCATGACGTAAAGTCTAAGAGAAAAACTGAGACTCCCGATGAGGTAAAGACCATTCCTTAAGAAGGGGTGTCATCATCTATGTTACCAATAGCCTTAAATTAAGAAGGTAGGAGCAGGTAAAATCAAATGACTAAGGATTCTACAACTACAAATGAGAACGGTAGGAGAAGAACTAGTGTAGATTAAATGGAACTAAGTACCCGGATTGTAAGGTCCAAGGATACGTCACAACAAGAAATGTCGATATACTCTTACGTCGTAGAAGTAATTGTCACTCTTTATGTCGACCTATCAAAATGGTTCATAGGTCGTACAAAACATTACCATCCTTATAATATATCTTTTATTTTAAGAAAACTTATATCGAGTCCTGTTTCCCTCAACCTTTTAGAATTTCCTTTTCGTTTTATCCCCATGACAAAGGTGTTAACACCCTAACTCAACGACTGAAGTAACTCTTGACTATTTTAACTAGAAGAGAAGTTATTCTTTAAATATATGTTTCAACAAATAAAGTCACCTCAAATATTTTGAGAGTCCTTAAATATGTTGAAAGTATCGACAATTCTTAGGGGTAGGGTACCCCTATATACACAGTCCCACTGATTAGTAAATACGGCAAACTAATTCCCGTGAACGAAGGGAAATAGTCTCTGAGTGACAGGGCAAGAAACAAAAGAACAATAACAACAAAAGACTATACATTCAGAAAGACAACGGTGTATATCGTACGTGTAAATAAGACGGAAATTTCAACACATTGTGAGTGAAAGTGAAAAGTGAAAGTACGTAACCTCGTCCTTTACCGTTGGGTGAGGTCACAAGAACGGACCTCTTAGGGTCCCTGCCCCCTCGGACCACCCGACGGCAGAAACACCAGTGTGTCTCAGCCTGTACTGACTTCACTGAATCGTCGTCGTTGTATGTGGAATGTCTCTTATTAAACTTACTTACAAGTCGCGTGTGTAGTGTAACTCCAACTGACTTCTTCATTTCTTTTTGAATATAACTGTCACTTTCCTTTCTTTCTTCTTATCAACCCCTTAGTCCAACCAACCCTCGAGAAAAACTCTTTTACGAAAATCCCTCTGTCCGAATCTATAATGACTCTTACGACGTAAACCCACTCGTTCCAAAGTCTCCTTCCCCATTCGAATTACCTTCATCCTCGTGGAACAGAAGAATCGTCCTTTCATTATTTCTACATGAAGAATCGTTCCTTCATTATGTCTACATGTATTTGTGTCTATTACTTCTCCTTCATCGTCTATTTATTCCGTTTGTCTAATAACTACCATAAAGACGAACTATAAGACAAAGTAAACACTTCACCTTCCATTTTAGTAGTACACTCTTCTGTTGAGCTCTCATCTTCATCTTATCTCCCTAACTTTAACACATCTGAACTTTGTCGAAACGAATCCATCATTATCTTCGTTCACCCCTGGGAAATTCTAGGTACACTCTGACCTTTCGTATAGAACTGACAGTGTCAGAGAACTAAAAAAAAATTGAAAATTTTAGTCAAAACGACTCCATATTAAATATATATTATTTTATTAGGAGATAATTCAGATGACAAATTAAGAATATGGACCAATCGAGATAGTCAATTCCATATCTCGTAAAGGTAAGGGGTATTTCAAGGAGTACCGAGAAACGTTAGTCAAGAAGGAGTGGGAGGGAGAAGGAGGAGAGACCCGTCGCTATCCAGACGAAATAGTGCAATATCTAAGCAAAAGGGACATAACCCTAAGGTATATTTATAAGTGTACCCGAAGGGGCCATCGAATCCACCATTTCTTAGGCGGACGTCACGTCCTCTGAGACCAAGCTAAAGACCCAACCTTTCTAGGGGACTTCCTCCCGTGTCGTTGGGTGAGATCATAAGAACGGACCTCTCGGGGTACCTGTCTCCTCGGACCGCCCGATGTCAGGTACCCCAGTGTTTCTCAGTCTGTACTGACTCGCTGATTCGTATTGTGTCGACGACGACGACGACGATTCAACGAAGTCAGCACAGACTGAGACACACTGGGGTATCGTCGGGTGGTCCGAGGGGACAGGGACCCTAAGAGGTCCGTTCTTGTGACCTCACCCAACGGTAAAGGAAGAGGTTACGTACTTGCACCTTTCACTTTTACTCCAGCGAGTCAACACAGGCTGAGAAGCACTGGTGTACCTGACATCGGATGGTCCGGGGAAACAGTTACCCTAAAAGGTCCGTTCTCATGACCTCACCCAACGGTAACGGAAGAGACTTCGTATTGTGTCGTCATCGTGTTTATAAGTATATACCAATTAGGAACTTGTTGTAGTCAAACCTAACATGTCCAGGTAAATATACACCTAGAAAAAACTCTTTATGCATGGTATGATGATATATTAGGTGTCAACCAACCAACTTAGACGTCTACACCTGGACATCTATACCTGCCGGTTGACATTTCAATGTACAAACAAAAGGTGACGTGTCTCCCATCCGTGGAGATTCGGGGTGTGACAAGTTCCCAACTGACATTATGTTACAAAAAATACAACACTAAGAAACCGAACTGTAATACAAAAACGTTGAGTTCACTAACGTACATAGTCATAAAGAAAAGAGAAAAAACGATATAATTTCATACACCTATATGGTATTAAACGAACAGACAAAATTTATTAGACAAGTCTCAGTAAACCCAACAAAAAATCAAACACCGATTATACTGATTATACGGTCGTTTAAACCTTTTGAATCATTACCGGTGTCCTGACCTTTTCCAGTCAAAAGTAAACTAGGGTTTCTTTCCGTTATTTCTTACAATTTTGGTCACACGTTAACCTAAGTAGAGTGAGCGAACGTTTCATTACGACTTTTAAAAGGTTCGACCCAAAGTCGTCATGTGCTTGACTCTTGAAGGTCTACAAGTTTGACCTAAATTTTTTCCGTCTCCTTGGTCTCTAGTTTAACAGTTGAATGCAACCTAGTGTCCTTTTCGTTCTCTTAAGGTCTTTTTGTAGATGAAGACGAAGTAAGTGATGTGATTTCGGAAACTGAGACACCTAGTGTTGTTTGACTTTTTAAGAATTTCTCTACCCTTATGGTCTGGTCGACTGGAGGGAGGACTCTTTGGATATACGACCAGTTCTTCGTTGTCAATCCTGGTCTATACCTTGTTAACTGACCAAGGTTTAACCCTTTCTTCATGCAGTTCCGACACATAACAGTGGGACGAATAAATTGAATGTACGTCTCATGTAGTACACTTTACGGTCGGACCTACTTCGTGTCCGACCTTAGTTCTAATGACCCTCTTTATAGTTATTGGAGTCTATACGTCTACTGTGGTACGAATTCCGTCTTTCACTTCTACATTTCTCGGAGAACTACTTTCACTTTCTCCTCTCACTTTTACAACCGAATTTCGAGTTGTAAGTCTTTTGATTCTAGTACCGTAGGCCAGGATAGTGAAGTACCGTTTATCTACCCCCATAAGAGTGACACTTTAGGGTACCCGTCTCTCGGATCACTCGGTATCAGGTACCCTAACGTTTTTCAACCCGGGTTGAATCATTTATTTTTTGTGATTTATTTCGATGACACTTACAAATGTTCAGAAAAACACCTGTACAAAAAGAGAACCTTTTTATGGTAACAAAAGGTTTCACAAACCTGGTAAAATGTGAGGAAAGTCGTCGAATATTCTCAAGGTCAATAAGACGTACAACTTCTCGTGAACCTTATAAGTCAGAAATATCAAAAGACCGGTAGGACGACACACATCATTATAAAGTACACTATAAAGGAACTTCTAGTCACTACACCTCGTAATTAAATTTAGAAATAACCGGTAAGACAAAAGAAAATACTTGAGGTCAAATAGTCAATACAAGAAAATGGTAATTAAAGAGGAGTAATGACGAAAACTACAGGATTGAACACATAGAGTCCCAACATTTCTAAAAGAGGACAAAAAAAGTTCTTTAAAACATCGAAACCGAAAAAACAGTCATTAAGTAAAACTCATTAAAAACAAATACCATACATCATTCACAGTTTCAAATCAAAAAAGGGTATACTTAAAGGTGTACAAGGTCATAGTAAACAACTCTTCCGATTGGAAAGAGACAATTTAATGAACACACAATCAGCGAGTCAGCACGGGCTGAGAAACACTGGGGTACCTGACGTTAGGTGGTCCAAGGAGACAGGTACTCTAAAAGGTCCGTTCCTATGACCTCACCCAACGGTAAAGGAAGAGGTCCCCTAGAACGGTTGGGTCCCTAGCTTGGGTCCAGAGAACGTGACGTCCGTTTAAGAAATGGCTGACTCGATGTTCAATTTATGTTAACTCGTATATATAAACACCCTATTAAAGATCTGAGATAAGACAAGGCAACTGAACGTACAGAGGGGAACCTGTCATTTATGTAACAGAATTAAAACAGTTAAGATCCCATTCAGAACCTTATTTCATCACATTCAAGATACTAAAACAAGAAAAACTTTTCACAAAACGATGAGATCCTATAAAAGTAAAAATTTCATTTAAAATCTTAGTGTAGTAAAAGACGTTTTCACCGATGATTACAAAACTAACCTTTACAAAACGTAGTTATCTAGCTAAAACTCTCTTAATTATAGAATTTTATCTCAGTACGTTGGGTAGCACGTATACCATATAGATAGAAAATTTCAAAAAAAATTTTAAAGACAGTGTCAAAAGACTATAAAAGTCACATCTCCAGAATGATAGTAGAAAACGATATAAAAATATAAAATAAAAGAACCCCACGACGACCTTTACCTTAAAATTTTTATTTAAAATACAAAGAACATAAACGTCGATTATATACAGAAATGTTATCTAAGAACGTATAAACGGACTAAGTGTTCATGATCACAATCGAAAAAAACCAACTAAAGAATCATATACTAACACAATACACACTCATTTCTGTGAAAAAAAAGAAAGGTTAGATACGGAAAATGGAGTAAACAATTAAAAAATAAAATAAAGTGATCGATCCTGAAGTCATATCACAAGTAATCTTCATTACTCCGACCTGGAGGAATGGACAAGGAATTCACCTTTCATAGAAAGTGGACTTTCGTACTATAATCGACACCCGAAAAGTACATACGGGAAAATCTAACTCATTTAAGAGGAGATAAAATTAAAAAAAAGATTCTCAACCACACAACTTATTCGTAACCTAAAACAGTTTATGAAAAATGTGTAGATAATTACATTAGTATACTAAAAAGAGAAAATAAGACAATTGTACTGCTTAATGTATCCAATTAAAAAAATTATAATGTCCTTCGACTTAAGGACCCTATTTGGGACAAACCAGTAAAAAGAAATATTTTATAAAATAAATATATATAAATGTACACTTAAAATGACTTATACAAAAAAATATTAAACTAAACGGGTGTCAACCAACTCTTCAAAACGTAGTTCACAAATACTCCCTATAACCCAAAATCACAATTTCCATTACGACCGGAGTGTATACTTAATCTTTTTTTTTAAGGGAAAAGAAGACAAACGTCTTTTCAAACACAATTCTAACCACACCAAAGAAGGAATTTACTAACAATTTCGAATGATCAGTCTGACAGACCCGAATCGTAAAAGAAACACCCTACGAATTTCACGTTTAAATTAAGATAATTTTAGACATAATTTACAAAAGAGAAATAAGCACTCAATGCCATTAAATCTAAACGTTCCTTAAACAAATACAGTAGATTTAACAACTTAAATGCAGGGGAGGAAAGTAAGGATTAAAATCGATAAAGATAAAGGAGAAACAAAGGAACCAGTCATATCAAAATCCAAATAGTTAAAATAATTACTAAAAAAAGTTTTTAACTACAAAGATAAACACATGTAAGACAATAAAGGTGATAGAAAAATAAAGGTAAAGAAAGAATAATATATAAAATATAAATTAAAAGAAAAGAAAAAGATTGAAGGAATTCACCCATGTATCCAGAAAGTAAGATTTGGAAAAAACAAAAGATTAACTCATAAATATTAGATCTAAAAAGAGGATCGTGACAAACTAGAGGTACATTGACTAAAACTACAATATAAAAGTAACAGTAGGAAAAGTTTTATAAAAGATTAATTGAAACAATAAAAAATTTGAATGTCTGATATATACTCAAAATTTCAAAAGATCATTAAACACCTAAATTGGGTAAAGTGAAAAACAAAGACCGAAGTTTAAATTAAGTCAACAATAGTATTTTGTATGATACATATTAAATCAAAAAATTTTTTTAATACTCCGACTCAAATACCGAATCGGATACGAGATAGAACCAATTTTAGAGAACACATTAACCTTACAAACATATAAGTCCACAACAACTATCAACATCACAAGACACTTACAGTTGAACCCTCTTGCAAATAAGTATCACACTTCAGAGACACAACACTTAAACAGAAAAAGAAGCCTAAAACAGTCAAAATGGAGTACATAAAACTTCAGAACAATCCATTTATGTGTAAATCCTATCAACATAGAACAACTACTTAACTACTAATATTATAGTACTTTACAAGGAGAAATAAAGACCATTATAAGAATTCCGGATGAAAACAGAGTACAATTATTTCGGCAAAATCAAAACAATGACAAAAACGAAAGTACCACATAGAAAAATTTTTTAAAAAATCAAAATTACATAGAAATAAAATGTAAATTTCACATAAAGAACACCTGTCAGATATAAATTCCGAACGGAAAAATAAATCGACTAGTTAAAGAAGGAAAATTTAATCTCTTAAAAGAGGTGACAGATTATACTATCGGTGTAACTCAAAATTTAAAAATTAGTTTTAAATAACTTCAATGTTCCAACTTTCTAGTAAAGAAATCAGAGTGATCGGTCTAAAAAAACACAAGTATCTGTGTATACCGATCTAATTCCATTCCATTCCACTTCAGCGAGTCAACACAGGCTGAGAAACGCTGAGGTGTAGACATCGGATGGTCCGAGAAGGCAGGTACCCTAAAAGGTCCGTTCTCATGACCTCACCCAACGGTAAAGGAAGCGGTCTCCTAGAAGGGCTGGGTCCCTAGCTTGGGTCCAGAGGACGTAACATCCGTCTGCGAAAGGGCAGACTCGGCGGTCCCTTCAGAGATACCGATCTAATCACCGATGGTATACCTCACCAAATCTATATCTTTCTAGGATAATCTATCACGACTCTAATAAATACAAATTATATTAATATTTATACAAACTCAAAGAGAAGAACGGTCAGGGAAAAGATAACCAGGGTAAACAAAAATTAAGAAAAAAGAGAATCGAAGTAAAGGAATCAACAAAAAAAATCGTAAGAATAAATAAATAAAAATGTGTCAGGTACCTTAAGACGTCTAGTCTTATGACCTCACCCATCGGTAAGGGAAGAGGTCCCCTGGAAGGGTTGGGTCTCTGACTTGGGTATAGAGGACGGAACGCCCGCCTAAGAAATGGTCGACTCGGTACTCCCAAAAAAAAGTCAAAAGAAAAGAAAAAAAAAAGACCCGAAAAAAGGGTCAGATAAAATTAAGATCAAAACACCAAAGAGACGACTAGACCGCCAAACACTCGAGACCTCCAGAGAAACGAATACACACACACGAGTCAACATAGAGTGAGAAACGTTGAGGTACCTGACATCAAGGAGTCCGAAGAGACAGACACCTTAAAAGGTCCATACTTATGACCTCGTCCAACGGTAAAGGATGGAGTCCCCTAGAAGGGCTGGATCCCTAGCTTGGACGTAGAGGACGTAACCGTCTACCTAAGAAATGGTAACAAGACGGCCTTTATCGTATTAACAAGGAATGCACCATCAATAAGACAAAGAATGTACCATCAATAAGAAACACATAGGAACACCTGAATGTAACACTTGTACAAACCAAACAAAAACTCAATTTCCGATGTCCCCAGAGTATATCAAAAGACCTTGAGAAAGAGACACATCCAAGGAAAAGTACCTATGAGACAGAGTCAGTAGTACTTCAATTTTAAGATAAAGAAAATTGACTCACTCTAACAGTATGACACGAACTTAATGGAGAGGAACACGGAAACAGATCTTTCACGGTCGTCCGTTCTTGGTCATCTCACATTGACATTGTAACTGAACAAAGAGAAAAGAGTCACTAGTATCAGGACGTGTTGACTCTCAGTTACAGATCTTTGTCAACAAAGAATATAAAAGATGAAAATAAAAGTAAAGACATATAGAGATTAGACTACACCGTAAATAAAAAAGTACTGGTTACGTCTTCAGGAGTTCATGGAACTCTTTATATGTATAAATATATATATATATGTGTGTGTAATGTACATTTCGGACATAAAATGTATATATTTAAAATACTTAAAATACACGCATATATTGTATATATATTTATGCATATAAAAGTGACCACCGTGAAAAGACAGAACCAAGACAGAAATCCAAAACTGACAATCTACCCTTCTCCTCACACCAATTAATACTACCGATGTGTATTCTTCTCAGGACCCTGGAGAGAATCCAGTTCTCAGTGTAACTATCAAATATTTAAGAAGTTCCATTCTGCCTCCTAACTTTAATTATAGTCGTTCTCTCGAATCCAGTACCACAACCCCCTCCCCTTGCATTTAGTACGACTTCACCACTCCACTCACTTATTCTCACCTTTAATCGTTGTTTTAGTTATCTACTTTTCCTCCGTCCTCTCGGTATGGCTTACCGGGCGCACAGGAACACATTTCCTCACTCTGGCGGTCGACACGGTGTATCCGAAGCAGGTACGTCGCGGACTATAGCTTACGAACCTACGTCCGTCGGCGGGCTTCAGAGACGGCACTCAACAACCTTCTCAGTCAAGTCGATTAAAATTACGTGTAAATAACTTACGACTGAAAAAACGGTCTATGAAAGTATATGCACCCCTTATATTCATATATCTCAAACTTGAAAACCCCTTGAGTAATTAATTAATTCATCTGTGTATGAAAGTCATACATTACAGCACTACGGTACCGTAAAGTCCCATAATCCCTTCTTCCTAAAATATACGTCCAAATAACTCCTTTACTACGACCTCAACTCTAAATTTCCTACTCACTCTTAGTCGAAACGTGTATCTTCACACACACGTGTTCCTTAACACTCTCGTTTCCGTATGTTCATTCTTTCTTGTACCATATTTTCACACACGCACATACAAACACATACATATATACACTTAAATTGATATTCCTTGAATTGTCACAATCTAAGTCAAGTCAAGTCAACGAGTCAGCACAGGCTGAGAAACACTGGAGTACTGAGTGTCGTACGGTCCGGAGGGACAGGTAGTGGTTGAGGGCCTCAAGTGGGTTTGGTTACAGGTAGCTCAACCACTACGGTAGGTCGGTAGAGTAGGAGACAGCAGGGGAAGAGGAGGACGGGGGTTAGGGAGGGTCGTAGTCCTAGAAAAGGTCACTCAGTTGAGAAATGTACTCGACCGGTTTCATAACCTCAAAGTCGAAGTCGTAGTCAGGAACGTTACTTGTGGGTCCTGACTAGAAATCCTACCTAACCAACCTAGAGGAACGTCAGGTTCCCTGAGAGTTCTCAGAAGAGGTTGTGGTGTCAAGTTTTCGTAGTTAAGAAACCGCGAGTCGAAAGAAGTGTCAGGGTGAGAGTGTAGGTATGTACTGGTGACCTTTTTGGTATCGAAACTGATCTACCTGCAAGTAACCGTTTCATTACAGAGACGAAAACTTATACGATAGATCCAACCAGTATTGAAAGGAAGGTTCCTCATTCGCAGAAATTTAAAGTACCGACGTCAGTGTTAGACGTCACTAAAACCTGGGGTCTTTTTATTTCAGTCGGGGACAAAGGTGACAAAGGGGTAGATAAAAGGTACTTCACCACCCTGACCTACGGTACTAGAAACAAAAGACTTACAACTCGAAATTCGGTTGAAAAAGTGAGAGGAGAAAGTGAAACTAGTTCTCCGAAAAATCAAGAAGAAGTGAAAGACGGTATTCCCACCACAGTAGACGTATAGACTCCAATAACTATAAAGAGGACCGTCAGAACTAACGTTGAACACAAAGAAGGTCAGGACACAAAGAGTACTATATAAGACGTATATTCAATTTAGTCGTCCCACTGTTATATGTTGGAACTACATGAGGAAAAGGATAAACCTTGGTCAGACAACAAGGTACAGTTCAAGATTGACAACGAAGGACTGGACGTATGTCCAAAGAGTTCTCCGTCCAGTCCCCCAGACCATAAGGGTAGAGGAAGCCTAAAAAGGTGTCAACTAACACTAGGTGTGTCAGTTTCGAAACCGTATCAGTTATTTCGTCTTTATCTACAAAAAGACCTTGAGAGAACGAAAAAGTCACTAGGTCACCTACAACCGTTAAACTAGAGACCAAGGAGACGGAATATATTCTGTCTTATCTACTTTGACATCACCGACTATCCTAAACTATTTGGTACTTCAAACTAAATACGTTATCATTTACATAGTAGTTTAATCTAAGTAAACATAATAATCTCTTGAAGTTTTATCGACAACCAATTATATTTTATATATCTTACATTTTCATCAATTGAAAAGAAAGTACATTTCCTTTAGTCCATCTGTTGAATTACCACCACACCGGAAGGCCCTGTTCCCAAGATCAAAACAGTACGACAAGAGAAATTTTTCACGAAGAATCTAATGTATTGTCATCTCTCCTACAGGAGAAAAAGAATTGAAAGTCTTACAGGATGTGTTATGAAAGTAAAAGTGGAATAACCTCTGAACTAATTCGGAAATGAAAGGTCCTTCCCTCCGTACAATGTAGAAATTTATTTTGACTTAAGATAACCGGTCTTTCTTCTCCTCATTTTCATTAGAAATACTGTCCATCAGTCTCTTCTCATTATGACACTGGTCTACACGGGAAATATAATGAGATTTACATAAATCTCACCCTCAACCTCTTACTTTCCCTCGTCCCCAATACCTCTGATTAAACAAAAAAGGTCTACTCTTTATTCGTCTAGAGTAAATCCCGACAATGAAATTCCCACCTCTCCTTCCTAATATATAATCAACCTTGATAACCAACATCCATTGTCTTTGGTTTAAATTTAACTAAAATCCAGTGAAGTCAACGAGTAAACACAGACTGAGAAACGCTGGGGTAACTGACGTCGTGCGGTTCGAAGGGACAGTTAGTGGTTGAGGACCTCAAACGAGTTTGAGTACAGGTAGTTTAGGTACTACGGTAGGTCGGTAGAGTAGGAGACAGTAGAGGAAGAGGAGGACGGAAGTTAGAACGAGTCGTAGTCCCAGAAAAGGTCACTCAGTCAAGAAACGTAGTCCACCGGTTTCATAACCTCGAAGTTGTAGTCAGGAAGATTACTAATAAGTCCTGACTAAAAGAAATCCTACACGACCAACCTAGAGGAACGGCAGGTTCCCTGAGAATTCTCAGGGTTGTGGTGACGAGTTTTCGTAGTTCAGAAGTCGCAAGTCGAAAGAAATATCAGGTTGAGAGTGTAGGTATGTATTGATGACCTTTTTGGTATCGAAACTGATCTACCTGGAAACAACCATTACAGAGACGAAAACTTATACGATTCAACCAGTATTGAAAAGAAGGTTCCTCGTTCACAGAAAATTAAAGTACCGAAGTCAGTGGTAGACGTCACTAAAACCTTAGGGGGTTTTATTTCAGACAGTGACAAAGGTAAAAAAGGGTACATAAAAGGTACTTCACTACCCTGGTCTACGGTACTAGAATCAAAAAACTTACAACCCAAAATTCGATTGAAAAAGTGAGAGGAGAAAGTCAAAGCAGTGATAATTTCATGGTCTCAGAGTATCCTGTATATCGTCACGTCGACCCAAAATCCGTTATGGACCTGAATCTCAGTGTTTACGAAAAGACTCAGAAGAACGATAGAAGGAAAAGAAAGGCAGAATCAAGACAAAGACAAAAAGAATTATGACTATTTAAAAACGACTTAAGATACGGAGTACCATCTTTACCAGAGACGGTCACAGAAAGGTCGAGAGGAATCAATGTCTCATTTGGTAAAGTCTAAAGACCTCTCACTGATTCTAGCTTTAGTCAACCAAATCCATTGTTGGAGAGTTTGTCAGTCGAGACCGGTCCCTACCTCCACCTAGGGTACTATCAGTAAACTACCAGTGACATACCATATCAAACCTTCAGAAAACCTTTATGTCATCATCCAAATCTACCGTCCCCGTTCTACTAGGACTTTGAAGACTGAGCCCCTTCACCCACCCATCACTACGAATTAAGTTTATATAGCCTTCTCCGTGTTCATAACATCTTCATATACGACCCAAATGAAAAACAAGAATAACTCAAGTCGTACCGTAAATTTATAACATCCGTCAACAAATTTAGTAACTTTGAAACCCATATATTTAATCTTTCTACAGTCGTATTAACCACCATCAAATTCGGTACTCTTACGTAAATTAAGGGGCTCTCCTTATAAATCTCTAACCTTTCATATTACCCGTTTCTGACCTTTGGGTTTATTCCAACCATAAAATCCCTACTCTTTTTTTACTTTCCCACGTTGACGTGTCAAAAATATACTTTCATACACTTAAACTCTTGAAATGAATATACGATTTATAAGAATCTCGAGACTTCTACTCACCCAACTCCGACAAGGGAGGGTCTGAGGACCGTTCCTTTTCCGGACCTTCTAATTTCTACGTTTCAATCTTTTTCTTCTATTAGTCTAATAAGTCCATTCGGTGGACTAAAATTTGTTCACATTTGAATGTTCTCATCCACTTACAATTTCACTTTCTAGTCACATTAAAGAAGTCATCTTTTTAATCTGAAACATTTGTTATATTGAATATGTTGATTAAATCGTTATTACGTCAGACGACTCGAAAACTTGAAGTAAAGAAGAGGACACCCTTTCAATCATAAATAGGGATAAGATCAGAGAGTCCCAAAAGACGAAGACTAACGACTATCCCTTCACCATGAAGAAGGGAATACATGAACTTCGAAACATGACAATGTAGATAGACTGGAAAGATATCAATCACCTCAAGTTCAGTGTCAAAAAGGGAAATGACGTACGGTTTTAAAATAATCGTCACGAGAATCAACTTATCAAATGTGCAAACCCCAACGTCAAGTATACGGTTTCTTCTCAGAATAAAAATAAAACAATCGTTACCACTTCTTTCTTTCCACCCTTCTTGATTACAGACTCATGGACAAAACATAGTCCGTAACTCGACCTACGGAATTCAGTTAAAGTACAATTGAGGAATGTCGTAAGGACTTTACATCCACAAAAATGGGTAAAAATGTCCCCTCTCTTATTTCGAATGTCTCTGATTCTTTGAACGATTCTTTAATATATCGGTACACCGAAATTAGGTCTAAACTTACGGGGGTCCTAGAGATTTTAAATAATGATTTACAAATCACAACAAGGTTAGTTAAATCTAACTTCACTGAAGAAAAAGAATTGTCTCCCTACTTACCTACTGACAACTAAAATACAGACAATTTTGACACAGGAGTACCAGTGAGTTTCGACTTTTCCTTCGACGTTCCTTTTGTGTCGTTCTCTTTTGGGTCCGTGAACTTGTCCATTCTCTTATAAATTTTATGAAATGGAAAGATTAAACGGAAATTCACTATGTGTACATATATTTACGTCAAAATGAACACTCTATAATAAAAAACACCATAAATTATTTTGGTCACCCTTGTTGATACTTTACACTATATTCAAGAAGTTTTTTTAAAAAAAACGGTCTTTATTCATATTTACATACAATATAAATATTTAGATCCCGTATATACCGACTCATATCTTAAACCAAATGTCGAAACTAAATATTCCCAAATCCCGAACTTGGTAAAATATACATACCAGACTTTTAGAAATTTCACTCTTAAATTTCATAAGAACTCAATCATCAGGGAACTTCACTAACCGTTTTCATTGATAGCCAGGAAGGATCCCCTACTGTGACAGTTGAATCCGCAGTGTACAGAGAGTCTTTGTTCAAGATACCGTAACTTCCAGTATTAAAAAACTTCCGTAACTTCCGTAAAAGAAAATTCGATTTTAGTATTTTATGCACTGTCACATTACTACCAGGCATTTACTCTAAGTGAACTTTGTTATTTGTTGTCTACTTACCTATTCCTTCAACACCATGTATATGTGTCACCTTATAAGTCAAGTCAAGACAGCGAGTCAACACAGACTGAGAAACGCTGGGGTACTTAACGTCGTATGGTCCGGAGGGACAGGTAGTGGTTGAGGGCCTCAAGTGAGTTTGAGTGCAGGTGACCCAACCACTACGGTAGGTCGGTAGAGTAGGAAACTGCTGGGGAAGAGGACGGGGGTTAGGGAGGGTCGTACTCTCTGAAAAGGTTACTCAGTTGAGAAGTGTACTCCACCGGTTTCATGACCTCAAAGTCGAAATCGTAGTAAGGAAGGTTTCTTGCGGGTCCCGACTAGAGGAAGTCTTACCTGACCAACCTAGAGGAACGTCAGGTTCCCTGAGAGTTCTCAGAAGAGGTTGTGGTGCCAAGTTTTCGTAGTTAAGAAACCGAGAGTCGAAAGAAGTGTCAGGTTGAGAGTGTAGGTATGTACTGGTGACCTTTTTGGTATCGGAACTGATCTGTTTGGAAACTTGAGTCGATATTTTTCCTCGTGTAGACTCAGTCAAGATTACTCCACCTACTTGGACCTCGGACAATGTGTCTCACTTTATTCAGTCTTTCTCTTTCTGTATATGACATATAATTACGTACATACACCTTAAATCTTCTGTCATGGCTACTAGGAGGTACGTCCCGTCGTTTCCTCTGTGTCTAAAACCTGAGTCACCGTCGTCCGCTCCACCCTACTACACTCTCTTGTCGTGACTTTGTACATATCATGGTATACATTTTATCTACTGGTCACGTTCAAGTTACGTGCTTCGTCGTGTGAGTTTCGGTCACCACGAGACCCTGTTGGGTCTCCCTACCCCATCCCTCCCTCCACCCTCCCTCCAAGTCCGACGCCCCTCTGTGTACATATGGACACCAACTAAGCACAACTACATACTGTCTTCGGTAGTGTTATAACATTTCATTAATAGGAGGTTAATTTTATTTATGTAACTAAAAAATCTTTTCTTTATTTATAGATATGGTTATTTTTTGGTCGTTGTCTTAGTCTGGGTATAGACTAGATTTTGGAAAATAGAAAACTTTATAATTACCGAAATATTCATTGTCATCCTTATCCTTTATACTTATACCCTATTTTTTAATTATTACACCTAAACTCTGTCTCGGTCATACTTGCACATCTTTACTGTTTATACTCTCAACTTTAATCTTTTGAACATTTACCAGTCTGTTGTCTGTTATGTCGACTTCTGTCATAATCGATTGTTCTTGTTCTTTTATCAGAAATTCTTAAATAGAACTCTCGATGACATATCGTGTACCTTGAGACGAGTCACAACATACTATCGGATCCACTCTCCCCTCAAACCCGCTCTTACCTATGTACACATACATACCGACCCAGGGAAGCTACAAGTGGACTTTGACAGTGTCGTATCAAAATTTTAACCGATATGGGATTATGTTTTATTTTTCAAAATTTTTTCATAAATGGAACTTACGGCGTATCTCCGTGTTTATTCACTTTTATTCACTAGTACTTCAGGATACTAGTTAAAAAAACAAAAAAAAAAAAAGGGGAGTCAAGGTAAAATTAAAACTTTTACAACCACACTATTTGACATAACCGAAATATTAATTCCTCGACGGGTAAACGTTGAAACCCCGGTCCTTAAAAACCTTGTGGAAACAAAGACAAAACAGAGACTCAATATGGACTTCTTCAACCCTGAGTTCCCCTTTCATGGTATCCCTCTATGGGTCACCTATCATCTCGTTCTCTCTCCTCAATATACTGCAGTCCTTCAACTAAAATGGGTAACGGTAATGTACGAACGAAGACTCTAGTACGAGACGAGAAACATCCGTACTTGTCAGACCAGACAATCCCATAGGGACCAAATCCTAGAATCCAAAACGTGTATAAGTTCGGACAAGAGATATAGTTATCTTACATCATTTGAGAAGTCATAAAAATTCATCTGACTTTATCACTAATCTAAAAGAATCTTTATGATAATTGTCTTTTGGAAAGGAAAGGATTCTTTGGCATCATGAAACAGTACGAATAGTTGAAAGATCGTGACTTAAGCCTCTTCCGTCACCGTGGGGTGAGGTATGAAAACGGACCTTTTAGGTACCTGCCTCCTCGGACCATCCGACGTCAGGCACCCCAGTGATTCTCAACCTGTACTGACTCGCTGAAGTGAAAGTGAAAAGTACGAAACCTCTTCCTTTACCGTTGGTGAGGTCGCAAGAACGGACCTCTTAGGGTCCCTACCCCTTCGGACCACCCGACGGCAGACACCCCAGCGTGTCTCAACCTGTGCTGCCTTCGTTGAATCGTCGTCGTCGTCGTCGTCGTCGACGTCGTCGTGACTTGATGTCCGAAAGATTAATTATATTAGAAAAGAATGTTTGAGAATATATATTTGAAGAAACTAAGTTCATTCAATCGTAGACAACTAGACGAGTAAACTATTACATCAAAAACAGAAAACGTGGACATAGTAGCAAAGGTGAGGACAAGGACGAGGAGATCAAACTTACGACCAAGAATCAACATACAGAAGAGGAGAGACGGAGTAAATGCAGGACAGACGACCTCGACTCAATCATACACATCACTGACTCCTCTCGGCGACTTTGATTCTTTGTATGTTCCAACTTATAATAACACCAAGTCCGGGATCAAATGAGAACGGACCCGTCAATGTTATTGGAAAAAAAAAAAAAGGACGTCGGACGTTGACTACAGTCTAATTGAAAAATTTTCATGTCGAAAACAGTACCAGAATAATGAGACAAATCTTCAGAAGCCACTAAGTTCAATTACTCTTACACAGAAACTGTAAAGATTATAAAGGAAAGTGTCTACTTCGAGGCGATCACCACAAAGTACGAGATGGGAGGAAAGAG
Organism: Capra ibex; assembly: GCA_006410555.1. Classification (NCBI taxonomy): domain Eukaryota; kingdom Metazoa; phylum Chordata; class Mammalia; order Artiodactyla; family Bovidae; genus Capra; species Capra ibex. Next base: position 49,806,637 of record SJYO01033645.1, on the reverse strand, counting down.
TAAGACAGGAACTCCGATACTTCATGTAAAAGATAATCTTTTAAACGTTTCTTATTTGACCCGTACGAACCGAATCGGGACGGAAAGGAAGAATACCTTGTCTGACGTCTCTAACACACCGCTTACTCTACTACACCCCCAATCAAGTCGCGTAAGATGTGGACCCTTTCAGACGGAGTAACGTCCCAAGTCAATTGTCTACGTAAACCACAGGTGACTTTCTTTTTAAGGTGCAATCGGAAGTAATTGTTATTTCCGCTAAAAACAGAAAATAAAGAAGAAGAAAACACATACACACACTCACTCACTCACTCTCACTCACATACAAAGAATGGAACGAGTCTCGCATCTAACTTTTCTTTCCACGATATAAATAACGTGGAAATATAAATAAATAAAAAAATTTCTGGAGTTTTACGACGGATGTTCACCTCAGGTTCGTCTAACCTGAGAAAGAAAACCCACTAAACGTGAAGTGGGTTTTATCAATTAATGAACCACAAAAAGACGTTTAAGGACAGAACCTTAAAAACAAGTAGACCTAAAAAGATTCATGTACGGGAGATAGAGAGATACCGACGTAGAACAAATAGGAAGTCCCGAATTGCACTATATATACTACTTTAAGAATAATAAAGAGAACTAACTTTATTTAGAGAAGAAGGAAATACGAAGGTATCATGAAATAAACAAGGAAATGAAATATCATGAATATCAAGAGATATTTTATGAGATTAAATTATCAGAATAAAATAAAGGGAATACTCTAATATTTGAAAAATCTTTTGATATACACGACGAAATAAGGAAAATATGTAAACTTTCCCTTCTTATAAATTATAAGAAAATGGGTACTTAAATAAAACGACGGAACATTTGTGGACCTGAATCAGGACTACAAACTATTGGGACATCATTAAAAAAATAAAAACGACTCAATTTTTAACTCTAATAACAAGTCCTCATTTAGTAGATCTGATTACTCACTCTCATCGGTCAAAAGTTTGTAGGTGTCTGGTCAAACTCATACAACACGGACCGCGTAGTACAATCAGAGAACAAAGAAAGAAGTCTACTACCAATCGTAAAAATAAAAAAATAAAAACATTAACAACAAATTTTCGAAATAACACGAAAATTAAATTAAAACAAAAAATAACTTCACACCAAATATAACTTATAATCAAAGTCCACACGTTGTGACACTACGTCATAAAAATATCAACTACTTTATCACCGATATTCAGGGACACGACATGTTATACAGGAACATCAAATAAAACATGTATCATCCAACATGTAGAATTAAGGGATGGAGACAACTTGGGGAACTGTAATGGAAAGGAATGACTACTGTGATCAAACAAGACACTCAGACAAAGACAATAAGTAAATAAAGTGTGTATTCATTAATGACGTCATAAACAGAAAGAGACAGAACCGAATAAAGTGATTCGTACTATGGGATATCCAAGTAGGTACAAAAACGTTTACCGTCTTAAAGTAAGAAAAGTATGTCAACTCATTATAAGGTCATACACACACACATAGTGTCGAACAAATAGGTAAGTAGATAACTACCTATGAATCCAAAGAAGTTATAAAACCGACATCACTTGTTAAGACCATACTTGTAACCTCTCTCATGTATACAGAAAAACTTAGTCAGAAAGTAAAAGAAACTTACATATGGGTCCTTACCTTAAAGACATAAGGTATCACCGACAGAGTTAAATGTAAGAACGGATATCACATGATCCTAAGAAAACAGAGACATAGTGGTTGTACCATAAACACCAGAAAAACTACTATCGGTAAAATTGTCCACACTTCACTGTAGAGTAACACCAAAACTAAACGTTAAGGTGTCACAAATCACTACAACTCGTAAAACAGTACACGCACAAAACCGTGTGTATCTGCAAACCTTTTTACAGATAAGTCCAGAAGACTGGCAAAAAATTAACTCACCAAATGAAAAACTATAACTCAACATTCTTAACTAACATATAAAATCTATAATTGGATAACAGTCTTTATAATAAACGTTTACTATACTGGTCGTAGAATAAAATCTCTAACTAAGACAACTATATAAAATAAAGGCACAGTAAAGAAAATGAGTGAGTCATCAGAAAGTATTAGATTGAGACGACAAAACATTTAAAGGTAAGGTGAAAACAACAAAAAAGTGAGAATGTTTGATAATATTCGTCACGATTTAAAGAGGTATCATGTATAAATCTTCACTTTAACGACAGTACTTCATACGTGGATAAAAGAAATGTCTGTGCACGTTTCTGCACCATAGACACATAACAGGGACTTTTTACATACAAAGAAATGGTATGAATCACAGACATAACAGTATGAATTAAAAACAGTACGACTAATTGCACATTCTTTAACATAAAACACGTAATCATACGTAAGGAGACTAATGATCCTCTCTAGAGCAGTAACGAAAGAAGACAGTAAATCTAAAGAGTATCATACTCGACGGATAAATACAAAAGACAATTAAAAACAAGACCCCAACAGAAAAAGAGTGACTATCATCAAGAAATATATAAGTTAGTACACAGAAAACATATGAAAGTCCATCATAGAGTATTAAAAATAATGAACAGTCAACAGGTAGAGTCATACATTAAAATCAGAAACAATAGGACAACTCATAGACTACACATAGAGAAGCTCACAGATTCTCGTGACCTTCCTTAAAGAACTAACATCTATGATACCGTACAATATCATCTGATTTTTTCCTCCACTGTCTTAGAAAGACATATGTGATATTCTTCAGTTGTAAGTCTTTTACTTCTAGTACCGTAGGCCAGGGTAGTGAAGTACCCTTTATCTACCCCTTTGTCACCTTTGTCACAGTCTGAAATAAAAAAACTCGAGGTTTTAGTGACGTCTACCACTGACGTCGGTACTTTAATTTTCTGCGAATGAGGAACCTTCTTTTCAATACTGGTTGGATCTATCGTATAAGTCTTCGTCTCTGTTATGAAACAGCTGATTCCAGACAGATCAGTTCCAATACCAAAAAGGTCACCAGTACATACCTACACTCTCAACCTGACACTTCTTTCGAATCGTGGCTTCTTAACTACGAAAACTTGACACCACAACCTCTTCTGAGAACTCTCAGGAAACCCGACGTTCCTCTAGGTTGGTCAGGTAAGATTTCCTCTAGTCGGGACCCTAAAGAAACTTCCCTTACTACGATTTCGACTTTGAGGTCATGAAACCGGTGGAGTACACTTCTCAACTGAGTAACCTTTTCTGAGACTACGACCCTCCCTAACCCCCGTCCTCCTCTTCCCCTGTTGTCTCCTACTCAACCGACCTACCGTAGTGACTGATCTACCTACAATCAGACTCACTTGAGGCCCTCAACCACTACCTGTCCCTCCGGACCGTACGACACTAAGTACCCCAGCGTTTCTCAGTCTGTGCTGACTCGCTGACTTGACTTGACTTGTTGTATTAAGAAGGTTGTTGTTTTTATTCAGTTTAGTACGATAAACAAATAGGGAGGTTCAATTGGAAATTGATTTTAAAAAACAAACAAAAAATAAAAGAAGATAAAAAACCGAACGTTGTACACTCTAGAATCAAGAGTTTGTTCCCTAACTTGGACGAAGGAGACGTGACCTTTACACCATAGAATTGGTTCCTTGACGTCTCTTCAGGGATTGAATTTACTTGAAAACAAGTAACTTCTAAGACATGAAAAAACAGTCGAGTACTTATACAAAGTTTACGAATTTTTAAAAAAAAAGTGGTTTGCAAAAACAAAAGTTTCCAACCAAGTATAATGATCTTTGATTGTAAATTAAGGAAGGTAAGAAAAGATAGGTCAATGGAAATAATAAAGATCATTAACGTTAAAAATCAAGATTCTTCGTAAAAGACTGTGGGATTTATTTTAACCCATGGGGATCATATACAAAGATATCATCGGAAATTAAAATATCGTGAGTAGATATAATTATAACGACAGAAAGGGGAAAGAGTTCCGGAATTAATAAGAAACTACCATTCTTGATACGGACCGAACAATTAATGTCGGAGTCACGGATCGTAGGGAGTACTGAGTGACCATTTCTCAGATGGACGTTACGTCCTCTACACCCAAAATAGGGACCCAGTCTTTCTAGGGGACCTCTTCCTTTACTGTTGGGTAAGATCATAAGAAAGGACCTCTTAGGGTACCCGTCTCTTCGGACCGCCCGATGTCAGTACCCCAGTGTTCTCAACCCGTACTGAGTGCTGATGTGGTGGTGGTGGTCACGGACCGTATCACGAACCTTGTGCCATCTGAGGGCGTAACAATGATCCAATAATAGGAGAGAAAGGACTAATGACGGTGTCAAAAGACTAACCAAAAGATGGAGATTACAATGAGAAGAGGTCAGAAAACAGGTGAGACTTTGGTCAAACGAGAAACATATTATGTTTCGACTAGCACAAATACTGTGTGGTAACGGGGTCGTATTTCGAGGTTATCGACAAAGTTCACCGAGAACACTGGATCAGAGACTAATAACACGTTGGATTAGAGAACAACGAGGAGTAAGTACGAAGATTTCAAAATAAATTCAGACTTAATGAAAGAAAGGATTTTGACGTCACAAAAGGGAAAGGAGATCCCAAAATTCTTGTACGAAAATAAAAACAGGAACCGCGTGGAATTACGAGAGCCATGGGTGTTTTCTTTGACCGATTAAGAATGAGTAGGAATCCAAATTATGATGAGTATAATGAAGGAGATCCTTCAGAAACTAAACAGTCGTACTCTCCTTAAACTTAACATATACCAAAATCGTGAGACACGAAGACAGAAGTTTCGTGAACAGTTAATGAACATATAATAGACATAAGAAGTGATAGAATATTCGATCATTCCCGACTCAATCGGCATAACTGACAAAGTAGAAGACGTAGATTGTGTCAAGACTAAGTACCATCCGTAAGTCATTTGTGTAACTCACTTACAATTAAATCTGTAATAAAGAAGGTTCAACCTTTTTCACACAGAATTCTCACAAAATAGTCAACGAAGTAAATGACAATAAAAGAGAGTAAGACTTCCGACAGAAAAGTGGAACGAATATCAAAGGAAACAACACGTTTTCGAAAATTCAAATTAATCCAGGGTAAATAAATAAAAACGAAAATAAAGGTAATAAGACCCTCTTCCACTCCCACCCTACTAAACTCTCTCATCGTAACTTTGTACATATAACGGTATACACTTTGTCTAGCGGTCAGGTCCAAGCTACGTACTCTGTCCCGTGAGTCTCGGTCACGTGACCCTACTGGGACTCCCTACCCTACCCCTCCCTCCACCCTCCCCCCAAGTCCTACCCCTTGTGCACATGTGGGTACCGACCAAGTACAGTTACATACCGTTTTTTGTGATGTTATAACATTTCATTAATCGGAGGTTAATTTTATTTATTCAATTAACCCCTTTTTTTCACAAATTTTATAAAACGATTCCAACGTTAACAATTGACTCAGAGTCTAAAAATTAAATAATTATATAAAATATCACCCCAATAAAATTTTAACACTGGAGATTTTTACAAAATAAGGTCAGGTCTGCCGATCTTTCTCTTAACTTAGGTATGACCTTCCTACCACCCTGTCCAGAAGGTGGTCTTCTGACATTACACAGTAGTCAGTGATTTCCATAGAAATATAAAACGAACATCGGTGTATTTGTAAAGAACAATGAACCATAAGGATTCTTTTACTGGACTCAGACGATCATCTAACCGTTCTACATAATACTTAAGGTTTTTACTTATTGTCAGGTTTAGTCTAAAACTCTACATAATTTAGACTTAAAATAATGATGAATAAATTTATAAAGACGGACTACGATATTAAAACTAGTTCAGACTTTTGTAGACACAGACAAATATATAAACATTTTGTTACTACATATAACTAAAAAACTACACTTTAAACATGTCAAAAGATAATACTTGTAGATACCTAATAATGATTTCCAAGTCAAATGTATATCCTTTCGTTACTATTTTATAAACATCAGAAAATTCTGGAATAAATTTAATAATCATGAACCGTTCTAATAAAATGGAGTTTATACCATCGTTTAACTAATTTATAAAAATATGAGCTATTACAAAAATATAAACTCAAATATAAAACTTACCTAATTACGTTTCGCACCAAGACATTTCTAAATTATAACGAAACCAAACAATGTAAGATACACACTACATACGTACGAGTCAACACAGACTGGGAAAACACTGGGGTACCAAATATATCGGACGTCGGAGGAGACAGGTACCTTAAAAGGTCCGTTCTTATGACCTCACCCAACGGTAAAGGAGGTCCTTAGAAGGGTTGGGTCCCTAGTTTGGGTGGAAAGAAAACGGAGGACGTAACCGTTCACCCAAGAAATGGTGACACGGTGGACCCTTCGGGCAATGTTTTACATATGTTATAATATTCCAACACTTCAAAGTAATTTTAATACATATTCATAATTTATACACTAAAGTATAGAAGTCTTTAAAAATGAAACGGTGGTAAATATTTAAACATAACTGGAATCCTATCACGACAATGAAAGGTCGTCTGCCTCTATTTTATGAATTCGGTATATTAGTGTGTCATAAATTTTTTATGAATACACGGTTAATTCACAATGAGTCACTTTTCAAATTAATTAATGTCAATTGGTTCATATGTGTATCATTATAATATTTAACAATAGAAAAGTAGAATCACTAAAGAGTTGTCTTACAAGAAAAAGAAAAATATGTGTCACACAAAAATAAAACCGGTAAATAGTACAAGGAAACATAAAATACTCTCTACAGGGACCTCGGTGAATATCCAAGGAAAAATAAAACATGACTGCAATAATCATTAATATCGGAAAAGAAATAACGGAAAATAGTACCCGTCTTTACAGAGACGACACGATATATTATTATCGATATCAGTATATTTCCACAGAAACCTTATGACTAAAAATCTTTAAATTCTCAAACTCCTAGTATCCAAAAGAGTCACTTGGTAGTACATCCTGACTAATTTCGGAAATGGTTATGGACAAAAGTCTCCTGTCAGTTATTCAAGTATATACCCTTTCTGAATCTTAACTATTTAGGACAGAAACTCATACACATACATCAGTCGTCAAAGAAGTGACTAACTTCTGGGTTGTAAGATGAGATTCATCATAGAAAGTCGACCGACTTGGTCGTCTTAGTTTCCGTCATTCTCTTTTTACTGGAATGTGTTTCCAAAATCTCTCGGACAGAGACAAGGGAAAGTGTAGTACGAGAGTGGTAAAGGGAGAGTATAAATAAATCCTCCTTCTTACTGTCTTTCGAGGTTTATATAGGGTCTCAACTTTAATTCGAAATTTTTTACTAGATGTCCCAAAACAAAACAAAACAAAAACGTATACGTCTATCACATCAGTAAGACAAATCTGATCACCATCTCAACTTTGATACTGTGGACTTTCATAATTATAATATTCTCACTATAATTCTTACATACATCTCAAATATAGCTTCCTGAACCTGAAACCTCAAACTGAAGAACTCCAATCTTAAAACCGTAAAGGTGAATGAGGAAGGCAGTAAACCCTTTACAAAAGACTGAAGAGACTCGGGTCAAATTTAAATCATCCTTTATTACCATAAAGGACAGAATATGTCAATAACACTCTTAATTTACTCTTTTTAGAAAATAGTATCATAGATCTTGTATCATTTGCTATTACTACTACAGTTTATTAACAGGAATACTACCTTACAAAACCCTTCTAAAATAGTTGTCTAAAAACACACACACTACTAACTTCACGGTGTATGTGTTATTAATTACAATGAGAACTATAAAAAGGAATCTCTTTTAATTCACCTTTTCATTCGTACAAAAGTAACAGGTATGTTTTAATAGAAGTCAGTATAAAATCATTCCCCTTGTAAACATGTCAAAAATTCAAATGTACCGTGTAAAAACATAATCGAATAAAAGTCATTGTCGGTACACTCCCATCGTTTCATCTACAGGGTTAACTAATATCAATTATAGATTAAAAGTCCTTTGATTCTGACTTTAACCAATTCAATAAATGGATATCAGTACACTCATCATGATCTTGGGTCGAAAAGAAAGATTAAGATTATATCCCAATCAATGAGATTTAAAAGGAATCTTCTGAAACAATGGTACATCAATCATTTTTAAGAACGAAATTTAGAGACATAAAAACAAGTAGTTTATCTCAAAAAGGGAGAAGTAAAAAACCGAAAGAGAATATCTTGGAAAACTCTTTTTTAAATTTTCCATTAAATTTAGTTGACAGAATAAAATGTCTATCTGTTTCAAATTTCCGCAATTACTGAACGAATTCTAGAATGTTGACAAAGCATTATTGTTGTTCTGACTTTAGATCCAGAGGACCCTGACTCAAATAACGATAAAAGTATAATAAGACAGAAGACTCTTTTTACTCCTACATTGAGTCTAAATGAACTAACATAAAACAGATATTGTTAAGTTGAAAATTAAAATCTTCGTATACAAGTCGGAGAATTAAAAACTGCATATTTTTCGCCCGAAGTCTACATCAGTTATAATTCGCGAAGTACCTTCTAGGGGACCGTCTCCCGTACCGTTAAGTGAGGTCATAAGAACGGACCTCCTAGGGTACCTGTCTCCTTGAACCACCTGACGATCGTATCCCAACGTTTCTCAACTTGTACTGTCTTCACTGAATCTCACGTACGTGTATGGTTTCTTAAATGACATCGATAAACTATATATAAATAGAGTCTCTCTTCTGTCCCTGGTATGGAATAAGTACTAAAAAAAACAAATATTTTCAATATAAAAATTATTCGACTATGGGGTAAGTAGGGACAAAATGGGGGAATACAAAACTAAAGGAAGACACAAATGGTCTAAAAGAATAAATATCATTTACAAGTGTTTTATGAACAACCCAAATTAATATCTACTATTACTATCTACGATGACGTTTAACTATAAAAACTAAAAATGTATAATTTAAGTACTTAAGAGAACAATTTTTATAAAATAATAACGACAATAACACCGGTTCCCCATACCCGGAGTTAACGTATAACTAATAATAATAAAAATTACTTAAAAATAATCTTATATTGACGAAATACTACACTAAAAAAAGAAAAAAATAATTTCAGATTAACGCAATGTGACAACACAATAAAAAACGACATGTCGTGTCACATAGTCAATATACACATATATATAGACGAGAAAAAATCGAAAAGAAGGGTAAATCTTGTTTTACCCTCTTTTACAACGGTGTCTCCTAACTCAGCTCAAGGGACACGATATGCTATCCAAGAGGAATCAATAGACAAGAATGTGTACATTCACATATATACAGTTAGGGTCAGAGGGTTAAGTAGGTTGGGAGGGAAGGGGGAACTATAGGTGACAAACAAGAGATGTGAACATAGAGATAAAGATGAAACGTTTATTCGAGTAGACATAGTAGAAATATCTAGGGTTTATACTCACTATCAACGTGTCAGTACAGGTCGAGGAACACTGCGGTACCTGACATCAGACGGTCCGAGGAGACAGGTGCCTTAAGAGATCCGTTCTTAAGGCTTCACCCAACGGTAAAGGAAGAGGTCCTCTAAGGTGTATATTCACTATAAAAAGAGAAAACTGAATAAAGTGGATACTACCAGAGACCCAGACAGACGTAAAGACGTTTACCGTGATAAAGTAAGGAAAAATACCGACTCATTATAAGGTAGGTAACGTATATTTATGGTGTAGAAGAAATAGTTAAGTAGACAGTAACCTGTAAATCCAATAAATATACAGGACGTACAACATTTATCACGATGCACTTATAACCCCATGGACACACGAAAAATTAATACCAAAAGTGTACTATATACAGGTCCTCTCCCTAACGACACAGTATACCATCAAGACAAAAAATAAAAAAATTCCCTTGGAGGTATGACAAAAGGTATCACTGATAGTTAAATGTAAGGGTGGTTGTGACATCCTCCAAGGGAAAATAGGGGTGAGGTCGTAAAAAACAACCATCTAAAAAACTACGACTGGTAACTGACCACACTCCATCCTCTAACGTAAACGTAAAGAGATTATTACTCTCTGAAGTGTGAACTGAAGTGTAAGGTTCTACAGACCGAGATCTAATCACTAGTGTAGTAGTAGTAATAGACCCAGTACTTCTAGAAAAAACATGTCAAGAAGGTACATAAGAACGGTGGACAAGAATTATAGAAAACGAAGACAATCCATGTATGGTAAAGACAGGAAATAGCTCGGGTAGAAACGTACTTTACAAGGGAACCATAGAGATTAAAAGAACTTCTCTAGAGATCAGAAAGGGTAAGACAACAAAAGGAGATAAAGAAACGTAACTAGCGACTCCTTCCGAAAGAATAGAGAAGAACGATAAGAAACCTTGAGACGTAAGTCTACGAATATAGAAAGGAAAAGAGGAAACGAAAGGTGGAGAGAAGAAAAGTGTCGATAAACATTCCGGAGGGGTCTGTCGGTAAAACGAAAAAACGTAAAGAAAAGGTACCCCTACCAGAACTAGGGACAGAGGACATGTTACAGTGTTTGGAGTAAGGTATCAAATAGTCCGTGAGACAGATAGTCTAGATCCGGGAATTTAGATAAAGAGTGAAGGTGACATATTAGTATTCCCTAAACTAAATCCAGTATGGACTTACCAGTTCGTCAAAAGGGATGAAAGAAGTTAAATTCAGACTTAAACCGTTATTCCTCAAGTACTAGACTCGGTGTCAGTCGAGGACCAGAACAAAAACAACTGACATATCTCGAAGAGGTAGAAACCGACGTTTCTTATATTAGTCAGACTAAAGCCACAACTGGTAGACCACTACAGGTACACATCTCAGAAGAGAACACAACAACCTTCTCCCACAAACGATACTGGTCACGTAAAAGAACCGTTTTGAGATAATCAGAAACGGGACGAAGTAAGGTGTAAGGTTCCGGTTTAAACGGACAACGAGGTCCACAAAGAACTGAAGGATGAAAACGTAACGTCAGGGGATATTACTTTTCCTGTAGAAAAAACCAACAATCAAGATTTTCTAGAACATCCAGAAGTATTTTGGCAAGTTGATCACCTCCACTACCTTAAGGTCAACTCGACAAAATTTAGGACTTTCTAATACGACACTTTCACGACGTGAGTTATACGGTCGTTCAAACCTTTTGAGTCGTCACCGGTGTCCTGACCTTTTCCCGTCAAAAGTAAGGTTAAGGTTTCTTCCTGTTACGGTTTCTTACGAGTTTGATGACGGGTTAACGTGAGTAGAGTGTACGATCATTTCATTACGAGTTTTAAGAGGTTCGGTCTGAAGTCGTTATGCACTTGGCACTTGAGGGACTACAAGTTCGACCAAAATCTTTTCCGTCTCCTTGGTCTCTAGTTTAACGGTTGTAGACGACCTAGTAACTTTTTAGTTCTCTCAAGGTCTTTTTGTAGATAAAGACGAAATAACTGATACGGTTTCGGAAACTGACACACCTAGTGTTATTTGACACCTTTTAAGACTTCCTCTACCCTTATGGTCTGGGGGATTGGACGGAGAACTCTTTAGACATACGTCCAGTCCTTCGTTGTCAATCTTGACCTGTACCTGGTTGTCTGACCAAGGTTTATCCTTTTCCTCATGCAGTTCCGACATATAACAGTGGGACGAATAAATTGAAGATACGTCTCATGTAGTACTCTTTGCGACCTGACCTTTTTTGTGTTCGACCTTAGTTCTAACGGCCCTCTTTATAGTTATTGGAGTCTATACGTCTACTGTGGTGGGAATACCGTCTTTCACTTCTCCTTGATTTTTCGGAGAACTACTTTCACTTTCACCTCTCACTTTTTTAACCGAATTTCGAGTTGTAAGTCTTTTGCTTCTAGTACCGTAGACCAGGATAGTGAAGTACCCTTTATCTACCCCTTTGTCACCTTTGTCACAGTCTGAAATAAAACCCCCCGAGGTCTTAGTGACGTCTACCACTGACGTCGGTACTTTAATTTTCTGCGAATGAGGAATCTACTTTTCAATACTGGTTGGATCTATCATATAAGTTCTCATCTCTGTAATGAAACAGTTGATTCCAGGCAGATCAGTTCCGACATCAAAAAGGTGACCAGTACATACCTACACTCTCAACCTGACACTTCTTCCGACTCACGGTTTCTTAACTCCGAAAACTTGACACCACAACCTCTTCTGAGAACTCCCAGGGAACCTGACGTTCCTCTAGGTTGGTCAGGTAAGACTTCCTCTAGTCGGGACCCTAAAGAAACCTTCCTTACTATGATTTCGACTTTGAGGTCATGAAACCGATGGAGTACACTCCTCAACTGAGTAACCTTTTCTGAGACTACGACCCTCCCTAACCCCCGTCCTCCTCTTCTCCTGCTGTCTCCTACTCTACCGACCTACCGTAGTGCCTGAGCTACCTGCACTCAGACTCACTTGAGGCCCTCTACCACTACCTGTCCCTCCGGACCGCACGACGCTAAGTACCCCAGCATTTCTCAGCCTGTGCTGACTCGCTGACCTGACTTGACTTGACTTATTACTCACTACAACTCGTAGAAAAGTACACGAAAAACTGGTAGACATACAGAGACCTCTTTATAGATAAACCTAGAAAGTGAGTAAATAAGTAACTCAAATAAAAAAACTATAACACGATGTACTCTTCAAACACATAAAACAAAAAACAAAAATTTTTTAAAAAAAAATAAAAATTTTAAAATTTTAGAAATTAAGAATATACGCAAGGGTTTGTACTTGGGGGGAGGGTGGAGGGAGGGGTGTTGTAGAGAGACCCAGTAGGGGTACGTGGTCGGGGTTCGTACGACGTGGGATGCAGTCTGTACCTGACCGCTAAGTTAAGAATGTCCTGTCATATGTACAATCTTAAGGGTAAGAGGGTTTAGTAGGGTGGGAGAGGGAGAGGGAGACTCAGGTTTTCAGGCAATATGTGTAGACAGAAAAAAGGACAGAACGTATGTCCCAGCAGTAAAACTTCTAATAGGGAAACAGTCAACGAAACAAACGTTTATAAAAGAAGGTAAGATTCCCAGGAGAAACAAAACAAATACCAAAGGAAATGACATATTTTCGAAACCTCAAATTAATCTAGGGTGAACAAATAAAAACAAAACTAAAAGTAAAGAGAACCTCCACCTAGTTTTTTCGGGGACGACGTCAAATACACTTCCTCATAAGATGGACACAAAAGGAGAATTCTCAAAATATCACAAGTTAGAGTGTAAATCCAGAAACTAGGTAAAAATCAAATAAAAATACACACCACAATCCCTCATAACATTAAAGTAAGAAAATATACATCGACAGGTCAAAAGGGTCATGGTGAATACTTTCTCTAACAGAAAAGAGGTAACATATAAGAACGGAGGAAACAGTATCTAAACCACTGACATCGACACTCCCAAACGGAAATCCGAAAGATAGGACAAAGTAACTAGACATAAAGACAAAAACACGGTCATAACATAACAGAACTACTGACATCGAAACGTCATATCTGACGTCAGTCTCTCGGACTAAAAAGGTCGACGTAAAAAGAAAGAGTTCTAACGAAACCGATAAACCTCAGTCAACACAAAGGTATGTTTAACATTTTCAAAAGTAAAATTAAAACACTTTTTACAGTAACCATTAAACAATCTCTAACGTAACTCTGACATCTAACGAAACCTATCATATCAGTAAAAGTGTTATAACTATGAAGGCAAGTTTCTGGTAGTATACAATAAGGTAGACGAACACAGGAAAAACTAAATAATGTAGTTATGGAATATCAAAAGACTCATGTCCGGAAAACGTAGGTATCCATCCAAATAAGGACCCATAATATAAGTAAAACAACGTCACCATTTACCCTATGAAAAGAATTTAAGAGAAAGAATAGAAAGTAGCAATCACACATCCTCACGTTCTCTAAAGACACACAGTCAAAACATAGGACGTCCAAATGGTCAAGTGACTAATTGAGAACATCCAAAGATTATTATAAAAATCCTATAAGATACATAGCATAGTATAATAGACGTTTGTCACTCAAAACGAAGAAAAAAAAGGTTAAACTTAAGGAAAAAAAAGAAAAAGAAGAGACTAACGACACCGATCCTGTAGGTTGTGATAAAAGTCATTATCACATCTCTCCCTTGTAGTAACATAACAAGGAATGGAATCTTCTTTACTAAAATCAAAAAGTGGTAACTCTTACTACAAACGACACTTAAATAGTATGTACTGGATATATTACAACTCCATCTAAGGGAGACACGTGTGAAAGACCTCTCAAAAACAGTATTCACTTACAACTTAAAACAGTTTTCAAAAAAGAAGTAGATAAGTCTACTAGGATCCCAAAAATAAGGAGTTAAACAACTACATCATATAGGGGGACCAACTAAACACACATAACTTCTTAAGAATGTAGGGACCCTATTTAGGATGAACTAGTACCGCATACAACGAAAATTACATAACAACCTATGACAAACGATCATAAAACAACTCCTAAAAACACAGACATAAGTAGTCACTATAACTGGACATTAAAAGAAAACATTAAGATAATTATACAAAAAGAAAATAGTCCCACTACCACCAGAACATCTTATTCCAACCCTCACAAGGAAGGAGAAGTTAAAAAAAGTCTTTTAAACTCTAATTATTCACAAATGAGAAAAGATTTACAACACATCTTAAGTGACACTTTGGTAGACCAGGACCCGAAAATAAACAACCTTCTAAAAATTAGTGTCAAAGTTAAAGTAATAAACACTTAGAAGACAAATATTAAGATAAAGAAGGACTGAGTCAGCACCTACCAACATGGAAAAATTTTTAGACAGGTAAAGAAAGTACAACAGGTAAAATAAGCAAGTGTCAACAACATCATAAGAAACATAAAGACGTCACAGTCGACATTGAAGTAAAGAGTAAAGACTAAAATGACTAAACTCAGGAGAGTGAAAAAAAGAACTACTCAGAGTTACTTCCAAATAGTCAAAATAGATAGAAGAGTTTCTAGGACCGAAAAATAAAGTAACTAGAAACGATAAAAAAAGAAACAAAGATAAAGTCATTAAAAACAAGACTAGAAATACTAAAGAAAGATGATTGACACCCAAAACAGACAAGAAAGAGATCATCGAAGTTCATATTCAAATCCAACAAACTCTAAAAAAAGAACAAGGAAATCCACTCTAACATAACGACATTTCAAGGAAGAATCTTGACGAAAACAACGTAGGGTACCTAAAACTGATAAGTACGAAAACAACAGTAAACAAAGACCCAAAAAAAAATTAAAGTAGAAAATAAAGAAGACACTAGGTAACCAACACGTCATCGTGTAACAAATCGTAGATACACAAACACATAACATTAACTGAAGATTAAAGTATCGTAACTCCAACCTTTCCTACGAACTATACTAAAGTCAAAAGAATTAAAATGGTTCCGAACTAAACACTGGGTTCGGCACCAGATAGGACCTCTTACAAGGTATACGTGAACTCTTCTTTCATATAAGACGACGAAAACCTACCTTATAGAATATTCATAGTCAATTTTGATAGACCAGATTATACGGTAAATTTCGAAAAACAAAGGTATAATTAAAAGTCAGACCTACTAGACAAGTAATCATAGTGACCCTATAACTTCAGGGGGTGATAATAACACAATGACAATAAAGGGGAAAATACCCATAATCGTAAACGGAATACATAATTCCACAATCTACGTATTTATAAATGTCAACAATATAGAAGAAGGACCTAACTAGGGAACTAGTAATACATGACAGGAAGGAATAGAGTACATTTGTCAGAAGTAAAGTATCAGACAAAACAGACTATACTAATAAGGATGAGGTCAAAATAAAACTAAAGGTAAACGTGCCTAATGGAAAACGGTAAGGGAGTAAAAAGGTAAACACACAGATATCCAGACTTCACACAGAGAAAATCTGTCCAATATATGTCTAAAACAAAACCACAGGTAAGTCGACACAGAAAACCAACCCCGTAAATTAGGTAAATGGAAATTCAATTAAAAACTATACATACAAAGAGGACGGTAAAGGAACAAAACTTAAACAAAAACATTCAGAAAAAGGAAGGGAAGGAGTAAACAAGAGAATACAAAGAACGGATCTCTTCAAAGAGATCGTCAACAACATTTCGACCAAACCACCCCGCAATAAGAGAATCGAAAACGAATAGATATTGCGAAAACTAAATAGTTTACACTTACTCTGACAACGACCCATCTCATAAGAAGGAACATCTAAAAAAGGAAAGTAGTGAAATCTATATAGGACAGTCAGAGAACAACGGACGTCTTAAAGAGGACTTTTTAGTCGACTATTGGAATACCCCTAAGGGAACATACCATAAACAACGAAAATGGTAAAAAATGAAACATAAATTAACAACAATCAAATTGATTATACACAGAACACAACGAAGAACCTAAAACGACATACCCTGAGAAATGTAAAGGACCTGAACCCACTGACAAAGGAAAGGGTACAGTCCCTTAAAAAATTGACATAGAAGTCTACAAAAGAGTCCAGGAAAGAGAAAAAGAAAAAGACAACCCCGGATAAATTAAACTTAAAACCATGTACATCACCAAAGTCTCCAGAGAACTCTCACACAAGAAAAGTGAGAGAAAAGACCTAAGACAAAACACGGTCTCTAAAGGTCATAAGACAGAAGACCCAATGAGTAGACAAGAAGAAGGAATCAATAAGACGTTAACTAAGGAAGATCGTATAAAAGTTAATCCAATAACAGAATCAATAAAGACAAATCAGAAATCCAATTTTAAAGGAACATAGAAGAACTAGCAACGGAAGTAAGACAAAGGTTCTAGAACCCGGTGGAAGTGAAAGTAATGACACTTAATAAAAAGTCTATCTAACGAATAGAGAAGTAAATCAACAAGAACCTACAAAGACAGAACGATGAAGTACAGTAGTATAAAGAAACAGTAGAGAAAAAAAAGGTCGAATGACAAACAACAGAGGAAAGACGTCCAAAGGTCACCGTCAAGGAGAACGAAGACCTCAAAGAAAGGACTACCCACACCAAAGAGGTCTCCGAATACGGAAATATAAGAACTAGACTCAAACTAAACGGAACCTTTCTTGTCTACTAGAGACAAGTAAAGGTTCCGTTTGGTAAGTGATAGTGTCATTAGGTTCAGATACGGGATTGGTGATTACGACTCCTTAGATTTCACTTTACCAAAACACTTCTCGATGCTCTGGAAGATCTTGATTGTGGGGTTTTTCTACGGGAAAAGTAATATCCCCTGACCTTACGTTTTCCTCCTTCAGTTCTCTATGGACCTCATTGTTCGTTTAAACCGAAACCTCATGTTTTACTTCGTCCATTTTCTGATTATCTCAAAACGGTTCTCTTGTGTGACCAGTATCGCTTGTGGGAGAAGGTTGTTGTGTTTTCTTCTGAAATGTGTACCTATAGTGGTCTACCAGTCATGGCTTTAGTCTAACTAATATAAGAAACGTCGGTTTCTACTTCTTCGAGATATGTCAGTCGTTTTTGTTCTGGCCCTCGACTGACACCGAGTCTAGTACTTAAGGAATAACGTTTTAAGTCTGAATTCTTTCATACCTTTTGGTGATCCGGTAAGTCCATACTAGATTTAGTTTAGGGAATGTCACTATGTCACCTTCACTGTTCATCTAAATTCCCTAATCTAAACTATCTGTCTCACGGACTTCTTGATAACTACCTCCAAACATGTATGTCCTCCGTTACTAGTTCTGGTAGAGATTCTTTTTCTTTACGTATTTCCGTTTTACCAACAGACTACTCCCGAATGTTTATCGACTCGTTTCTTCTCTTCACTTTTGGTTTCCTCTTTTCCTTTCTATATGGGTAAACTTACGTCTTAAGGTTTCTTATCGTCCCTCTCTATTCTTTCGGAAGGAGTCACTAGTCACGTTTCTTTATCTCCTTTTGTCATCTTACCCTTTCTGATCTCTACTGAAGTTCTTGTAATCTCTATGGTCCCCTTGTAAAGTACGTTTATACCCGTGTTATTTCCTGTCTTTACCATACTTGGAGTGTCTTCGTCTACTATAATTCTTCTCCACCATTGTTATGTGTCTTGATATATTTTTTCTAGAAGTACTGGGTCTATTAGTGCTACCACACTAGTGGGTGCGAGTGGATCCCGGACTGTAGGACCTTACACTTCAATCCACCCGGAATCCTTCGTAGTGATACTTGTTTTGATCACCTCCACTACCTTAAGGTCAACTTGATAAAGTTTAGGATTTTCTACTACGAAACTTTAACGAAATCAGTTATACGCTCTTGTAAACCTTTTAGTCGTCGCCGGTGTCCTGACCTTTTCCAGTCAAAAGTAAGATCAAGGTTTCTTTCCGTTACGGTTTCCTACAAGTTTGATGACGTGTTAACGTCAGTAGAGTGTACACCGAGTCTGCCATTTCGCAGACGGATGTTACGACCTCTGGGTCCAAGCTAGGGACCCAGCCCTTCTAGGAGACCTCTTCCTTTACTGTTGGGTGAGGTCATAAGAACGGACCTTTTAGGGTACCTGTCTCCTCGGACCATCCGATGTCAGATACCCCAACGTTTCTCAGCCTGTACTGACTCGCTGAAGTGAATGTGAAAGTGTACGATCGTTTCATTACAAGTTTTAAGAGGTTCGGTCCAAAGTCATCATGCACTTGGTACTTGAAGGTGTACAAGTTCGACCTAAATCTTTTCCGTCTCCTTGGTCTCTAGTTTAACGGTTGTAGATAACCTAGTAACTTTTCCGTTCTCAAGGTCTTCTTGTAGATAAAGACGAAATAGTTGATGTCGCTTCGGTAACACACCTAGTGTTGTTTGACCTTTTAAGAAACTCTCTAACCTTATGGTCTGGTAGGATGGACGAAGGATTCTTTAGATATACGTCCAGTTCTTCGTTGTCAATCTTGACCTGTACCTTGTCGTCTGACCAAGGTTTAACACTTCACTCACGTAGTTCCGACATATAACAGTGGGACGAATAACTTGAATACACGTCTTACGTAGTATGCTTTACGGTCTGATCGACTTCGTGTTCGACCTTAGTTCTAACGACCCTCTTTATAGTTTTTGGAGTCTATACGTCTACAATGGTGGGAATACCGTCTTTAGTTTCTTAATTTCTCGGAGAACTACTTTCACTTTCTCCTCTCACTTTTTGAACTGAATTTTAAGTTGTAAGTCTTTTGACTCTAGTACCGTAAGTCGGGGTAGTGAAGTACCGTTTATCCACCCTTTTGTTACCTTTGTCATTGTCTGAAATAAAAAAACCCAAGGTTTTAGTAACGACTACCACTGACGTTGGTGCTTTAATTTTCTACGAACAAGGAACCTCCTTTTTGATACTGGTTGGAACTGTCGTATAATTTTTCGTCTCTGTAATGAAACGGTTGTTTTCAGGTAGATCAGTTTCGATACCAAAAAGGTATCAGTACTTACCTACACTCTTAACCTAGTCTTTCTTTCGTTTCTTAATTACGAAAACTTGACACCACAATCTCTTCTGAGAACTCTCAGGGAACCTGACGTCCCTCCATTTTCACCGGTTAGGATTTCCTTTAGTCAGGACTTATAAGTAACCTTCCTGACTACAACTTCGACTTTGAGGTTAAGAAACTACCCTTCTTGACTGAGTAACCCTTTTCTGGGATTAGACCTTTTCTACCTTCCGTCCTCTTCCCGTGTTGTCTCCTACTCTACCAACCTACCGTAGTGACTGAGATACCTGTACTCAAACCCATTTGAGGTCCTCAACCACTACCTGTCCCTTCGGACCACACGACGTCAGGTACCCCAGTGTTTCTCAGCCTGTACTGACTCGTTGACTTGACTCGACATCACTAACCTCGGACGGGAGCTATAACTCACCCGGGAGGACCAACGAGACAGCGATAGTGACGGGACAGTGCCCGCTCCAGAGGAGGGATCAAAACTTTCGTCTTATAGGTTTTAGACAAAGGATCGACACTAAGACTAGACGAGACACTACATCCGTCCTAATCTCGTGAGAGTGAACATCCCTTCGGAGACTCAAAATTAGAAAACCTCGACAAGTGGACAATAACATGAGACAACACAGGGGAAAGTCGACAAAACACACGAGTGTTGAACAATACTCACGACGAGACCCAGGGTGGAATTGATATTCATACGGACGTCAACCGGGACTACTGAGAAGTCCATAACAAAAGTGTACAGGAGGTCGTGCCCAGGTCACTTCAATCCATAGTCACGACGTCATCAGTAAGTCGACCAGTGTGACACACTCGTCACCTGCGTCGAGCTTGAGACCAAATAGGGACAGAAGCGTACATGGACAGATGTCTCAAGTGTCGACGATATCGGGTAGGGTCAACGTTTCATGAACAATAAGAAAACCTACAAAGTATCCCCGACTTAAATCCTTCAACAGTCACCTCCATATTGAAGCGTCAAACGTATCGGAACTCCTCTCCAAAGCTGAGTAGAAAAAATCAATGTATCGACAACCCCAAAGGGGACCTAGTCCTTTACCGTTGGGTGAGGTCATGAGAACGGACTTTTTAAGGTACCTATCTCCTCGGACCACCCGGTGCCAGGTACCCCAACGTCTCAGCGTGTGCTGACTCACTGAAGTGAAGGACCCCGAATCGACACCAAAAGTCGGGGAGGAGACCCACTTAAAGGATCACACATACACACACACAAACCACCCCCACCCCCAACACGATAGACACGGGAAGACACTATTACTCCATCTAGGGACCTGGGTAAGTTTTTAAAGGATCATTACTCCTAAAAGACACACGAGGGGTCTGTTGTCCCGTTGAGAACTAGGACTATTACCTAAAGGATCACCTCCGATCAATGGACGTGGGAGGACCCTGTCATTCCGTCCAGGGTCGTGGGTGACCACCTGAAGGATCATCGTCCTTCATAGGAACGGGAGGGTCCTGTCGTCTCACCCAAGACTGTAGGTGACTACCTAAAGGGTCAAAACTTTCGATAGGTACGGTACGGCCCTGTCTCCCTGTCCAGGACCATGGGTCACTGTCTAATACATCATCTCTCTAGACAAATATATGAAGACCCTGTCAACCCCCCTACAGTCGTTGGTGACTGTAAAGGACACACCTTCGAAGTACGCAGTAGTGTCCTGTCGGACCCGTCCAGTACCCCGGACGACTACTTTAAGATCACCGACCTAGCACGGGGAGGCCCAGTCGACCCCAGCTAGGACACAAGGGGTGGGGGTCTTCTTAAGGAGTATCCATTTCGACAAACACGGGGAGGTCGGATCGTCCCCACCTAGGACACTGGACGGACACCTTTAAAAGGAAAACCTTCGACCGGTGCGGGAAAGTCCAGTCGTCCCACTCAGGATCCCGGGGACCACCTTGACGATCGCCGACCTAGAGAGACACGAAAAGACGCAGTCGTCCCCGTCGAAGACACGGAACGACCGTCCTGGAGACCAACCCCTCGACAGACACGGGAGGGCCCTGTCGGATCCGTCCAGGGCCCGGGAGACCCCCTCGAGGGACACCGACCTCACAGACACGGGGAGATCCAGTCACCTCCGCCCAGGACTCGGGAGACCCCCTCGAAGGACACCGACCTCACAGACACGGGGAGATCCAGTCACCTCCGCCCAGGACCCGGGAGACCCCCTCGAGGGTCACCGACTCCACAGATACGGGGAGATCCAGTCACCTCCACCCAGGAGGCCGGGTGACCACGTTAAAGGCATCGAGTCATCAGACTCGAAATGAACCGTGAACTGGGGGTAGGAATGACTGTCTCCTCGTAAAGTGTAACTCCTCGTATCCGACCGCCACTGAAGGTGTTCGGTCAACGACGAGAGAACAAAAATCCGAAGTTTTGGAGACAGAGATAGGTCAGATTAAAGAAACGACCACTTCTCGGAAAGGTTCCACACCCTCGGAAAGGAGGAAGTGTCAAGAGAGGGACCCCACGTCCGGACTAAGGAAGAAAAAGAAAGAGGAAAACAGGATGAGTCAATGTACCTCCAAAAGGAACAGAAAAACCTCCAGGTTACAGAAGACAGTCACGAGTCATCGATAGAGACACTTATCAAGGTGAACATCCACATAAAAGTTTACATAAAAGTTACAAAGACACTTCCCTCAAATTGACAAAGGACAAGAGGGTGGTAAAATTTGGGGTGGAGTCCTCAAGTAAGTTATAACTAATAAAACTTAATTTCAATGAACTCTTTCTCGACTATGTTCTTCCTGTGAAACTGGGGAGGAGAGAGGGAAGGACTTTTGTCCCTTATTTAGAGTATTTTCTACGTCACGAACATAGAACTCTATCTTTCTTTAAGAATAGTGGTCCCTATCCCTTAAAGTCCGGGTTTTCGGTCTGGAACAGTGAGGAAGAAGGAAGAACAATTATTAACTCAAAAAATAAAAGCCGATATGACCCAGAAACAAGGACACACACCCGAAAAAGATCAACTCGCACCCCGGAGGAGAGATCAACACCACGTGCCCGAAAAGTAACACCACCGAAGAGAACACCTGGTGACCGTACCACGCACCCGAAGTCATCAACACCGTGCACCTGAGTCATCAACGTAAAGGTCCGAGACTTTGTCCACGAGTTATCACACTGCACACCCGAATCAACGAGACACAATACACTCTAGAAAGACCTAATTCTTAGCTTGGGTACAGAGGGAGTAACCGACCATCTAAGAAATGGTGACTCGGTGCTCCCTTCGGGAAGACGAAAAATTAACCTCATATTAACGAAAGGTTACAACATAATGAAAAAAAGATTTTACTTCGCTCAGTCGATATAAATGTCTATATAAGGGAGGGAGAACTTGAAGGGAGAGAGGTAGGGTAGGTCCATCCAGTAGTGTCTCGTGACTCGACTCGAGGGACACGATATGTCTTTCAAGGGTGATAGATAGTCAAAATGTGTACCATCACATAAATATAACTTGGATTAGAGGTTAAGTAGGGTGGGAGGGAAAGGGGGACACACCGGTGCACAGGAAAGACAGGAAGACACAAAGACAAGGACGGGACGTCCATCCAAGTAGACATGGTAAAAAGACATAAGGTGTATGTACACAATTATATGCTATAAACAAAAAGATTGAACGAAGTGAGACATACTATCTGAAATCTATGTCGGCGTAGAGATGTTTACTCAGTCAAAATACCGACTCATCATAAGGTAACACACACATGGTGTAGAAATATGTCAGCAGACAACTACCCGTAGATCCAACAAAGGTACAGGACCGACAACATTTATCACGATGTCACTTGTTGCCCCATGTACAAAGAAAAATTTAATACCAAAAGAGTTCTATATACGGGGTATCACTCTAACGACCCAGTATACCATCAAGATAAAAAGCAAAAATTCTTTGGAGGTATGGTAAGAGGTGACACCGATATAATTAAATGTAAGGATGGTTGTCACGTTCTTTCAAGGGACAAGAGACTTAGGGAAGGTCGTAAATAATAAACACCTAATTTTTTTTTAATAAGAAAATAAAAAATTAGAAAATAATCAAAAAACAAAACAAAAAATAAGAAAACAAACAAATACCTAAAAAACTACTACTGGCAAGACTGGTCCTACTCCATTATGGAGTAACATCAAAACTAAACGTAAAAAGATTATTACTCTTTACAACTCGTAGTAAAATACACGAAAAATTGGTAGACTTCCAGAAGAAACCTCGTTATAGACAAATTCAAAAGGTGAGAAAAAACTAACCTTTAAAAAAAAAATATAACTCGACGTACTCTTCAAACATATAAAACCTCTAATTAGGTAACAGACAACGGAGTAAACGTATATAGTAAAGGGTAGGACTCTAAGAAGAGAAACAAAACAAGTACCAAGGGAAACGACACGTTTTAGAAACTTCAAATTAATCCGGTTAATTAAATAAAAACAAACATAAAAGTAATAAAATCTTCTACTTAACTTTTTATATAACGACGTTAAAAACAGTCTCACACAAGAGGGATACCAAGGGAGATTTTCAAAATATCATAAACTGGAATGTAAATCCAGAAATTAGACAAAGTTCAAAAGAAAACACATACCACAATCCCATACGAGGTCTAAGAAAGAGAACGTCCGTCGACAAGCCAAAAGGGTCACGGTCAATAACTTTTCTGACAGAAAGACAGCAGCATATAAGGACAAAGGAAACAGTATCTAATCCACTGGTATACACCCACCCAAACAGAGACCCGAAAGATAGGACACGGTAACTAGACATACAGACGAAAACACGGTCATGGTGTGACAGAACTACTGACATCGAAACATCACATCAGACTCCAGTCGGACATCATATCGGGCTGGGGAGGTCGAGGTAAAAAGAAAGAGTTCCAACATAACCGACAAACACTAGAGAAAACAAAAGTATATTTAACATTTTAAAAAACAATATCTAGACACTTTTTACGGTAACCATCAAAATTATACATAAAGTAACTTGGACATCTAACCACTATATCAGTAAAAGTGTCATAACTAAAAAGGTAAGGTATGTGGTCTTTGTACCACATAGAGAGATAGACTCAGTAGAAAATAAAGAAAGAAGTCATAGAACATCAAAAGAGTCTTATCTAGAAAATGCAAAAATCTAACCGAATAAGGATCCATAAGACAATGAAAAACACACCACCATTTACTTTAACAAAGGAATTAAAGAGAAAGACTAGAAAGAAACAATCACGTATCCATACGTATGTTCTCTAAAGACACGTCATTAAAACATAGGACGTAGAAATAGTTTAAGACCATTTAGTCAAGATCATCAATGGACCATCGTAGAAAATCCTAAAAGACACGTATCATGGCACAGTAGACGTTTGTCACTTAAAATGAAGAAAAGGTCAAAGTCAAGTCAAGTCAGTAAGTCAGTATAGGTTGAGAAACGTTGGGACACCTGACATCGTACGATCCGAAGAGACAGGAAATGGTAGAGGGTCTCCAACGAGTTTGAGTGATGGTAACTCAGTCACTACGGTAGGTTGGTAGAGTAGGAGAGAGTAGGGGAAAAGGAGGACGGAAGTTAGAAAGGGTCGTAGTCCCAGAAAAGATTACTCAGTCGGGAAACGTAGTCCACTGGTATCATAACTTCGAAAAGTTAAAGTTAAAGAAAAAGAAACTATCGACATCGGTCCTGAAGATTATGATACAACTTATTTGCACCATCTCACCTGTATGAACAACACAAGGACTAGAATGACTTTTACGAAAGGTGAAAAGTGGAGACTCATACTACAATAGACATCCAAACAAGATATACCGGAAATAATAAAACTCCGTCCAATGGAGATTTGGGTGAAAGACCTCTCCAAAAAAAAAAAAAGGAATTAGTATTTTCACACAACTTAAAACAATTTTTAAACAAAACGTAGATAACTCTATTAGTAACCAAAAATAAGAATTCAAATAATTTATACTACATAGTGTAACTGACTAAACACATATAGCTCATTAGGAATGTAGAGACCCTGTTTGGGATGAACTAGTACTAGGAACATTACATAACAACCTAACAAACGATCGTCAAACAACTCCTAAAAACGCAGACACAAGTAGTCACTATGACTGTACATTAAAGCGAAAAAAAACACACACACTCTAGAAACCAAACCATAGTCTCACTACCACCGGAAAATCCACTCAAAACCTCACAAGGAGATTAAAGGACTTTCTCAAAGTCTTCTCAGCCAAAACAGAGAGATTTACAACCTATCTCAAACGGTGTCAAAGTCAAAGTAAAGAAAGGTAACTAGACAAGTATAAAAGACAAAGAAGTACCAAGTCAGAACCTTCCAACATAGAAAGATTCTTGAACAAGTAAAAAAGACCTAACAGGTAAAACAACTGGATATCAACGAATGTCATTAGAGAAGACTAGGAAACGTAAAGACACCACAGCCAACGTTCAAGAGCAAAAGAAAAAATTAAAATAACAAAACTCAGGAGAGAGAGAAAAAGAACTACCCAGACCGATTTTCAAACAGTTGTCACTAAAAACGATAACAAAAGAAACAAAGACAAAGTAAATAAAGACGAGACTAAAAATATTAAAAAAATAAAGATGATTAAAACCTAAAAAAGAAGAAATAGATCAACGAGATCCATATTCTAATTTAACAAACTCTAAAAAGAACAAAGAGAACCATCCCACCTTAACGACATTCGAAGGGAGAATCCTGACGAAAACGACATAGGGTATCCAAAACCCAACAACACAACAACAATAACAAAAGGAGATATAAAAAACTAAAGGAGACTAAAAAAGTCACTAGAGAACCAATAAATCATCGTATAACAAACCGGAGGTACACAAACACAAAAACTGTAAAAAAAAGAACATTAACTAAAGATCAGAGTATCACAACACAAATCTTTTCTACGAACTATACTAAAGTCAAAAGAATTTATAAGTTCCCCGGAAGACTACACCATTGGAGAAGAGAAGAAGTCGGTGAGGGGGTGGGGGTGGGGTGGGGGTGGTGGGGTTCTAATACCTAAGGTAGATCAAAGGAGAAAACAAAATACAGAGAAGAGAGGTAGGATAGATCAGTAAACCCCTAGAAAAGAACAGAAAATTACATAGGTTCTAGGAGACGATTACAAGTCGTACACCACACAAGTTTAACAAAGTAAACATCTACATTAATCACTACACGAACACTCTTCTTCACTTGGAGTCCAGGAAGACAAGGTCGTAGAGCTGACCAGAGTAGAGGAATATACAGGAAATTCAATATAGACTTCATCAAAAAAAGGGGATTTTTTTTGATCCACACATGGAAAGAGCCGAAATTAAATAAAACTCCGTATGAGATTGATAAGAAACATCTTTAGGTTGAACTAAAAGTAGGACCACATACTGTAACAGGGGACTATAAATACTTATTAAGAGAGGAAAAAAGTAAAAATACATTGAGAAATATTATCACTATTTATGAGAAAACTATTTTGCATTAACAATATAAATAGAAGAGAATAGGAGTAAAAGAATCTAAGGTCCAAAAAATCCCATCAACATAAAAGTAAAGAAAAATAAACAAAATTTATAAATAACAATTTTAAATAAACTGGCACGACTCACAACGTAGTGTCAGGAACTAGAAGTAACACCGTACGTTTGAGACTCAACGTCGTACGTTTGAGAACCAATACCGCACGTCATAAAAATCAACGCCGTACACTTGAGAATCGTTGTCGTACACCATAGAACAAGGGACTACCTAGTATAAACCGGGGACATGTAACCCTTAGATCTCATAATCAGTCACCTCGTCGTACCTTAAAGGGACAACAAAGAAAAGTAAAAAGAAAAGAGTAATAACGTTTTGACACGGAATGTATATATCTGTGAGTTTATATACAACTTAAAATTTACGTGAATACTAAAAATATACAAGTCTCTTATTATACGTTAAAGTATCAATGGCATCATCGTCATTTATAAGACAATATTGGTGTACTTTTCATGACTGTAAATTATAACGTTAACTTAAAGTCATCTTCTACCACCAGATTCGACCGATTCCTTCAGAATAGTTTCTTACTTTCTTGTTCGACTCTTTGTTTTATCTTTAAAACTCCTGTAACATCGACTTTCTATGCCCCATTCAGAACCATAAATCCTCTATTTATAATAAAAGTTTCAATATACCTTTAACTGAAATTGAAACAATCACAAAACACGATCCTATGTAAAAAATTAACTGAACTATAATTTAAAGTCAAGATTGAGAGAAGATGACGACTTCGGTACAAAACGTAAAGTAAAAATCTATTTGGACACTCGCATAAATTTATATTTTAAATTACTTATACTTTGAATTCATTCCTGTCAAATTCTTACATACAAAAATTTCAATTTCGTCGTAAAAGAACAACACTTCTTTAAAGTTATCATATCCTTTCAGAGGTGTCTTATAGAAAACTATAATCATGAAAAAAAAAAACGAAAATCTTTCACTATAAATAAGTAAAAGAAGGTCAAAATAACTCTATATGAACTGTATGTCATGACGTATTCGAATTCAATACGTTGTACTAGACAGAATGAATTTTGTACCGTACTAATGACACACACACACACACACACACACACACACACACATATTTTGTTACCTTACTACTTCGTTATATAAAATCTTGGTCGAGGGGGTAAGTGTTACACACTTATTAGAAAGACAAAGTCATCGACAACTACAGGACAAAAAATTTTAAACTTACCTTTCTCCAAATCTTTCCTCATTTGTTTTTCACTCTCTTAACAATAACCGTCTCTATAATGAAACGGTTGTTTCCAGGTAGATCAGTTCGACACCAAAAAGGTCATCAGCACATACCTACTCTCTCAACCTGACACTTCTTTCGACTCACGGCTTATTAACTACGAAAACTTGACACCACAACTTCTTCTGAGAACTCTCAGGGAACCTGACGTTCCTCTAGGTCGGTCAGGTAAGACTTCCTCTAGTCGGCACCCTAAAGAAACCTTCCTTACTACGACTTCGACTTTGAGGTCATCAAACCGGTGGAGTACACTTCTCAACTGAGTAACCTTTTCTGAGACTACGACCCTCCCTAACCCCCGTCCTCCTCTTCCCCTTATGTCTCCTACTCTACCGACCTACCATAGTGGCTGAGCTCCCTGTACTCAAACTCACTTGAGACCCTCAACCACTATCTGTCCCTCCGGACCGTACGACACTAAGTACCGCAACGTTTCTCAACCTGTACTGACTCACTGACTTGACTTGACTATGTGTATATATGTATGGATATAAATGTACGACACGACACGAGTCAGTGAGTCAGTACAGACTGAGAAACGTTGGAGTACCTGATATCGGGTGGTCCCAGGAAACAGACACCTTAAAGGGTCTCTTCTTATGACCTCGTCCAACGGTAAAGGAAGAGGTTCCCTAGAAAGACTGGGTCCCCAACTTGGACGTAGAGGACACAGAAGACGTGACGTCCGTCTAAGAAATGGGTAACTCGGTGGACCCTTTGGGGTTTATAAACAGACACGTAACCGTGTCTGTTAAAAACCTTCCCGTGTATACTTCGATTTTATCAATAAAGGTCCCTCACTCTAACAACCCCTAAGATAACTACTTTCTCTGAAAAGGTGAAACCTGGCAAGAGGTGAAAAATACATAAGAAATCTTTTGTTTATACGTAAAGAAAATATTAACATATTTTACCTACACTCGAACTCACTTGAGGCCCTCAACCACTACCTGTCCCTCCGGACCGATCGACGTAAAGTACCCCAGCGTTTCTCGGTCTGTGCTGACTCACTGACTTGACTTGACTTCTCTTAGATATAATTATAAAACTATATATATATAAATTAAAAAAGGATTAATAATATATTAAAATTTTATCAAAATGTTTTCATCCATATATCTGACCCGAAGGGACCTCCAAGTCACCATTTCTTAGACGGACGGTTACGTCTTCTGGATTCTGTGCGTTCAAGCTAGGTACCCAACCCGTTTAGGGAACCTCGTCTACTATCGTTTGGTGAGATAATAAAAGAGGACCTTTTTAAGGCACTTGTCTCCTTGGACCTCTCGAAGTCAAGACCCTAGTCTTTCTCAGACTGTTGTCTGTATCGTATTCGAATGTCAGATGTAAGACAAACAAAGTTTGAATGTGTTCGTCTGTATCAACCTACGGTCATTTATGTATGTAAAATTACTAGAGAATTATAAATATGTATATAAATATACCACCTCCACTACCTTACGGTCGGATCGATACATTTTAGGATTTTCAACTACGGAAATCCTAATTTTCGAGAAAATCTAATTTCACGACGTGAATTATACGGTCGTTTAAACCAATAAGACGTCTCCAGTTCCTGACCTCTTATAGTCAAAAGTAAGATTAGGGTTTCTTCCCGTTACGGTTCCTTACAAGTTTGACGATATATTAACACGAGTAAAATGTACGATCGTTCCATTATGAGTTTTAGGAAGTTCGATTCCAAGTTGTCATGTATTTGGTTCTTGAAGAGTCATATAGTCGACCCGAATCTTTTCCGTCTTCTTGGTCTAATGGTTTAACGGTTGTAAGTAACCTAGTATCCTTTTCGTTCTCTCAAAGTCTTTTTGTAAATGAAGACGAAGTGACTGATGAGATTTCGGAAACTGACACACCTAGTTTTGTTTGATACCTTTTAAGAATTTCTTTACCTATATGGTCTGGTGGAATGGACGGAGGACTCTTTGGTCATACGTCCAGTTCTTCGCTGTCAATCTTGGTCTGAACCTTTTTGTCTGACCAAGTTTTAACCCTTTCCTCATGTAGTTCAGATATATAACAATGGGACCAACAAATTGAATTTACGTCTCATGTAGTACACTTTATGGACTGATCCACTCAGTGTTCGACCTTAGTTCTAACGGCCCTCTTCATAGTCGTTGGAGTCTGTACGTCTACTATGGTGGGACTACCGTCTTTCGTTTCTCCGTTCTCTTTGAACTACTTGCACTTTCTCGTCTCACTTTTTAGACCGAATTTGAGTCGTAAGTTTTTGCATTCTAGTACCATAGTCAAGTACCGTTTATCTACCCCTTTTTTACTTTGGTCACTGTCTGAAATAAAAGGACCCGAGGATTTAGAGACACCTTCCACTGACGTCGGTACTTAATTTTCTACGAACAAGAAACCTTTTTTTCAATGCTGTTTGGACCTGTCACATAATTGTTCGTCTCTGTAGTGAAACGACTGTTTCTAAGTATATTAGTCTGGATACCAAAAAGGTCATCAGTTCATACCTACACTCTTGACCTGGTATTTTTTCCGACTCACGACTTCTTAACCATGAAAGCTTGGTACCACGATCTCTTATGAGAATTCTCAGAAAACCTGACGTCTCTCAGTTTTTTCAGGTAGGATTCCCTTCAGTAGGAACTTATAAGAAACCTTCTTGACCACGACTTCGACTTCGAAGTCATGGATTGATGGACTACGTTTCAAGACTGAGAAACTTTTTCTGGGACTACGACCCTTTCCGTCCTCCTCTTTCCCTGCTGTCTTCTACTCTACCAATCTACCGTAGTGGATAAGTTACCTGTACTCAAACTAGTTTGAGACCCTCTACCACTTCCTGTCCCTTCAGACCACAAGACGTCAGGTACCCAACGTTTCTCAACCTGTACTGAATCACTGACTTGTTGTTGGGTAATAAATAAATATAATCACCTCTCTATAAATATACAAAAATAAAAAAAGGGACAATTTGTCGTGACACTATTGGTAGAAAAGGTTACTTACAACACATGAATAGACCAATAAAAGAATTTTCTCAGTGATTTTCACTTTAACGGTTAATTTCCTATACCTATGAATGTCACTCTATATATAACGTTTTAAAGAGACATCTTCCTAACTTCCTTAATGTGAGTTATTTTAATGAAAAAAATATACTAACAGTTATCATCATACAAAAGATCTCAGATACGATGACACTAACCATTCGTCTAAAAAAGAAACGAAAATAAAAATAGTAAACAAATGATTAGTCCACCTAAGAAAAAAAAAGTATATGAAAAACGGTAAACTAAACTAATATCATAACTGAGTAAACCCCTATAACTGAATTCTAGAAAATTATTTAGAAGGACAATCAAAGTACAAAGGAAAAATGAATATAAACGATACGACGACGACGACGATTCAGTGAAGTCAGCACAGGTTGAGACACACTGGGGTATCTGCCGTCGGGTGGTCCGAGGGGACAGGGACCCTAAGAGGTCCGTTCTTGTGACCTCACCCAACGGTAAAGGAAGAGGTCACGTTCTTTCACTTTTCACTTTCACTTCAGCGAGCCAGCACAGACTGAGAAACGCTGGGGTACTTGGCGTCGTGAGGTCCGGAGGGACAGGTAGTGGTTGAGGGCCTCAAGTGAGTTTGAGTACAGACAACTCAGTCACTACGGTAGGTTGGTAGAGTAGGAGACAGTAGGGGAAGAGGAGAACGGGAGTTAGAAAGGGTCGTAGTCCCAGAAAAGTCTACTCAGTCGAGAGACGTCGTCCACCGGTCTTATAGCCTCAAAGTCGAAGTTGTAGTCAGGCAGGTCACTTGTGAGTCCTGACTAGAGGAAATTCTACCTGACCAACCTAGAGGAACGTCAGCTTCCCTGAGAGTTCTCAGAAGAGGTTGTGGTGTCAAGTTTTCGTAGTTAAGAAGTCGTGAGTCGAAAAAAATATCAGGTAGAGAGTATAGGTATGTACTGATGACCTTTTTGGTATAGGAACTGATCTACCTGGAAACAATTGTTTCAAAACAGAGACGAAAGTATGTTTCGTATGTTTCAAAACAGAGAAACCAATATTGAAAGGAAGGTTCCTCTTTCGAAGAAAATTAAAGTACCGACGTCAGTGGTAGACTTCACTAAAACCTGTCATACTTTTCCGTTTTTCTACACTGTGACTTTCTACTTGAGGGGTTCAGTCATCTACGGGTTATACGATGACCCTTTCTCACCTCTTTATCGAGGTCTTCCTTATTTCTCTGACTTGGTTTCGTCTTTGTTGCGGGTCGACAGTCACACAGAACACCACTTTCATTTTAGACCACGAAATTTCTTGTTATAACGTAACCTTATAATCTAGGTACTCAGTTCCATTTAACCTTCACCAGTTTGTCCTCTACCTTCCTCACTTGTAGCTGCAAAATCCTTAGTCACTTGATTTTACCAGACCTTACCCACTTAAATTAAGTCTACTGGAAATATATACGATGACTCCCGTTTAGAGAATCTTCTTTCCCTCATCGGGAGTATCAGGTGTTTTCTCAGGTTTTACGTCATGAACCAACATCAGAGTTTTTGTTGTCTTACTAGAGACAAGCAAAGGTTCCGTTTGGTAAGTCACAGTATCATTAGGATCAGATACGGGGGTCAGTCATTACGGTTTCTTCGACTTCAACTCGCCAAGATACTTCTGGATGTTCTGGAAGATCTTGATTGTGGGTTTTTTCTACAGGAAAAGTAGTATCCACTGACCTTACGTTCCTTCAGTTCTCTATGGACCGTATTGTCCGTCCAAACCGGAACCTCATGTTTTACTTCGTTCCGTTTCCGATTGTCTCAAAACGGTTCTCTTGTGTGACCAGTATCGTTTGTGGGAGAAGGTTGTTGCGTTCTCTACCGTCTGTAGACCACCTGTAGTGGTCTACCAGTCATAGTTTTAGTCTCACTAATATAAGAACCTCGTCTTCTATCTCAGTCGTTTTTGACTGACCAAGTCTAGTACTTGAGGAACATCGTTTTAAGTCTGAAGTTCACTCCTTTCATCCCTTTAGGTGATCCGGTACCCATATACTGGATTTAGTTTAGGGAATACTCATATGTTACCCTCACTGTTTATCTGAGTTACCTTATCTAGACTATCTCACGGACTTCTTGATACCTGTCTCTAAACATTGTATCATGTCCACCGTCAAAGGGGTAGATAAAGGGTGCTTCACTACCCTGGTCTACGGTATTAGAAGCAAAAGACTTACAACTCGAAATTCGGTTGAAAAAGTGAGAGGAGAAAGTGAAAGTAGTTCTCCGAAAAATCAAAGAGAAGTGAAAGACGGTATTCCTACCACAGTAGACGTATAGACTCCAATAACTATAAAGAGGGGCGTTAGAACTAAGGTCGAACACGAAGAAGGTCGGGTCACAAAGAGTACCACATGAGACGTATATTCAATTTATTCGTCCCACTGTTATATGTCGGAACTACATGAGGAAAAGGATAAACCTTGGTCAGACAACAAGGTACAGGTCAAGATTGACAACGAGGGACTGGACGTATATCCAAAGAGTTCTCCGTCCAGTAAGACTTCCTCTAGTCGGGACCCTAAAGAAACCTTCCTTACTACGATTTCGACTTTGAAGGTATGAAACCGGTGGAGTACGGAGTAAGGTACTGAGTAACCTTTTCTCAGACCACGACCCTCCCTAACCCCCGTCCTCCTCTTCCCCTGCTGTCTCCTACTCTACCGACCTACCGTAGTGGTTGAGTTACCTGCACTCAGACTCACTTGAGGACCTCAACCACTACCTGTCCCTCCGGACCGCACGACGCTAAGTACCCCAACGTTTCTCAACCTGTGCTGACTCGTTGACTTGACTTGACTTGACTGTCCACTGTCACTAGTTTTGGTAGGGGTTCCTTTTCTTTACGTTTTTCCGTTTTACCAACAGACTCCCCCGAAATGTTTATCGACTCTTTTCTTCTCTTTACTGTCCGTTTCCTATTTTCCTTTCTATATGGGTTAGACTTAGTCTCAGGGGTTCTTATCGCTCCTCTCTATTCTTTTAGAAGGATTGACTTGTTACGTTTCTTTGTCTCCTTTCGTTATCTTACCCTTTCTGATCTCTAGAGAAGTTCTTTTAATCTCTATGGTGCAAAAAGGTCATCAGTACATACCTACACTCTCAACCTGATATTTCTTTCGACTCGTGGCTTCTTAACTACGAAAACTTGACACCACAACCTCTTCTGAGGACTCTCAGGGAACCTGACGTTCCTCTAGGTTGGTCAGGTAAGATTTCCTCTAGTCAGGACTCACAAGTAACCTGCCTGACTACAACTTCGACTTTGAGGTTATGAAACCGGTGGACGACGTCTCTCGACTGGGTAAACTTTTCTGGGACTACGACCCTTACTAACTCTCGTCCTCCTCTTCCCCTACTGTCTCCTACTCTACCAACCTACCGTAGTGACTGTGTTACCTGTACCCAAACCCACCTGAGGTCCTCAACCACTACCTGTCCCTCCGGACCGCACGTCACCAAGTACCCCAACGTTTCTCAGCCTGTGCTGACTCGCTGAGTTGACTTCACTTAACTTCCCTTGTAAAGTATTTCTCCACCCGTGTTATTTCCCATCTTTACCACGTCTGGATTGTCTTCGTCTTCTATCTTTCTCCACTGTCCTTATGTGTCTTCATATGTTTTTTCTAGAATTACTAGGTTTATTGGTGTTACCACACTAGTGAGAGGATTTGAGTCTGTAGAACCTTACGCTTCAGTTCACCCGGAAGCCTTTCTAACGATGTTTGTTTCTACCACCTCTACTATCTTAAGGTCGACTCGATAAAGTCTAGGATTTTCTACTACAAGACTTTCACGACGTGAGTTATACGGTCGTTTATACCTTCCGAGTTATCATCGGTGTCCTGACCTTTGTCAGTCAAAAGTAAGATCATGGTTTCTTCCCGTTACGGTTTCTCACAATTTTGATGATGTGTCAACGTGAATAAAGTGTACGATTGTTTCATTACGAGTTTTAAGAGGTTCGCTCCGAAGTTCTCATATACTCGGTTCTTGAGGGTATATAATTGGACCTAAATCTTTTCCGTCTCCTTGGTTTCTAGTTTAAAGATTACAAGTAACCTAGGATCCTTTCGTTCTCTTAGGGTCATTTTGTAGATGAAGTAACTGATGAGATTTCGGAAAAGTGTCCTTTGACACCTTTCAACAAGTTCTACACCCTGATGGTCTGGTGGAATTGACAGAGGACCCTATGGACACACGTCCAGTTCTTGGTTGTCAATCTCGACCCGTACCTTGTCATCTGACTAAGTTTTAACCCTTTCCTCATGAAATACAGACACATAACAGTGGGACGAATAAATTGAATTATACGTCTCATGTAGCACTCTTTAAGACCCAACCTATTTCGTATTCGACCTTAGTTCTCTTTATAGTTATTGGAGTTCTATAAGTCTATAGTATAGTGCATAGTGTAGTGGGACTACCGACTTTCGTTTCTCCTTAATTTCTCGGAGAACTTCTACTTTCTCCTCTCACGTTTATGACCGAATTTTGAGTTTACAAGGTTTTTGATTCTAGTACCGTAACCCAGGGTAGTGAAGTACCGTTTATCTACCCCTTTGTCACCTTTGTCACTCCTGTCTGAAATAAAGAACCAGAGGCTTCAGTGACGTCTACCACTGAGGTCGGTACTTTAATTTTCTACGAACGAGGAACCTTCTTTTCAATACTGGTTGGATCTGTCACATAATTTTTCGCCTCTGTAACGAAACGGATGTTTCCAGACCTACCTATCAGTTTTGGTACCAAAAAAGTTATCAGTGCATACTTACACTCTTAACCTGGTACTTCTTCCGACTAGTGTCTTCTTAACTACGAAAACTTGACACCACAACCTCTTCTGGGAACTATCAGGGAACCTGACACTCCTCTACTTCGGTCAGTTAGGATTTCCTTTAGTTGGGTCTTATAAGTAACCTTCCTGACTACGACTTCGACTTCGACATTATGAAACCGATGGACTACGCCTCCTGTCTGAGTAATCTTTTTTGGAACCACCACCCTTTATAACTTCCGTCGTCCTCTTCCCGTACTATCTCCTGCTCTATCAACCTACCGTAATGGCTGAGTCACCTGTACTCAAACTCGTTCCAGGTCCCCTACCACTTCATGTCCCTACGCACCGTACGACGTCAAGACCTCAGTGTTTCTAAGTCTGTACTGACTCACTGACTTATTGTTATGACTTAATAGAGTAGGATTTTATAACCAAGAAGTAGTCAAGTTCAAAAGTAAATAAGAAAAGTCACATAAAGAGGTAAACAACAATGTATATATAGGAATAGGAGTCATATAAAAAATAAAAAAAGTTCATATACAACTTAGAAAGAAAGAAATACAAAAGACTGAACTGACCATAATCAGACGGGTAAAAAAATTTTTGAGAACAGTAATGTAGATATCGAGAAAATATGACCGAATAGACCCTTTTAGTCAAGTCAAGTCAAGTCAACGAGTCAGCACAGACTGAGAAACACCTTTTATCAATGTACCTTTACAACTAATAAAAAAGGATGAGTCATAATGTTATAAATTTGAAAGAACATAAAAACTTTATCTTAAAGTCCTGAAACTATATCTGTGGAAAGAAGACACAAATTCACGTAAATTCTACTTCTAACAGTACAAATTTTTCATAGAAACGTGAGTGCCAAGTAACTTTCCACGAAAAAACAATTAAACGAAAATTTAATCCTCATAGATTAAAAATACTTTATTGACAAAACTATAGGAAACTCTATTTTAATAAAAAAAAGAAAACAATTACTCTACTTAACAAACTTGTATAAAAGATAGAAGCCCGGTAAGAACCTAAGAAATTGAGGATAAACTAGTACCGTAAATGAAATTATATGATGACTTAATTTAAACAATTATAAAATAAAACGTAAATATAGAAATATATATAATAGAAATAAAAAGAAAAATAGAAAATTCCCAATAATATTCAAATAAAAACTTTGAAACTTCAAAATATATTAAAGAATTAAGAGACCTTGTCATTTCTTAGTTTCTCAATCCGTAAAACTGTATTACCAATTTTTGTAAACGACACATCAATTTATCAGAACTTAAAGTTATAGTTCAAACAATGAGAACGACACACTAGAATTCGAAGTAAAATAAAAAATAAAATTTCTGTGTTAATAATCATAGTAAGAGTATCTTAACAACACTCGTGATTATTATAAACTTACGAAAAGTAGACGGTCGATGACAACATAATGAAGTACATATTAATTTAAATTAATTATCGGTGTTAATATGATAATAAAAATAAATCATTTACTCCTTTGACTCCGTCTCAAATTTCTTGGTTCTAATACTTTAAGTACTTATTTAAACTTGGATCTGTAAGACACATCTGGGGTAAATTTACTAAGTTTTCCCATCATGTTATTCGTAACCTATTTAACACAGTCGATGACAAAAACAACAAAAACAATAATGGTACAAAATAACTTAAAATCTTCGGTGATTAATATTTCTGTAACAATTAAATACATATTGGTTCTTTCTTTTTTCAACGGATACTCCATTACGAATTTAACGCTTTTATAGACGGAAATGACGGTAGTAAAAGTAAGACAAGTGTAACAGTAATTTAAATTCTTTGTACAATTCGGATCTTAAAAATTTTTTAAATTATTTTATATTACCTAATAGAGACGGAGCAGATTCTATTACTGAAAGGTAG
This sequence comes from Capra ibex, assembly GCA_006410555.1. Lineage (NCBI taxonomy): Eukaryota > Metazoa > Chordata > Mammalia > Artiodactyla > Bovidae > Capra > Capra ibex. The sequence goes on along the minus strand of SJYO01033645.1, from coordinate 49,768,357 downwards.
AGTTGAGAGTCTAAAATACCTTTCTAAATTTTTACAATTAATGTCAAATGATATTCAAAATTTTTATACGGACAATAGGAACTGTCAACATAAGAAGTGTTGATATTCTTGTTAATAAATCTGAATTGGTAATGTAAACGGTAAATCAAATACCGGACTTAAGGAAAAGAGTTTCTATGGACGGGATTCAGTAAATGCCAAACCGAATTACTATTTAAGATTCCCTCATTAAAAAGGGAATCTTAATCATTCATTACATGAAAGACTATACAACGTAAAGTCTTTTACGGAAAGAAGACATGTACAGTTCCTTTCTATTAAACTGACTTAACTTAAAATTAAATCTTAATAAAAAGTTTTAAAGTAGAAGTGAAGTAATAGAAGATCGTGAATCACTTTTCAACAATTGTCAGAATTGAAGGAAAGGAAACAACCGTCTTACAACAAATGAACAAGTGTAAGTGAGGAAGGAGACTAGACTAGAAACACTTTTTAAATAAAAGACGTGCTTAAAATTCTGAGTCCTTAATCCTATAAAAAATACATACTCAAAGACATACGAAGTGAAAGAAGGAAGGGGTTTCCGACAACCTACTCTGGAAATCTAGATCTTTTAATCGACCCCTTTAAAAAAACAATTACGAAGATGGTAGAAACCAAAAAGGAAGACTTTCATATACGTGCAAGACATCTTAATTAACAGGTACACAGAAAAACGATATTGAATATAAACAAATGGTAGAAAAGGGTTTATATCGTTTAAGGATCCGATCATAACTTAAACGTCTAAACCTAAGTTGTGAAAGACAACAAGGTAAGTGATGGACAGATAGAATCTTGTATCAAAAGAAACAGAAAGAACGAGAACTTGACGAGAAGAAAAGTATTCTCAGACAAAACAAAATCGTTACGTCATTGTAGAACTTAGAGTGACTATCATCCTTTATAGAAAATTTTATAATACAGAAATGACTAAAGACTTAAGACAAAATAAAATTACGACCCGTAAACCAGATTTACCGAAAAAAACTCGAGGGTCTTAAAAAAATAATAAACCATTAAAAATAAACTAATAAGTATAAAAAATTTTATGAGTAAAATATCGTCACACAAAGGAACGAGACCGACGACGTTGTGTCAAGGTGTCTCACCCACTAAATTTGTTGTCGTTAAATAAAGGGATTTCAAGTCCTCTTAACTTCAAGTTCTAGTTCTACAATCTCCCAAACCAAAGAAGACTCCGGAAAGAAGAATAAAGTATTCATAGACGGAAGATCGAGACAGGAGTGTACCATAAAAGAGACACACACACGAATAGAGAAACACACAGGTGTAAGAAAAGTAATATTCCTATCGTTAGTATGACCTAATTCCGTATTGGGTCACTGGAGTAAAATTGAATGAAATCAAGTCAAGTCAGCGAGTCAGCACAGAGTGAGAAACGCTGGGGTATTTAACGTCGTACGGTCCGGAAGGACAGGTAGTAGTTGAGGTTAGTGGAGAAATTTCTAGGAAAGATGTTTACAGTGTGAGACTCCAAGATACCCAATCCCCAAACTGTATACTGAAACCTTCCCCATGTATAAAGTCGGATACAGTAAATCCTACTAACATATCCAGAAAGTAAGGGGAAAAATTCAAAAAAGAAACTAACATGATGTACTGTTACATAGTACTGTGTCACCGTACACCTCATGTTCAGTAACTCGGTAAAAATTAAAATTTATAGAATAACTTAAAAAGGACGAAAGATCAGTTACCTTCTTAAAGTCAACTTTAATTTTCTTCGACTTTTTCGACGTAAATGCTTTCTTCTACCATCTGCTCTTGCCACCTTCTTTGGTCGTATGAGTCTATTTCGTGTGTCATCAGTTCTTTCACCTTTTAGTCTGAACCATTTTATATTATTTTCAAGTTCTCCACCTATATTATGTTGTCTATAACGTATGTCATAGTGATTTCTATTCAAATCACCACTACTTTTTCTACCATCTAGACACAAAAGTCTTTGTATATCTTCTCTTGGGTCAGGTTCCTTTTTAGTTCTTAAAAGAAGAGTACATTTAAATTCTCGATTTAAGAATTCTGGGAGACTACTACTTCACAGTAAAGTATCGTTCCTGTCGTTAAAACTTGGTAGATCCAGTAGAAGTCGTCATCAGGGAGTTCTAAGACACGTAGCACCGAAAGCTTTTGGGTGTCTCTCGTCACTTCTTTCAAATAGTACGGCCTCAGCTAAACCCTCCCCTCTGTCCTTTGTAAGTTTAGTTTTTGGTGTTCTTTGGTCAGTGTTATAACTGGTACCTATGCAAAGTCTTTTACACTCTCTTTTTAGTGTCCTCCTTCCGAACTCTCTCCTGAGACACTGTTTTCTTGTAGATGTCCTATGTTTTAGAAGTGAACGGTCCATAAGATAGTAAACAAAGGATTTGGTTACTTACTTATGATTCCAGGTCTCCTAAGTTCTATGACTTGACATGAAAAATCTCGTAATCAATGACTAATCCATACAATACTAAAAAAAAGAATTTAAACTACATTCTCTATTCTATACGTGGAAAATTGTCAAGTCATCAAAGTAAAATATATAACATAAAGTAAAGTCAAATAAATTGTTTTTCGACTTTCTACTTAAGTCATCACTTATAAAAGAATTTTGAACGAAAAAACGTTAGATATATCGATTTACTGAAAATATCAAGAATATTTACCTATGCGATGTATTTTATAAAACCATCTAAAACAAGTCAAGTCAACTCAGCGAGTCAGTACAAGTTGAGAAACGTTGGGGTACCTGACGTCGTACGGTCCGAAGGGACAGGTAGTGGTTGAGGACCTCAAATGAGTTTGAGTACAGGTAACTCAGCCACTACGGTAGGTTGGTAGAGTAGGAAACAGCAGGGGAAGAGGAGGGGGGAAGTTGAAAAGGGTCGTAGTCTCAGAAAAGTTTACTCAGTCAAGAAGTGTAGTCCACCGGTTTCATAATCTCGAAGTCGTAGTCATGAAGGTCACTTATAAGTCTTGACTAAAGGAACTCCTAACTGACCAAACTAGAGGAACGACAGGTCCCTGAGAGTTATCAGAAGAGATTGTGGTGTCAAGTTTTCGTAGTTAAAAAGTCTCGAGTCGAAAGAAATATCAGGTCGAGAGTGTAGGTATATACAGATGACCTTTTTCGTATCGTAACTGATCCGCCTGGAAACAACCGTTTCATTACAGAGACGAAAAATTATACAACAGATCCCACCAGTCTAAAACAATCATGACGGTATAATGAAAGTTTACTTTAAGTATGTATAAATTTGTGTTAGTATTGACAGTTATAGTGTACGGATGACCTCCAGACCCTCTGACTTCCTTTTATACGACGGTATCGGGTTTATACTTCACTTTTTCTATGCACTTTCTAGAACGTCACCCTTCGTACTTAAAACCACCACCAAAACGTCTCTTCCTTTAGGTGAAACTATCAACTGTCCTAAATATCGATTACAATCTCAAAACTTTCGTTTTATATCAATTCTATCACTAACATGTATATTACTAATCTTTTTAGTCATCGTGATTGACGAAAACAATAAGAACAGGGACATCGTGAACATATATCCCGACTCAATAAGTCAGTCCTTTGGGTCCAAGTCACCCAGTAGGGATCCTTTGAACTAAATCGGTATCCCAACTGTGACAAACTTTATCGGTATTCATCTTTTACACATAGGTTTCCTATTATTGATTGGACATGAACTTACTAACAATTTTATACAAAATTTCATGGTGGTTTACTTACCCTGCGATTTCCTTTTCTAAAATCCTTGATTATCTTAAGTAACCACCGTCATCATGCATATTCGAAACACTAAACCCCAGGACTCAGACCATTTAGTGAAAACAATCAATGAAGTAGACTTCGACACCTAATATTTCGGACCACACATCGAAAGTCGTCTTCCCTCCTTCCCTTCGACCGTTTTAGGTCTGACGCACTACCCTCCGGGTCAGTCTACCCAAGACCAAGTTTAGTCCCGAAACAAGGATCCTTTACTTTCCTCTTTAAGTCAATATGACTGACTTATTTGTACCGTCCCAAATCTCTTACAGACTCCGACAGGTGTATATATTAACAGGTCCAAAGTAAGGTCCACGAGACCTTCCATCTGATAGAGGTCAGGGTCAACGATCTTTGTACATCTTCACCCTACTTCGAGAAATAAAGGACTATAGTAATCCTAACCGAATTGTCAACCCATTAGACATCCATAAATGAAGACACTGACGACGATTCTTCTTGTACATTCGTCAAAGTATAACCATCATAAGGAAAACCAAGACATTAACGAAGTACAACCATACAACATAACATTCGAAGACTATCTTTGTGACATTATACCCGTGAGTGATTTTCGAACACCAGACTTCTGTCATAAGAAACAATCGACACAATTAAAACTACAATGTCTATTAAAACTTCGAAAGATAATTAAAGTATCAACTGATCTCTCCCTTTAATAGGTGTACATACACTTTGTTTTTTTTCTTAAGGACTCGTACATCTCACCATATTTCATTCTTTTGTTCTTATACTGGAACTTCTTACGGACAAAAGTCCCTAACCTTCCTAAGTCACTTCCTAACAATCTTCAACAATTAAACAGACTTGTAATAGGACCCACATACAACTTAAAAAACATTTTACGGTCTTAAGATCCCTCGAAATTTCGGACACTTAAAATCTTGATGGTTTTTTTTTTTTTTTAGTATCTTGACTAAAATCTTGATCTTCTTTAGTATCTGACAGGGTCCATAAAAGGTCTACGTCTTTGACTCCGTTGACTTGAACACGGAACGTGTTACAATATATTGATCCCAACGGTCTAAATTGTTTATTTTTACAAACCTGTGCGAATTTGATTTTTTCAAAAAATTGGACTTTAATTTTAAAATGACCCGTAGAACACAAAATAGACCGTTGATATATATTGTGAACAGGTAAAAACCCCAGACACTGGAAGTATATTCTCTATTGTATATTAACGTCAGTAGAGAACAATAGTGGTCCTCCAACCAAGGTCCTATGATTGTCTATGGGCTTAGATCCCTACGAGTTCATGAAAGATATTTCTCCGTATCATAAAAATGTATGTTGGATGTATACAAGAGGGTATATGAAATTTAGTAGATATCTAAAGAAAATCATGGGTCATGTTACATTTATCAACATTTATGTCACATTTACGACACATTTATCAACGGTTGAGATACGTCTAATCCAAAACCAAAAGATTTGAAAGACTTTACAAAAAGGATTCATAAAAGTTAAGTGCCAACTAATTTACATTTGGGGTACCTATCCTTTCCCGACTGACGGTAAAACGTATTCCCTGAAGTCGTAGACCTCTACAACCCAGAAATCTCCCGGGACCCTATGTGGCCGTCTACGGACATGACTAGACTTAGAACAAAGAAAGGTTAGTCACATAGAATCTCTAGAAAGGAATGGTCGGGTATACATACACGAAAAAAAAAAAAAAAAAAAGTAAAATTTCAGAGAAATTATAAGACAACATTTGGAATCTCTATCCGATTATAAAGAGTAGTCAAAACAAAACAACCCGAACCCATCAAAGATCACACAACGAGATTTATTATGACGTCACTTATTAAAATATGTAAATAAAAACGTATGTCAATTTATATCGACATTTTATTTAAGGTTCCTCACCTTAACATAAATATATAAAGTAACATGATTGGTCAAATGTGAGAATGGTCAGTATACACTCTTACTGAAAAGAGAAGGAACGAACATCATAATAACTCCAAAAATTAGAAACGGTATCCATGTAAATTCCTTATCTTTGAAAGAAGTTAAACGTACATTCATACTCACTTCAAACCGGATAAAAATATTTACAATAAAATTAAAATAAAATAAAACAGTATATAAAACGGACGAAAAACTCCCACAAAATACTTGTAAAAATATCAACAGTACACTATATAAATAAAAAAAGAGGAAAAATCTAAAGGAGAAAAGAGAAGTAGTTAAGAAAGAAAAAAATTTTAAATAAATTAAATAAATAAACTGAAACGGTCCAGAATCAACATCGTAAACCCTATATCAAGGGACTGGTCCCTAACTTGGGGTCGGAGGACGTCACCCTCATGTCTCAGTCGGGGACCTGGTGGTCCCTTCAGGGAAGTAAGTAAGAAACCACTAGTTAAATAGTAAGAAAAGGAAACAATTAAAATCCGGGACTTCATCGACCTTTTGTAGGAGATTGTCACCAGGTACACTAATCATTAAAATTCTAAAAGTAAGAATCTTTATTTTACACGAACATACATTAAGACAAAATAACCTTTTATATAATCGATTATATAAAAGTTTTCAAACTTTGGATCTCATCACGTATCATACTCGTTTTGATTACACTACAGGAATTAAATCTAAAATAGATACAATTATAATGCGAGATTGAGTAAAATATATTATCTTTTATAATGTATTTCAATTTTTCCAATTTTTGGAACCGTCTTAAAAGACACTATCGGATCCTGTTCTCCTATGGTTCAAGACTCACAACTCATAATCAGTACTCCAGGAACTTTACTTCACTTCACTTAACTTCAGCGAATCAGCACAGGCTGAGAAACGCTGGGGTACTTGAGATCGGAAGATCCTAGGAGGTAGGTACCCTAAAAGGTCCGTTCTCATGACTCTAGGAATCCCCTCTTTTAAACTCTTATCCATCATTCTTTTCTTAATTTCCCTACCCTAGATACTTGTGACAGTCGTCCGTCTCTTATTAACGTCATATGAGTTCCAAAGACTTTACACTAACCTAACCTCGAAAATTTTAATGTAAAAGGAGTTTTCAAACTCGGTCTCAAACAACACCCACACAGACACATACCTACACACAACATTTTTCTCATGTAAATTCACCCCTTTATCTTAAACGAAAAGTCTTTTATTAAAACTTCTCCCGAAAACTTTATATCGTCATTAGGACTTTTTACTCTTTACGAACATGAAAAAAGAAAAATATCCTATCAACGTCTACGGTACCACTACAAAAAAAGTCTCGTATACGAGCGGTAATATTTACGAATCTCAGAAGGTACTATTTACCTTCTCAGACAGGGACGACAAACAACGTCTCATCACAGAAATGACACAATAATTGTTAGTACATAAGAAGTCAGTAACTACGGGTTGTCGAAAGTAACATTACAGAAATAAACTATGGACAATAACAAGACAACACACAACTTAATAGACAATTATAACTTCTACGGTCTCTATGAGTCTTAAGCACACATAACAGTATAAATAGGACTAGATGTAAAGTTATGATTATTTGTTAAGACAATCTTTAATATGGGGGAGGTGATGGGGTAGTTTTGTTGTTTTTTTCCTTACAAACCTCATGTTTAAAATATTGGTACTTTCCACGGAGAAAATTTCCAGAGACTCTAAAGTCAATAGAAGAACTTTGAACACTCAAAACCAACCTCAGACGTATGGAAGAACCTACGACAGAGAACTAACTAAGAAACATATGACTCTTCACTTCTCTTTTACTTTCAAAGAGTCTTTGTCTCTTCTTAGACTATTTTTACTGTTTCTACACGGAAACGCATCCATTATTATCTTTAGAAACCGTTGAATTAGTTCTTATAATAGTAACATTTTCTCCTAAATATTCGGTCTAAAGTACCTAATTTAATACTGACACCCAATACTATATTATCTCCATCTTCATATACACCCTCTGTACCCAAATTGTTTCACGGAGGGAGTGAGGGTATAAAAAATTCCACGTCTATGAACCTATACAAATATATAATCACCTTTTCTGTCATAGTCCAAACTTTCCTCGATTTTTATATCTTACTACTGTCTACCCTATTAAGTCGTCCTTAAGTTTCAATCACATATACTTACATACTATGTCACACGAGTACGTCCATCCTAATAGGACTCACGTTTACAATCTCTTCTCCTTTTACACCGACACCTACACCCACTACCCTCTGGTGACATCCTTGACGAAAACCCCCTCCCTCACATCATCAACAGCCAGGGACCGAACGGGAGTCCCGTACACCTTAGAAGGACCTGGTCCCTAGTTTGGACACAGGGAACGTAACCGACAACTAAAGGATTGGTGACTTCGTGGTCTCTTCAGAGGTCAAAAAGAACATTTCAGATCAGGGAGACTATACACAAGACGATGAAGAAAACTAAAGGTACGGAAGTCAAAATCAGACATACACAGAGACCCAGACTTCACCCAGAGGACTTCTGTCCTATATATGTCAAGACCAAAAAGATAGGTAGATCGGTCAGACACAGGTCGTTCACCTTAGAAGGTAACAACATGTGTTCGAGGTCTAATACGTCCAAGTCATCAACGTCACGTAACCGGGTGTCGTGTACCCTAGAATCAAAGGACTCGTCCCTAACTTAGGTGTAGGGGACGTAACGTTCCACATAAGAGTTGGTGACCTGGTGGTCCCTTCAGGGTCGTCGTATGTAGAAATCGAATAGATGGAAGTTCACTATAATACGGTGAGGACATTCTTGAAATATCATGAAATAAATGTAAAGAGGGGTAGGACAGGAAAGACAATCACAAAAGTATGTCAAATGAATATGAACAATATTTGAGAACAATAATAAAAAGAAATCAATAGAATTTCTCTGAATTCATTATTCTTTGTTCATATATAAATGAGAACATCAGTAGTAAAGACAACGAGAAGGAAGGAAAGTCAACTAGGTATAAAGTCCGATCATATTAAAAAGAAGATAGACTTCCGAAAAGAAATTGTAAGAAAGTCGAAAAATACAGAAGTAAAGTGGAAAAAGAAGTGTAAAATTTTTAAATAAAATTAACCGTGTATTAATGTTATAACACCCAAAACTGTATGTAGTCATACTCAGTCGGTATCCATACGTACACAGGGGAGGAGGACTTGGGGGACGGGTGGAAGGAGGGGTGGGCTAGGGAGGTCCAACAGGGTCTCGTGGTCGAAACCCACGGGACGAAGTATGTAGTTTGAGCGTGACCAACAGAGAAAATGTATACCATTACATATACAAAGTCACGAGAAGAGAGTTTAGTAGGGTGGTAGAGGAAGAGGGTGACTCAGGTTTTCAGACAAGAAATACAGACACAGAGTAAACGACAGGACATGTATCCTAGTAACCATGGTAGAAAGATCTAAGGTATATGTACGTAATTATAACCATAAACAGAAAGAGCAAGACTGAACGAAGTGAGATTTGTCCGAGATCCAAGTAGGTGGAGTAATCTCGATTGAGTTTACGTAAGGAAAAATATCGACTCATCATAAGGTAACACATATACCTGGTGATGAAGGAATAGGCAAGTAGACGACTACCTGTAGATCCAACGAAGGTACAGGATTGACAACATTTATCACGATGTCACTTGTAATCCCATGTACTTAGACAAAATTAAGACTAAAGGAGCCTCATATACGGGTTCTCACTCTAACGACCCAACATACCTTAAAATAAAGATCATAAAATTCCTTAGAGGTGTGAGAAGAGGTACCACCAACACATTCAAACGTAGTTGTCACATTGTCCCAAGGGAAAAACGGTGTGGGAGAGGTCGTAAATAACAAACATCTTAAAAACTACTACTGGTAAGACTGGGTACACTCTACTACGGAGTAACACTAAAACTAAACGTAAAGAAATTATTACTCACTACAACTCGTAGAAAAGAACACAAATAATCGGTAGACATACAGAAGAGACCTCTTTACAGACAAATCCAGAAAACGGGTGGAAAACTAATTTAACAAGTAAAAAGAACATAACTTTGTCAAGAAGTACTTGACAAACATATAAAACCTCTAATTAGGAAACAGTCAACAAAACAAACGATAACAAAAGAGGGTAAGACTCCCGACAGAAAAGTGGAACAAACATCAAAGGAATCAACACGTTTACGAAAATTCAAATTAATATAGAGTAAACGAATAAAAGCAAAAATAAAGGTTATGGGACTTCACTTTTTCTATACACTATATCTTAAGATCCAACTGTTAAACTTCATGAAATTTCTATAACGATGAGAGAAGAACGAATACAACAAAGACTACTCTTTAGACGAGAAGGAAAAAAAGGAGACACGTATTTACAGAAAAAAGGGGGGAGGATACCGACGATATTTAACAAGAGAAACAGTAATCAAAACTTGTTAAACTAATACCACACGGAACTATATCAAAAGAACAAAACAAAAACATGATCCTTAAGACATTCGAGTTAAAAATCAAAAGTGATTGCAATCATTTGAAACTGGAAACAAAGAAGACAGAGGGTAAATAAAGTCCCTGAGGTTATTATACTTAGCATCCGATAAATACCAACAAGACATGTAGAGGTAACAAGAAAAGACAAGACTTTAAGAAAAAGAGACACACGAAGTAAAATATATCTTCAATCCGTGACCTTTGATCACAAAGTTAAATTAAAAAAAGAAAACGTCAGATTAGAGAAAATTAGGATAAGTCACATCAAAAATAAAACTGGTAACATTAAAAGTGAACATCTTAAATTTAAGATTAGATAAAATACAGAATCAACAGAGATGAAAAGTTGGTACACCTTATTTAAATATAATTGAAAGTTACGGGAACAGAAGACAAACAATTTAGACACAGTCACGAAACTAACTATCGAAAAAGAGGATTAATTCCCAAAATGAATAAAAGATCAAACGTACAGACTGTAAGAAATTAATCTATGACGACGACGACGACGACGATTCAGCGAAGTCAGCACAGGTTGAGACACGTCGGGGTATCCGAGGGGGCTGGGACCGTAAGAGGTCCGTTCTTGCGACCTCATCCAACGGTAAGGGAAGAGGTTACATACTTTCACTTTCACTTCAGACAGTCAGTACAGGCTGAGAATCACTGGGGTACCTGACGTCGGATGGTCCGAGGAGGCAGGTACCCTAAAAGGTCCGGTCTCATGGCCTCACCCCTTAATCTATGATCTACGACTCTGAAAATAAAACAAGGTACCATCTATAAAAACGCAAGTACATTTACAAGAACTCAAAACAAAACCCTCTGTCAATTGACTTACCCTTAGACCAGGAAAACTAAGGACAACTATGTACCGTCTTCGGTTGTGATAACATTTCGTCAATAGGAGGTTAATTTTTATTTAAATTTAATTTTTTCCTCAAAATGAAAAAGTCAAAATCTATATAAACATAAGGACTTTCATAAGAACTTAAAACAAAATCCTGTTCCAATTTAATTAAATTTTGACCAGGAAACCTGAGAACGGGAATTATAAACAACCCACCCGGGTCTCGTCGTAAATCAGATCCCAAATAAAGGGTAAGTACTTTTTCCTGGAATTATGAGATGGGTGACGAAAGTATTAATACTTAAAAAGATCAGACGGATAACCCTGGATAAGGATAATGGTCCTTACGACTTAGGACAACCAGATTAAGAAACTCTACAATAAAAGTGTTGATGTCCATGAAAGACCAATAATGAGTTCCCCTTGAGAGATGTGAAAAGACCTTAAGAAAGTGACACGTCGAGAGGGGAGAAATCGACGGAACATGAGAATTGACAAAGAGAAAGTAATTCCTCAGGAAGTACGAGACGCATCCGAGTGGGAGGAACATAACATCAGAGTTTAGAAAGAACACCGCCATTCCGTTTCAAAGAATCCTCTCGGTCCTATACGGTCCTTAGACTGGACCCAACCTTTAAATAGAAAGGAAGAAACTCCGAACGTGTGATATCCAAACTATGTAGTAGAATCGACATTTAATCCAAATACAACAGATTAACACTCAACAGAAACGTTTTCTCGTACACCAGTGAAAAATAAGGAGTTTACATCTATTTACATTAAAAGACTAATATCAAAGAACATAATAGTCATTCAATGGGTAACTGATTCTTCTTAAGGAGATCTACACATCTTAATACTGGACTAATATCACAGTTAAAAACAAAGAAAAAAATCTTACTCATACCCTTATAAGCCTCTACCGTTACCCTTATAATCCCCGAAGGGACTATCGAGTTAACCATTTCTTAGACGGACGTTACGCCTTCTGGACCCAAGTAGGGACCCAACCCTTCTAGGGGACCTCTTCCCTTTCCGATGGGTAAGGTCATAAGACCGGACCTCTTAAGATACCAGACATATCAGGTACCCCAGGGTTTCTAAACCTGTGCTGACTCACTGAAAGTGAAGTGAAGGGTCCTTATAATTCAATACTACTTATAATGAAAATAATAAAAAGAGTGACGATGATCCAGAAACCAGTCCATAATATTGACGGTATCCGGTACTACCGTAACATTGTGTCATAGAAATTCATCACTAAAAATCCCTTCGTAACTCCGAAAATTTAAATAATAAAGACAAACACGACTAACGAAACTTTATTGTAAACTTAGAACCACAACAATAAATGTTGTCGAATGTACAACAATTACACATGAATATAAAGTATACGAGAAACAAACAGGATAAGTTTGTCTTCATCAGGTCCCCTACTAAGATAGGTGCAGAACTCACAACTACTCTTCTTGTTCAATCCTCGGTTTTAATAGTTCCGTCTCTACTACCCGTTATACCATTCCGAATATAAAACAAGAAAACCTCTCATTAATGATTTATAAATTGAAGAATGTTCATTAAAACCGTCAAGGATTCGATACCCCTAGATCGTAGAAAACTGTTATTACGACGAATAAGAAACTTCTCTCAGGACTCGTGAGGATTCTTGTCATAACAGATTAAGATTCATTTGATACATTAAACAGTTTAAAAACTTTAAATACTAAAATCCCTTGATTTACGAAAATTTAAAAGAAAAATTCAACTTACAAACGAAATAAGAAAATAAATATTGAATAACTTGTATAAACTCCCTTTATGTCTTTACAGTGACAGAAGGAAACGAAAAATCAGTATAAAATAATTATTACACAATGAAAGAATTTAAGGGAATGAATCCTTGAAATTTTAACTCGATGATTTTTCTTACCAATTAAAAAAGTTTTAAAATCCGTTGTACAAACAAGGACTGACACAATGTACGAAACACATCCAGTGAATTAAGGGTACTATTACAACACTAAACTCTGAATTGGACTCTTAACTTATCTTTACTTTAATAAACCATTCTCACCGTAGATAGATAAATAATAACAGTGTAAGGAAAATATGTTTATGTACAATGTGACGTGTACCGTCTTACCGTTTCAGTCTGTCGAAAGACACAGAACTTTTTTAACTAAGAGAACACCAGTATACATACATGTGTAGAGTTTAGGTTTATATTCAGTAGAATTCATCAGAAGACAAAACCACGTGATACACTGTGAGACTCCATCTTGTTTTTCACTTGTTTGGACTATGAAGATAAAAATAGTCACACATAGAGATTATTTTTAGTATAGAACGTATACGACACGAGAGAGAGAAACTTAGACTAGGCATTACTGTGACTTGAATTCGAGTTGGGTCTTTAATCATTCGCTCTGTCTGGTGGTGGTTGTCGTTCTTTCATTGTAAACACAAAACTTTCGTGTTTATTTAGCCAATTTTATCACTTTCCTTCCATTGGTACAATCCTCTAATTAGATACAATTTTCTTCACAAGACACAAGTACCTTGGTGACGTCACCTCTTTTGACAGAAACGAACAGTATCATAAGATAAGTAAATTAAATAAAGTAACACTAAATAACAAAATATACAATCATAAAAACTATTTAAAAATATCTAAAGAATCTTATTTTTACTTTACATAAGTCAAAGATAGATTTAATGGATAGTTGTCATTTATTCCACAATAAAATTATGATACTACCGAAAGAAAAATCTTTATTGACTTTAAGACTCGTAACCTTCAAATATCATAGATTCCTTAATATTTTTAAGGGAAGAATTCCCATACGTAAAGAAAATAGAAGAGATTTGATATACAGGAAATTAATAAATGATAGTTTTATATTTGTTAAAGGTATTCATAAACTCTTAAAAAATTGTGTCTACTTAAGTAATTTTTCATTACGTAATCTGACACTCGGACCATTCACTTAAATCCACAATCGACGAACTTACAAATCCCGAAGGGTCCACCGAGTCACCATTTCTTAGGTGGACGGTTACGTTCTCTACGTGGAAACAAGGGACTAGGCCCTACTAGGGGACTTCTTCTTTTACCATTGGGTGAGATCATAAGAACGGACCTCTTGGGGTACCTGTCTCTCGGACGACCAGATGTCAGGTCCCCCAGTGTTTCAACCCGTACTGAGTTACTGACTTGTAGTAGTAGTAGTATACTTAAACTTTATAAGATGTCTACTTAATTTGATATATAGTGTGGACAAAAAGAATGGAAAAGATAAACTTCCTTAATCGACTTGTTGAATTTCGGGTTGAACTATTCCGTTTATTTAAGGTTCTGTGACATTGTGTCTACAGTAGTTTTTGTAGATCCTATCTCCATTCATTATTGTCAAACTAATATCCATCGGTTAATGGAACACATTATGAAGACGAACCGTCACCATGACAAATCACAATTTACACAGACATAGAGAATAATTACACAAACATATACAAATACCAACAAACGAACAAAAATTATAAATAAAAGTATACATAAGAGAATAGAATATGGTGACACAGGACTACCTGTTTTTTCGGATACAGATCCCAGTTCCCCCGAACCAAAATAAGATCCGAGACGGTAAATGACTGACTGGAACGTGTTCAGTTTGACCAGTAATTGAAGAAAGACAGGTCTTACTCTGTGAACTTAAACCATAGGGAGAGTACATTTTATAAAACAAGATCCTAAGCAAACGGACAGATAACCAGTCATTTTGTCTATTTTTTTGTAGATAGAAACACCTCATAATAAACTTGTCTTTCTCTCTCTATTATTTGACTATTTCTATTATTTGATATGTCGTCACTATTTCTACTATGTCACTATTTCTATTATTTGATATGTCGTATCTTCTTTCAATGTATAGGATTCGTCCCATCTCCCTTAGAACTCACAGTCAATACGACACACAAATACACACACACAGAACCCTACGTGTCCGATTAAGAGTAATCTTTTCACTACTACTACGTTCCGGAACTTTATTCAATTTGTCACTAGAGACACATAGACTCACTTCTCGTGACACCTGTATTCCTTGTCTTCTAACCTACACACAGGTCATAAATCTGTTTTATCGTTCCTCTGGTCACAACGACCTCACTTTACTCACTTCCTCTTCTTTCACCTTCTAGATCTAATCTCTCAGACACCCTCCGGTCTAGTATAATTCGAATCTTCAGTTTCTTCATCCAAAAATAAGACCCACTCTCCATTTTGACAAAGTCTAAAAACTCGTCTTTTACATAAAACTGTCTTGGTCGGACCGAAAAAACAATTCTCATCTAAATTCCTCTTATCCCGTTTGTACCCCAGATTAATTCGAAAACGTAATTATGTGTATTCTTTCTTGTCACTTGAACTGATTCTATCATCGACTTCTCTACAAACTTCATTAATCTAAAAAATATACGTATTTACAAAAGGTACATATAAAACTTCCTCTCGACTGAACTAATAACACTACCAAATCTACTCTCTCCTTATACTTAATCACAACTCTTAGAAACATAGACATCAGTAGTTTCTATAAAAGACAAAACCGTTACAGAAACAGACCAAAACTAATAGTCCCACTACCACCGAAATATCTTACTTAAATCCTCACAAAGAAGGAGAAGTTAGAAAAACTTCACAAACTCTTCCTAGTGACATTCGAGAATGAACACATAGACCGTCTTAAAGGGCCACTTTGGTAGACCAGGACCTGAACAAAAAACGTCCTTCCTAAAAATAAAAATGTCTAAACTAAAGTGAAGGTCACTTTAAGCAGTCAGAAAAGGTTTAATAGATGATGTAAAAACAAGTCAAAACCATCCGACACACAAAGATCTTTGAACAGGTCAAGAAGATCCAACATGTGAAACAACCGTACATTAACAAAGATCATAAAAGAAAACCATGAAAACACAACACGTTATAACCAACAATAAAGAGACCAAAATAAAGAAGAATAAAAAAAACCCCCCCCCAGGAAAGAAAAGAATTTCAAGAACCAGTCTCTAAACAACTAAAACAAATAAGAAGGTTTCTTGGTCGAGACCCAAAATAACTATAAAAAGATAAAAATTTTTTTAGGAAATAAATAAATAAGACACTGGAAATAATAAAGGAAGGAATAGAATAGAAATCCAAAACAAACAAACAACACATTAAGAAAGTCCACCGTTCAACACAAGGAATAAACACTAAAAAGAATAAAAAACTCTTTCCGAACATAGCGACACTTGAAGAGATACGAAACCGACGTAGGGTATCCAAAAGACACCAACACAAAAGTAACAGTAAATAGAGTTCTATAAAAAATTGAAGGAGAACTAAAGTAGTACTGGGAATCAAAAATTCATCATACAACAAATCAGAGGTATAATAACAAAAAAAAGGAATCAAAGAGTAAATTATAAACTAAAGATCAAAGTACGTTAACACCAGTCTTTTCTACGAACTTTATTAATAATATGAGTTTAAAGAACTCCTAACAAAACACAGAATCAAATATCACTTAAGATCTCTCACTTATATCACTTAAGTGTGAACTTTTCTTAAACATAAAAAACAAACAAACAAAAATATATCAGGACTTTTGTATTTACCGTAAATTCACAAGATAACATAGTAAATATTAGAGACAACGGAATGACTAAAAGACAAACCTCCGAGACAGGTAATTATCCTCAAGGATAGTTCAGAGTATGATAAAAACATAAGGGTAGTAAAAGAGGGAAATACAGACAATCATATACAAATAATGAAACCCACAAGGATACAACCAACGTGTATACAATTACTCACATTCCGAAGGGAACACCGAGTCGACCATTTCTTGGACGGACGTCACATTCTCTGAACCCAAGTTTGGGACCCAACCCTTCTAGGGAACCTCTTCCCTTTCCGATGGGTGAGGTCATAAGACCGGACCTCTTAAGGTACCTGATATCAGTCACCCAACGTTTCTCACCCTGTACTGACTCACTGAAAGTGAAAGCGAAATAATAATATATCCTAAGAAGAATTAGAGAGAAAATCAGATAATTTCAGATAAAACAAACTCTTCTCACAACCATGGGGCGAAAGAACGTCAATATAAACGTACTCGACAGCAAGAGGTTGGGTAGTATAAGGTAGATATACACAGAAAACGGGATTTCAACCAAAAGACGTCCATCAAATAACATCCGAGAAGAAAATAGTAGATCAGTCGGAAAGACACAGAAAAAAAATTAGAAAAATATCTTCCTATTAACGAAATGTGTTAAAACAAAAAAACAGTTTGGAGTTGTACTTAGTCGGTATCCATATGTATATAGGGGAGGGAAAACTTTGAGGGAGGGTAGAGTGAGGGGCAGGATGGGAGATCCAACTTTGTCTTGGGGACAAACTCAAAGGACTCGGTGTGTCGTTTAAGGGTGATCGATAGATAAAATGTATACCATTATATTCAAATGTACAATGAGAAAGGTATACAGAGTGGGAGAGGAGGGGAGAGGGGTACAGGTATTCAGATAAGAGACAAACAAAGAGGGAACGACGGGACATTTATTTAAGAAGTCATGGCATAAAGATCTAAGGTATATATACGCAATCTTATGCTATAAATAGAAAGAGAAAATCTAAGTGAAGTGAGACATATCATCCAAGATCCAAGTAGGTGGAGTAGTCTTGACTGAGTTTAGACAAGGAAAAATACCGACTCATTATCAGATAACACATATATATGGTTTTGAAAAAATAAGTAAGTAGACAACTACCTGTAGATCCAACAAAGGTACAGGATCGATAACATTTATCACGACGTCACTTGTTACCCTATGTACTCAGAAAAAGTCAAAACCAAAGGAGTCCCATATACGGATCCTTACCCTAACGACCAGTATACTACTAAAATAAGGATCAAAAAATTCCTTGGAGGTATGGCAGAAGGTATCACCTACGAAGTTAAATGTAAGGGTGGTTGTCACGTTCTCACGAGGGAAAAGAGGTGTGGGAGAGGTCGTAAATAACAAACATTTGAAAAACTACTACCGGTAAGACTGGTCACACTCCATTATAGAGTGACACCAAAATTAAATGTAAAGAGATTATTACTCGCTACAACTTGTAGAAAGGTACACAAACAATCGGTAGACATACAAAACCTCTTTACAGACGAATCCAGAAAAAGGGTGAAAAACCAACCCAACAAACAAAAAGATCGTAACTCAACATACTCGACGAACATATAAAACCTTTAATTAGGAAACAGTCAATAAAGGAAACGACAATAAAAGAGGGTAAGACTCCCAAAAAAAAAAAAAAAAGGTGGAACGAATATCAACGGAGACGACATGTTTTCGAAAATTCAGATTAGTCCAGGGTGAATAAATGAAAACAAAAATAACGATAATGAGACCCTCCACCCAGTATCTCCTAGAACGAAACTAAATACAGTAGTTCACAAGACGGATACAAAAGGAGGTTCCCAAAATATCAAAGACCAGAATGTAAATCCAGAAATTAGGTAAAACTCAAATAAAGACACATACGATAATCCTTCACAAGATTAAAGTAGGAAAATATATATCGACACGTCAAAAACGTCGAGGTAAACAACTTCTCCGACAGAAACGGGGTAACATATAAGAACGGAGGAAACAGTTTTTATTCCATGGGTATCCACGTACCCAAATAAGGACCCGAAAGACACAACAAGGTAACCAGACATAAAAACACGGTCGTGGTATGACAGAACTACTGACATCGAAACATCATATTAGACTTCAGTCCTTCCAACTAAGGAGGTAGAGGTAAGAAGAAAGAGTTCTATCGAAACTGACAAACCCCAGAAAACACAAAGGTAAACTTAATACTTTGAAAAACAAGATCAAGACACTTTTTACAGTAACCATTAAACTATCCCTAACGTAACTTAGACATCTAACGTAAATCATCATATCAGTAAAAGTCTTATAACTAAGAAGAATGGGTCTTTGTACCTTATAGAGAGGTAGACAAATACAGTAGAAACTAAAGAAAGTAGTCAAAGAATATTAAAAGACACATGTGAAAAAAACAGGGGAATCCATTCAAATAAGGATCTACAAATTAAGAAAAACAACGTCACCACTTACCCTAACTAAGAAATTAAAGAGAAAGACTAAAAAGTAACAATCATATATCTTTACGTTCACTAAAGACACATAACTAAAACATAAGACGTCGAAACGATTTAAGTGACTAATAGAGACTATTAACAGACTATTGATAGAAATAGAGATCATTAAAAGACTATGATAGAAATCCCAAGAGATACACGTCATAGTACAGTACATGTTTGTTACTCTCGAAATAAAGAAGAGAAGACTAGAGCTAAACAAAATAAAGAAAAAGAAGAGACTAACGACACCGATCCTGAAGGTTTTGACACAACTTATTATCACCACTTTCACCTGTGGGAACAGAACAAGGACTACAATACCCCTTACGAAAGTCAAAAAGTGGTAACTCTTATTACAAACGACACCCAACTAGTATATACCAGAAATAATATAACTCTATCCAAGGAAGATACGGGTAAAAAATTCATCAAAATTAACATTTACCCACAACTTAAAACAGTATCAGAAAAAGACGTAGATAACTCTAATAGTATACCAAAAATAGAAAGTTAAACAATTATACCATATAGTGTAATTAACTAAACGCATATAACTTCTTAGGAACGTACGGACCTTATTCGAGTTCAACTAGTACCAATCACTCGAAAACTACACAACAACTTAAGAAAAACGATTTTAAAATTACTCCTAAAAACGTAGACACAAGTGGTCACTACAACCGGACATCAAAAGAAAAAAACACAACAGACACAGACCAAAACCAAAGTCCCACTACCACGGGATCATCTTACTCAAACATACACAAGGAAGGAGACGTCAAAAAACTTTCTTAAAATCTTTAGGAAGATTACGGATAGATCCGTAATCGAGAAGAGATTTACAAACTATCTTAAGAGGACACTTCGACAAACCAGGACCCGAAAACAAAAAAACCCTCTAAAAAACCAATGTCGAAACTAAAGTCACGAACATTAACCCAACAAGTATTAAAGATAGAGAAGGACTACGTCAGAACCCTTAATTGAAAAGATTCTTAGACAGGTAAAGAAGGTCCAATAGATAAAATAACGGTATATCAACCAGTATTATCAGAGTATTAGGAAACATAAAGACGTAAAAGACAACATTGGAGAGGAAAAAGTAAAGATTAAAACAACTAAACTAAGAAGAGAGAATAAAAGAACTAGTCAGACCAATTTCCAAACAGTTAAAACAAATAGAAGAGGTTCTTGGCCAAAAATCAAAATAATTAGAAATCACAACAAAGAAAGTAAAGAAAAAGTAAATAAAGACGAACCTAATAATATTAAAAAAAGGAGACGATTAAGACCAAAAAAAAACAACAACAACAAGAAAAGGGTCAACAAAATCCACATTTCAATTCAACAGGTAAGCTACAAAAAGAACAAAGAACTCCGTCCTAACATAACGACATTTGATGGGGAATCTTGACGAAAACGACGGAGGGTATCCAAAACTCAACAGTACAAAAGTAACAGTAAACAAAGATTCTTAAAAAATTAAAGGGAAAACTAAAGAAGTTATTGGACAACCAACAACTCTTTGTATAACAAATTAGAGGTACACAAACACAAAAAATATCAAGAAAAGAACATCAACTATACATCAGAGTATCGTAACACCAGTCTTTTCTACGAACTATGTTTAAAGTTAAAAGAATTCAAATGACTCCAAACTAAACACTGGGTTCTACACTCAGATAGGACCTCTTACAAGAGACACGTGAACTCTTCTTCCACATAAGAAGACGTAGACCTACCTTACAGAACTTCTATAGTCACTCTAGGTGGAGTAGATTACATAGTTAATTCTGAACATAAAGGAATAATTAAAACAAAACTACTTGATAGGTAACAACACTCACCCCACAATTTTAGAGGATAATAACACAATGACAGTTAAAGAGGAAAATACAGACAATTACAAACAAAATACATGACTCCACGAGGATAGAACCCACGTATCCATAAATGTCAATATCGAAGGAGAACCTAACTAGGGAACTAGTAATACATCACAGGACAGAATAGAGCACATTGTAAGAAGTAAAATTCCAGATGAAACAGACTATACTCCTAACGATGAGGTGAAAGAAAACGAAAGGTAAACGTACCTTATATAAAAAGGTAGGAGAGTCACAGTCAGGGATACAGAGGAACCCAGACTCCACCCAAAGAAAATCGGTCGTATATATACCCAGCACAAAAACATAGGTAAGTCGGTCAGACACAGAAAACCAACCTTGTAAATTAGACAAATGTAAATTTCATTAGTAACTATATATACAAGGATAACGGTAAAAGAAGTAACAAAGCCCAACTAAAACATCTAGAAAAAGAAGAGAACGTAAAGAACTGATATATTCAGGGAAATTGTAAACAACATTTCGATCAAACCACCATGACTTAGGAGAATTGAAAACGAACAGACTTTTCGAAAACTAAAGAGGTAGTCAAATCTTACTATATGAACCAAAATGAGACCATGTCATTAGAACCAACATCTAAAAAGGGAAAGTCATGAAATGTATATAAGACGGTAAACGAAGACGGAACTTCTCAAAGACGACGTTCTAGTCGACCATTTACATACCCCAAAAGGAACACATAATGAACAACGAAAAGGTGACGACGAAAATTATAAGAAAGAAACACAAATTAGAATCAAACTAATCATACACAGAATCGCACAAAGAGGAAACCAAATAGGACATACCCTGGGAAACACGGAAAACCTGAACTAACTGATAAAGGAAAAGGTACAACCCCTTTACAAGTAGATATTAGAAAAGTTTTTAAAAGAGTATGGGAAAGAAAAAGAGAAGAAGACTCTGGGGATATAAAACTTACAACCACGCAAACTATGACAGGGTCTTAAGAGACTCTGACAGGACTCAAGAAAAGTAAGAAAAATGAAAAAGACGAGAAGTCTTCAATAAAGGTACTAAAATAGAAGGTAGAGTGACTAAACAAGAAGACGAAGTCTATAAGACGAAAACTAAGGAAGGTCTCATAAAAATTAAAGTCATTAAAACAACAAACAGAGATATACCAATAAGAAATCAAGAAGACCCAGAAACAATTAACTAAGAACGTAAAAGAGGAAAGATGAAAGTTCTTAAAACTAGTAGAAAAGATAGTAATATGGTTTAGGAAAAAGTCCATCAAACACATAAAGGACAAGTAAATAAACCTGAAGACAAAGATCAAACAAGGAAGTAAATACGTCATAAAGAGACGGAAAAGTAATAAAAAAAAAAATTGAATAACACAAACTCCAGAAGAAAGGGGTCAGAAGTTCCAACTCAATAAAGAAGGAAAACCAAAGACGGGAGGATTCCAACCAGGTCACCAAACACATTCGAAGGATATCCCACTCTAAACACGACTAAAAAAAAAAAAAAAAAAAGCGAAAAAGGAGACTACCCGTTCCGACTCACTCCACCATTAGGACAGACGACTACTAACCCAAACATAAAAAAACAACAACAAACCTACTCCACAGGACGTGTCCCACGATAACCACCAACCTACTACGACCAAGAACATAAGTTCACCAAAGTGAACACCCTCAAGATTGATAAACTATGAAGGATCCCAATGAAGAGACCATCAGAGCCCAGAGTCTCAATCACGAGGGTGAGATTTCCGAGTCTCGAACTAGAGAATCGACGTCCAGAAAACCTTAGACTCTGACTCGGTGTACTCGAAAGACGGTTCAAACAAAAACAACAGGACCAAAGGTCGTACGACCCGAAGAACAGTTAAGGTGACACGACCTAAAGAAAACACAAACTGAAGGTATCGTACTCGATAACGGTTTAAACCGAAGACGGTAAGAACCAGAGACGGAACGTCCCCGACTCGACTCCAATAAAGTCGGTCCAATGTAGATCCAGTGTCGTGGTCTATGTAACCCCCTCACAAATTAAAGGAGTCAAGACAGAACATCGTCGTTTCTAAACTTTGTCACCTGGTCACAATTGTCGAACCAATGTCGAGTCTCTCGTGTGAATGAAAAAGTTCGTAGTCTTGGAAGACCAAATCAAAGAAAAACTACGAGTGTAGAGAAGTCTAAAAGACGACAACTAAACAGTGACACCTTTAAGACGGTAGGGTGGTGGACGATTCGGACGGGTGGTCGGGTGTCGTGGAGGGGTCCCGACGGACTGGGTGTGTAGAGAGAAACTCTAGAACCCAGAAGAAATGAAAGTAATGAGATTTAAAAAAAAGTATATTTAAAGAACAGAGGAGAAATAAACCAACAAGATCATCCAAAAATAGAAACAGGAAATGAATGTTCCAACTTCCATAGACATTCGACTCTATAGGAAATTTTATCCTGTGTTAATTATGATCAACTAATTATCACTTTTATGTATTATAACACACACGTACATTTAAACTTTTAAACCTACGTAAAAAAAGGGAAAGACAAAGTTGTCCCTTTCATTTAGAGATCATTACTTTAACTTTATCAAAAAATTTATTAATTAAGAGAAACCTCTCTATCTGACTTTACGTTTATTAAACGAATCAGAACAAAACTTAACTAAAAATTACTTCAACAATCGATCATATGAAATACAGTAAAAAAATAATCCTGGAAAAGTCATTTTAAGACAAAAATAGTATCTTACGTCAAACCACATATAAGTTATTTTCAAGTACCCTTATTGAAGAAAACTTCTCATCTTCATTTTTAGTAAACTCCTGACAATTAACTTTCTTATCTTCAATGCTCCTTATGGTAACACCATCTATTAAGTCGTCCAAGTAAGACAGTAAATTAACGAAAGTTCTAAACCATCCCAGAAATAAGAAAAGAACATGGAATTCGGACATGTCAGAAACAGTCATATGAAGTCAATATCAAACGTCCCCTGTTCTACATCTTAAAGTCAGAGGAAGACGATACTATCTTAACGATAAGAAAAAAAAAAAAATTAAAAAATAACATCGCATCAACTAATTGTTATAACACAATCAAAGATCACATGTCGTCTGACTAAGTCAAATATGTATATGTACACAGTCAAGAAAACTTTAAGAAAAGGCTAAATCAAATAATGACTTATAAATCGTCTCAAGAGATACGATATGTCATCAAGGAACAACCAATAGACAAAATTTTCATCACGTATATACAGTCAGGGTTCGAGGGTTAGATAGAGAAGACGGACGGGAAGGGATGACCATTGGTATTCGAACAAGAGAGTTAGACACTTAGACAAAGACAAAACATTTATTTAAACAACCACGAGGGGAGAAAAGAAAAAAAAAAAAATCCTAAGGTGTATATTCGTCATAATGTACATAACAAGAAAGTCACAGATTGAATAAAGTGAGTCATACTGTAAGAGATCCAGATAGACAAAACGACGTTTAACGTAAAAATATTTTAACGATTCACTATAAGATGAGATCTACACATAGTATACCAGAATAGGTACGAAAACAACTATCTGTAAATCCAATGAAGGTACAGAAACGATAACATTTATCACCACGTCACATATAACCCCATGTACACAGAAAAACTTAGTACCAAAAGAGTCCAATATACGGGTCATCACCCTAACGACCGAGTATACCACTAAGACAAAAATCTAAAATCTCCTTAGATGTATGAAAAGAGGTATCACCGATATAGTTAAATGTAAGGGTGGTTGTCACGGACATGAAAGAGGTCGAAAATGATAAACGTCTAAAAAACTATTACCGATAAAACTGACCACACTTCACTGTAGAGTAACATCAAAACTAAACGTAAAAAGATCATTAATCGACACAAGTCGTAGAAAAGTTTGCACGGAGAAATGGTAGAAATACAGAAGAAACCTCTTTACAGACAAATTCTGTACATGGGAAAAAACTAACACACACACACACACATACACACACACATAAAATTATAACTCGGTGTACTCGACAAACATTTTAAACCTCTAATTAGGGAATGACCAGAGTAACAAACGTTTACAAAAAAGGGTAAGATAACCAAAAGTATAATGAGACCCTCTGTCGGAGTCCTTCTATCATGACACTAAATGAAATTTCTCACAAGACGGATACCAAAGGAGATTCAGAAAAATATCTTAGACCAGAATGTAAATACAAATATCAGTACAATTCAAATAAAAACACATACCACCATTTCTTACAAGGTCAAAGGAACAAAATGTACATCGACGAGGCAAAAGAACCCTTGTAAAAAACTTCTCTCGTAGAAGGAAGGGAATATATCAGAACGGGGGCAACATTATCTCATTAACTGGCATCTACACACCCAAATAAACACCCCAAAAATAGGACAAGGTAACTAGACATAAAGATAAAAATACGGTCATGGTAAAAAACTACAGACATCGAAACATCACATCAGACTTCAGTTCCTAAGAACTAAGGAGGTCGTGGTAAAAAGAAAGAGTTCTAAGTAAAACGAAAAGTTCCAGAAAACACAAAGGTATGTTTATTAAAAGAAAAGAAAAAGAAGATTTTTTTACGGAAACCATTAAACCATCCTTAACGTAAGTTAGAAATATCTAACTGAATACGTCATAACAGTAAAACTGTCATAACTAAGAAAGTTTGGTTCTTACACCGTATACAAGAGTAGACAAAAATATTAGAAACTAAAGAAAGTAGTAACAGAACAAAAACTTTAAATGCAGATAACAGAGGAACCCAACGAAATAAGGACGTACAAACAAAGAAAAAGTACATAACTATTCACCCTAACAAAGAAATTAAAGAGAAAGACAAAAATCACACATCTGCACATTGTTTAAGGACACAAAATTAAAACATATGATAATGAAATGGTTAGTAACTACTTGAAATCTTCAAGAGACCATCGTAGAAATTCTAAAAGACACATATCATAGTACAGTAGACATTTGTCACTGCCAAATTAAAGAAGAAAAGGTTAGACCTAAAGAAAGTAAAGAAAAAGAAGAAGTCAACGCCACCGAATCTAAAGGTTTTGACACAAATTACTTTCACCGTTTTCACCTGTAGGAACAGAACAATGAATAGAATCTCCTTTACGAAAGTCGAAACGTGGGTATTCACATTATTACAACCGACATCCAAACAGTATTAACCAAAAATAATACAACTCTGTACAAAGTAGATACGGGTGAAAGACCTTTCAAAAGAACAAAAAATAGTATCTGACCACAACTTAAAACAGTTTTCGAAAAAGATGTGGACAACTATACAGACATATCAAAAATAAGAATTCAAACAACTACATAGTGACTAATTAAACTTTTATAACTTGTAATAAACGTTGGGACCCTCTTTAGGGTGAACCAGTACCACATACTAGGAAAATTATGAAACAACCTAAGTCGAACGATCATAAAACAACTCCTAAAAACACAGATACAAGTAGTCACTATAACCGGGTATTAAAAGAGAAAAAAACATCAGTAGACACAGAGTAAAACCGTAATACCAACACCACCACAGTATCTTACGGAAACCCTGACAAGGAAACGTCAAAAAGTTTTATCAAAATCTTATCTACAATTGAGAAAAGATTTACATCTGTAATTGAGAAGAGATTGACAAACCATCTTAAACGGATACTTCGGTAAACAACGACCTCAAAACAAACAACCTTCTAAAAATTAGTATTAAAATTAGGTAATGAACATTAATCAGACAAGTATAAAGATGAAGATGACACCTGTTTCTAAGAACCCTCTAACATGGAAAGATTCTTACAGAAGTAAAGAAGATTGAACAGGTACAATAACCGTAGGTCAACGAACTCCGTCAGAGAATGCTCTCAAAATTAAAAACATTAGGCAACATTGAAGAAAAAATAAAGATTAAAATAACTAAACTTGGGTGAGGGAGAAAAAGAACTACACAGACCGATTTCCAAATAGCCAAAACAAAAGTTTCTTGGTCCAAAATCAAAATAACTAGTAAGTTAAAAAAATTTAAAAATAAAGTAAAGACGGGACTAGAAATATCAAAGAAAGGAAGATGATTGAAACTCAAAACAAACAGGGAGAAAAAGACCAACAAAAGTAACATTCTAATCTAACAAATAAACATCCAAAAGGAAAAAGGACGACATTCTAACATAATAGAATTTGAAGAGAGAATCTTGAAGAAAAGAGTGTAGGGTGTCCAAAACCTACCAACCCGAAGTAAAAGGAAACAGAGATCTATAAAAAATAAAGGACAAACTAAAGAAGTTACTAGGTAACCAACAATTCGTTGTATAACAAATCGGACGTACATAAACACAAAAAATCTAAAAAAAAGAACACAATTATAGGTTAGAGTATCACAACACCATTCTTTTCTACGAACTATACTAAAATCAAAACAATTCAAATGACTCCGAACTAAACACTAGGTGCTACACTAGAAGACCCCGTACAAGAATACATTAACTCTTCTTTTATAAAAGATGACGAAAACTTACGTTAAGAGATATTTATGATCGATTCAGATACGTCACATTAGACAGTAAATTCCGAACATAAAGAAAAACTAGAAGACAGACCTACTAGACAATTAACTCCTTTCTCATTTCCAAAGGATCATAACAACAAAACAATTAAAGAGGAAAATACTGACAATTATAAATATAAAAACCCCACGAGGATGTCATCTATGTACATATAAATATTAAAAATACAGAAGAACCTAACTAGTAATACATCACAGGAAAGAACAGAGAACATTGTCAGACATTAAATTTCAGACAAAACAGACTATGCTCATAACGATGAGGTCGAAAGAAAACTAATGGTAAAGGTACCTTATGGACAAAGGTAGAAGAACGAAAGTCGAACATGTACAAGGATCTAGACTTCATCCAGAAACATCTGTCGTATATATGACTAGACAAAAAATTATAGGTAAGTTGGTTAGAAACAAAACCAACTTCATAAATAGGGTAATTGTAAATTCTATTAATAACTATGTACAAAGGACAACAATAACAAAAAGTCAGTGATTCAACACAGACTGAGAACGTTGGGGTACCTGTCATATCGTGCGGTCCCTGGAGACAGAAGGTGACAGAGGGTCTCAAACGAGTTTAAGAACAAGTAACTCAACCACTACGATAGATTGTTAGAATAGGAGTCGGTGGGGGAAGGAAAAAATGGAAGTTAGAAAGGGTCGTAGTCTCAGAAAAAAGGTCACTCAGTTGAGAAACGTAGTCCACCGGTTTCATAACCTCGGAGTACGACAACTTTTAGACTCGATATTGACGGTGGGGGATTGAGGGGACAGGGACCCTCTTGGAGATTATAATTGTCCCTGAAGACCAGGTCAGAGAATACTCCAGTAATAAAGAAGAGGACAGAGGACCATACGTACTCTGGGGCTCACAAGGGAAATTTTCACCTTAAACAAAGGGGGTCATGACAATTTAGTGACTTCTAAACGGAAGTTTCGTTTTAAAGAACGCTAGAGGAGGAGGGTAACGGTCTGGACGTCCGACCCTGCGGACTAATTACTGAGTCCTGAAAGTGAGGATAACCTCTTGAAGTCATCATATATATAAAAAATGTGAAACACCCAACCGGGTGGGTCGCCCATACCCTAAACTAAAATAACGAAAACGCGGGGAGTAAGGTAGAGTAACATCGAAGAAACAGAAACCCAAATCCCAAAGAAAAAACCATCCAAAGTCGTAAAAAAACCAGTCAGCAAGAAGTCGTTAATGAACACTAGAGTTTTAAAGACATTATTCCCAACTCGGGTGAAGAAAGATGAGACGGTACATCTAAAAATTTAACGTCTTTGTAAACAATTTATATTGTAGACGAGACATCCATTACCCGTGAGAGTATGTCACGGACAAACTTGGTAACCACAAAACAGTACAAAATATAATAGATTTACTTTCGAATTAAATTTCAAACGAAGACACTAATAAAATTTTCAATTCACTTGAAACCTATAAAAAAGGGTGGAAAAGGGACTTTTCTAATACCAGTGAAATGTACTATCATCTATTACTTTCAAGTCCTACGAAATCTATTAGGTATTATAACAGACTTTTATTTTAGTAAAATACGAAAAAACCGATAATTTATATTCGTAAGTCATAAAAAAAAGTTATAAAAGTCAACAATGGAGATTTTGAAATATATCCTACTTCTAGTCCTTCTTCACTAGGAACAGTCTTGTCTAGTAAGACCTTCTCAGACCGGACATTTGTGTGGTCCTTTTGTTCTTCCTTCTTCCTTTTCTGTCTAACATACAAATAGTATATAGAAAACAAATAATTAAATCTTAAGGAAAAAAGGGGAAACATAGTCTAAATGTCAATTAGGAAATTGATGGACTCAAACTTAACGAGTCCAGGCGAATATGTCTTGAAAAAGTTATTTAATGTATAACATCATGATATATAAACACCACCAAACTTGGACACCTATACCTCATATCAATTTCCTAGTTGATATTAGACTATGTTTCCCCTTTTTTTCCTTAAGTGACGGGGATTACAAACGTAACAAGTTCCCAGTCGACAGGAAACTTTATAAAAATCTGTACATCAATTTATTACTTTTGTGACAACCAGAAAGTAGCGAGTCATCGTATACTGAGAAACGTCGGAGTACATGACATCGGACGGTCCGAGGAGACAGGTACCGTAAAGGGTCCATTCTTATAACCTTACCCAACAAGGTTGGGTCCCCTATAAGGGTTGGATCCTTAGCTTGGGTGTAGAGGATGTAACCGTCCGCCTAAGAAATGGGGACTTGGTGGTCCCGTCGGGTTACGTTTGTAATTTTCCATCATTTATCACTACAAGGAAGATTAATATAGGAAAACGGAAAGTGTTTTACATTAGATTAAGTTGTCGTCAACACTTGTAACTTAAAAATTCCTTCAGAATTAAAATTGTAAATAAAGAAACTGTAACAAAGATCAAAGAAAAATGTACGAGTAGTATCGAGAATCCCTTTTGGAACCAGGGTATCTAGAGAATGGACACAAAATAGACAATATTTGGATTAAAACAAAAGATGGAAGATTGACGACGTCAATTAAATATCGTGACGGAACTCCGAGAATTTTACCGTTTTTGTTGTATGAGTTAAAAGAGTTCAATCTAAAAAACAAAATTTAAACTTTCTAGAATATTCGTCATTAACTCATGTGTTTTCTCAGTAAATCTTAGAAAGACAGTTTACAAATATTATAGGGACAACTCACGTTTATCTTTACCATATGGATAAGACTACTTTACCCTCCATAAGTCCAAAACGTTCTTTCTACAGTATCCTTTTATCATTTCCAAACTTAACACACTCTACTGTCTTGACCGAACCCCAAGTATCTGGGTAACGGTCTACCGTAAGTCATCACAAGAACTTAAAGAATGATGACTTATCAGATCCATGTCCTCATTTCTCCATCTGTGTAAGTAAGTCGTGACTCCAAACGAAAAACTCACATTACTTTCCTATTCTCCTGGTCTTTCTCTAAACGTAGATTCCTCACTAACTTCAGTATCTTGCACTCTATGTTCCAATACTTCTACTCTTATCATTGTACCCGTATTTTATTATTCTCCCACCAAGGTTAAGGTTTCTTCAAGTTGTCGTCCTAAATAAACCTATTCCCTTAAAC
Source organism: Capra ibex (assembly GCA_006410555.1). Taxonomy (NCBI): domain Eukaryota; kingdom Metazoa; phylum Chordata; class Mammalia; order Artiodactyla; family Bovidae; genus Capra; species Capra ibex. The sequence goes on along the minus strand of SJYO01033645.1, from coordinate 49,737,409 downwards.
TCTAATCACAACTCCTCTCAACTAAACCATCCATTTTATGTATCGTGAAAAGAAAAGGAGACTATCCATACCTTGGTTGACTTTCCTTTCGGGTCTTAACAAACCTACTCTCAGTCTTATAGTCGAAACGAAGACTATGTCGACAAACTTCATCTAAACGAATTTTGAACTGAAAACAAGAACTATATGAAAGAGTTAGAGACCTATTGAGGACTGAATTGAGATGTCTCTGTCCTTAAAAAATGATGTTCCTCCCCTCTCTTTCGTGTTTCGTTAAGACGGGAAACGGATTTTGAGTTTTTAGTCTATGATAGTACGAAGGTAGGGAACCCTTCTCTTTCCATTACCATATCTTCTCCATCCTTCATAGTAAAATTACCTTTAAGAAGGTGTACCTACGTCTGTCTTATCTTTCTTTGATCTTCCTTTCTAATACTATATATAACCCTAAAAATGAAAATTACAGTCTAAATGTCCATCAAGTAATTTTATGAATTCTGAGCACAAAAGTGATTTGAATGTCACAAGTAAAACAGTATCCAAAGTTGAGTACTCCTTTTTCTTTCCCAGTCTATGAAAGTACTACTACTATTGAATTCAGATTTACTAAATCAGTTCTTACTTTTCTACCCTTGTCGTCTTTTAGTGTTATTTGAAAAATACTCTTACTGTAGATTCCATTCTATATAACGACCCTATGGAAACTTAAAACTCTTTAAGTCAGATGTCACTACATGAAACGTCTCTGTCGACCAAGAGAGTTTTGAAACAAAATAATTTAATTTAGGAAAGATTCTGTGTAATCTTTGGACGCAAAATCTTAACCCGTCATATAAAAACCCTAAATCAAAAAACTTTTTGTTCTTAAGACCCAATTAAAATATTACATAAGATACTTTTACAATTAATATATAAACTAGATGGTAAATTCTCTTGTAAACCCCGTTCTGAAAATTACAACTGTTGTACGAACGATCAATGGTCAGAACAAAACAGAACTACAAAGTAACCAAGAAGTATTAATACGGTGTCCACATATTAACTTAATTACATATAATATTTTTTATAATATTTCTCCCGTAGAACCTTATTGGAATTCAGATAAGTATACTTTTAAAATATAAGAAAAATTTTCATATGCTTACAAAGTACCCATCATCCTACTTGAAAATTAAAGTTTATTAATAGAAACAACGTTTGGGAAGTAACGTAAAGGAAAGTTTGTGACGGTAATAGTTTGTCTGTAAATTTAATCCTAAACTGACGTGACCTTTTTAATTAGAGTGACATAAATGTTCACTTCAAAATAACCTTGTGTCGACACAAGTAAAATAAAGGTACATCAGACTCCGATAAAAGTAAAACATTGTCGAAGTAGCTGTACATTAGATTCCAACAAAAGTGAAATGTACATCAGATTCCGACAAAACATTGTCGACTCGACTTATTAACTCTGTCTCTGAAATATCGGGTGTTCTGATTTTTATAAATGATAGACCGTGAACTAACTTGTTTAACGGTAGGAACGAATACTACGACAACCACTACCCTTGAACTTGGATCCATAGACTCCCTATCCTCCCTCTGAAAAATGACATATGGAATAATCTGAAAATAAAAATCGATATACTTATAAAATGGACCACATTTTTTAATTGAATTACTTTTGATCTTGTTTCCATTAGTTCGATAGTCACACATATACACACACAGTCTCCCTCATTTTCTATGAAACTAAATTTATCTTTACAAGCAAGAATAGTGTTCTTAACATACCCTAGAATTAAAATCGGATAATCCAATTAAAAAGAAGAAAAATAAACCCCCCTTTATGATCTTTAGAAGATCCCAGACCTTTAAGTGACGTCTTTCCTGTATAAAAATACCTTCAAAGGAAGAGTCTTTGAATCTTCAGACTTACTTTATATCAAAATCATTAAAATAGTATTAGGTAAGTGTAAATATGTCTTTTATTTTACTTTGGTTCGATCTTAAAAATTAATTTTTATTTAGTGAATACGGTCCCAGGTCGGAGCCACCTAGGTCCCTTAAGTTTCCCACCTACCGCAACCGCACTCTTTTTGAATAAATAACTAACTATATTCTTTATATTCTAATCTAATCCTTCTTTATCACATCATCCTTCTATTCACCTCTTTCTCCCGACTTATCGAACCTAATGCACCTTCTGGTTATTTTAAGGTCTGTTCCTTAAACGTGGTAGATGCAACCCGGTGGCCGCGAGCGAACTTATAGATTCCCACGAAGCGTAATCCGAGGGAAAGTGCACCCAGAATTGTCGGTCCCGTTCATTCATCTGAACCGCTCGGAGGCGCGGGGTCCACCTTTAAGTCGGACTTTAATCTCACTTCTCCTCTCCTTTCTCTCTCTGTGCCCCCTTTGGTCAGGTCGTTGATCGAGGCCGGGGATAACAAGTCTTCCGGAAAATATGAAAACTGTTTTGTACCTCTAGTTACCCATTGTGTTTCAATACATCGCGATCGTCAGGTCTGAGAATAGTTTTGGTCCGAAAAGAGAGACGTATGGATTAACATATGTGTTCAGAATCCATTAAATGTAGTAGAAGGTCGGTTTTCCCGGTCAATTGTAAAATGTCGGAAAAAAGACTATTTCCAAACAGTTGGTCTTCTGAATAAACACAACTAGAAGGGTTCCAGACCACGGTGAGAGTCTTTCGTGATTTATTTCAATGTAAGAATGTGTCGTTTCTATGTCGTTGAATATTGTTCATCTCCCTCATGTCACTAAATGTCGTTTTCTCTTCGTTAATTGAGTTTTCAGATCACAACGATTGTAGTTTTGATGATACATAGAAAAAGATGCAGGACGAATCCAACTCATTGTAGGAAGGTCCACGGATTTTCTATTTCTTATACCTCCAGACCGTCGTTAGGAACTCAGTTGTCACTTTTGGGAGATGGTTATATTAAAAATTGAGAAATCTTTTCCGAGACATAGAAATTCTACGAAAGTTCGAAACACGGAGAGCACCAACCCCCCGACATTCGTTAAGTGTTCGACATTCTCCAGACCCCTTTGACAATCCGTTCGATCTCTCGTTAGTCTCCGTCAATTGACTTTGTAGGGAAAGTTTACGTCTTCTGATTTCGGGACTAAACTGAAAAAGGTCTCTTATAATCTTTTCACCTTTTCGTCTCGTGTTTTCGGCCGTCTAAGAATAAAAACTCCCCGACCTACGAGTCCTTTAAGGTCCCCCTTTTGGACTCCAGACTAATCGGAACGGTAGTCTCGAGAACGACGTACTGGAACAGTGCCCACCTTAAGGAGTGCGACCGAGGGTCGTATGAATAATTAATTTTTCCATAAATAACCCGTAGATTAAACACGACCTATGGTAAAATCCACGACCCATATCACTTCATCATTTCAAGGGGTTCGGGTTCCTCGAGTATAAAGATCACCTACTCTATCTTTTACTTGTTTACGTACTATATTTTTAATGTATTGTAATTTTTTAATACATTGTATTTATGACACAGTGTTTTATCTTTTATAAAAACATCTCTCATTTTGTTCTATTTTCCTCTATCCTACTACAAAAGTCATCTTACGACTTCCTTCTAGACGGACACTTCCACTACAAAGTCGTCTGAAGACTTGTTTCACTTCCCCTCACCAGACATTTTTTAGACCCCCTCCTGGTACGTCGTCTTTGTTGTTTACGTCACCCAGACTCCTTCTCTGTTTATGATGTTCGAAATTTTCTGTCGTCCTACTGCGTACACTGAGACTTATCTCCCTCTTTACTTTTCTCCACATCTTCTCCTTTACCAGTCTGATACAGTCCAGAACCGTCGGCACCACACTCTCGAAAACGAAAACAAAATGAATAAACAAAGATTTTCAACGAAAGGGTAAGAAGGAATGTGGATGAGCCAGAAAAAAAAAAAAACCGACACGACCCAGAAACAAGAGGTATCCGAAAAGAGATCAGCACCCTTCACTCCCGACGAGAGATCAACGTCATACACCCAAAGAAAACAACGTCTCGTACCCGACATCCCACGTACCCGAAGTCATCAACGTCGTGTATTCGAGTCACCAACACCGATAACCTGAAGTCTCGTGTCCGAGTCATCAACACCGTGTACCTGAATCAACGAGGTACCATACACCCTAGAAGACCTGCTCCCTAGTTTGGGTACAGAGGACGCAACCGTCCGTCTAAAATGACGACTCGGTGGTTCCTTCGGGAATAAACAAAATGTATTATCCCTTGGTAAACTTCCAAAAATCATCCTGTCATAGTACTGGAGTAAAACACAAAATAACAACAGGGTATCGAAGGGAACACCGAGTCGACCATTTCTTAGACGGACGTTAGACCTTCTGGACCCAAACTAGGGACCCAACCCTTCTAGGGGACCTCTTTCCTTGCCGATGGGTGAGGTCATAAGACCGGATCTCTTAAGGTACCCGACATATCAGGTACCCCAGCGTTTCTCAACCTGTGCTGACTCGCTGAAAGTGAAAGTGTATCGAGAATTTATAAGGAAGAACGAAAAAAACAAACAAACAAAAACAAGAGAGACGAAAAGTCAACACCTTCAAAGACAACAGTATAGGAGTTCGAGTTGCTAAAAAAAGGAATCGGAACAGGTCAATAATTATTTAGGTAGTCTCCGTAAACAGTAAAGACAATGTCACAAAAAGTAGAGGTCGTAGATCAAATAAAAAACCAAGAAAAGAATCTTAAAGGTATAGACGAATGTAACACGAACACGAATTAGTGAGTCAGTATAGGTCGAGAAACCTGACGTAGGACTGTCAGAGGAGACAGGAATCTTAAAAAGTCCGTTCTTATGACGTCACCCAACCGTGGAGAGAAGAGGTCCCCTAGAAGGACCGGGTCTCTAGTTTCCATGTACATGACACAGAGAACGTAGACGAATGTAATAGGTAGACAAAACCCACTCGGACACGACGACCTGACACTTAAAGTGGTCATGAAGTGTCCACAAAGAGGTGAATCAACCTTATCTCACCGATCTTCCCCGACCTAAACTTACAAAGGGAAGAAAGTCCATCTAATCCGAGACGATTTTGAGGTCGTTCAATTTGAGATCATACCGTTAAAGACGACTTCCCGATCGGAACAATTCTTCTTTTCTTACGGGACCATATAAAGTCCCACAAAGGAAAAGGGAAGGGGAACGACTTTCAGTATCTCCTAAAAAGAGACTATAAATGAGACTCCTGACCCATCTCGAGGTTGTCTATTTTAAGTGTTTTAAAACTCCTCCGGGAGATACTGACCTAAGGGGACCCTAAAAATTGAACGTATAAACAGATGTGACTCGGAGGACTTTAAATAGTTGATTTCAAATCTAAAAGGATGGGACCGTGACCAAGAGTGTCTTGGTGACTAAAAAGTGTTTATTTAACTTAATCCTAAGAAACATAGTTGGACTAGTAAAGAGGTTAACACCCCCGTTAATGAAAGGACTCAGATTCTTCACGACAGCTCAAAAATCAAGTGGAAACATGAACAACAACCCTATCTCACCACTGAAGGATCGGGGACTTTACGGTCAGACCTCCGACGACCAAATACAAAACTTTCTAAAAGGACCACTGACAAAACTCTTACATTACATCTATCCGTTCTTACCTTCGTCCCTCTTACAAGTCCTCCTATTAAAGGAATTAAGTCTATTCTCGGAACCCAACCTCATCATTTGACTACTTTTCGTTATTCTAAACACCGTCACGACCACGGTAAGTAACGTTGTCTTTTTGAAACCGTCCCCTCTTTATAAAGTCCTCCACCCTCTACTTCTTATGATAATACTTGTGTCATTCATACGGGTAATCAGTAAGTGTACTACCACCACACCTTACTGACACGTGCCTCGATACCCATATAGAATCACAAAGTCGTCGGTCTCCTCTGTTCTTTCTACAACACTTATTGACAGTGGACAAAGACTCTCTGTCAACCTAAAAGTATCTATCTTTTTACTCATAAGTAAACCGTGACCCTTACAAAGACCACTGAAAAAAAAAAAAAAAGGGTGGTACAGTATGTCGAACACTCTAGAATCAAGGGGTTCGTCCCTAACTTGGACCCGGTACCGTCTCTTTCAGGATGTAGAATTGGTAACCGGGTGGTCGTTTGAGGGAAACACTGAAACTATTCACACCAAAGAAATCAGACGATTTCTCTTTTCGAACTAATACTACACAAATTTTCACTTACATTCTTGTCAACCATTTCTCTATTAGAATCTTTCCTCGACCAATGACAGGTAGTCATCCTTTCCGTGTCTATGTCAATCTAAACATTTACACCCTCATCGTTTACTTGATCAAAAAGAGAATGACGGAGAATCAACTTATTTTCCTGAGTCCATAGGGGACTCTCACTATTACATCTTCCCCACAATTAAGGTTGTTCATGACGAGGGTCAATCTATTAAGTTGTCTTTTGTGTATTTACAAGGTAGTCCAATCATGTTCTGGTGTACAAAACTACTAACCCGTTTTCAACAATGTCGCACCGACCCTTCAAGACTAAGTAGGTGGTATAAGTGGTCTGTAACGTGAAAGTCTAAAGGTAAAGAAAACCAGAAATGTTTTAAGAGAATTACCTTTTTTAAAATTAAGAGACTTTCTGACATTTACTATGGACCTTATCAAGTAACAAGTACTTATTTTTCAGAACCCTTCTACCTTAACACTTCAACGGTCCTTTCACCGTCTTGTATCACTTTTTTGACCACTTATGTAAAAAAGTTATTTCAAGAACCACTTTTACTCTTATATAGGAAACAAAGAAATTTTTGTCTTCCTTGAAAAACCGACCGGGATATTTGGTCGAAGTCTAATTCTTTCACTCATCTTCATCCTTCCCGCTTTAACTCCTGTTTTAATCAGTCCCTCGTTATACACGTTTCGGACTTCTCTTGTCATGAAACCCCCTGATTTTATCCCCCCGTTTTATATCTCAAACTCATCTCTATCCTGGTGTACACTGACTAAGACACCTAGCATTGTTTGACACCTTTTAAGAATTTCTTCACCCTTATAGTCTGGTGGAATGGACGGAGGACTCTTTTGACACACGTCCAGTTCTTCGTTGTCTTGGTCTGTGTCTTGTTGTCTGACCTAGGTTTAACCCTTCTCATGGATAGTTCCGACATATAACAGTGGGACGAATAAATTGAAAATACGTCTCATGTAGTACGTTTTGCGGACCGATCTACTTCGAGTCCGACCTTAGTTCTAACGGCTCTCTTTATAGTCATTGGAGTCTATAAGTCTACTGTGGTGGGATTACCGTCTTTCACTTCTCCTTGATTTCTCGGAGAAGTCAGTCAGCGAGTCAGCGTAGACTGAGAAACAATGGAGCACCTGACGTCGTGTGGTCCGGAGGGGTAGGTAGTGGTTGTAGGTCTCGAATGAGTTTGAGTACAGGAAGCTCAGCCACTACGGTAGGTTGGCAGAGTAGCAAACAGTAGGGGAAGAGGAGGACGGAAGTCAGAAAGGGCCGTAGTCCCAGAAAAGGTCACTCAGATGGAGAAGCATAGTCCACCGGTTCCATAATTCTCAAAGTCGAAGTTGTAGTCAGGAAGGTTACTTATAAGTCCTGACTAAAGGAAATCCTAACCGATCAAACTAGAGGAACATCAGGTTCCCTGGGAGTTTTCAGAAAAGGTTGTGGTGCCAGATTTTCTTAGTCAAGAAGTCACGAGTCGAAAGAAATACCAGGTTGAGAGTGTAGGTATGTACTAATGACCTTTTTGGTATCGAAACTGATACTTCTGGAAACAACCGTTTCATTATAGAGACGAAAAATTATACGACAGATTCAACCAGTATCGAAAAGAAGGTTCCTCGTGCACAGAAACTTAAAGTAGCGACGTCAGGGGTAGACGTCACTAAACCCTCGGATTCTTTTATCAGACGGTGACAAACGTAACAAAGGGGTAGATAACCGGTACTTCACTACCCCGGTCTACGGTACTAGAAACAAAAAACTTACAACTCAATTTTTAGTAGAACTATTTAACTTTCTCCTCTCACTTTTTCAACCGAATTTTGAGTTGGAAAAACTTTTACTTCTAGTACCGTAAGTCAGGATAGTAAAGTACCTTTTATCTACCCCTCTTTTACCTTTATCACTGTCTGAAATATAGAACCCGAGGTTTGAGTGAGACCTACCACTGACGTCGGAACTTTAATTTTCTACGAAGGACGAATCTTCTTTTTGATACTGTTTGGATATGTCACATAATTTTTCGTCTCTGTAGTGACGGTTGTTTCCAGGTATATCAGTTTTGATACCAAAAAAAGGTAATTAATACACTCTCAACCTGGTATTTCTTCCGACTCCTGACTTCTTGACTACGGAAGGTTGACTCCACAACCTCTTCTGAGAACTCTTAAGGAACTTGTCATTCCTCTAGTTTGGTCAGTTAGGATTTCCATTAGTTGGGACTTATAAGTAACCTTCCTGACTACGACTTCGACTTCGAGGTAATGAAACCGGTCAACTACCCTGTTCGACTGAGTCACCTTTTCTGACTACGACCGTTTCTAAATCACTCTTCCCCCGTTGTCCCTACTCTACCAACCTACCTTGGTAACTGAGTTACTTGTTCTCAAACTTGTTTGAGACCCTCAAAGTCTTCCTGTTCCTTCAGTTCACACAACGTCAGGTACCCCAACGTTTCTCAGACTATACTGACTCGTCGACTTGTTGTTGTACTATTGTACACTGATTCCACTGGGTATAAATATTCAGGAATAACACACGGTCCGTACACACTTTCCTAATTCTTTGTATTGGAGTAATCTACTTATTATAACAATATTGGTAACATGTTATCCCTTTATCTGGTATCTCTGCACGACGACGACGACGACGACTCAGTGAAGTCAGCACAGGCTGAGAGACGCTGGGGTATCTGCCGTCGGGTGGTCCGAGACGACAGGGACCCTAAGAGGTCCGTTCTTGTGCTCACCCAACGGTAAAGGAAGAGGTTACGTAATTTCACTTTTCACTTTCACTTCAGTGAGTCAGCACAGGCTTAGAACCACTGGAGTGTCTGGCGTCGGATGGTCCGAGGAGGTAGGTACCCTAAAAGGTCCTTTCTCATGACCTCACTCTCTGTGACGTCTTTCTAATTTATTAACGGACTATAATAATAATATCTTAAATGGTGTCAATAAGACGAATGTCAAGTCAAGTCAGTGAGTTAGCACAGGCTGAGAAACGTTGGGGTACTTGGTGTCGTACGGTCCGGAGGGACAGGTACTGGTTGAGGGTCTCTGGTGGGTTTGGGTTCAGGTAGTTCAACCACTACGGTAGGTTGGTAGAGTAGGAAACAACAGGGGAAGAGGAGGACGGGAGTCAGAAAGGGTCGTAGTCCCAGAAAAGTTTACTCAATTGAGAAACGTAGTCACCGGTTTCATAACCTCAAAGTCGAAGTTGTAGACAGGAAGATTACTTGTGGGTCCTGACTAGAGGAAATCCTACCTGACCAACCTAGAGGAACGTCAGGTTCAGAAGAGGTCGTGGTGTCAAGTTTTCGTAGTTTAGAAGTCACGAGTCGAAAGAAATATCAGGTTGAGAGTATAGTCATGTACTGATGACCTTTTTGGTATCGGAACTGACCTCTTCCTTTACCGTTGGGTGAGGTCATGAGAACGGATCTTTTAGGGTACCTGCCTGCCAGGACCATCCGATGTCAATTACCCCAACGTTTCTCAGCCTGTGCTGACTCGCTGAAGTTAACTGATCTGTCTGGAAACAACCGTTTCATTACCGAGACGAAAAATTATCCGACAGATCTAACCAGTATTGAGGAAGGTTCCTCTTTCGCAGTTAATTAAAGTACCGACGTGAGTGGTAGAAGTCACTAAAACCTCGGGGGGTTTTATTTCAGACAGTGATAAAGGTGACGAAGGGATAGATAAATGGTACTTCACTACGCTGGCCTACGGTTCTAGAATCAAAAGACTTTTAACTCGAAATTCGGTTGAAAAAGTGAGAGGAGAAAATAAAGTGGTTCTCCGAGTAATCAAGAAAAAACGAAAGACGGTATTCCCACCACAGTAGACGTATAGACTCCAATAACTATAAAAAGGGTCGTCAGAAGTAAGGTCGAACACGAAGGAGGTCGGGTCGCAAAGAGTACTACATGAGACGTATCTTCAATTTATTCGTCCCACTGTTATATGTCGGAACTGCATGAGGAAAAGGATAAACCTTGGTCAGACAACAAGATACAGGTCAAGATTGACAACGAAGGACTGGACGTGTGTCTAAAGAGTTCTCCATCCAGTCCACCAGACCATAAGGGTAGAGAGACTCTTAAAAGGTGCAAATAACACTAGGTGTGTCAGTTTCCGAAACCGTATCAGTTATTTCGTCTTTATCTACAAAAAGACATTGAGAGAACGAAAAAGCTACTAGACCGCTTACAACCGTTAGACTAGAGACCAAGCAGACGGAAAAGATTTTGGTCGAATTTGTAGACCTTCAAGTACGAAGTACATAACGACTTCGGAGCGAACCTCTTAAAACTCGTAATGAAATGATCACACACTCTACTCACGTTAACACGCCATCAAACTCGTAAGAAACCGTAAAGGAAAGAAACCATAACCTTACTTTTGACTGGAAAAGATCAGGACACCGGTGACGACTCAATGGGTTTAAACGACTGTATAACTCACGTCGTGAAAGTGTCGTAGTAGAAAATCCCAAACTTTATCGAGGTGACCTTGAGGTAGTGCGGGTGATCGAAACAAGTATCACTACGAATGATTCCGGGTGAACTGAAATGTAAGGTCCTACAGACCGAGATCCAATCACACTCACTAATATGGTAGCACTAATAGACCCAGCACTTCCAGAAAAAACATGTCAAGACTAATATACTTGGGTTCATAAATCGGTAATATGGAAAGTTATAGACACTAAATCATCCGGTTTCTTACCAAACTTGAACTAGGACAAAGGTCACATCACAAAACTCCTAAAATTCGATCCTGTACTTATTCATTTATTTTAAAAACAAAATTTTTATAGGGGGAACGATGTCAAATAACACTTCTTCCAAATCTCTTTCACGGAACTCTATGTTAACTTTTGACAAAATGTAAGATACACCTCACGTACGAATAAATTTTTAAAAAAAAGTACCAACTCAAAGAACCTAAATAAAAACAATTATTTTTATTTAAAATTAACGATTAATTTCATTAATCCTCAAACCCTAATTGTCTATGTGTGAGAACACATGTTTTGTCGTACGTTTCTGGATGACTAATTGTGTCCTTTGATGTGAGTGGTAAGACATTATTGGATATTACCTTTTCTTAGGTCTTTCTTGTGTGTATATGTGTATGTGTATACACACGTGTGTACATATATTGACTTAGTGAGACGACGTGTGGACTTTAGTTGTGTTACAACGATTGGTTGGTGTGAAATTATTCTATTTATTCGAAAATTGCTCGAAAAATCGTAATAGTTTTGTGGTAATAGTATGTGGGGATTTACTTGTCATACAATCACCACAGATCGGCTTCTGGTGATCCCTGTGTGTCTTAATTCAACCCAAATAATATATCGTCGTTTTGTCTTACGTGTGGTACAACTTGATACCCTATAAGAGTTATTCTCTCACAATCTTTCTGAGTAATTTTCTTAAACTAATACGTATTAAAATATTTATTAACAATGGAGATATTTTTATTTAAATTTTTAATAAAAAATTTCTCTTCCCTCTTTTAACAAGAGGTATATGAATAATCGTTTAACCACCATTTAAATTATCTTACATACCATTAAAATATCACTTTCAACAAGAATTGGAGAGACACCAAATCAAAACTGTAAATATTTAGCTTTACTATTACTAAGGGAGGAGTATCCTCACACTTTTATTTCACAGTCAGAGATAGCACAGGTTGAGAAACGCTGACGGTCCGAGGAGACAGGTACCTTAAGAGATCCGATTTAATGACCTCACCCAACAGTAAGAGAAGAGGTCCCTTAGAATGTCCGAGTCCTTAGCTTGAGTCCAGAGGACGTAACGTCCGTCTAAGAAATAACAGACTTGGTAGTCCCTTCGGGCATCTTCATATTTTGTCAGTATAACGCATCTTAACGTGTATCATTTATGAGTCATGTGGTTTAACGTATCTTAACGTGTATCATTTATGAGTCATGTAAAATAAACACTACTATTATTTAACTGGGGACACTAAGTTCGAATTTAAAATTAGTCAAAAAAGAAAAAATTTTAAAGTACATTATCAAAATAGTGTCTTGAATATCTACATTGAAGTCATACGGTATCATAATAGTCTGTGTTGACTCACTGATTGTGAAACTAAAATGAAAAAAGTACTGTGACATGTTATGTGACTTATTTGGTGACGGAAAAAAGGTGATGGAAACAAAAGTAAAAAATCAAATACCCTTTTTGTCTACCTCTAATAATATGAGACCTACTGTACAAACAGAGGTTTCGTCGACTCTCTCTTGCAAAACCACTTCTCCTTCTCTTAGTCTCCTTTTTTCGATAACGACTCGTGGCCTCAGAATAACGTGTTTACCTTTTTACAGAAATAACAAAACTGTCGAGAGTCAAAGGGTTCGTGGAATAACAACGCTATCCACAATTCCATTCTTTATGTCACTAATAACAGGATTCCTTTACGAAGAAAGAGGTATACGAAGATTCCAAGAGTCATTAGGCAGAGAATGAGACAAAATATATAAAAGAAAAGATTCAAGGGTACTAAGAATCTTAAAAGAAATCTAACTCATATTTATAAGTTTACTATACTTTGTATAAAGTACATTAAGGTAAGATGTCTATCCGTCGTAACTCAACACGAAGTCCGGGATCTGAAACCTAGGTCTGGTGCACCTAAGTCTGGGAACGAGACGGTAAAGGGTAGACACACTAGAATGAAAGTACTAACCGTGAATTCAGAGTCATAATTTTAGTGAAGTCTCGATGAATGAAATTTCATCGAAGACGAAGAAGGGAATGTAAGAGTACTTTAGAAAAATAAAGAAATATCTGATAGAGTATTAAACTTCTTCAAATAACATGTCAAAGACGAACCATTGGGTGACCCCTAACCAAAACGTCAGGAACATCTACTTTTAGGTGTCTACCAGTTCAGGGTCAGTCGGGAAGTATAAACATAAAACAAAATGAACAACTCACAGAGAGAGTCATCAGACAATCAAGGTACTCATATCCATTGAAAATGAATAGTAACATATGAACGCATATAGAGTAATATATGGTTTGTACATGCAAATATCAGTGAAGAAAGCTATAAGAAACAACAAGTCAGTGGTCAACACAGACTGACAAACGCTGGGGTAACTGACGTCGTGTGGTCCGAAGGGACAGGAAGTGACAGAGGACCTCGAACGAGTCCGAGTACAGGTAAATCAGCCACTACAGTAGGTTGGCAAAGCAGGAGACAGCAGGGGAAGAGTTATTTATGATTTATAGTGAATAAATCATCGGTCATTATATCAGTAAATAAAGTCGTAAACCGTTAAATTCGGAATACAATTCATTTATCAATACATGGTCTACATACGGTCTTGGATTAATCAGTGACCCCTTTTCATCTCTTAGCCTATATGAACACATCGATCAAAAGATCACTTTGTCTCGTCTCATTACTAACGGGACTAAATTCCTTGACAACAATACTTTGTCTATATCTCTCCTATACACCCTTTGCTACCCTCCAATAAAAAACTCTTCGACTAGATTTTCCGAAGAGACTCCTCTATAAAATTTCCATACTTTCATTTCGATACTTTCTACTCTTCTTCGTTCGTTGTACTTCTAGACTTACTCATTACAAAGTCTTTTTCCACAGTCAGTCACTCACTTCTGTACTCCTTCCGTAAATACCTTGTCTTTTTTTTTGGTTTTTTGTTTGGGTCTCATCGATCTCACCTCACTCACTCTTTTTCACCATCCTTTCCTTCAACTTACTTACTTACGATCAAAGTCTTTGGTCATAACACCTCTTATATGTATATGTATAATAAACAATGTGTGTGTATGTGTCATGGAAACATCGGTTTCTTGACCATAACTGAAAAAGTAAGGTTAAGATCAGAAATTATGGAAATCCAGTAATTCTGGTAGTCAAATAGTCAAACTTAAAACCAAAGAAATTGAAAATTAAAAAGTAATGGGAAGAAAAGGTAAAGAAACAAAAGGAGATCTGAAATAGTTTTCACACACACACACAATCAATGAATCAGCACAAACTTAGAAACACTGGGGTGCCTGACATCAGACGGTCCGAAGGGACAGGTACCTTAAGAGATCCGTTCTTATGACCTCACCCAACGGTAAGGGAAGAGGATTCTGAAATAGTTTTTCATTTTCATTTTTTCAGGTAAGTTTTAAATTAGTTAGTTTTTGGGAATTGGTTGGAATGGTCAATGAACACAATTAAAAGGGTACAAGAAAAGATCTGGTAATTTATTTGTAAATATAAAAGTATTAATCCTGTAAAATATATTTATAAAGTAAGGGGAGTCAGACCGGGGATGGAAATGCTTTACATTCCTATTTAAGTGAAATCAAGTCATCGAGTTAGCACAGGTTGAGAAACGTTGGGGTACCTGACGTTGTGCAGTCTGGAGGGACAGATAGTGGTTGAGGATCTCAAATGAGTCTGAGTACAGGTAACTCAGTCACTACGGTAGGTTGGTAGAGTAGGAGATGACAGGGGAAGAGAGAGGAAGTCAGAAAGGGTCGTAGTCCCAGAAAAGTTTACTCAGTCAAGAAACGTAGTCCACCGGTTTCAAAAACTCAAAGTCGAAGTTGTAGTCAGAAAGGTTACTTATAAGTCCTGACTAAAGGAAATCCTACCTGACCAACCTAGAGGAACGTCAGGTTTCCTGAGAGTCCTCATAAGAGGTCGTGGTGTCAAGTTTTCGTAGTTAAGAAGCCGTGAGTCGAAAGAAATATCAGGTTGACAGTGTAGGTATGTACTCATGACCTTTTTGGTATCGGAACTGGTCTACCTGGAAACAACCGTTTCATCATAGAGAGATGAAAAATTATACGACAGATCCAACCAGTATTGAAAAGAAGATTCCTCATTCGTAGAAAATTAAAGTACCGACGTCAGTGGTAAACGTCACTAAAACCTCGGGGTTTTTTATTTCAGACAGTGGTAAAGGTGACAAAGGGGTAGATAAACGGTACTTCACTACCCTAGTCTACGACACTAGAATCAAAAGACTTACAACTCGGTTTCGGAAACTGACATACCTAGTGGTGTGTGACACCCGTTAAGAATTTCTCTACCCTTATGGTCTGGTGGACTGGACGGAGAACTCTTTAGCCATACGTCCAGTCCTTCGTTGTCCATCTTGATCTGTACCTTGTCTGACCAAGGTCTATCCCTTTCCTCATGCAGGTCCGACATATAACAGTGGGATGAATAAATTGAATCGTCTCATATAGTACTCTTTGCGACCCGACCTACTTCGTCTCTGACCTTAGTTCTAACGACCCTCTAACAGTCTATACGTCAACTGTGGTGGGAATACCGTCTTTCACTTCTTCTTGATTTCTCGGAGAACTAATTTCATTTTCCTCTCACTTTTTCAACCGAATTTCGAGTTGTAAGTCTTTTGATTCTAATACCGTAGACCAGGGTAGTGAAGTACCGTTTATCTACCCTTTGTCACCTTTTCTTATTTAGTTTCATTGTTTCAAAAGTTGTTAAGATATATTTTTCAAACCCATAAAAAGTCACTGAAGTAAAAGGGTTTACGTGACTTCTGTACGATCCAGGAGTGTCCGTGTCTTCACACTTCATATGTTTTGAAGACAAGCGGAGGATGAAGTGTCCGACACAGAGTATCATCCGTAAAGAGTCAATCCCTTTGTGTGACAACCGGTCGTTTCTCCGCAAAAGACAAAAGTTGAGTACATAAAAATGTGTTTAAGGAAAAGGAGAAGATGACACTCCATTATGTGTAAAAAGTTAATCTTCCATAATTTAAAATTAATATTTTAATTAAAAGGTTAATTCCAAAATTTAGAAGAAAAACAGAGATTGAATGACTCGTAGTCGACTAAACAAAGAAGGAGAACCCGGTCAGTATATTAAAACTAAAGTAAAATTGCGATAAACTTAGTACAATAATTGTGATAAACTTATCTAGGAAAGAACTAGACACGAAATAACACGATAGAATCGAGATTGTTTTATGACAGAGAATTAATCAAAGTCTGAAAATAGACACTTATAAAATTATATCTCTACAAACTTTATAACTAAACTACATTAAAGTAGACAAAGGATGTTATAGACTGACGAATAGGATAGACAACATCTGTTATCTAATAAAATAATTAGACTCATTCGTTATTCTATTCATTCGTTATTCATTAAAGTTTCCTTAATGAAATACAATCCATCATTATCAATTGTCATAAGATTTCGTCAAGTCAGTATGAGACGAACTTAAAGATTATAAATTTCAATTACAGAATTTATGTTTAAAGAATTCCTTCGAAATAATCATGAGTAATCTCAGTCAATAAAATCAAAGACTAGTATTTAACAGGGATGGAAAAGAAAAGAATTTTTATTTTTACTAGATAGGGGAAGAACAGGATTGTGATAGGAAATGAATTTTTTCACGAAACTAAAAAATTATTTTCTATCGTATTTGTCTATCTAATAAGGTACAACGACCTAACATTCTTAGTTATAACACTTTTACTAGTATGATGGTTCACGTTAGATGTCTAAGTCACACTAGGGATAGTTTAATGGTCACTGTAAAAAGTGTCTTGATCTTGTTTTTTTAAGTGTTAACTATACCTTTGTGATTTTATCGTTTTGGTCGGAACTCTCTCTTCTTATCCTTGACCTCCTTAGTTGAAAGGACTGAAGTCTGATGTGATGTTCCGATCAGTAGTTCTGTCATACCATACCGTGTTTATGTCTTTATATCTGGTCACTTTATTCTATCTCTCGAATCTCTATTTTGGTGTGTGGATACCCATGGATGATGAAAAACTGTTTCGTCGTTCTTATATGTCACCCCGTCTCTATCGGAGAACCTATTCACCACGACCCTTTTGACTTGTCGGTGTGTCGATGTATATTTTCTTACTTTAATCTTAAGAATGGTTGTGGTATCTGTTTCTATTTTAGTTTTAATTAATTTCTGGATGTACATTCTAGTCTTTGATATTTCGGGAATCTCCTTTTGTGTCCGTCTTATGAGTTACTGTATTTCGTTCTAGGGGACACTGGGTGGATCATCTCATTACCTTTATTTTTATTTGTTCACCCTGGAGTAATTTGAATTTTCGAAAGTGTGTTTCGTTTCCTTTGATGTTTGTACCACTTTTCTGTTGGGAGTCTTACCCCCTTTTATTATCGTTTACTTTGTTAACTGTTTCCTAATTAAAGGTTTATGTGTTCGTCGAGTAGTTGAGTTATAGTCTTTTTGTTTGTTGGGTTAGTTTTTCACCCTTTTTCTGGATTTGTCTGTAAAGAGGTTTCTTCTGTATATCTATCGATTGTGTACTTTTCCACGAGTTGTAGTGAGTAATAATCTCTTTACGTGAACAAACACCCAACACTGGACCCCTATATACAGGATTGCTATCACATGGAAGTCCAAAATGAACAGAACAACACAAAAGAAGAAATACATAAATCAACGTCTTATAGCAAAGACCATCATAAGTCGAACAAGAATATCTATCAACGAGACATTAATCAACATCAAAGCAATTGCCGGCATCCTCCACTTAAGTCCCAGAAGGACGAGGTGGTAGAACCAGTGGAGAGGTTACGAATAAGGACTATAACGAAAATTAACACTTATAACAACACTAAATTGACATTTAAATTTATATATATGTGGGTATAAGTATATGTGAGGATCAAAAAGTGAGTTTATGGTTTCTTAAATTTTAAATGTAATAAAACATTTCGTTAATTAGTCAATTATCTATTTATAATAAGTCAATTAAGAGAATATATTTAAAAAAATCGATTTTGGATTGGTTTTTCAATGTCTTTTATTCTAGTTCAGTGAAACTTCCTATAAATACTAGGAATACTTATGGAAAACGAAAGATATACATATCATTAACTGGAAAAACTGGAAAAAATTTTTTTTATGTCAAACACATTTTACCTCTTTATCACGGTCGAAGATCCATTACGTATCTTGGATTGGTCACGACATTTCGGTACATCTTCAATACAGAGAAAAGAATCGATTACTCTTTATCCGTAGTCAAATTGAAGGTAAAGTAATGGTCCAGAACATACAAAAAAAAAAAGGAACGTTTTAAACACAACAAAGTACTCGAGACTTCTGTACATCGAAAGAGTCTACTTCCTATCTTACAGTCAGTAAGAGGGGAAACCATTCAAAGTAGAAACTCCATAGAATCAGTTTTAACTCTGAAGACGTTATTTAAAGACCAAATAATTTTCCATAGAAGTACCGAAATTTTTAAAATTTATCACTTATAGAAGTTTTATAATTTCATATCATATAATACTGGTCCATATAAAATAATTTACAGTCGGTATAACTGGATACTCCCCGAGTAGAAAGTCTTGACTCTTCTTATCGTTATCGTAAAGTGGAAACGTAGAAAAAAGGGGTATCCAAATAAATACAAATGGGTTACATGCTAGAGAATGACTTCCCGTGACGAACTATCAGGGAAACGTCGTAGTATCCCGTCGATGGAATAACCTACTTCTGTAGACCCTCCTTTAAGTCCAGTCGTACTATTACGAGTATTAGAAACAATACTAGGTCTCGTTAAAAATGTGTGATAACACTTTTTAAGATTGTTCAAAATATGGAAGTAAGTTACTAAAATGTAAGATTTAAATTTGTGTATGTGTAAAGGTATCAACACATATGGACACCCAGTACTACAAAAGTGGTGAGTGATGGAAAAATGAAATAACTTTCAAAATTTGTTTATAAAAATTACTCCATACTAACAGTATATTACATGATCAAAGTCCATAAGTTGACTATCGAAAACCGATGATTTACTTGAAACTGGTTCATTAATATAAATAAATTTTATTTTTAGTCACATTCTAAAGATTATAAACGAAAACACCTTGTACTTTATTAGTAAAAACGGTTTCATTCGATTATTTAATGTCGGTTTTTCTTCCTACAAAAGTCTATTATCTTTCATTAAAAACCTTCTATCACTAAATATGAATCACTAACAGTATAAACGGATATTACCGTAATTGTAAAAGACGATGATACTACAACAGTACTAAAACAATGGTCCGATTTAAAGGCGTGAAAAGGGAATATCGGACTCACTGTAAACCTAAGTTCCTAAAACACACACACCACCACCTCCCCCCAACCACTTAGAAGTTCTTTAACTTTCCGTGTTGTACCCACTTTAACGACGATTCATTAAAATTCTAGAATATGAGTGGTTTTGTCCTTCTCTTTTCTTTTCGTGAACAAAAAGGTTACCAACTGTTCACTTATCTCCAATATTTTGGGGATTAATCTTTGGTACTTTTAAAATTCTGAAACATTCTCTGATCAGTACCCAGAGAAATCTTTTGCCCAGTACCATCTCTCAAGACTGTTTTACACAAGGTGACCTCTTCTCTTACCGTTTGGTGAAGTCGTAAGAACGGAACTCTAGGGGTACTTGTCATACTTTTCCGTCTTTCTATACTGTGATTTTCTACTTGAAAGGTCCAGGTCATCGGGTTATACGATGACCTCTTCTCACCTCTTTATCGAGGTTTTCCTTACTTCTCAGACTCGGTTTTACCTTTGTCGGGGGTCAACACCTATACAGAATACCACTTTCATTTGAGACTACGACATTTCTTGTCATAACGTATCCTTTGACCTTACAATTCAAGTACTTAGTTCCATTTAACCTTCACCAGTGTGTCCTCTACCGTTCTCACTTGTAACTGTAAAATCGTTAGTCACTTGATTTTAACTGACATTACCCACTTAAATTAAGTCTACTGGTAATATAGATGAGGACACCCATTCTTAGGGAATCTTCTTTACCTCATCGGGAGTGTTACTTGTTCTCTCAGACTTTACGTCATGAACCCACGTCAGAGTTTTTACTGTTTTACTGGAGACAAGTAATGGTTCCGTATGGTAAATTATAGTGTCATTGGGTTCAGATACCGGGCTGGTCATTAACATTTTTTGGACTTCAACTTGCCAAGATATTTCTGGATATTCTGGAGGACCTTAATTGTGGTGTTTCTCTACAGGAAAAGTAGTATCCCCTGACCTTACGTTTTTATTCTCCAGTTCTCTATGGACCTCATTGTCTGTTCAAACCGGAATCTCATCTTTTCCTTCGTCTCGTTTCCGATTGTCTCAAAACGGTCCTCTTGTGTGATCAGTATCGTATGTGGGAGAAGGTAGTTGTATTCTCTGGAAAGATGTGTACCTCTAGTGGTCTACCAGTTATCGTTTTAGTCTGGCCAATATAAGAAATGTCAGTTTCTACCTCTTGGGGATGTATCAGTAGTTTTTGTTCTAGTCCTCGACTGGCACTGAGTCTGGTACTTGAATGACGTTTTAAGTCTGAATTTAACTTCTTTCGTCCCTTTTGGCAATCCGGTAAGTCTATACTGGATTTAGTTTAGGGAATGGAAATAAGTCACCTTCACTATTTATCTAAGTTCCTTAATCTAGACTATCCGTCTCACAGAATTTTTAATACCTGTCTCCATTGTAACCTGTTCTCTACCACTAGTTCTGGTAAGGGTTCTTTTTCTTTACGTTTTTCCTTTTACTAACAGACTCCTCCGGAATTTTTCTCGACTCTTTTCTTCTCTTCGTTTTTCGTTTCCGTTTTTCCTTTCTATCTGGGTAGACTTACGTCTCAAGGTTTCTGATCGTTCCCCCCTATAACAAGTGGAAGGATTCACTTGTTACGTTTCTTTGTCCTTTTGTTGTCCTACCCTTTCTGACCTCTAGAGAAGTTCTTTGAAATTCTATTGGTTCCCTTGTAAAGTACGTGTTTACCCGTGTTATTTCCTGTCTTTACCAAACCTTGATTGTCTTCGTCTTCTATAATTCTTCAACGTTCTTATGTGTCTTCTTGATATGTTTTTTCTAAAAGTACTAGGTCTATTGGTGTTACCATACTAGTGAGTTGATCTCGGTCCACAGAACCTCACACTTCAGTTCACTCGGAATCCTTCGTAGTGACTCTTTCTTCGAGCACTTCCACTACCTTAAGGTCGACTCGATAAAGTCTAGGATTTTCTACTACACAATTTCACGATTTAAGTCATACGGTCGTTTATACCTTTTCAGTCGTACCGGTGTCCTGACATTTTCCACAAAAGTAAGTTCTGGGTTTCTTCCCGTCACGTTTTCCTACAAGTTTGATGACATGTTAACGTAAGTAAAGTGTATGATTGTTTCATTACGAGTTTTAAGAGGTTCGGTCAGAAGTGTCATGTACTTAACTCTTGAGGGTCTACAACTTCGATCTAAATCTTTTCCGTCTCCTTGGTCTCTAGTTTAACGGCTGTAGGTAACCTAATATCCTTTTCGTTCTCTTAAAGTCTTTTATAGATGAAAATGAAGTATCTGATACGACTTCGAAAACTGACACACCTAATGTTGTTTGAAACCTTTTAAGAATTCCTCTATCCTTATGGTCCGCTGGAATGACGGAGGACACTTTGGACATACGTCCAGTTCTTCGTTGTCAACCTTGGACTGTACCTTTTTACCTGACCGAGTTAAAACCCTTTCCTCATACAGTTCCGGTAGACAACAGTAGGACGAACAAATTAAATATACGTATCATGTAGTCCTCTTTACGGTCAGACCTACTTCGTACTCTACCTTAGTTCTGACGACCCTCTTCATAGTTATTGAAGTCTATAAGTCTACTGTGGAAATACCGTATTTCCCTTCCTCTTGATTTCTCGGAGGACTAGTTTCACTTGCTCCTCTCACTTTTTCGACGGAATTTTGAGTTGTAAGTTTTTTGATTCTAGTGCCGTAGACCAGGGTAGTAAAGTACCGTTTATCTACCCCTTTGTTACCCTTGTCACTGTCTGAAATAAAAGAACCCGAGGTCTTAGCGACGTCTACCACTGACGTCGGTACTTTAATTTTCTGCGAGGAACCTTCTTTTCGATACTGTTTGGATCTGTCGTATAATTTTTCGTCTCTACAATGAAACGACTGTTTCATTATCAATTTCAGGTATATCAGTCTCCATACCAAAAAGGCCATCAATACATACCTACACTCAACCTGGTATTTCTTTCGACTCGTGTCTTCTTAACTACGAAAACTTGACACCACAACCTCTTCTGAGAACTGTCAGGGAACCTGACGTTCCTCTAGATTGGTCAGGTAAGATTTCCTTTTGACAGGACTTATAAGTAACCTTCCTGATTACGATTTCGACTTTGCGGTTATGAAACCGGTGGACTACGTTTCTTGACTGAGTAACCTTTTCTGGGACTACGACCCTTTCTAACTTCCGTCCTCCTCCTCCCCTACTACCTCTTACTCTACTAACCTACCGTAGTGACCGAACTAGCTGTACTCAAACTCGTTCAACGTCCTCGACCACTACCTGCCTTAGGACCGTACGACGTCAAGTGCCCCAGTGTTTCTCAGTCTGAGCTGACACGTTGACTTGACTTGACTTGGACTTTAATATGGTAATTTGATTATAAAAATTCAGAAATATATATACACACACACACATATATATACTCTTCATGTATTTTCATACACACACAGGAGGAACTCCGATTACCATACTACAAATATGTAAAATATTATAACTTGATAAAAACGTAGTGATGATAAAATCACTAAAATTCCAAAGTAAACATTGGGTACTATAGAATTCAGATAGAATAAACGATAACAGGTCTATCTGTGATCTTGTCAGTAGGTTGTCAATTTGGTCTTTTCTGAATACTTTTTTAGACTTCATTTCTTAAATAATCTATTAGAAATCTCATAGATTTAAAAATAACAACAACGACAACATAAATTAGGTGAAAAAGTAAATTTTTTTACCAAAAGTCCATATATCAAGGTAAGATCATTAATAAAAGGAGAAAGATTACAATATTTTAAGAGTGGTGTCTTGATTCACTAATAAGTTATTTATTGTTAATTAACTTTTATACGTATTATTTATTTTTAAGTGTTTATACGATTCAATTGTTTTATTTCTGTTATAAATTTTAATATAATATTTCGGTTTGTATGAAAGGTAAACCGACAAAAAACACAACATATACATAATAATCTGTACACTTCTATTGATAGACCCTATATTAACTTACCCTATTATCTCAATAGACAACAGTAAAATACTAAACAGACTTTGTCAAACTCAATATAGTGACCACAGAAGAAGTGACAACAACGTTTGTCGTGGATTAAGTGTTATGCAACTCTGTCGATTAAAGAATCTAGTAGTAGGTAACACCTTCTGACGGAAGTTCTTCATTAAGTCCGTAAGTCTAAAGAAGGTACTAATCGAAGAGGACACCACGTTAAGAAGAGAAAGTCTGGGAACCAAACTTCTTTTATCCGTACTCTTCTGTGGAAAAACTATTGAAAACTATCGAGAAAATTGTGTAGTAAAGGTATATGTAATGGGTCTTGATTTGTATCGGGGTGAATTCAGGGTCTCTATGCCCCTTCAAATCTGAAGAACAAACGAGTTCTTCTTTTTTTACTATGTTAAATCACTTGTGTCGGAAATCCCCCTTCGTAAAAATATATGTCTATTGTCTAACCTCCGTACCCTTCATATTTTGAATTTACTAGCTAAAATAGTATATCTATAAATATGGACATAAAAATTTAATAAAAATAGTATTAAATTGATATAACATACATGTAACAGCAGTAATTACACTAAAATCTTTCATATTATTGTTTCAGTCTGTTAAAAATTTTCCACTTGGTTAACAGATATTAGTAGATATTACTAAATCGATTGTCAGTGGATGGTACTCTAGTATCCATAATCGATTCTGAAGTCGTCGTCTAATAGACTTCATTTCTCTGACACGACTTGAATATGAATCGACACCAATCCTTCCGTATCACTGAGGAGATAGACAACGAAGAATCCATTGTAAAATCAAGTACAATTTAATGGTAATAAACTAAAAAAAAAGGGATGAACGAGAACAAATATATATTTTCCTCACTTCACCTTTTATCTTATCACTACTTCCTAGTCATAATTTATCAGTCTCCTCTGGAGTACCCTTAGATCTTGAGGGTGAGGGATGGGTCGTCATTAAACATAGGAAAGAGACAAAACCTACAGTTCTCTCCGAACTTACCGTTTGGACTTGACGACAGAGGTGTACCGTCATTATTCCGTCCCAGAATTGTATTGGACCAACTTAGAACTCCTTTAATACGACTTACTTTTAAACGTTCACTTCCCAAGTCAAGTCAAGTCAGCGAGTCAGCACAGGCTGAGATACACTGGGGTACTTAACGTCGTGCGGTCCGGAGGGACAGGTAGTGGTTGAGGGTCGCAAGTGAATCTGAGTACAGGTAACTCAGCCACTACGGTAGGTCGGCAGAGTAGGAGACAGCAGGGGAAGAGGAGGACGGGGGTTAGGGAAGGTCGTAGTCTCAAAAAAGGTCACTCAGTTGAGAAGCGTACTCCACCGGTTTCATAACCTCAAAATCGAAGTCGTAGTAAGGGAGGTTTCTTTAGGGTCCCGACTAGAGGAAGTCTTACCTGACCAACCTAGAGGAACGTCCTGCGTATATTCCCCTTGGTCGCTTACTTCAATGAAACTCCAGTCCTTTTGTTGACCTTCACTTAAGACGAACAGAGTGACTTAAAAATTCCTACGGATGGACGAGTCTCATGAATGAAAACCAAAAACCAACAAAAACATACTAAAATGACAAGTCAAGTCAGCGAGTCAGCACAGACTGAGAAACGCTGGGGTACTTAGCGTCGTGCGGTCCGGAGGGACAGGTAGTGGTCGAGGACCTCAAGTGAGTTTGAGTACAAGCAGCTCAGTTACTACGGTAGGTCGGTAGAGCAGGAGACAGCAGGGGAAAAGGACGACGGGGGTTAGGGAGGGTCGTAGTCTCAGAAAAGGTTACTCAGGCGAGAAGCGTACTCCACCGGTTTCATAACCTAAAAGACGAAATCGTAGTAATGAAGGTTTCTTGTGTGTCCTGGCTAGAGGAAATCTTACCTGACCAACCTAGAGAAACGTCAGGTTCCTTGAGAGTTCTCAGAAGAGGTTGTGGTGTCCAGTTTTTGTAGTTAAGAAGTCGTGAGTCGAAAGAAGTGTCGGGTTGAGAGTGTAGGTATGTACTGGTGACCTTTTCACTAAAATGACAATCAACATACATTAAATGGTGTATTAAAACTAAAGTAGTGAAGGAAAAGAATCAAATGACTTTGACAAACACTATATATGTATTATGACTCGTCTCACTCAAAGTCCATTTTTTTTTACAACGAATTGATAGACTTTACACCATCTAAATCTTTCATTCCATTGATATTCTATTATAATACCTTAAGGTTGTAACAAATTATAAAGAAAAAATAAAATTTTCTTAAACGATGTGAAAAATAACAAAAGTATAAAACTTAGAGGACAGTAACGAAATAAATGGATCGTAAAACGAAAGAAGTCTACAAATCTTTTAGCAACCACTTTTACAAACTTCTATTTCCTAACCTGACATAGAAAAATCTTTGTTTATACTTGTACTTCTTTGTCATGGTATACCAAATACTTACATAAGGAGAGGGTTTCCTTCACCCACTATACCGAGGGTAGATAAAATTCCATAAATATTATCAGAAATGTATGTATAAATAAAAAATGACATAATACCAAAATACTTATCGATATAAATAAGACTATATAAAGAAGATATATGAATGAGGGGACCACCGAGTCTACCATTTCGTAGACAGATGTTACACTCTCTGGACTCAAGCTAGGGACCCAACCCTTCTCTTCCTTTACCGTTGGGTGAGGTCATGAGAACGGAACTTTTAGGGTACCTGCCTCCTCGAACCACGTCCGATGACAGGTACCCCAGCGTCTCTCAACCCGTGCTGACTCGCTGAAGTGAGTATGAATAGTTTAAAATATGGTAATTCTTTACTACATTTCGTGTTTTTTAAGACGACAAATTTAAAAACTTCTTTCTTTAAACATTAAAACTGGAAATTTTCGTACGAATAAACATTCACACTGATATGATAGTTTATCATTAAATATTAAAGATACAATTAAAGAGTTTACTTTTTAGTCTCAAAATGGAACTTCATGAAAGTTCAGTTTTAATATCAGTATTGAGATCTTTTGAATTGTAACTTCAAGTAGTCTCGGTCTCTACCAATATACGTTTGTCATGTTTAATGTTAACGACTCTATTCAATAACGACATTCAGAATCATAAATTATAAAGTAGTACGACAAACATTTTTCTTTGGTTTTAGATTGGAACGGTACGTAAAAACTTCTAAAGTTATTTACTAATCTCAAGAATTTGTTAATCCAAAGTAAAATTACAAGCTCGTACGTAGGCACACACGAGTCAGCGATTCGGTACAGACTGACAAAACACTGGGGTACCTGATATCGGACGGTCCGAAGAGACAGTTACCCTAAAGGGTCCTCACACAACAGTAAAGGAAGAGGTCCACAGAAGGACTGGGTCCCTAGTTTAGGCCCAGAGAACGAATCGGTCCACCAAAGAAATGGTACCTCGGTGATCCTTTCGGGTATTACAAGTCCGTCCAAATCGATTTATTGGAAACAAATTATGACTGGACTCACGTCATATTAAATATCTGATTATATTTAAACATTTACATCTTGATATATACCTTATCATTGTAGATGTAAAATTTTTCTATTACAAAACAACTCCACTATATCTTTGAACTTTTCAAATCTGTCACATCCTAACATTTCAACTAATTATACCTGATGTTTAGGGTCATTTTTCTTAATAAAAATTTTTTCTTAATATTTTGGATAATTCCAACTACTCCACCACTTTAGATGAAAAGGACATCTTTAAAACTTTTGGTTAGACTAATAAACGAAACTTTACAGTATGATAATTTTATGTCTGTTTGGTCTATTAGACGTTGAGGTATAGTTAGGACACCATTTGTTTTATTTAACTCTTTCTCTAATAATACGAAAAGAAGTCATAGAAAAGAAAAAGAGAATGTGAAGGAGTCATCTCATGATCTAATACTTACATTCATAACTTCATATATCCCGTGTTGTATTCGTCGATGACAACGAGTTACCACCCACTGTCTTCACAGTAGAAAATCTTCTTACTATATAGTGAAAAGATACGATTGAGAATATACTAGTAATTTCTACATAAATAAACTAGACCGAAGTCAAAAGATAGTTTACATGATGTAATATCATAGTTGTGTTCTTTGTGTACAGAAAATTTATCCCTTATCGTCATATGACACGAATAATTAAAGTGTAAATTTAAACGAAGTAATATCGCTACAATATATTTTTACTC
Source organism: Capra ibex (assembly GCA_006410555.1). Taxonomy (NCBI): domain Eukaryota; kingdom Metazoa; phylum Chordata; class Mammalia; order Artiodactyla; family Bovidae; genus Capra; species Capra ibex. The sequence goes on along the minus strand of SJYO01033645.1, from coordinate 49,709,772 downwards.
TCATAAAATATGAATAGTGGGATCACGAAGAAAGATGATGTATAAAAAACGTTATGTACAATCAGTATAACTAATCGATTCAGCATATTAAGGTAAAGACACAGAAAAAAAGGGGTATGTCAAAACAAGGAAAAAAGACATTGGTCTTTATCAAGTTCATAAACCAATGGTCTTTCGTGTATTTATTGAAGAATATAAAGTTTCTTCTCGTCATTTCGTTTAACTTAAATAAACTCAACTACAGAGACTTACCTCACCCGAAGGGTCCAGCGAGTCACCATTTCTTAGATGGACGGTACTCCCACCCTACTAAACTTTCTTATCGTAACTTTGCACATATAATTGTATACACTTTATCTACTGGTCAGGTTCAAACTCCGTATTTTATCCTGTGAGTTTCTACCACGTGACCCTGTTGGGTCTCCCTATCTTACCCCTGCCACCACCCTCCCCCAAACTCTGGCCCCCTGTGTACAGGTCGGCACCGACTAAGTACAGTTACATACCGTTTTTTTGGTGGTGTTATAACATTAAGTCAAGTCAAGTCAAGTCAGTAAGGTAGCACAGGCTGAGAAACGTTGTGGTACCTGACGTCGTACGGTCCGGAGGGACAGGTAGTGGTTGAGGACCTCAAATGAGTTTGAGTACAACTAACTCAGCCACTACGGTAGGTTGGTAGAATAGGAGACATCAGGGGAACAGGAGGGCGGAAGTTAGAAAGCGTCGTAGTCCCAGGAAAGTCTACTCAGTCAAGAAACGTAGTCCACCGGTTTCATAACCTCAAAGTCGAAGTCGTAGTCAGGAAGGTCACTCATAATTCCTGACTAAAGGAAATCCTACCTGACCAACCTAGAGGAGTGTCAGGTTCCCTGAGAGTTCTCAGAAGAGGTTATGGTGTCAAGTTTTCGTAGTTAAGAAGACACGAGTCGAAAGAAATACCAGGTGGAGAGTGTAGGTATGTACAGATGACCTTTTTGGTATAGGAACTCATCTGCCTGGAAACCACCGTTTCATTACAAAGAAAAAAAATTATACGACAGATCTAACCAGTATTGAAAGGAAGGTTCCTCATTTGCAGAAAATTAAAGTATCGACGTCATTGGTAGACTCCCTAAAACCTCGGGGGGTTTTATTTTAGACAGTGACAGGTAACAAAGGGGTAGATAAACGGGTTCACTACCCTAGCCTACGGTGCTAGAATCAAAGGACTCACAACTCAAAATTCGGTTGAAAAAGTGAGAAGAGATAATGAAAGTAGTTCTCCGAGAAATCAAGAAACGAAAGACTACATTCCCACCACAGTAGACGTATAGACTCCAATAACTATAAAAAGGGTCGTTAGAACTAAGGTCGAACACGAAATACTCGGGTCGCAAAAAGTACTACATGAGACGTATCTTCAATTTATTCGTCCCACTGTTATATGGCGGAACTACATGAGGAAAAGGATAAACCTTGGTCAAAGTACAGGTCAAGATTGACAACGAAGGACTGGACGTATGTCTAAAGAGTTCTCCGTCCAGTCCACCAGACCATAAGGGTAGAGGAAGTCTTAAAAGGTGTGAAATAACACTTGGTGTGTCAGTTTCCGAAAGCGTATCAGTTATTTCGTCTTTATCTACGAAAAGATCTTGAGAGAAAAACTAATGTAGTCAACCGTTAGACTAGAGACCAAGGAGACGGAAAAGATTTTGGTCGAATTTGTAGACCTTCAAGTACCGAGTGCATAACAACTTCGGACCAAACCTCTTGAAACTCGTAATGAAATGATCGCACACTCTACTCATGTTAACACGTCATCAAACTCGTAAGAAACCGTAACAGAAAGAAACCCTAACCCGAAGAAAAGGTGAGGACACCGGTGACAACTCAAAAGGTTTTAACGACCGTATAACTCACATCGTGAAAGTGTCGTAGTAGAAAATCCTAAACTTTATCGAGTTGACCTTAAGGTAACGGAGGAGATCGAAACAAACATCACTACGAAGGATTCCGGGTAAACTGAAGCGTAAGGTCCTACAGACTGAGATCCACTCACTAGTGTGGTAGCACTAATAAACCCAGTACTTCTAGAAAAAATATGTCAAGGACACACATAAGAACGGTGGAGAAGAATTATAGAAGACGAAGACAATACAGGTATGGTAAAGACAGGAAATAACTCGGGTAGAAACGTACTTTAGAAGGGAACCATAGAGATTAAAAGAACATTCTCTAGAGATCAGAAAGGGTAATATAACGAAAGGAGATAAAGAAACGTAACTAACGACTCCTTCCGAAAGAATAGAGAGGAACGATAAGAAACCTTGAGACGTAAGTTTACCCATATCTAAAGAAAAAGAGAAAACGAAAAACGAAGAGGAGAAAAGTGTCGATACATTCCGAAGGAGTCTGTCGGTAAAACGAAAAAACGTAAAGAAAAAACGTAATTAAATGAACATAAGAACATTTCATTAATCGTAGGTTAATTTTTTTGTTTTTGTTTATACGGAGGGTTACGACCTCTACGTTCTCTGTACCTAAACTAGCGACCAAACCCTTCTAGGGGACCTCCTCCTTTATCTTCGGTGAGGTCATGAGAACGACCTCATTAGAGTACCTGTCTCCTCGGACAGTTCGATATCAGGTACTCCAGTGTTTCTCAGTCTGTGTCGACTTTCCGATTCATTCGTACGTATGTACGATACTTACCTTATCCTTTAAACACTTAAAAATACATGTCCTCATATCTTACTCGTTATATCTTAGTTAAACCCACTTCTAGTCTGAACATACTTTAGTTCTTTAAGGTTAAAATTTATTGTCTTTAATTTCCCAATTAAATAAGTTTTATTACTGGATTGTACATATCATATGGGATATCGATTAAGTGGCATAATGAAATAAAAATTCGACGGAGAAACATAAATGAACATATAAAAGTAATTGTTTACCGATAAAGAATCTTTCGGTATTACCTTAGACTACTTCTTACCAGATATTTGTTCTTTAACTAACTAGAGAGAAGTTTTCTGTAGTCTTTCAGACATTCATAATGAAAAAGAATTATTTTCTTTATTGGGATGACAATCTTAGAAACATTAAAAGTATAGAATAAACTCTTTCTCTGGTAAACCGAGTCACTGGTTTCCACTTTATGTATATCAAGATATTTACTTCTTCTTTAGTAAAAGTAGAATGGACCAGATCGTTTAGGAATAAACAGATTACCGAATATACTTATAAATAAGGACTAAAAGGCCGGGAGACGTCATCAGGAATATTAACCAATACTGTCGGTATTCTGACGGCACTTTTAAGAAGAATACTCTAAGAGTCGGTACTTTCAAGAAGAATGCTCTAACAGTCGGAGACACCCTGTCCGTTCCTTTCTACGAAAGAACAATGACTTAAACATTACTCTTTTTGTAACCAGAGAAGATTTCTAGGACAAAACTTAAATTTTGAGAGAAAGAGCGAGGAAAAAACACCCACCTCCCACGGATATGTATCCAGATGACAATACAAGGAAATTTTATCATCAACTCAATCTAATACTTATGTAAAAAACAAAATCTCTGGAATGATTGGTACGAAGTATCAAATTAGAACTAAAAGTTCAGCAAAAGTTAACTTCATTTTGAATTCCACTCATGAAGACATCACTGGAGGAAGAAAAGATCTTTATGTGTAATTTACCTTATCTATATATTATCTTGATATCTAAAGAAAAAGAAAAAGATACTTTTCTCATAATACACTTACATATAAACTTACGGACGATAAATGGTCCGTCACAAGATCCATGTAAATATGTATTACTTCGTCTCGTTTCTGAAAAACATCAAATATAAGACCACGTTCTCAACCGTTGAAGTAAGAAACATGATTTAGGTCGGACGACGAACAAACATACTTACTTCAAAATATCATTGTATCTATATAGGAAAATACTCATGACAGAAACCGACGAAAGTACGATGTTCCCGTCTTAACTCTCAATGTTATTTTTCAAATACTACACGCTACGGGTTTAATAAAAATAAATTCAATTTTGAAAATAATATCCAAAATTTTTCAAAAAATATTCAAAAATTTTAAAACGACTGGGAATAATATCTTCTATAGTGATCTTATAAAGATAGCGTAAAGAAAATCTTTAGGTCTGAGGACTATGTACACTGATTATCTTAGAGGAAAAAATATAAGAAATAATGGAAATAATATAGGGTCTGTTTTCTAACTTTAGACGTAATAACCTCTGTCAAAATTAAGTTTTCATTTTGGTAAATATTCAGAAAAGAGAAAAATTTTTAAATTTTCTTTAAATTATGTTAAAATTTTCAAATGAAAGGTAAATGTCAATAATGTTTTATAACCGACACAAAAGGTACAACATGTTATGTAGGAACTCGGATATAATGTGTACTATCAAACATAGAAGTTGAGGGGTTGGGGTATAACGGGGACGAGTAACCATGACCATTGGTGGTCAAACAAGAGATATAGACATACAGACGAAGAAAAGGGGAAATAAGTAATCAAACAACGTCAAAAATCTACGGTGCATATTCACTATAGTATATCATAAACAAGAAGAGACGGAATGAAGTTAAGCGTATTACGGTTTACGGTAGGTTCAGGTAGGTACAACGACGTCTATCGTTTTAAGACAAGAAAAATTGTAGAAACAGGTAAGTAGACAACTACCTGTGAATTCTACGAAAGTATAGAACCGATAACATTTATTACGACGATACTTGTAAAAGGTTGGTCAGTTAGGGTTCCCTTTAGTCAGGACTTATAAGTAACCTTCCTGACTACGACTTCGACTTTGAGGTTATGAAACCGGTGGACTACACTTCTTGACTGAGTAACCTTTTCCTGAGACTTCGACCCCTTCTGACTTCCGTCCTCCTCTTCCCCTACTGTCTCCTACTCTACCAACCTACCGTAGTGGTTGAGCTACCTGTACTCAAACTCGTTCGAGGTCCTCAACCACTACCTGTCCCTTCGGACCGTACGACGTCAGGTACACCAGCGTTTCTCAGTCTGTGCTGACTCGCTCACTTTACTTGACTACTTGTAAACCGAAAAATGTGTCAAGTACCCCAAGAGTATCGTTCTTATGATCCCACCAAACAGTGCGGAAGGAAGTCACCTGGTGTAATACAGTCTTGAGATTTCACCTTTGGTAGACAGACCCCACCGGGACGTACCGTACCAAGTATCGAGGCATCTCAATGTGTTCGGGGAAGTTGTACTGTTCCGTCACTGGGACTTCCTCTGATCCCTAGAGAAGTTCTTTTAATCTTTATAGTTTTCTTGTAAAGTACATTTATACCCGTGTCATTTCCTGTCTTTACCACTTCTGGATTGTCTTCGTCTTCTCTAGTTCTTCTCTACAGTTCTTGTGTGTCTTCTTGATATGTGGTTTCTAGAAATAACGGGCTCAGGTCGAGGTCGTCGGTCCCTAAATTGGGCTTCCTTCCTTACCACAGCCGTTCATACTACGTCGGAGACTTAAAAGAACCTGACGCATTGAAACAAAGTTCGAATTCTAAGAAAAATATGAAAATGTTTTCGTAATCCAGTCTCCAAACTGTAAAAGTTAAAGGGGAGTGGGTCTAAATAACAGAGGTATTTAGTAACAACGGGAAGTTTGTCTCAAAGACGAGGTCACCAAGAGAGTCTTATCACAAAATGAAATTGAGCACTAATGTGACATTGAGCACGAATTCAGACCCGACGTATGGTGTTTGGAGTCGAATATAGAATAGAGAGATTGAGGACAAACAGGGATCATAGGATTCGAGCGACAAAGAATTTTTCCCGAAGATCGATAATTATAACGATTTCAAGGATTAGAGATACTCGATATCGTCTTACACAATTGTAATGTTGTAAGGAATTTAGAAATCGAAGATTGATAAAATTAATAATGATTCGGGATTTACGTCGTTTGAGGAAACGGTATTTTTGTGAAGCGAGTGTTTATCCGAAGTCTATCGTTAGGGAGGGTACCGGAGTTCGACGTCGGATGCACGAGTGGGACCTTGTGAAAAGACGTTTTCAGGAACTAGTTTACAGTCACTAATTGAAATACTTAATAAGAGACTCGTGTCGACGTCTTCCGAAACACGGAAGAGTACGAGGAGAGTTCTTGTTATTCGTGGAATTATAAGAAAAGTCAGTTAAGTCGGCTCCTTTCCTTTTTTGTTCAGTCTCAATGTTCCGGATTGAGGAAGTAGGGTCCAGGCACGGACGCCCTGTTTCTCTCCCCCCAACCCCGACACGGAGGTAAAACAGTCATTACGGTTTGTGCCAAGGACTGTGAATTAATGGACTTATTGGTGTTACCACACTAGTGAGTGGATCTCGGTCTGTAGGACCTCACACTTCAGTTTTCTCGTAATCCTTCGTGACGACGGTCATTTCGATCACCTCCATTACCTTAAGGTCGTCTCGACAAATTTTAGGATTTTCTACTACGAGAATTTCACGACGTGAGTTATACAGTCGTTTAAACCTTTTGGATTGTCATCGGTGTCCTGACCTTTTCCAGTTAGCTATAGGGCCAAGGGTTCTTCCCTTCACGATTTCTTACAAGTTTGATGACCTGTGAACCTGAGTGAAAGGTACGATCATTTCAATACGAGTTATAGGGCCAAGGGTTCTTCCCTTCACGATTTCTTACAAGTTTGATGACCTGTGAACCTGAGTGAAAGGTACGATCATTTCAATACGAGTTTTAGGAAGTCCGATCCGAAGTCGTAATACACTTTGTTCTTGAAGGTTCTACATGTTTGACCCAAATCTTTTCCGTCTCCTTGGTCTCTATTTTAACGGTTAAAAGTGACCTAGTACCTCTTTCGTTCCCTAAAGGTCTTCTTTGTAGATGAAGAAAAAGTAATTGATACGATCTCTGAAACTGACACACCTAGTATTGTTTGACACCTTTTAAGAATTTCTCTACCCTTATGGTCTAGCAGAATGAACAGAGGACACTTTGGACATACTTCCAGTTCTTCGTTGTCAATCCTGGAATATACCTTGTTACCTGACCAAGTTTTAACTCCTTCCTCGTGTTGCTCTGACAAATAACAGTGGGACAAATAAATCGAATATGTACTACACGAATCGAATCATGTAGTACATTTTACGACCCGACCTACTGAATGTTCCACCTTAGTTCCAACGGTACTCTTTATAGTTGTTGGAGTCTATACGTCTACTATGACGAGTTTACCGTCTTTCACTCCACCTTGATTTCTCGGAGAACTACTCCCACTTTCTTCTCTCACCTTTTCGGCCGAATTTTGAGTTATAATTTTATTGATTTTACCGTAAGCCAGGGTAGAGAAGTAACGTTTAACTTCTCCTTTTCCACCTTCGTCACTTTCTAAAGAAGAAGAACCCGAGATCTTAGGGACACATACCACTGACGTCAGTACCTTAATCTTCTGCTAACGAAGAACCTTCCTTTCGATACTGTTTGTCACGAGTCAACGAAGTAAACACAGAGAAACAGTGGGTTACCTGGTATCGAGTGGTCCGAGGAAACAGTTACCGTAAGAGATCCGTTCTTATCACCTCACCCAACGGAACGGGAGGAGGTCTTCCAGAAGGGGTAGGTCCCTAGCTAGGACACAGAGTACGGAACGTCCGTCTAAGAAATGATGACTGAGTGGTCCTTTCGGGTACTGTTTGGACCTGTCACATAATTTTTCGTTTCTGTAGTAAAACGATAATTACCAGACATATCAACACCAACACCAGAAAGGACATTAGTATATGTCTACACTCTTAACCTGGTATTTTTTAGCTTATTAACTACGAAAACTTGGTACCACGACCTCTTCTGAGAACTCTCAGGGCACCTGTCGTTCCTCCAGTTTGGTCAGTTAGGACTTCCTATAATTGGGACTTATAAGTAACTTTCCTGACTACCACTAGGGCTTCAAAGTCATGAATCCGGTAGACTACGTTTGTCGACTGAGTAACCTTTTCTGGGACTACGACCCTTTCTAACTTCCGTCTTTCTCTTCTTCCGTTGTCTCCTATTCTACCAACCTACCGTAGTGGTTCAGTTACCTGTACTTGAACCCGTTTGAGACCCTCTACCACTCCCTGTCCCTCCGGACCTCACGACGTCGGTACCCTAACGTTTCTAAACCTGCATTGAAGCGTTGACTTGTTGTCGTATTTGTAAGATACGTATATGGAAAAGTTTAATCACAAAAACAAAAAAAGTCTATATATATGGGTTCTCTCCTTAACGACTCAATATACCATCAACATATAACTCAAAAAATTATTTGGAGATATGACAAAACGGACCACCGATGTAGTTAAATGTAAGGGTGGTTATCCCAAAATCCCAAGAGAAAAGAAGTATAGGAACGGTTGAAATAAACAAAATAAAAATCGTCATCGGTATTTCCATACTCCACTATAGAGTAACACCAAAACCAAAACTAATCGTAAAAGGACTACAATCATTAAAACTCGTAGAAAAGCATACGGACACCGGTAGAAGTAAAGGAGGAACCATTTTAAGTCAAAAAATTAGGGGAAAAATCAACCCAACAAACAAACAAACAAAAATATAACTCGACATAATTGACAAATATATACAACCTAATTGGGGAATAACCAGTATATTAAACGTTTTTAAAAGAGGGTAAATCAGCCAACAGAAATTTAAAACAACTATTAAAGGAAACGACACGTTTTCGAAAATTCAAACGAATCCAGGGTAAAGAAATGAAGACGAAATAAATTATATGAGGTCCTCTACCTAATCTTTTCCGTTACCGTGGGGTGAGGTCATGAGAACGGACCTTTTAGGTACCTGCCTCTTCGGACCATCCGACGTCAGGTACCCCAGCGCTTCTCATCCTGTGCTGACTCGCTGAAGTGAAAGTGAGAAATGAAAGTACGTAACCTCTTCCTTTACCGTTGGGTGAGGTCACAAGAACGGACCTCTTAGGGTCCCTACCCCTTCGGACCACCCGACGACAGACACCTCAGCGTATCTCAGTCTGCGCTGACTTCGTTGAATCGTCGTGGGCGTCGTCCACTACCTATGTTTAAACGACACTAAGTACAGGGACTTACAAGAGATAAAAGGACATCCGTAAAATATCATAGACCGGAATTGAAATCTAGAAATTAGGTAAAATTGAAAATAAAAAACATACCACAATCTCTTACAAGATTAAAGTGAAGAAATAAACATAGACAGATCAAAAGGGTCGTGACAAATAACTTCTCTGACAGAAAAAAAGTAACATATAAGAACCAAGGAAAACCACTGGTATCCACGCACTCAAACAAAGACCCGACAGATAAGACAAGGTAACTAGACACAGACAAAAGTTACGGTCATAGTTTGAAAAGACTACCCACATCGAAACATAATTTCTCATACTAGACTTCAGTCCCTCGTATTAAGAAGGTCGAAACGAGAAGAAAGAGTTCTAACAAAACCGATAAACCCCGGAAAACTTCCATATTAGAAGGTTTTGACTCGGTTCGTGTTTATCTTTTCTAGTTACCTGCTTAATGGTCATGACTTTAACTCAGTCATTAAATTTTTAAAGGTCGTTTGTTTTTAGATCTTGGTCTACCGACATGTCGACTTAAGATGGATTGCAAATAGGAAGACTTTGATAAGGTTTTTTAACGTCTCCTTCTTTACGAAGATTTGAGTAGATATACTCAGGTCGTAGTGGGACTATGATTTTGGTCTGTTTCTATAGTGTTTTTTCTAATCTCAAGTCATAGTGACTACTTGTATCTATTTTTTTAGGAGTTATTGATTATCGTCTGACTTAGGTCGTTATATAATTTTTCTAGTATTTGGTACTAGTTCACTCTAAATTGGGTCTTAACGTTCTTAAAAGGTTATAAGTTTAGCCAGTCACACTATATGACGGCCCCAGGTCGGGGCCACCTAGGTCCCTTAAGCTTCCCACCTGCCGCAACCGCACCTTTCTGAGCAAACAAATAATTACATTCTAATCTAATTCTTTGATATCACATTATTCTTCTAATTCACCTCCTTCTCCCGACTTATCGAACCAAATGCGCCTTCCGGTTATTTTAAGGTCTGTTCCTTAAACGTGGTAGATGCAACCCGGTGGCCGCGGGCGAACTTATAGATTCCCACGGAGCGGAATTCGAGGGAAAGCACGCCCAGAATTGTCGGCCCCGTTCATTCATCTGGACCGCTCGGAGGCGCGGGGTCTACCTCTAAGTCGGACTTCAATTTCATTTCTCGTCTCTCTCCCTTCCCCTCTCTTCTCCTCTCTCTCTCTCTGTACCCCCCTCGGTCTCAGGGTTCTTTGGTCCGGCTCTCTGATCAAGCTCTTTGACCGGGGGTGGGAAATAACAAGTCTTCCGGAAAATATGAAAACTATTTTGTGCCTCTAGTTACCCATTGTGTTTTAATACATCGCAAGCGTTGGGTCTAAGAAAGGCATATAGTAAAACATATGTTTTCCAGAGTCCACTAAATGTAATAGAAAACCGGTTCTCCGAACAATTGTGAAAAACCGAGAGAAGGAATTACTTACAATTAAAACAAAGGGGACTTCACAAAAAAAAAAAATTAGACGTAGAGGAATTTCGTAATTTCAATGTAGAGATATCTTGTTTCCACGTCACCCTATATTGTTTCTTCCATGAATTGAGTTTCTAGATTACAACGATTATGGTCCAGATGATGAACAAAAAGATATATGGTTGATATAGATTTTTATTTCCTATACTTTTAAACCGTCGTTCGTAACTGGGTTTTTTACTTTGGAAATTAGTCAGGATAAGATTTCTAAAACTGAGGAGCCTTCGAGGATGTAAGGATCCTACAAAATTCGAAGGACACGGAGGACGCCAGTCCTCCGGAGTTTGTTAGTGTACGCGTCGACATGCTCAGGACGTCCGTCCGATCTTTCGGTAGCCTCCCCAAAAACCTAACTATGTGAGAAAGTTTACGTCTTCTGATTTCGGGACTAAACTGAAAAAGGTCTTTTACAGTCTTCTCACCTTTTCGTCTCGTGTTTTCGGCCGTCTAAAAACAACCCCATGCACGAATCCTTAAACGTCTCCCCAGGGACTTCAGACTCGTGCGGAACGCATACAGTCGAAGGAAGGAGTACTGGAACAGTGCCCGCCCTAAGGAGTGTGACCGAGGGTCGTTATATGGTGTAATTGTTTAACTTTTATTTTTGGTACACTAGTAGAGTTATCTACCGTCTTTTTCGAAAACTATTTTAAACAGTAGGTAAATACTATTTAAATAGGTCTTTCACCCGTATCTCCCTTATATGGAGTTTTATTACTTCCGGTATATACCGTTTGTGTGTCGATTGTAGACGGAGGAGGACAACGAGAGACGATTTCAGTTCCGAAGTCTCACATGTTGTTTTAATCTTAATCCAAAATTGTTATTAAATCTTGTGTTATCTTCACATAAAAACCGATCTGAAGACTTTCTTTCTATGGAAAATTTGAATCTATTCTTCTTGGGTGATTCAATCGTCTATAGTAACTAAAGTAAATTTAGAGAAGAGAGAGTGATTGACCCTGTCTATTCTGTCTCCAATCCGACAGACCCCTCCGGAATGTTTATGGACACTTTTCTTCTCTTCGCTTTTTGTTTCCTTTTTTCCTTTCTATATTCGTAGACTTACGTCCCAAGGTTTCTTATCGTCCCTCTCTATTCTTTCGGAAGGAGTCACTAGTTACGTTTCTTTATCTCCTTTTGTTGTCTTACCTTTTCTGATCCCTAGAGAAGTTCTTTTAATCTCTATGGTTCCCTTGTGAAGTACGTTTCTACCCGAACTATTTCCCGTCTTTACCATACCTGGATTGTCTCCGTCTTCTATAATTCTTCTCCACCGTTCTTATGTGTCTTCTTGACATGTTTTTTCTAGAAGTACTGGTTCTATTAGTGCTACCACACTAGTGAGTGGATCTCGGTCTGTAGGACCTTACACTCCAGTTCACCCGGAATCCTTCGTAGTGATGTTTGTTTCGATCACCTCCACTACCGTAAGGTCAACTCGATAAAGTTTAGGACTTTCTACTACGACACTTTCACGACGTGAGTTATACGGTCGTGTAAACCTTTTGAGTCGTCACCGGTGTCCTGACCTTTTTCAGTCAAAAGTGAGATTAGGGTTTCTTTCCGTTACGGTTTCTTACGAGTCTGATGGTGTGTTAACATGAGTAGAGTGTACGATTATTTCATCACGAGTTTTAAGAGGTTCGGTCCGAAGTCGTTATGCACTTGACACTTGAAGGTCTACAAGTTCGACCAAAATCTTTTCCGTCTCCTTGGTCTCTAGTTTAACGGTTGTAGGCGACCTAGTACCTTTTCGTTCTCTCAAGGTCTTTTTATAGATAAAGACGAAATAACTGATACGGTTTCGGAAACTGACACACCTAGTGTTATTTGACACCTTTTAAGACTTTCTCTACCCTTATGGTCTGGTGGACTGGACGGAGGACTCTTTGGACATACGTCCAGTCCTTCGTTGTCAATCTTGACCTGTACCTTGTTGTCTGACCAAGGTTTATCCTTTTCCTCATGTAGTTCCGACATATAAAAGTGGGACGAACAAATTGAATATACGTCTCATGTAGTACTCTTTGCGACCCGACCTTCTTCGTGTTCGACCTTAGTTCTAACGACCCTCTTTATAGTTATTGGAGTCTATACGTCTACTGTGGCAGGAATACCGTCTTTCACTTCTCTTTGATTTTTCGGAGAACTACTTACAGTTTCTCCTCTCACTGTTTCAACCGAATTTCGAGTTGTAAGTCTTTTGCTTCTAGTACCGCAGACCAGGGTAGTGAAGTACCATTTATCTCCCCCTTTGTCACCTTTTGTCACAGTCTGAAATAAAACCCCCCGAGGTTTTAGTGACGTCTATCACTAACGTTGGTACTTTAATTTTCTGTGAATGAGGAACCTTCCTTTCAATACTGGTTGGATCTATCGTATAAGTTTTCGTCTCTGTAATGAAACGGCTGATTTCAGGCAGATCAGTTCCGATACCAAAAAGGACACCAGTACATACCAACACTCTCACCCTGACACTTCTTTCGACTCGCGGTTTTTTAACTACGAAAACCACAATCTCATCTGAGAACTCTCAGCGAACCTGATGTTTCTTTAGGTTGGTCAGGTAAGATTTCCTCTAGTCAGGACCTACAAGAAACCTTCCTGACTACGATTTCAACTTTGAAGTTATGAAACCGGTGGAGTACTCTTCTCAACTGAGTAACCGTTTCTGAGACTACGACCCTCCCTAACCCCCGTCCTCCTTTTCCCCTTACTGTCTCCTACTCTACCGATCTACCGTAGTGGCTGAGGTACCTGTTCTCAAACCCACTTGAGGCCCTCAACCACTACTTGTCCCTCCGGACTGTACGACGTTAAGTACCCCAGTGTTTCTCAGTCTGTACTGACTCACTTGACTTGACTCGACTTATAACAATTATAAATTTTATGAAAATTTATGACTATCTTTTCGGGCAATTTTGAATGGATTACTTACTTGATTCCTGAACTATTTTGTAAAGTGGTTTCTTCTCTCTATATATTTTGTGGATGGTACTATCGGAATCTCGTTTGAAAATAATTTACGAAGCATCGAGGTCCGATAAATACAAATAAAGAACTTGACGATGACGACGACGATTCAGGCGAAGTCAACACAGACTGAGACACGCTGGGGTATCTGTCGTAGGGTGGTCCGAGGCGGTAGGGACCCTAAGAGGTCCGTTCTTGTGTCCTCACCAAACGGTAAAGGAAGAGGTTACATACTTTCACCTTTCACTTTTCACTTTCACTTCAGCGAGTCAACACAGGCTGAGAAGTGCTGGGGTACCTGACGCCGGATGGTCCGAGGAGGTAGTACCCTAAAAGATCCGTTCTCATGACCTCAACCCACGGTAGCGGTAGAGGCTAAAGAACTTGAGGGGGAGAAAAAGAGGTAGAATATCGAATTCTTTGTCGGTATCTCTTCAACTTATTATCATTTCTTTACTATGGTCCGTTATACTTATAGTAGTTTTTATTTACAACCTCTTCCACACCTCTCTTTCCTTGGGAGGATGAGATCTCTCACAGTATGACTCAATTCATTAAATCCATCTCTTCCTCTTTATAACACACTGTAGGGAATATACACCTTAGATTTACTTTACTATGTTTTCTTGAAGGAATGTTTTATCTTTCTCTGTCTGAATCTCTCACATAAATACCAAAGACCCTCTTTCACTATCAATCCCTCAAAGTCTACCTGCACAAGTGTGACGACATAAATTTTACCTATTCGTTGTTTATGGATGACATATCGTGTACCTTGAGACGAGTCACAATGTCCTGTTGGACCTACCCTCCCCTCAAACCCCTTCTTACCTATGTATATATACATACCGACTCAGGGAAACGACAAGTAGACTTTGATAGTGTTGTAACAATTATTCGATATAGGGTCATATTTTATTCTTCCAAATTTTTTTTTAGAGTTTTTCATCTTGACAATCTCCCTGAAGGAACTACCAAGTCACCAATTCTTAAGTGGAAGTCTACGTTCAAGCTGGGACCAGTCCCTTGTTTCTAGGCTGTACGGTACCCCACTGTTTAGGGTATACGACGTTGACCTCTCGGGACCCGTGTACCGTCGTTTCTAGGACGTACGGTGTCGATTCCGGGTTACGTCGGTTTAATTCATAAAAAAATTTGACTTAAAATTTTTACAATTTTCTGTTTTTACTATTTTAATTCATATTGATTTCATTTGTCGATTCCCTATCCGTATTTCTACATTTTATCCTGTAGTTTTTATCTTTTGTACATCCCCCTTATTTTTTATTATCTAGAAAATCTTACAGAAACTTGAATTTATAGTCAAATTTTGTTCATATATATAACTATCTATACAGTTGTATATACTTGAGGTACTATTGATGATATATACGTTATAAAATAACCATTCGGTAGATCATGGAGACCTCTTCTCTTACCGTTTGGTGAGGTCATAAGACCGGAGCTTTTCGGGTACTTGTCATACTTTTCCGTTTTTCGATACTGTGGTCCTCTATTGCGGGATCCGACCTTCCACGGACTATTCGATGACCCTCTCTCGTCTCTTTATCGAGGTCTTTCTTACTTCTCCGAAATTGACACACCTAGTGTTGTTTGATACCTTGTAAGAATTCCTCTACCCTTATGGTCTGGTGGAATGGACGGAGGACTCTTTGGACATACATCCAGTTCTTCGTTGTCAATCTTGGACTGAACCTTACTGTCTGACCAAGTTTTAACGTTTTTCTTACGTAGTTCTGACATATAACAGTGGGACGAATAAATTGAAGATTCGTCTCATGTAATACGTTTTACGGTCAGACCTACTTAGTGTCCGATCTTAGTTCTAAAGGTCCTCTTTATAGTTGTTAGAGTCTATACGTATACTATGGAGAGATTACCGTCTTTCTCTCCTCCTTGATTTCTCGGAGAACCATTTCCACTTTCTCCTCTCACTTCATCGACTGTATTTTGAGTTGTAAGTTTTTTACTTCTAGTACCGAAGACCAGGGTAACGAAGTACCGTGTATCTACCCCTTTGTTACCTTTCTCACTGTCTAAAAGAAAAGAAGTCGAGGTTTTAGTGACACCTACCAATGACGTCGGTGCTTTAATTTTCTACGAACGAGGAACTTTCTTTTCGACACTGGGTGGATCTGTCACATATTTTTTTCGTCTCTGTAGTGAAACGGTTGTTTCCAGCCACATCAGTATTGACACCAAAAAGGTCATTAGCACATGCATACACTCTCGACATGGTATTTCTTCCGACTCACGACTTCTTAACTACGAAAATTTAACACCACGACCTCTTCTGAACTCTCAGGGAACCTGTCGTTCCTCTAGTTTGGTTAGTTAGGATTTCGTCTAGTTGGGACTTATAAGTAACCTTCTTGACTACGACTTCGAGGTCAGGAAACTGCTGGATTACACTTCTCCGTTGAGTAACCTTTTATGGGACTACGACCCTTTCTAACTCCCGTCCTCTTCTCCCACCGTCTCCTACTCTACCTACCGTAGTGGTTGAGTTACCTGTACTCAGACTCGTTTGAAGTCCTCTGTCACTTCCTGTCCCTTCGGACCGAACGATGTCAGGTACCCCAGTGTTTCTTATCCTGTACTGAATCGTGGACTTGTTTTTGTCAGATCATAGATGACGTTCAAATAAATAAAATTAGACTTATATATGGACTTTATTCAAGGACCTCCCAATTATAAAAGTAAATTGGTCATTCTTTGTATGTATGTCTAAGAAGAACGTTACCAATAATGTATAAATTGAAACTTCACCAAAGAAAAGATTTAACGGTGCATCACAAAATAGACTCTGATAAACTCTCGGTCTCGTCGAACCCTTACTTGATCTACTGGAGAACTTCAGGGAGAATCGAAATCCTAAATTATTAATACACCTACCTTAACACTGCTCTTGAACTCAGATTCTTATTAAAGTTTCGTCCAGTGAAAAATGTTTCAATTCGAAAGGTCACAGAAAAATTGTACTATTACAAAGACTCGTACTTCACTTGTCTGAACTATATAAAATTGAAATTAAGACTTCTTTAGAGTAATACGAAGAAAATTTTTTTGAGATGCAGGTATTTTTTCGTCGGGACATAGGGTAGAGGAATCAAAGTAATTCATAAAACATACACATAACCCCCACCACTAAAAAAAAGGGTATCATCTAAGAACCGATAATCATGTCTAAACGGATAATTATTAAGTAAGACTAAGAGACAAGTAAATACAAAAATAAACACACTCATATTTGAACAAAATTACAGATAAAATAGATGAAAGAGATCCGGAAAACTAAATAAAAGTCATATCACACTTCAAGTACTTATATACGTTCCCTTTGTACAGACTTACAATTAACGTCTCCCCAACGTACTACAAGTGATTCAACAGTTCTTTCACTAGAAAAAGTGTTCTATCAAAAAAAATTAAGAGTTCTGTCAAATATCTCTTCAGTGTACTTAAGAAGAGTTGAAAAATAATACTAAAACTTTAAATTAAGGCACTATTGACATCGTCAACTTTTTGTAGATTCTCTAGAGCCCAAACTGAAAGTTTTCATTCGTTTCAGGTGGAGTTCCTTTTAAACACAAATGGGGCCCTAGAAATTTATACTCCTGTTAATATCTTTCAGTCCTAACTTCTGACCTTACAAATTTCGTCTTTTGTTTATGATGACAAAAAGATAGTAGTTATTTTAAAAAACGACATTAAGACAGTCATGAGAAGTACCCACCATGTTTCAAAGTTGAAGAAAGTGAGGACGACCAGTCCCGTTCTTTTCCCCTCATGATTTACATGCACATGAAACTATTACCTCGGAAGCGTCACGGATGCCTGATTATTGAGAAGATCGTTCTCGCATCCAACATGGAAAACGTAGGAAGTCACTCTCTTCTCAACAAACACTGTCGCACAAGTAGAACCTTTAATATGTTATACAACAACTCGAAACGACACATATATGTTTAATGGTGTTTGAATCACGAAATTTTTATTGTATAAATAATAGAGTATTAAAACCCTCAGTGTTTATACTTTACCCAAATTTTAGTTCTACAGTCGTCCGGACGAAAAAAAAACTCCGAGAATCCCTCTTAGGTAAAGGAACGACAAAAGTCAAAGACCTTCAGTCGACGTAAGGTACCGAACACCAAGAAAGTTTCGGTTGGTCATATTCTAGAAGGTCAGAAAGAGACTGAGACTGGAAAGACAGTATAGGACATATTGGACTCTATTAGAAAGGTAAAGTTCTAGGGATTGAATTAGTATAGACGTTTCGGGAAAAACGGAATATTACATTAAATAAATACCGTTTATCCCTTAATCTCGTAACTGTATAAATCCTTCGGTAAAAAGACGTTTTATGTTATAGTATGGTTGTTTTTTGTACCTGTGACAATAGTATTCAACTAAGGAGTTCTAGGGAAGGACCTCTCATGACAAGAAATAGGTACATCAGAAGTTATATTAAAATCGGTAAGTATAAGTACAAAGTGTGCAACTAGATAAATCTATCGTTTTTATAAAATTACCCCGGAAGGTAAGAAAAAACTGATGATCTAAACGTGTTTCGTCACAATTATCCTCAACCTTTACTTTTATAAACTTATTATAAGAGAAACGGTTTGTAATCAGACACATGAATTATACGTAAAAAGATAAACTAGGAGTGTCGTCTGAAGACTCGAGAAGTATAAATAGTATTCTGAGTGTCTAGAATTTATTGAACAGATTTCAATATCAATATTCATTGTCTTTACACTAATTCTCAGAACAGGTAGATAAAAAACCGATTGACACATACAGTATACACAAAATTTAAAATGAAATTTTACACTTTTATAAAAAATTTTTCGTACTCATCATTGGTAAAGAGACGTAAAATACAATATATGATCAAACATTTGACTAAAAAATTGAATTTGAAAAGGACATTGGACATGTTGAGAAATATCTGGGGTCAAAATTAACGAAATATGATAAAGTTCCACTGGTGAGAAGAAGGTGGGATAGTGTGATGTGATAGAAAAGGGTTCCGTACGGAAGACCTTCCGTGTTATGTTTTATATATATTAATTCATCTTCCTACATTAAGTTACTTTGACTCAGTGCGGCAACATCCCGGTGGGGTCTACCTGTTCAGTACCACCTCTCAAGCCTGTTTTGTACCAGGTGATCTCTTCCCTTACCGTTTGGTGAATTCGTAAGAACGGAACTCTTGGGGTACTTCCACGACGACGACGACGACGATTCAACGAAGTCAGCACAGGTTGGGACACACTGGGGTATCTGCCGTCGGGTGGTCCGAGGTGGTAGGGACCCTAAGAGGTCCGTTCTTGTGACCTCACCCAACGGTAAAGGAAGAGGTTACGCACTTTCACTTTAGCGAGTCAGCACAGGTCGAAAAGCGGTGGGGTACCTGATGTCGGATCGTCCGAGGAGACAGGTACCCTAAAAGGTCCGTTCTCATGACCTCACCCTACGGTAGCGAAAGAGGCGGGTACTTCCATACTTCTCCGTTTTTCTATACTGTGACTTTCTACTTGATGGAACCAACCACCACAGGTTATACGAGGACCTCTTCTCGTCTCGTTATCGAGGTTTTCCTTACTTCTCCGACTCGGTTTCGTCTTTATCGCGGATCAATACCTATACAAAACACCCCTTTTTCAGACTACAACAATTGTTATAACGTATCCTTGGACGTTACAATCCAGGTACTTAGGTCCATTTAACCTTCACCAGTTTATCCTCTACCATTCTCACTTGTAGCTGTAAAATCCTTATTCACTTGATTTCACCTGTCGTCATCAGTTTAAATTAAGTCTACTGGTAATATAGATGGTGACACCCGTTCTTAGGGAATCTCCTTTCCCTCATCGGGAGTATCAGTTGCTTTCTCAGACTTTACGTCATGAAGTCACGTCAGAGTTTTTACTGTCTTACTAGAGACAAACAAAGGTTCCGTCTGGTAAGTTAGTCATAGTGTCACAAGGTTCAGATACGGGGTTGGTGATTACGGTTTCTTGCACTTCAACTTTGCAAGACACTTCTTGATATTCTGGAAGATCTTGATTGTGGTTTTTTCTCTACACGAAAAGTAGTATCCCCTGACCTTACGTTTACATCCTTCACTTCTCTTTGGACCTCATTACCCGTTCAAACCAGAAACTCATGTTCTCCTTCGTCTCGTTTCCGATTGTCAAAACGGTTCTCTTACGTGACCAGTATCGTTTGTGGGTGGAAGGTTGTTGTGTTCTGTGATGAGATGTGTACCTGTAGTCAAGTCAAGTCAGCTAGTCAGCACAGACTGAGAAACGTTGGGGTACTTGGTGTCGTGCGATCCGGAGGGACAGGTAGTGGTTGAGGACCTCAGGTGGGTTTGAGTACAGGTAGTTCAGTCACTACAGTAGGTTGGTAGAGTAAGAGACAGCATGGGTAGAGGAGGACGGGAGTTAGAAAGGGTCGTAGTCCTAGAAAAGTTTACTTAGTCGAGAAGCACAGTCCACCGGGTTCATAACCTCAAAGTCGAAGTTGTAGTCAGGAAGGTTACTTGTGGGTCCTGACTAGTGAAATCCTACCTGACCAATCTAGAGGAACGTCAGGTTCCCTGAGAGTTCTCAGAAGAGGTTATGGTGTCAAGTTTTCGTAGTTAAGAAACCGCAAGTCAAAAGAAATATCAGGTTTAGAGTGTAGGTAGGTACTGGTGACCTTTTTGGTATCGAAACTGGTCTACCTGGAAACAAACGTTTCATTACAGAGACGAAAAATTATACGATAGATCCAACCAGTATTGAAAAGAAGGTTCCTCATTCACAGAACAGTAAAGTACCGACGTCAGTGATAGACGTCACTAAAACCTCGGGTCTTTTTATTTCAGTCGGTAAAAAAGGTGACAAAGGGGTAGATAAACGGTACTTCACTACCCTGGTCTACGGTATTAGAATCAAAAGACTTACAACTCAAAATTCGTTTGAAAAAGTGAGAGGAGAAAATGAAAGTAGTTCTCTGAGAAATCAAGAAGTGAAAGACGGTATTCCGACCAACAGTAGATGTATAGACTCCAATAACTATAAAGAGGGCCGTTATAACTAAGGTCGAACAAGAAGGAGGTCGGGTCACAAAGAGTATATTCAATTTAGTCGTCCCACTGTTATATGTCGGAACTACATGAGGAAGGGATAAACCGTGGTCAGACAACAAGGTACAGGTCAAGATTGACAACGAAGGACTGGACGTATGGTCAAAGAGTCCTCCGTCAATCCTCCAGACCATAAGGGTAGAGAAAGTCTTGAATCGTGTCAAATAACACTAGGTGTGTCAGTTTCCGAAACCGTATCAGTTATTTCGTCTTTATCTACAAAAAGACCTTGAGAGAACAAAAAAGTTACTATGTCGTCTACAACCGTCAAACTAGAGACCAAGGAGACGGAAAACATTTTGGTCGAACTTGTAGACCTTCAAGCGCCAAGTGTATAACGACTTCGGAGCGAACCTCTTAAAATTCGTAATGAAATGATTGCATACTCTACTCACGTTAACACACCATCAAACTCGTAAGAAACTGTAACGGAAAGAAACCCTAACCTTACTTTTGACTGGAAAAGATCAGACCACTGGTGATGACTCAAAAGGTTTAAACGACCGTATAACTCACGTCGTGAAAGTGTCGTAGTAGAAAGTCCTAAACTCTATCAAGTTGATCTTAAGGTAGTGGAGGTGATCGAAACAAACAACACTACGAAGGATTCCGGGTGAACTGAAGTGTAAGGTCCTATCTATAGACCGAGATCCACTCACTAGTGTGGTAGTACTAATAGACCCAGTACTTCCAGAAAAAATATGTCAAGAAGACACATAAGAACGGTGGAGAATTATAGAAGACGAGGACAATCCAGGGAGGGTAAAGACCGAAAATAACTCGGGTAGAAACGTATTTTACAAGAGAACCATAGAGATTAAAAGAACTTCTCTAGAGATCAGAAAGGGTAACATAACAAAAAGAAACAAAGAAACGTAACTAGCGACTCCTTACGAAAGAATAGAGAGGAACGATATCAAAGCTTGAGACGTAAGTTTACCCATATAGAAAGGAAAAGGGGAAACGAAAAGCGAAGGGAAAAAAAGTGTCGATAAAAATTCCGGAGGAGTCTGTCGGTAAAACGAAAAAACGTAAAGAAAAAGAACCCAGTTATGGTTTTAGTCTAACTAATATAAGAAACGTCGTCTTCTATCTCTTTGAGATATACCAGTCGTTTTTATTCTGGTCCTCGACTGACACCGAGTCTATTACTTGAGGAATAACGGTTTGTGTCTGAATTTAACTTCTTTCATCTCTTTCGCTGATCCGGTAATTCCATACTGGATTTAGCTTAGGGAATACCAACATACTACCTTCGCTATTAGTTCCCTAATCTAGACTATCTCACAGACTTCTTGACACCTACCTCCAAATACTGTGACATGTTCTCCGCCACTAGTTTTGGTAGGGGTTCTTTTTCTTTACGTTTTTCTGTTTTACCGACAGACTCCTTCGGAATGTTTATATATTCCTTTCTCTTCACTTTCCGTTTCCTCTTTTCCTTTCTGTGCGGGGGGACTTACGTCTCAAGGTTTCTGATCATTCGTCTCTGTTCTTTCGGAAGGTTTCACTTGTCACGTTTCTTTGTCTCCTTTTGTTATCTTACCCTTTCTGATCTCTAGAGAAGTTCTTTTAATCTCTATGGTTCCCTTGTAAAGTACATTTCTACCCGTTTTTTTTTCTGTCTTTACCATACCTTTATTGTCTTAATCTTCTATAATTCATTTCCACAGTTCTTATGTGTCTTTTTGATATGTTTTTTTTTACTACTGGACCTATTGGTACTACCACACTAGTAAGTGGATATCGGTTTGTAGAACCTCACACTTCAGTTCACCCGGAATCCTTTGTAGTGACGCTTGTTTCGATCATCCCCACAACCTTACGGTTGATTTGATAAAGTTTAGGATTTTCTAGTATGACAAACAATTTCACGACGTGAGTTATACGGTCGTTTAAACCTTTTGAGTCGTCACCGGTGTCCTGTTCTTTTCCAGTCAAAAGTAAGGTTAGGGTTTCTCCTATTACGGTTTTTTACAAGTTTGATAACGTGTTAACGTAATTAAAGTGTACGACAGTTTCACTATGGGTTTTAAGAGGTTCGGTCCGGAGGTATCATGCACTTGACTCTCGAAAGTCCACAAGTTCGAAATAAATCTTTTCCGTCTCCTCGGTCTCTAGTTTAACGGTTGTAGGCGACCTAGTAGTCTTTTCGTTCTCTCAAGGTCCTTTTGTAGATGAAGGTAGAGTAACTAATACGATTTCGGAAGCTGACACACCTAGTGTTGTTTGATACCATTTAAGAATTAATCTATCCCGACGACGACGATTCAGCGAAGTCAGTACAGGTTGAGACACGTTGGGGTATCTGTCGTCGGGTGGTCCGAGGGGACAGGGACCCTAAGAGGTCCGTTCTTGTGACCTCACCCAACGGTAAAGGAAGAGGTTACACACTTTCACTTTTCCCTTTCACTTCGGTGAGTCAGCACAGGATGAGAATCGCTGGGATTCCTGACGTCGGATGGTCCGAGGAGGCAGGTGCCCTAAAAGGTCCGTTCTCATGACCTCACCCCACGGTAACGGAAGAGGATCTATCCCGATGGTCTCGTGAAATGGACGGAAGACTCTTTGGACATACCTACAGTTCTTCGTTTTCAATTGTTGTCTGCATTTTGTTGTCTGACTAAGGTTTAACCCTTTCCTCATGTAGTGCCGACATATAACAGTGAGACAAATAAATTGAATATACGTCTCATGTAGTACTCTTTACGACCCGACCTACTTCGTGTTCGACCTTAGTTCTAACATCCCTCTTTATAGTTATTCGAGTCGATACGTCTACTGTGGTGGGAATACCGTCTGTGGTTTCTCCTTGATTATCGGAGAACTACTTCCACTTTCTCCTCTCACTTTTTCGACCGTATTTGAGTTGTAAGTTTTTGGTTTTTAGTACCGTAGGTCAGGGTAGTGAAATACCGTCTATCTACACTTTTGTCACCTTTGTCCCTGTCTGAAATAAAAGTACACAAGTTGCAGTGACGTCTACCACTGACGTCAGTGTTTTAGGTTTCTCCGAACGAGGAACCATCTTTTTGATACTGTTTGGATCTGTCACATAATTTTTCGTCTCTGTAATAAAACGGCTGTTTCCAGGTATGTCAGTTCACATACCAAAAAGGTCATCAGTACATACCTACACTCTCAACTTGGTATTTCTTCCGACTAGCGACTTCTTGACTACGAAAACTTGATACCAGGAACTCTTGAGAACCTGACGTTCCTTTAGTTCGGTCAGTTAGACTTACCTTTAACTAGGACTTATAAGTAATCTTCCTAACTACGACTTCGGCTTCGAGGTTATGTAACCGGTGGACTACACTTCTCGACTAAGTAATCTTTTCTACGACCAAGTCCCTTTCTAACTTCCGTCCTCTTCCCCTACTGTCTCCTACTCTAACAACCTACCGTAGGGACTGAGCTACCTGTACTCATACTCGTTCGAGACCCTCTACCACTTCCTGTCCTTTCGGACTACACAACGTAGGTACCCGAGTGTTTCTCAACAGGTACTGACTCATTGACTCACTGTTTATATTTAGTGAATGTTTTAATCGTTTATGTTGAAATAGTCCCCTAATTCCCTCCCTCTATAATTAGTGACACCTACCACTGACGTCGGTACTTTAATTTCCTGCGAACAAGGAAATCGATACTGTTAGACTCTGTTGTATAATTTTTCGTCTCTGTAGTAAAACGACTGTCTCAAGGTATAACAGTTTGGATACCAAAAAGGTCATCAGTCCATACCTAAACTCTGAACTTGGTATTTCTTCCGACTCACGTCTCCTTAACTACGAAACATTAACACTACGACCTCTTCTGTACTACAGGAACCCGATGTTCCTCTAGTTTGGTCAGTCAGGATTTCCTTTAGTCGGAACTTATAAGTAACCTTCCTGACTACGACTTCGAGGTTATGAAACCGGTCGACTACACTTCTCGGTTGAGTAAACTTTTCTGGGACTACGACCCTTTCTAACTTCCGTCCTCTTCCCCTACCGTCTCTTACACTACCAATCTACCGTAGTGGTTGAGTGACCTGTACTTAAACTCGTTTGAGACCCTCTATCACCTCCTGTCCCTTCGGACGTACGACGTCAGGTACCCCAGCGTTTCTTAACCTGTACTGAAATACTGACTTGTTGACGTTATAATGAAAATTTTTTTTAATAAATAATAACCGACACGACCCAGAATCACGGTACGGTCTAGAAATCAACACTGTACAATTGAGAATCAAGCCGTACACCAAAGATCAAGGAGTTGGTGTCAAGCTTGGGTCCGGGGGAAGTAACCCTCACGTCACAGAATCGGTGACCTGGTGGTCCCTTCACGGGTTATAATGAAATTTAACTGGTTAAACTTATGAAAGATCATTGTATTAATCCCGAACCTTCTTTTTGAACGGTCCTGTCTTCTAGATGAATTATATTTCGATTTTTAATACTGGAAAAGGTTAGTTCTATCACAGACTTTATGAAGTACGGATGTGTGCACACACACACACACACACACACACAAACACACACAGAAACTCACATACATCATTCTCCCTCCCTTTTTTCCATCCCTTTCTATTATGAATTATGTCCTTTATAAAATTTTACTCTAACTATTTGATTTATAATGATATGGCGGAATAGTCAATTAATTTTTCGATACTAACAAACGTAAATTAAATAAAAACTAGTTATTCATCATTATTTTCAAGTTCCTATAATATTTGTTTCGAGACTCATATACT
This sequence comes from Capra ibex, assembly GCA_006410555.1. Lineage (NCBI taxonomy): Eukaryota > Metazoa > Chordata > Mammalia > Artiodactyla > Bovidae > Capra > Capra ibex. Next base: position 49,684,281 of record SJYO01033645.1, on the reverse strand, counting down.
GATTCGGGGTCAAGGAAAAGACGTGATACTCTTTTTTGTGTTCTTTCGTATAGGAATTAGAGATAAACGTATCAGATTTCTTTTAATAACACAACAATTTATAAAAATTTCGTGGAAAAGAAACGACAAAAAGGGTTTCTATCTTTTTATTAACCAAGACTAATATTAACGACCTATAATACTTCGTGATAGGTTGACTTTCGGTTGTTTTACAAAATCAATTCTATAATCCAATAAAAAACTTCATAAAGATATTAACATTTAAGTAACATATACAAACAGAACTCCTTATGAATTAATCCTTCTCCCTAATTCGTATTGAAGGACTAAAGTACGACATAAGTACACACTAAATAGACAAAAAATCCATGGGTTTCCGAATGGAATGAAGAGACACCTAAAACCGGAGGTCCCCCCCAAACGGGTACAGTAACTTCTAGTCGTGTTTAAGGGTGTAATGAAACCTTTCCATACGAGTGTTTAACCATTTTAAGGTCTTAAATCGTTAAAACATTGTAATGAAAATTTCCCTTTATTGAAACCCGTGTTACATGTCACTTCAACCACTGACGACATTTTAGGTCAAAAGTCTCCCTCATGGATCTTCGATAATTCTTTATATATGGTCCTATAAATATTGTCAGTCCTTACAGTGAAACCTTGGTTTACCAAACAACTGTCACAGTCGTCACTGACATCACAAAAGGACACCTCTGTCGGTCCGGACACGACTCTTACAATTAACTATTACTACTATTGGATAAACAACTCCTAAATGTCACTCGGACCATTACAAGAGTCGTGAGTAAATTACGAGTATTACTGTGATAGTACATCTGTAAAATATGAAAGTAAAATTTCTACAACTTTGGTTAGATATAAAATATCTACAACTTTGGTCACATTGAAGGGGTCCTAGTACACGATCATTCACTGTCTTGGTTCCCCACGTATTTAAGAACCAACTTGATCTTTTGTTTACTAGAGTGTATAAGTAAATATTGATTCATGGCATGTCAGGCTCTTCTTATATCGTCAGTAAAGTGTCAAAGACCAATCTATGATCTCACATCTAGAAAGTCAACGATCACCTAAGAAAGGTAATGATGTCTAACGGAAGATCCCCACATCAGGAATTTAAATTCAAGATAATTTATAGACCCTTCATATATTCAATCATAGTCCCGGATCTTACTTTAATTACATCGGTATCCTCGTCAGCTTTCTTCAAACCCGTTATTATCGAGTTCTTTCACTGGAAAGTTAGATCACATCCAGTCCGGAAAGAGAGATTTAATCTCCTCGGATCTACTTGAAACGGGCACCAAGGGACAAGGATGGGTAAAAGTAGGGTACAGTCTAGTAAAAGATGTTACTAATCCCTGGACACTCTCCAAACCTGAGTGTTAAAAAATATGACAACAGGAATTTCCGATTGTTCTCTGGGGTTTAGTGCAAGTAGATACTTGACAACTTTATGCAAAATCTTTGAACAGACTCTCTAATAGAAAAGGGTCTCAATTGATCTTTCTCTAAACAAAAGTAACGAGACTTTTTGTAACAATTTAAAGTCCTCTCAAAATATTGAGTCTTGAAAATACTGAGACGAAAATAAATTTTTTTACTAAGATCATTTTTACTTCATTTATGGATCAAAAATTGAACGTATTGAAATTAACCCTCTAACAGGAGGAGGTTTATAATTCGTGTACAATACTAAATATACTATGACAAAATCACAACTTTTGAAGAAATCAATCACAATGTAGCGACTAGGTAAAAGGAGCTTTAAAGAAAGGTTCTTTTTCGGACACATGCGTGTGAGGGAGTCGGACGTCAATTCAAATCTGTCGTTCTTCCTAACCAGAGAAACGTAATTATGGACGAAGTCATTGTCTTGTTCTTAGTTAGGAACACCATACACACGGAATTACAATGTGTACTCTGCTTTGCTACAAAATATCTTTTAAAATTCAGTTAAAATCTTTTAAAATCTTTTTAAATCCAGTTTAAAATCTTTTTAAATCTAGATATTTCGATCCGAAAGAATTTGATGTAACGATCATTAACCGACTACGATTCTTTGAGAACGTAATTTAAACAGGAGAAAAATGTGATACAGACAGAACCGGGGAAATGAAGGAAATAGGTCACTTCTCTAAAGGAAAAGGTACTTCGAAAAGAACTAAATAGGTCGTTTATCTTAGAGGAAAGAAAAACTCAGAGGCATATCAGATGAAACCGTAAATGGAATAAGACGAAATATTCTGACGAAATACATCAACCCAATAATAACACCGAGGGTGGTGTCGAGACGTAAGACAATACTCAAAAGACTTCTGTCTCTTTACATACAATCAATAAAGACATAGTGGATGTCATAAACCGGTAACGAACATATGTCATCTAGGGAAGTAATTATCTCATAAACAATTCTACTTCTTGGATACAGAATCTCGTTAATGTAGGTTCCAGAATTGTCAGGACATCTGGATCTGACTTATACCTCTTAAGATGGAGATCGGGTCTCAAAAGGACATAATGGTATGAAGGGAAGGAACTTCGTAATATTTAGAGGGGGTATAGAAAGATATATACCTATGAGTGATAGTACGTAGACACGAGTCAGTGATTCAGTGCAGGTTGAGAAAACGGTGGGGTACCTAACATCGGGCGGTCTGAGAAGAGAGATACCCTAAAGGGTCCGTTCTTATGACCTCACTCAACTATAAATGAAGAGGTCCCCTAGAAGGACTGGGTCCCTAGTTTGGTCGTGGTGGACGTAACCGTCCTCCCAAGAAACGGTGACTTGGTGGTCTCTTCGGGTGAGTGACAGTATTTAAATTAATTAGAGATATCGACTATAGTATCCTTGTCCTTCTACTAGTACTTTCTTTACTAGATCTTATTATTCGTCTGGTAACTTTTATATAATAAAGTCCTGAACCCTTATACCAAAAAATTTACTTCCACTAATATTAAAAATTAATAACCAAATATACCTAACCATGATTTTATACTAAAGTAAAGGATTTTTTTTTCTAGAGGTCGATTATCTTCTTTGACCGAAAATTTATATAACCCATCATCTCTCTTGTAATCGGGTTCTAAGTTGACATCAACTTGTTAGTTCAAATATTAACGATGTACAACCAATTGAAAAAGAAGTCTAAAAGAATGGTCTCGTCGATTATTCCTGTTTTAATTAATTTAAAGTAAAAGAGAAGAAGGGGAAACGACGACAGACTATCTACATGATTCTTCGTTGTTTTATCTGTTTAACAAACTGTCCTCTATGTTGATTCTTGGAAACCTTAGTGTCCCAAATTGTATCAATCTTAATTTACTTTTGTTCAAAACAACAAAAAAAAAAAATTGAACTTTGATTATGAATATATTTTAAACTCGTAGGAAATCTCTTCATGAATTAATAATGTAAATCATTGTCTTATTTGTCCTTATCGAAGTGAGGACAAAAAGTCAGAAATATGTACACACACACAAACAAAAAAAGAGTAAGAAATTTTCCTTTAGTAACCACCGTACGACCTATATCTTGGTTCTCAAACCTCCTTTCCCCACGCTCTTTCAAAACTTCTAGTCTCCTTCTTTCGTGACGTCAAAAGAGTCACCACCTTTGGTAAACTAAAGTGGCCTTTATTTTTTACAACTCCGTTTCGAAAGGAAAAAATAAAGGAAAAGTCTAAAGAAAGTCAAAATAAAGGTAACGTAGATCGATTTGTTGATTGGTAGTCCATTATCTTTTTCTCACAGTACTAGACCCAAAGACTGTTGAGATGTAGTAACTTAACATCACCAAAAGAAGTGGTGGACAAGGACACCTGACGTAACATCATTGGTACCTCTGGTCAATACAACCCACTGGACAAGTACAAGACAAGACATGGACACAGAAGTACAAGACTTGATAAATCAATTAGACATCTTTCTGAAAGGACTTCTTAATAGATCCTTCATAGTGTTTAGTAACGAAGTCTCCCTTTACACAGATGAAGTTCAAACAATTTACATGGCTGATCAAAGAAAACGTAAATTTGATTTTGAACCGTATAAATCACTATCAACTTTAAAGAAAAGTGTCGTAAAATATCTTCGAGAATTAAAAGAAGGTTATGGTATATATAGTGACGATAAGAAAAATAATTTCCCTTTTTCTTACAGGGGTTATTATTTATTAATTTACTTAATATAATATGTAAACATTAAACAAAAATAAAGACGTCAAAATTTATCACACAAACTTAAAATCACTAAAATGTACATGAAAGGTTTTTAGTATCCAACAAACCCCAAAGACACTTTCAATTTTTACAATCGGTTCAGTAGTAAAACCCCAACATAACTAATAATGTTTTATAATTCATTATTCAGTGCACACATAAAAATTCACCGTCCTCGTGCAAGACAACAGGGTAAACTAGACTCCAAGAAGTATAAGGAAATACGAATGTGAACCATACTTCTCTTTTTTGACTATTCATTCTCTATACCGGTAGCAGAGGTTCTCACAACGATGAAATAAAAATTGTACCTTCTATAAAAAAATCAGTGGGAAAAAGTTTCTACAACTAAAAAACCTCCGTTTGGAACTGTAAAACAGTACTTTACAACTTATAAATCTTAGTTACACTGTACATGAGATCTCATTGAGTATTGGTCTGTCAATAAAAATTATAACTATAGAAATCATAGAACTTTTTCCTTTACAAATACAAGATAGAGTTCATAATTTTAAAATTTTTTAAACCTTCAAATTAGTAAAGTTTAAGAGTCATAAACGTTTAACGTAAATTCAAAAAAAATAGTTTAACTATTAACTGTCATATTTAAAAATAAATAACGACAAAAGTCTGATAATACCGGAACGATGTTTCAGAGTCTGTTTAGAAATTGTAAGTGAATAAGTGACTCACACAATTGTTTGTAAACAAATGTCCCGTAAAATAACGTATGACCATCATGTTTTTAATTTTTTTTATAAAGTCAAGTCAGGGATTCAACACAGGTTGAGATCCTGGGGTACCTGGCATCGTGCGGTCCGGAGGGACAGGTATTGGTCGAAGGCCTCAAATGAGTTTGAGTACAGGTAACTCAGTCACTACGGTAGGTTGGTAGAGTAGGAGACAACAGGGGAAGAGGAGGGCGGAAGTTAGAAAGGGTCGTAGTTTCAGAAAGGTCACTCAGGTAAGAAACGTAGTCCACCGGTTTCATAAACTCAAAGTCGAAGTTGTAGTCAGGAAGGTTACTTATAAATCCTGACTAAAGGAAATCCTACCAGACCAACCTAGAGGAACGTCAGGTTTCCTGAGAGTTCTCAGAAGAGGTTGTGGTGTCAAGTTTTGGTAGATAAGAAACTGTGAGTTGAAAGAAATTCCAGGTTGAGAGTGTAGGTATGTACTGATGACCTTTCTGGTATCGGAACTGAACTGTCTGGAAACAACCGTTTCATTACAGAGACGAAAAATTGTACGACAGATCCAACCAGTATTGAAAAGAAGATTCCTCATTCGCAGAAAATTAAAGTACCGAAGTAAGTGGTAGAGATCACTAAATCCTCGGGGGGTTTTATTCCACAGTGACAAAGGTGACAAAGGGGTAGATAAACGTCTCACTACTCTGACCTACGGTACCAGAATCAAAAGACTTACAACTCAGAATTCGGTTGAAAAAGTGAGAGAAGAAAGTGAAAGTTGTTCTCCGAGAAATCAAGAAGAAGTGAGAGACGGTATTCCCATCACAGTAGACGTATAGACTCCAATAACTATAAGGAGGACCTTTAGAATAAAGGTCGAACACGAAGTAGGTCAGGTCGTAAAGAGTACTACATGAGACGTATATGCAATTTATTCGTCCCACTGTCATATGTCGGATATGTATGGGGAAAAGGATAAATCTTGGTCAGACAACAAGGTACAGGTCAAGATTGACAACGAAGGACTGGACGTATGTCTAAAGAATTCTCCGTCCAATCCACCAGACCATAAGGGTAGAGAAAGTCTTAAAAGGTGTCAAATAACACTAGGTGTGTCAGTTTCCGAAACCGTATCAGTTATTTTGTCTTCATCTACTAAAAGACCTTGAGAGAACGAAAAGGTACTAGGTCACCTACAACCGTTAAACTAGAGACCAAGGAGATGGAAAAGATTTTGGTCGAACTTGTAGACCTTCAAGTACTTCTTCCGACTCGCGGCTTCTTAACTACGAAAACTTGACACCACAACCTTTTATGAGAACTCTCAGGGAACCTGACGTTCCTCTAGGTTGGTCAGGTAAGACTTCCTCTAGTCGGGACCCTAAAGAAACCTTCCTTACTACGATTTCGACTTTGAGGTCATGAAACCGGTGAAGTACCCTTCTCAACCGAGTAACCTTTTCTGAGACTACGACCCTCCCTGACCACCGGGTTCCTCTTCCCCTGTTGTCTCCTACTCTACCGACCTACCGTAGTGCCTGAGCTACCTACACTCAGACTCACTTGAGGCCCTCAACCACTACCTGTCCCTCCGGACCTTACGACACTAAGTACTCCAGCGTTTCTCAGCCCGTGCTGACTCACTGACCTGACTTGACTTGACTTGACTTGACTTACTAGATTACCAAAAGGGATGAAATAAGTTAAATTCAGACTTAAACCCTCATTCCTCAAGTAGCAAACTCGGTGTCAGTTGAGGGTCAGAACAAAATCGGCTGAGATATCTCGAAGAGGTAGAAATCGACGTTTCTTATATTAGTCTTACTAAAACGACAACTGGTAGACTACTACAGGTATACATCTCGGAAGAGAACACAACAACCTTTTCCCACAAACGAAACTGGTAACGTAAGAGAAACGTTTTGAGACAATCGGGCACGGGACGAAGTAAAACATGAGGTTTTGGTTTTAACGGACAATGAGGTCCATAGGGAACTGAAGGATGAAAACGTAAGGTCAGAGGACACTACTTTTCCTGTAGAAAAAACTCACAATCAAGATCTCTCAGAACATCCAGAAGTATCTTGACAAGTCGAAGTGGAAGAAGCCGTAATCACCAACCCCGTATTTGAACCTAATGACACTATAACTTACCAAACGGAACCTTTGTTTGTCTCCAGTAAGACAGTAAAAACTCTAACGTGGTTTCATGACGTAAACTCTAAAAAGACTGAGACTCCCGATGAGGGTAAAGAAGATAAAAAACTAACTCTGTAAACAAAAAGACCATAACTCGACGTACGTACTCAACGAATGTATGTAATCTTTAATTAATAAATAGTCAACGAAGAAGACTTTAATAAAAGAGTGTAAGATTTCCGACGAAAAAAGTGGAACGAATATCAAAGGAAGTAACAAGTTTTCAAAAATTCAAAATTAATCCAAGGTGAACAAATAAAAAACAAAAATAAAAGTAATGAGACCCTCCACATAGTATCTCCTAGAACGACACTAAACATAGTATCTCACAAGACGGATACAAAAGGAGATTCTCAAAATATCAAAGAACAGCATGTAAATCAAGAAATTAGGTAAAACTCAAATAAATCCACATACAATCTTTCACAAGATCAAAGTAAGAAAACGACCACAAACTGGTCAAAGGGTCGTAGCCAACAATTTCTCTAACAGAAAAGAGGTAACATATAAAAACAGATGAACAGTTTCAATTCCACAGGCAACCACACGCTTAAATAGAGACCTGAAAGAAAAAACAAGGTAACTAGATATACAGACAGAAACACGGTCATGGTATGACAGGACTACTGACATCGAAAAACTTTCACTTTTATTTTCAACGAGTCAACACAGGTTGAGAAACGTTGGGGTACCTGGTAGGTCAGGCACCTTTAGAGGTCCGGTCTTATGACCTCAGTCATCGGAAAGGTAAGAGGTGCCCTAGAAGAGTTGGACCCACAGCTTGGGTCTAGAGGACGTAACGTCCGTCTAAGAAATGGTCGACTCGGTTTTCCCTTCGGGAACACCGATTATGTATAGAGACCCGAAAGACAAAACAAAGTAACTAGATATAAAGACAGTAACACGGTCATGGTGTGACAGAATTACTGACATTGAAATTCAGGCTTCAGACCGTCCAACTAAGGAGATCAAGTCTCTTGTTTTTGTTTATTAAAGTTTTAAACATACCTTTATGTTTTTTTGGAACTTATCGGTTTTGTTAGAACTCTTTTTTCTTACCTTGATCTCCTTAGTTGGACGGACTGGTCATGGTAACCATCGATTATCCTTAACACAACTTAGATATCTAAATAAACTCATCACATGAGTAAAAATGATATAACTAAAAAGACTAGATGTTTGTACCATATAAAGAGGTAGATAAACACAGTAGGAACTAAATAAAGTAGTCATAAAATATCCGAAAACAAAGAAACCAATTTAAATAAGGATTCACAAAATAAGAAAAACAAAATTACCACTTACCCCAACAAAGAAATTAAAGAGAAAGATACATAATTAAAATATAGGACGTTGAAATGATATAAGTAACTAATCGAGATCATTAAAAGACCACCACAGAAATCCCAAAAGACACATCTCCTAGTACAGTAGACGTTTATCACTCTTAAAATGAAGAAAAAAAGGTTAGAACTCAGGAAAATAAACAAATAAAAAAAGGAAGAGAATTACGACACCGATCCTGAAGGTTATGACACGATTTATTATCACCACTCTCACCCGTGGGAACAGAACAAGGACTAAAATCTCCTTCACGAAAGTCAAAAAGTGGTAACTCCTATTACAAACGACACGGAAACAGTATATACCGAAAATAACGCAACTCCATATCTCAAAAATAGTATCTAACCACGACTTAAAACAGTTTACGAAAGAGACGTAGACAACTCTATTGGCATACCAAAAATAGAAAGTCAAACAATTATTCCACATAGTGTAACTAATTAAACACTTATAACTTCTTAGGAACGTAGGGACTCTATTTCGGGTGAACCAGTACTACACACTAGAAAAATTATACAACAACCTAAGACAAACGATCTTAAAACAACTCCTAAAAACGTAGATAGAAATGGTCACTAACACCGGATATCAAAAAAACACACCGTAGAAGTAGACCAAAACCATAATCCCACTACGACCGGAGTATCTTACTCAAACCTTCAAATGGAAGGAGACTTTAAAAGACCTTCTAAAACTCATCTTATCCACAATCGAGAAGAGATTTAAAAACCATCTTAAGTCGACACCTCGGGAGACCAGACCCCGAAAACAAACAACCTTTTAAAAACTAATGTCCAAGCTAAAGAGAATACCTAGACAATTCTAAAAGATAAAGAAGGGCCAAGTCAAAACCTTCCAATATGAAAAGATTCTTAAACAGGTAGAAAAGGTGTAACGGGTAAAATAACCGTACATTAACGAGTATCGTCAGGACACTAGGAACCATAAAGACACAACAGAAAACACTAAAGAGGTAAAGACTAAAATAACTAAACCAAGACCAGGGAAAAGAACTACTCAGACCAATTACCAAACAGATAAAATTCATAGAAGAGTTTCTTGGTCGAAAATCAAAACAACTGAAAACAATATTAGAAGTAAAGAAAAAGTAAGTAAAGACGAGACTATAAATACTAAAGAAAGGAAGATGATTGAAACCCCAAGAAGAAAATAAAGATCAACGAAATCTACATTTCAATCCAAGAAATAAACTACAAAGAGAACAAAGAACTCCATCCGAACATGACGATACTTAGAGAGAGAATCGTGAAGACAATGACTTAGTGTATCCAAACCCAACAGTACAAAAGGAAAAGTAAGCAAAGATACGTACAAAATAAAGGAAAAACTAAAGAGGGCACTAGACAACCAATAAGTCTTAGTACAACAAATTGGAGGTATAGAAACATAAAAATTATCTAAAAAGGGACATCGACTGTAGATTAGAATGTCGTAACACTAGTCTTTTCTACGAACTTTACTAGAAAAAAAAAAAAAAAAAAAATTGACTCCGATCTAAATACCAGATCCTACACTAGAGGGGACCTCTTATAAGGTACATCTGAACTCTTTTTTCACTTTTGAAAAAGAATCCCCTCCGTTTTACGGGATGTCAGTAGTTAATCCAGATGGACCAGGTAACATAGTAAATCTCACACCCAAAGGAACAATTAAAAGACAAACCTACTAGTTAGGTATCCAAACTCATCCCATAATTCCAGGGGGTGATAATAACACAATGAGAATTAAAAGGGAAAGTATGAATCGTAGACGGAATGTATAACTACACGAGGAGACAACCCACGTATATATAAATATTAACAATATGAAAAAAGAACCTAACTAGGAAACTAGTAAAATCCTGTGTTTCATCACAGAAAGAAACAAAGAATAGTACCAGAAATAAAGTTTCAGACAAAATAGTCTATGGACGATGAGGACGAAAGAAAAGCAGGGGTAAACGTACTTCATAGAAAATGGTCGGAAAGTGAAAGTCAGACATACACAGGGACCCAAACTCCACCCAGAGAACTTCTGTCGTATATATTCCCAGAACAAAAACATAGGTGAACCGGTCAGGAACAGAAAATCAACCTTGTAAATCGAGTAAATGTAAATTCCATTAATAACTATTCAATGAAACAACAAAACTCAAGTAAAAATATTTGGAAATGACACAAAAGACAGATCTCTTCTAGGAAATCGTAAACAACTTCTCGACCAAACCACCACGACTTAAGAGAGTCGAAAACGAACAAACATTTCGAAAACTAAAGAAGAAGTGTAGACTTACTCTAGGAAAGACCCATCTCATTAGAACCAACATCCAAAAAGAGAAAGTAGTGAAATTCGTACAGGACGGTACGGGAAGACCGGACCTCTCAAAGACAACTTTCTAGTCGACAATAGGGATACCCCTAGGGGAACACACAATAAACAACGAAAAGGGAACGACGAAAATTATAAACGAGAAACACGAACTAGAAACAATCAAACTAATTATACACAGAACCCCATAAAGTGGGACCCAAATAGGACAAAATCTGAGAGACCCAAAGAACTTTTCCCTTCAAAAGTTGATGATAGACGAGTTCATAAAAGAGTACGGGAAATAAAAACAGAAGCAGAAGACCTCGTGGATAGTAAACTTACAACCTCGTAAAATGTAACAAGGTCTCCAGAGACCCCAACAGGAGTAAAGAAAAGAAAGAAAAGAAAAAAAGAGAGACGAAGTAAATGAAGATGGTAAGATAGAAGGTACAGTGAATAGGAAAGAAGACGAAGTCAGTCAGATGATTATAAAGGGAGATCTCACGAAAACTAGAGTCAATAACGTAATAAGTAATAACTAACTAAAAAGAAATAAAGCAGATCCAGGAACAATTTGTAAAGAACGTTGGAGAGTTAAAAACAGAGATCAGATAAATAGACATCCAGGTAAAACAAAAGTTCTAAAACCTAGTAGAAATGATAGTAATAAGACTTAAGAAAAAGTCTATCTGAGGGATAGAGGACGAGAAAACAAACCAAACCAAAAAATAAAAAAATTAGTATAAGGAAGTGGACGACTTATAAAGAGACGGAAAAATTTTCTCCAAAATTTTATTATAAATAAAGAATTTTCAATTGTACACGTATTATCCTTTGGTTTTTTGTGTTCTTCGTTTTATGTTTCAGTAAGTATTAGTGTTCGTCAAATTGGTAAACTGCACAGGAAGATCCAGAGTAAGTGTTCGTAGGTAAAAATACATTAATTCTAGTATGTCAATACATAGAAGACAAAGTGTGTAGTTCTTATAGATGGTAAAGTCTCAGGGTTTCGATACTCATAAAACTATTGGTTCTTATGTGATGTGGTGGAGTTAGACCTTCCTTTTTTTCATTAGAACGGAAAGAACCGTTGTTTTTAAAGTTTCTGTTTTTACCGTTGTCTGGAGATATATTTGTATAACCGTCTCGATACTAAATTTATGATGTAAGGGAATTACAAGTTGATTTTTACTCTGTATTTCGTTGTCTCTTGTGTTTCATATTACGTACTCTAGATTTGACAATTCCAAAATCGTTCCTCCATACAAAGACGACTTAACAAATTGTCACGTAAAGACGTCATGTCGGTCCTCTACGTGTGTAGTTAACAATAGTAGTTTTCTCTTTGTACTTGTGTAGGTGTATGTCGGGAGGGAGATATGAAGGAAGGTGGGGAGTCGACGGTTGGATTTACTTGTCCAGGACTACATGTAAAGAGTCTCTGTCAAATTATCCAGGTTCTACGAGGGAAAAAATTTTTTTTTTAGTTAATATTGTTTCTATAAATGTTTAACTAATTAAGTTCTCAAGATGAAAAATAGTATGTAACAGTGGAGTCCTGTAGATTTTTCGGAGTCAAGTCAAGTCAGGTCAGCGAGTCAGCACAGGCTGAGACGCTGGGGTACTTAGTGTCTAGCGGTCCGGAGGGACAGGTAGTGGTAGAGGGTCTCAAGTGAGTCTGAGTGCAGGTACGTCAGTCACTACGGTAGGTCGGTAGAGTAGGAGACAACAAGGGAAGAGGACGGGGGTTAGGGAGGGTCGTAGTCTTAGAAAGGGTTACTCAGTTGAGAAGCGTACTCCACTGGTTTCATGACCTCAAAGTCTAAATCGTAGTAAGGCAAAACAACAAAAGGAGATAAAGAAACGTAACTACCGACTCCTTCCGAAAGAATAGAGAACGATAAGAAACCTTGAGACGTAAGTCTACGAATATAGAAAGGAAAAGAGGAAACGAAAAGTGGAGAGAAGAAAAGTGTCGATAAACATTCCGGAGGGGTCTGTCGGTAAAAGGAAATAACTTAAAGAAAAGGTACCCCTACCAGAACCAGGGACAGAGGACATGTTACAGTGTTTGGAGTCAGGTATCAAGTAGTCCGTGAGAATAGATAGTCTAGATCAGGGAATTTAGATAAAGAGTGAAGGTGACATACCTCAACTAAATCCAGTATGGATTTACCAGATCACCAAAAGGGATGAAAGAAGTTAAATTCAGACTTAAACCGTTATTCCTCAAGTACTAGACTAGGTGTCAGTCGAGGACCAGAACAAAAACAACTGACATACCTCGAAGAGGTAGAAACCGACGTTTCTTATATTAGTCAGCCTAAACCCACAACTGCTAGACCACTACAGGTACACATCTCAGAAGAGAACACAACAACCTTTTCCCACAAACGATACTGGTCACGTAAAAGAACCGTTTTGAGATAAGAAACGAGACGAAGTAAGACATAAGGTTCCGGTTTAAACGGACAATGAGGTCCACAAAGAACTGAAGGATGAAAACGTAAGGTCAGGTACGGGCACCCCGGTGGGTTCTGCCCACTCAGCACCACCTCTCCGGACTGTCTTACACCAGGTGACCTCTTCCCTTACCGTTTGGTGAAGTCATAAGAACGGAACTCTTGGGGTACTTGTCATAATTTTCCGTTTTACTATCCTATGACTTTCTTCTTGAGGGGTCCAGTCATCCACGGGTTATACGATGACCTCTAGTCATCTCTTTATTGAGGTCTTTATTACTTCCCTACCTCGGTTTCGTTTTTGTTATGAGTCAACACACTGACCACTATCTTCGTTCCAGGTCACGACATTTCTCGTTATAACGGATCCTTGGACCTTACAGTCCAGGTACTTAGTTCCGTTTAACCTTCACCAGTTTGTCCTCTACCGTTCTCACTTGCAACCGTAAGATCCTTACTCGTTTGATTTTACCTGACCTTACCCACTTAAATTGAGACTACTGGTAATATAGATGATGACGTCCGTCCTTAGGGAATCTTCTTTACCTCATCGGTAGTACCAGTTGTTTTCTCAGACTTTACATCATGAACGTACGTTAGAGTTTTTGCTGTCTTACTAGAGACAAAGGTTCCGTTTGGTAAGTTATAGTGTCATTAGGTTCAGATACGGGGTTGCTCATTGCGACTTCTTCGATTTCAACTTGCCAAGATACTTCTGGATGTTCTGGAAAATCTTGATTTTTCGGATCTACAACGTTTTATTACTTGGAACAGACGGTCCCAGGTCGGGGCCACCTAGGTCCCATTAAACTTCACCCCTGTCGCACCCACTCCTTTTTGAATAAATAAATAATTATATTCTAATCCTTCTTTATCACATCATCCTTTTAATTCACCTCTTTTCTCCGACTTATTGAACCAAATGCACCTTTCGGTTATTTTGAAGTTCTGTTCTTCAAACGTAGTAGATGCAATCCGGTGGTCGCAAGAGAACTTATCGCCCCCACGGGGTGGAACCCGAGAAAGAGAGTGCACCTAGAATCTTCGACCCCGTTCATTCATCTGTACCACTCGGAGGTGCGGGGTCTACCCTTAAGTCGGTCTTTAATCTCATTTCTTTTCTGTGCCCCCTTTGGTCAGGTCGCTAACCGGACCGGAGATAACAGAACTTTCCGGAAAATATGGAAAAACTAACATGTATCTCTAGTTACGTATTATATTTCAATACGTCGCAGTCGTCGGGACTGAGTAGTTTTGGTCCGAAAACAGAGACGTATGGATCAACATATGTGTTCAGAATCCACTAAATGTAGTAGAAGATCGGTCTCCCGGGTAATTGTAAAATGTCGGAAAAAAGACTATTCCCAAACAGTTGGTCTTCTGAATAAACACAACTAGAAGGGTTTCAGACCACGGGGAGAGTCGTGATTTATTTAAATGTAAGAATGTATCGTTCCTGTGTTCTCCTCACGTCACTATATATTGTTTCTTTTCATTAATTGAGTTTTCAGATCACAACGATTGTAGTTTTGATGATGTAAGGATAAAGATCTAGGGATAATGTAACTAATTATAGGAAGTCCACGGATTTACTATTTCTTATACCTCCAGACCGTCGTTAGTAACTCAGTTGTCACTTTGGGTAGTGGTTATACTAAAAATCGAGAAATCTTTTCCGAGACATAAAAATTCTACGAAATTCAAAACACGGAGAGCACCAATCCCCCGACATTCGTTAAGTGTTCGACATTTTTCAGACCCCCCTTGGACAATCCGTTCAATCTCTCGATAGTCTCCCCCAAAATTCGGCTCTGTAAGAAAACGTCCTCTGACTTTGGGACTTAATTGAAAAAGGTCTCTCACAGTCTTCTCATCTTTTCGTGTTATGTTATTCCGTCCGTACAAGACAAAAAAAAAACCCCCCCCCCCATCTACGAGTCCCTTTGAGTCCCCCTTTAGGACTCCGACTGAGCGGAACGGGTAGTCCGGAGAGGTGTATTGGAACAGTACCCACCCTAAGGAGTGCGACCGAGGGCCGTGAACAGGAGTTATTATCCATGAAGTGTTTTTACATGTATATCTGTACCAATATTAAATTTTGACAGAAGGTCTATTACCTCTATAATCGATTCTCGTGAAGGGTAGTGGGAAGGAGAATAAGGAGGAGGTCGTAAAGTCACTGATTCATGGTCTGATGTAGATCAAGGTTCTCTCTCTAATTGTATCTATTAGGGTCTTCTGTGGCGAGAAGGATTTTTGGTTACTTTCTTGTAAATAATTCCCCAATAAAATGATGGAGATGAAGCTTATATGAAACCCACAATCCTGAACGAACAAATTACGTGTTGTTATAATTGATTTTACGCGTTTGTCTTGTTACCGATCTATTAGACTTGAACAGATTTCTGGTTACCCGTGTCTCGGGAAGAGAAACGTGAAGGAAGGGACAGGGGAAGGGGGTGGGGGTGGTGGGTAACTTGTTAGTCGAATATCAGGGTCTGTTTAAGGTGAAGGATTCACTTTGGTATGGATACTTAATTGTCCTTTTTTGATGCATTTTCCACAAATATGAAAGTTTTATCAAACATATGAAAATGTGTAGATCTTTTCGATCGACAAAGTTTATTCCTAAATTTAAACAGGTGATATGTATGTGCACCATCGTGACTTATGTGACGTATGTTACCGATATCGGAGTTTCAAAGTAGATTTGTCCTTATGAGATCGGTTCTTGGGAAGGGGAAGAGTAGAGATAGTTGGGTGACCTGTTTAGATTATTCGTAGACATTACAAATCTCGTCTAAAATTGTTAAAGTGAAGACGGTCAACAAAGTCTTCAGAAAGGATACTTAAAATTGTAGTTCACATGTGTTACATAAATAATCAACAAAAACAGGATGTGACCGTTGGAGAAATTGTAGATCCTTCTGATCTACAACACTTAAACCTAAAAACAGGGAATACATGTGATATATGTGTCGATTCATTTGGTTTTACGTCTCTGTTCATACCCTGTTACCAATTGGAACGAATTGGATTTGTATGACCATATTTGGGCGAACGTCAAAGAGGGACTTGGGTGTGTTTATTATACATGACGAGTCTCTCCACCAAACTTATAAAACTAGTAAGGTAAAGATTTACTCATAAAGTACACTTAGAAATGTTTTCTTATATAGATGTTTTGCAATAAAGTGATGAAGATGAAAATTGTATGAAAAACGTGAAGATTTGTAGATCTTTCTGATCTACAAAGTTTATTCCTGAATTCAAACAGACGATATATGTGTCATCATAACTTATGTGTGCACATTGTTACCAATATAGACTTCCACAGAAGACACTTCCTTGTAAGACCAGATCTTGGAAAGTAAAGAGGGTTAAGAAGGAAAAACGGTAGTAGGTCGGTCGTCACCCGTCGCTCCTGTCTGTATACATAGTGAATCTACACTAAATGTTAAAGTGAAGGTTTTCAGGAAAAGTCTTCTGTCGCAAAGTTACTTAAAATTGTGTCACATGTTTTACACAATCAAATGATTGGGAAGAAAACAGAATGTAACCGTTGGAGAACTTATGGATCTCTGATCTATAATATTTTAACCCTGGTTAAACAGGTTATATCTGTATTATATATGTTTCAATTTACTTTACGTGAAGTGTATATTTAGTTACCATTCGACTTTACAAGATGATGTGTGATCGTTTTCTAGAAAACGTTTGAAGGGAGGGTGGAGGGACTTAGGTTACTTTTTGATATCTCATATGATAAACCTCTCCTCCAAATTGTTAAGGTTAAGGTTAATGTCATAAAGGGTAGTCAAAATCTTTCGATAAATTTTCTTCGTAATAATATGACGAAGATGAAAATTTACGTAGTTCGTGAAATTTTATAGATCTTTCCGATACATAAAGTATATTCTTGAATGAACAGGTGATACATGTGTCATGACAATTTATTTAACGTATGTACATCGTTACCAACATTAAACTTTATAGAAGATTCATACTGGTAAAACCGAACTTGGTAAGGAAGAGAGTGAAGGAAGAGAGGTGGTGGTTAGGTCAACTGTTCATGTCCGTACACATCGAATCTCCATAAACTTATTTAAGTATAGTTTTTCAGTAAATCTCTTCTGTTCGTAAGGATACTTGAAGTTGTGTTTCACACGTTTTACACGATTAAAATGATTGATGACACAGTATGTGACCGTTGGAGAAATTGTAGATCTCTGATCTACAGTGTTTTAATCCTGAGCAAACAGGTAATGTATGTGATATATGTGTCATTTTGTTTCACGTGTATTGTGTATTTTTCACCAAAGTGAACTTTTACATGTCCGTGTTTGTGTGATCGTATAATGAAAGACATTAAGAAAGGGAGGGTGGAGGAGGTTTGGTGGCTTGTTCATATCTGTTATCATATGACGAGTGTCTCCACCAAATTGTAAATTGTAAGGGTTTCTGTCAAAGTCAAGTCAGCGAGTCAGCTCAGGTTGAGAAACGCTGGGGCACTTGACGTTGTGTGGTCCGGAGGGACAGGTAGTGGTTGAGGACCTCAATTGGGTTTGAGGACAGGTAACTCAGCCACTACGGTAGGTCGGTAGAGTAGGAGACAGTAGGGGAAGAGGACGGGAGTTAGAAAGGGTCGTAGTCCCAGAAAGGTTTACTCAGTCGAGAAGCGTACTCCACCGGTTTCATAACCTCAAAGTCGAAGTTGTAGTCAGGAAGGTTACTTGTGGGTCCTGATTAGAGGAAATCCTCTGTCATGAAGGATACTTAAACTCGTTTTTTTTATAAATGCTTCACTATCAAGTGATGGAGATGTAAATTGTATGGCAGTCCGTGAAGATCCGTGATCCACCTGACAAAGTTTATTCCTGAATTAAACAGGTGATATATGTCCCTTCAGAACTTATTTGACGGTATAGATTGTCAATATTAGACTTTAACAGAAGTTTTATACTCATAAGATCGGATTCTGGGAAAGGAAGAGAGGGGAGAAGTAGTATGGGTCTTCCGATATTACGAGTTAAAAGTCTTCTGTTAGACAGGATCTTTGCAAATGGTTTTTTATATGTTTTACATAATAAATGATTGAAAAACAGTATGTGACCGTTGGAGAAATTGTAGATCTTTCTGATCTACAATATTTAAGTCTGATTAAACAGGTAGTATATCTGATATATATTTCGTTTCACTTTGTTTTTACGTGCTTGTCTTTTTTTCCGTTACCAATTAGAACGGAGTGATATTTGTGTGACCGTGTCTACAGACGTGTAGGGAGAGGATGGGTGGGGATAGGGGGTGGTGGTGGGGCTGGAACTTGATCACGTGTTTTGTGTTACACATGACGAGGTCTTCCACTAGACTGGTTAGGGGAGGTGGGGGTTGTTATTGTTTTTCTATAAATGTTTTAAGAAAAATGATGGAGATGAAATTGTATATAGTCCCTGTAGTCTCGTAGATCTTTCTGATCTATAAAGTTTTTTCATGAACAGTTGATATATATGTCATCACTCTTTATTTTACGTGTGTCTTTTGTTTCCAATATACCTTTACAGAAGATTCATACTGGTCAGACCGTATCTTGAAAGATAAAAGAAGGAGGAGTTCCAGAAGGTAAGGTGCAAGAGGTTGGGTGACTTGTTTTAAGGTGAAACCACCGAGATCTTTAACGAAGAGTCAAGTCAAGTCGAGTCAAGTCAACGAGTCAGCACAGGTTGAGGAACACTGGGGTACGTAGTGTCGTGCGGTCCGGAGGGACAGGTAATGGTTGAGGGTCTCAGGTGGGATTGAGTACAGGTAGCTCAGTCATTACGGTATGTCGGTAGAGTAGGAGACAGAAGGGGAAGAAGAGGACGGGGGTTAGGGAGGGTCGTAGTCCCAGAAAAGGTTACTCCGTTGACAAACGTACTCCACCGGTTTCATAACCTCAAAGTCGTTCAACGAAGATCTCCATTAGTCTGTTGAGGTAAAGTTTTTCAGTAAAGGTCTTCTGTAAAGAAAGATATAGATATAGATATATATATACATACATACATACATAAAAAAATTTGTTTACCCGTAAATATTCTGTATACTAAAAATATTTATAAAATAGTATACAGTCGTTGGAGAAATGTAGATCGTCCGGATCTACATTTCTGGAAAGAAAACTTCCCAAACCCCCATTACAACTCTTGTCAAAAAAGAATAATATATGTGTCCGGAAGATAGTCGCCGGTCATTTAAAAGGGTTTCCCTCCGTCTGTTAAAGACAACCGGCGTTCCACATGCAATAAGATGGTAAAGATAGAAGGCTGTAGTTCCAGAACCATCTTCCTCCTAGGCGATTGAAAGGTGGGTAGCTGCTGATACCGAGACGAGTGGAGAGCCCGGTACAATGCAGGAAACAGGCAACAGCAGGCCTGGTCCGCTCCAGAGCAGGTTGACCCTGACCCGGCAGTGGAGTACAGCGCCTAGACGAGTCGGGGTTCCGGATTCCCACCTCCTCGACCGCAGACGGTAGAAGGGTCCGGGAGACACTCAAACTCGTCGGCGGTAAGAAGATCAGGACGGCGCAGGTTGTGGGTTTCCGTGGTTCTAGAGTCACCGGTCCTCTTCCGAAGCGGATTCGGGTTCGGGACATCGGTACCCACTTCTCTGGGTCGTTAGGACCGAGCCTCCCTGGTGACGGTAATCCAACGCCGACACCCCCGACCCCTCTCCAAGTGTCGACGAAGGTCAGAACCCGGACCGGTTGACCGCCGGAGTCGGTGACGAGACTTTTTGTGTGGTCTCTGACAGGGGTCCGGGGGGCCAAGTGGGTGACTGGTCTCCGACCTCCCGGACCTCCCGGGGTCCCATCGTCCGTCAGTAGACGAAGATCGGTGAGAGAGACAACCTTGAGAGAGACGGAAAAGTAAAACAAATCTAACGATACAAACCCCACGGGAAAGACGTCTGACCTTCAAGTACCAAGGAAAGTTAACACCTCAGGTGAGGGACCCTGATTACCGAACAGTTCGAAAGGACCAACCCCCTCAAAAACAGACACAAGACCACACACTTTGACTTAGAGAAGGGAGACCTCACGTTTATTCACAGGTCATCACTCAAGACCCCACAAATACCCAAATCGTACCGAAACCCGTCGGACCGAAAATTACAAGTCCCAACACAAGGACAAAACGACCTTTTAATAGTACGACACAGAACGTGACCTAGAATAACTGAGAACCCACCTCGAACCAAAGTCACATTGACACCTCTGAAAACTCACTCTAGAACAGACAATGCAAAGGGACCTCAGACCTCAAGAGATTACAAGATTTCAAAACCTCAATTTGAAGGACAAAGACCGAAAGCCAGGAAGAGGATGTCATCGGAGTTCTGAAGAGGTAGGTATGTTGAATCTTCTATTTTGGGGATCCAAATAACCACCTTGTCAAGAGGTGTCGGTCCTTGTGGGTCTCTCCAAGTGTCTCAATATATCTCTTCTCTTCTCCCTCCTCCCTCTATTTCGACTGGTCTTCCTCTTTCACTTTCAGCGAGTCAACATAGGCTGAGAAACACTGGGGGACCTGATATGTTAGGTACCTTAAGAGGTCCGATCTTATGATCTCACCCATCGGAAAGGGAAGAGGTACCCTAGAAGGGTAGGGTCCCTAGCTTGGGTCCAGAGGGTGTACCGTCCACCTAAGAAATGGTCGACTCGGTGTTCCCTTCGGGTTCCTCCTCTTTTCCCCCTCAGTTTTCCCCTCTCTCGTTAGATTGGTCATTAGATTAGGGATTCACTTTTACCTATGACTTCTCATCTAAGAATCTTCATGTTTTAACTATTGTTTATAGTTTTTCGTTTTTAATCTTTTGATCTTATCTCCAATCTGAAAGTTTTTATGTTATATTTTTCATTATTAGTAGTATAAGTTAGTGTTATTAACATTTTTATATACCTTAAACAAAAAAAATTATCCCGAAAAACCCTTTCCACTATCATCCGATATTTTTACTTTCAATTTCCTCATTATTTCTTGATTTAAAAAGAATTAATTTTTCACTATTTTCATTTTTATACGGATCCTTAAAGAGACCTCGACAACACCCGTCAGACCCCAGTCAAGTCTCAGTCTATCAAGGAATAAGGTCGAACATGAACAAGAGTTCCAGATATCCACTGGGAGTTTACAGAGGTCATAATTTACGTCCCAAAAATTAGAAAACGTGGACAATGAAGGTCTCGTCAAAGGGGAAGAAATAAAGACGAAGGAGACAAACGTTCTGAGAAGCCTCAGATTAAAGACGGGACTGCGTTCCCCCGTTTCCCACCGGTGAATAAATCCGAGTGAACAAGTCAACAGAACGAAAACCCCTCCCTATGACAGTCGTTTATGGTGACCGTACACACCCCTCGCGCGCGTCACCTACCTGGTGTGACCCAAACGGTGTCGGGTTCCACCGCACACGAAGGGCCCAGATGGGACGAGTCAGAGGTCCCAAGAGACGTTACCGTGAGAGGGTTCATTCGGGACTCAAAGTTCGTGAAGGGTTCAAATTCGACGAGTCTAAGAACCCACACGACACTCTCGTGTCAGGGTCCACACGGTACACAGAGGAGACCCCTCGACTAGAGTCCGACACTGTAAGGACCGTCTACAGTTGGCAGGTCCTAGGGTCTACGTTGACCCTTGGACGAGTGTCTGACCACCTTCTACGCCAGAGACCCCGACTCTAACGTCGTCTAGGAACGGAAGGTCGAGACAGTGAGTGGATACAGAGACGAAGGTTCCTTCCTCCCGGGATACACGTCGGCCGAACGAGAGGAAAGTATAAACGAGTTAGAAAACAGGACACTCGCACGGTCCTCAGTAGCACGATGTTATCTAGGAAAGTGTCCTTCCAGAAAAAATATGAAAAAACCAGAGAGACCGCTAGGGTGCCAAACCCAACGATCGAGTGTAATTGAGGGAGTCTAACAGGAGTCCCGTAAGTCCGGACCAGAAACGGGATTCCTGGTTACCACGTCGGGAGGGACGGGTCGAGGGTGAGCGACCACCACCTGCGTTCACAGACCCGAAGAGGTGACCGTCACGCCAATCCGTGTATACGATACTAAAAAAAAAAAAAAGGGTCAATACAACGGGAGACTCTAAGGTTTTGAGGGGTGACTGTACGGATACTCTCCCAAAGGATGACACACCTCGGAAGAGGAAGGACTGAGGGAGGGGTCGTACCCAGAGGTAAGGATTTAGAAAACGGAGTCAAAAACAGAAAATATAAAACAGGATGGAGGAAAGTTTCTCTAACCCGACGGAAAGACTCACGGACCACAGGAAGCTATCGTAAGTTTTCAACAAAACACCTTCAACGAGTCGTAAGTTTACTAGAAAACTACTTAAACACCCCTCTTTCACCAGAGGGGCAGGATAAGGAGGCTGTAGAACCCTGACGGGGGATTATCCTTTAAAAATTAGACTCACAAAAACTTTATTTAAAGAAGCGTAACACTTACCCTAACTCAAAAAAGAAATACGAACATTAAAAAATGTAAATGTAGAAATACTGAAAGAAAAGTACGTAAAATTAATGAAAATACGACCAGTAAGAAAAGTAATAACTAATTACACTCAAGAGACAGTTTAATAAGTAGACATTCATACTCTTCATACGGGACACTATAACATTGTTTACAAAGAGGTAGGACTTTTAGAACGACAGGTCTAAGTTAAAAGTTCATGAGTTTTGGTTGTCTTTAAACAAAAAGTAACACGGGTCTAAATTTGGTACTAATTTTCTGGAAGAAGTAAGGATCTAATCTTTATATTTCTATTTTATTTTATTTGAAATAAAAGTAGATCTTGATAACTCATCAATATTCGTTCCTCTATTATACCGACCTAAAATATAAAATTTTCAAGTAAAAACTAAAAACCAAGTAAAAAAGACACACTACATACCTAAACTCCTTTCGTTCTCACTTATATCTCTATAATCAATCCATCGTCAATGTACCTTTCTCTACTACCCCGAACTGTTACACCTAATTACCTCGTCTCTTCGAGATCCTTTCACCCACCAACTTTCTATGACCCTCTAATATAACTATCTTGAAACATAACTTACACCTATGACGTTCTATCCCTCTTTAGTTCCGGTTAGAAGTCAAAAAAGAAGACGTTAACCCACCTACAGTACGATGAGTATCTTTACTCCTTTACTTTTTCCAACCTCAACCACAAAATACTCTCGTTTGGATCTCAAGATTATATAGGTACACTTTAGACTGTAGAAACTTTCTACAGGTTAACATTGAAAAGTGACAATCTATAAAGACTTTTAAAGGTAGGAACTAATAGTACCGTAATTAAACATAATGGATAATGGTGAGTAACGAGGAAAGTTGAAGTGTGAGAACTTCGTAAAGGGGGGGAAAAAGGTTAATAAAATCGAGGACGGACTAATCTTAAAAGATTATTCAGAGTAGTATTAGGAACAAATTAAGTTATATGAACTAGGTAAATTATGGACATGATAGTAAGGACTTCAATAGAAAAGGTCACCAGAACAGAAGATGAGATGGGCTCGTCGAGTAAGGTTACAAGTATGAGATCTAGAACAATATAATTATGGACGTTGGAGAGATAGAGTTATCGTAGGAAAGAAAGGTAGAGTAGGGACAATCATGAGGTTAAGATTCTTAAGTAATCAGGGTGATCCTAATGCTCAGGTAACTGACTAGAATAGAGAAATAGTGACTAGAAGTGGAGGAAATACAGGAGAAAAGGGAGAAATAAGTCGAATGTAAAATTTCAGTTAATAACAACAATGAGAAAACTGGTAAAGAACTGAAAGAATTGTCAGAACAATTTAAGTATAGACATTTGTGATTCACATGGGAATTACAACGAACGTCAGAATGATATAAAAGGATCAAACAAATAAGAGTATAAGAGATCTGTTAATGAAGTCTGGAAAGGAGAAGAGTTTGTAGGTTATAGTGGAAGGGTTTAGAGGGGAGTCGAATTATAAAAAAATGAAGTCATTTTTTAACTTTATGAGTCTGTTCTAGTATGTAATTGATAAAAGGGTGTAAATCAATGGAAGATTGTGAATTTGGATGTAAAAGACGAAAGAGGGAATAATGGTATTAACTCGATAGGTAGTCAAGTCAGTCAAGTCAGCTAGTCAGCACGGACTGACAAACGCTGGGGTACTTAGCGTCGTGTGGTCCGGAGGGCCAGGTAGTGGTTGAGGACCTCAAGTGAGTCTGAGTGCAGGTAGCTCAGACACTACGGTAGATCGGTAGAGTAGGAGCCAGTAGGGGAAGAGGAGGACGGGGGTTAGGGAGGGTCGTAGTCTCAGAAAAGGTTACTCTGTTGAGAAGTGTACTCCACCGGTTTCATGACCTCAAAGTCGAAATCGTAGTAAGGAAGGTTTCTTTAGGGTCCCGACTAGAGGAAGTCTTACCTAACGAACCTAGGGGAACGTCAGGTTCCCTGAGAGTTCTCAGAAGAGGTTGTGGTGTCAAGTTTTCGTAGTTAAGAAGTCAAGAGTCGGAAGAAGTGTCAGGTTGAGAGTGTAGGTATGTACTGGTGTCCTTTTTGGTATCGGAACTGATCTGTCTGGAATCAGCTGTTTCATTACAGAGACGAAAACTTATACGACAGATCCAACCAGTATTGAAAAGAAGGTTCCTCATTCGCAGAAAATTAAAGTACCCAAGTCAGTGGTAGACGTCACTAAAACCTCGGGGGGGTTTTATTTCGGACTGTGACAAACGTGACAAAGGGGTAGATAAAGGGTACTTCACTACCCCGGTCCACGGTACTAGAAGCAAAAGACTTACAACTCGAAATTCGGTTGAAAAAGTGAGAGGAGAAACTGTAAGTAGTTCTCCGAAAAATCGAGGAGAAGTGAAAGACGGTAATCCCACCACAGTAGACGTATAGACTCCAATAACTATAAAAAGGACTGTTAGAATTAAGGTCGAGCAGAAAGAAGGTCAGGTCGCAAAGAGTACTACATGAGACGTATCTTCAATTTATTCGTCCCACTGTTATATGTCGGAACTATATGAGGAAAAGGATAAACCTTGGTCAGACAACAAGGTACAGGTCAAGATTGACAACGAAGGACTGGACGTATGTCTAAAGAGTTCTCCGTCCAATCCACCAGACCATAAGGGTAGAGAGACTCTTAACAGGTGTCAAATAACACTAGGTGTGTCAGTTTCCGAAACCGTATCAGTTATTTCGTCTTCATCTACAAAAAGACTTTGAGAGAACGAAAAAGGCACTAGGTCGCCTGCAACCGGTAAACTAGAGCCCAAGGAGACGGAAAAGATTTTGGTCGAACTTGTAGTCCCTTAAGTGCCAAGTGCATAACGACTTCGGATCTAACCTCTTAAAACTCGTAATGAAATGATCGTACACTCTACTCACGTTAACACGTCATCAAACTCGTAAGAAACCGTAACGGAAAGAAACCTTAACCTTACTTTTGACTGGAAAAGATCAGGACACCGGTGTTGACTCAAAAGGTTTAAACGACCGTATAACTCACGTCCTGAAAGTATCGTAGTAGAAAGTCCTAAACTTTGTCGAGTTGATCTTAAGGTAGTGGAGGTGATCGAAACAAACATCACTACGAAAGATTCCGGGTGAACTGAAGTGTAAGGTTCTACAGACCGAGATCTAATCACTAGTGTAGTAGTACTAATAGACCCAGCACTTCTAGAAAAAACATGTCAAGAAGGTACATAAGAACGGTGGAGAAAAATTATAGAAGACGAAGACAATCCAGGTCTGGTAAAGACAGGAAATAACTAGGGTAGAAACGTACTTTACAAGGGAACCCTAGAGATTAAAAGAATTTCTCTAGAGATCAGAAAGGGTAAGACAAGAAAAGGAGCTAAAGAAACGTAACTAGCGACTTCTTCCGAAAGAATAGAGAAGAACGATAAGAAACTTTGAGACGTAAGTCTACGAATATAGAAAGGAAAAGAGGAAACGAAAAGCGGAGAGAAGAAAAGTGTCGATAAACATTCCGGAGGGGTTTGTCGGTAAAACGAAAAAACACAAAGAAAAGGTACCCCTACCAGAACTAGGGACAGAGGACATGTTACAGTACTTGGAGTCAGGTATCAAGTAATCCGTGAGATAGATAGTCTAGATCAGGGAATTTAGATAAAGAGTGAAGGTGACGTATTAGTATTCCCTAAACTAAATCCAGTATGGACTTACCAGATCGCCAAAAGGGATGAAAGAAGTTATATTCAGCTTAAACCATTATTACTCAAGTACTAGACTCGGTGTCAGTCGAGGACCAGGACAAAAACAACTGACATATCTCGAAGAGGTAGAAACCGACGTATCTTATATTAGTCAGAATAAAGTCACAACTGGTAGACAACTACAGGTACACATCTCAGAAGAGGACACATCAACCTTCTCCCACAACGATACTGGGCACGATAGGTATCGGAATAAATTTTGATCAGAACGTTCAACAAATTATACGTACTGACAGTAGAGGGAGTGAATGAGTTCTATAATGAGGTTACAGAGAAGAAAGGATTTATTATTTTACAATGAGAAATGACTTTACAAGAGTAGTCGTATGTTTGACAATAAAGAGGAAAACATTTTTCGTACCTTTTCATTTTCTTTTCGAGAGGACAACTGGATTAATAAACGTAGGGTAGAGGTCCTTGAGGAGTGTTATCGACAAGTGTGAGTGACAAAGGTTAATAAAAAGAAAGAGAGGATTTGGTTAAAGTTAGTAGGAAAATAGAGGTCATGGAGGGGATTTAATGAGAACAGTCCCAGTGGTTACTGTAAGTACAACGACTTAAGTTATCATCAGTTAAAAGTAAGAAGTAAAATTAACTTAAAAGTAGTTGTAAACCTTAACGAGTGAGAAGACGAAGAATACAAAAGAAATAAACCAGAGATACTGTGACGTGATAGGACTAAAAGAAACACGAAGTGATTAGTAAGGAAATATCATAGAAAAACGACTTAGGGGGAAAAGGAGAACTGGAGAATTTTAACCTTATAGAGTAGCGAACAAGGAAACAGAAGAAATGAAAAATATACATGAATAAGGAAACCATTAAAACAGTTATTCCGGATGTTTTTTTTTTTTTTTTGGAGATAATTTTTACTGTCAGGGAAGTGGAACGATAGGGAGAGCAGGATAGGATGGATATAAAAAGGGTATTTGTGAATTGTATGATATTGTACGGCACATATCAATGAAAAAATATTATTGATAATAAATAAGAGAGAGAAGAACAATCTGATATTTGAACTTTTCCTATCCTTCGAATCAAAACAAGAAACAACATAACGTTCGTGAATTTTATCACCGATCATGTGATAATCGTGAGTTATTTAAAAACTTACTAATTTATGTTAAAAAGTTTAAATAAAAATTAACCTCCTATGAACGAAATTCTACATAACCAAGGATGGGATGTCGTTGAAGTTATTTTGTACTCGTATGTATATAGGGGAGGAAGAACTTGGAGGGAGGTTGTTGTGGGAGTAGGCTGGGGGATCCGACAGTGACATGTAGTCCGACTCGAGGGACACAGTATGGTGTTTAAGGGTGATCGATAGATAAAGTGTGTACCGTTACGTATATAAAGTCACGAATGAGGGAGTTAAGTAGGGTGGGAGTGGAAAGGGACGACACAGGTGTTCAGGGAAGGGATTAAGACACAGAAATAAGGACGGGCGTTTATCCAAGTAGTGATGGTAAAAAGATCTCGAATTATATGTTATGGATAAAATGAGAAAAAGCAAATGAAGTGAGATATATTGTCCAAGATTCAAGTAGGTGGAGTCAACTTGACTGAGTTTAAACAAGAAAAATACCGACTCATTACAAGTCAACAGATATACACGGTGTAGTAGAAATAAGTATAGACAGTTACCTGTAGATCCAACAAAGGCACAGGACCAATAACATTTATCACGACGTTGCTTGTAGTCCCACGTACACTGAAAAACTTAATACTAAAAGAGTCCCATATACAGGTTATCATCCTAAAGACCCAGTATACCATCAAAATAAGGATCAAAAATTTCTTTAGAGGTATAACAAGAGGTACCACCGACATAGTTAAACATAAGGGTGGTCGTCCCGTCATCTCAAGGGAAAGGAGGTGTAAGAGACATCGTAAATAACAAGTATCTCAAAAACTACTACCGGTAAGACTGACCACACTCCAGTATTGAGTACCATCAAAACTAAACGTAAAGAGATTATTACTCGTCAGAACTCGTAGAAAAGTACACAAACAACCAGAAACACATAGAACAAACGTCTTCACAGACAAATCCAGAAGACGGGTAAAAATGTGACCCAACGAACGAAAGGATTTTGACTCGACGTACTCGACGAACATATAAAACTTCTGACTTATTACAAAAACTTACTTACTTATCAAGGTTCAATTGTCCGTGACTGTCTCAGTCTCAAGGTAGGAACGTCAGTCCACGATATCGGGTTCGAGAAAGAGTCACTTAAAGTGAAGAAAAGTTCTAACAATTATACGTTTCCGTTTCCTTTAACCGGGTAAATAATGAGACATTCTGTCCTGTCCATCTGGACGAATAGTAAGTATTTTGGAGACTTTAGATGATTCGTGAGATTCCAGCCAATCTTTATTATTAAAACCGTTATAAAATCTCTATTCTTTTGAAAAGACACGATTAAGATTACAAATAAGAAGATTACTGAACCCACACAAATTGACGTGCACTACCTCCTATACCGTACACCCAGCCACCATAAACAATTCTTGTCTTATACGAACATTGGTAAGGAAAAAGTATCATAGAGTATTACGTGTTAGATTATAATTTTTTAAGTATACGAGGGGCGCCCATTTCAAAAACAACGATAAGTATCGTATGAACGAACATTACTCTTTATACGGAACGACTTCCTACACACACACACGCACAGAACGTCTTCTCGATGACTTCGAACCTAAATCTAGGATTTCGTAAACCCAACTCGTTTCGACCTACCTTAGTATATGTTCTACAGAAACTTTTGGCAGTACTCTAATCGACCACCACAACCCCTTAAGACTACTTCCCTCCAAGATCTGAATTTACACCCCTTCTTCTTTACTTTTACAAATCATTTATAAAGAAATTATTAATGTGTCATATGGAAAATTTTTAGTATAACATGTTAGATTTACATATGTTAAAATGAACTGTTAGATGAAATTATTTCAACCTTATTTTATTTTACTTATTTTATCTTCAACTATGTGTTACCTATTTTTTTATTATCAAAAACATAGGTAACATTACTTACTTATTAACCTGTAAGAGACTCAGGTTTCTCATTACGATTTTTAATAGACTGTGTAAGATGTCTACAGACACCTTGTGGTGACCACTAGTTTCACAAAGAAACCCTCATTCGTCTATTAAAAAACTTTTTCATCAAAATGGAGTTAAAAATGGGAGTCTAAATGTCTGTAATAAAATGGACAGGATTACAGAGAAGGGAATTCTCTTAAAGAGAAATTACAGAATTTTAAAGAGAATTAAGAACTGAACATATATTTTTTTAGTCTACTGAATCTGGATCATTAAAATTAAACTGAAGAAACGTCCGTCATCTCTATTTTCCCTCTACTGAAATTTTGACGGATAGAGGGTCAAAACTTTTCGACATACCCCCGAAGAGACCATGGAGTCTACGTTTTTATTTCTTTTTTTAAAGTACAAGTAATAAAAAGAACTACTCATTTACTTCTTTTTTTTTCTATGAAGATTACTTACAAATAGTTGTATCTGTAATGACTCAGGTGGTTAAATTCACAAGTCGGTCAAGTCAGAGAGTCTGGACAGACTGAGAAACGTTGGGGTGCCTGACGTCGTGTGGTCCGAAGGAACAGGTAGTGGTTGTGGGTCTCGAACGAGTTTAAGTATAGGTAACTCAACCACTACGGTAGGTTGGTAGAGTAGGAGACAGTAGGGGAAGAGGAGGATGGAAGTTGGAGAGGGTCGTAGTCCCAGAAAGATTACTCAGTCAAGAAACGTATTATACCAATATCATAATCTCGAAGTCGAAGTCGTAGTCAGGAATCTTACTTATAAGTCCTGACTAAAGAAAATCTAAACTAACCGAACTAGAACATCTGGTTCCCTGAGAGGTCTCATAAGAGGTTGTGGTGTCAAGTTTTCGTAGTTATGAAACCACGAGTCGAAAGAAATACCACGTTGAGATTGTATGTGTGTACTAATGACCTTTTCCTTATCAAAACTGATATACCTGGCAACAGTCGTATAATTTTTCAGTTGAAAAATTATACCACAGATCCAACCAGTATCGAAAAGTAGGTTCCTTTATTTCAACAAGTGACAAAGGTAAAGGGGAGTAGATAAACGGTACTTCACTACCCTGTCCTACAGTACTAGAATCAAAAGACTAAATCAAAATTCAGTTGTCAAAGTACGAGGAGAAAGTGAAAGTAGTTCTCCGAGAAATCAAGAAGAAGTGAAAGACGGTATTCCCACCACAGTAGACGTATAGACTCCAATAACTATAAAGAGGACCGTTAGAACTAAGGTACGAACAGGAAGAAGGTCAGGTCGTAAAGAGTACTACATGAGACGTATATTCAATTCATTCTTCCCACTGTCATACGTCGGAACTATATGAGGAAAGGGCTAAACCTTGGTCAGACAACAAGGTACAGGTCAAGATTGACAACGAAGTACTGGACGACCGCCCCAGGTCGGGACCACCTAGGTCACGTTAAGCTTCGTCCCTACCGCACCGTTCCTTTTTGAATAAATAAATCTTTATATTTCTCTCTAATCCTTCTTCATCACATCATCCTTTTAAATCACCTCTTTTCTACGACTTATTGAACCAAATGTACCTCTTGATTATTTCAAGGTTCTGTTCCTTGAACGTGACAGATGTAATCCGGTGGCTACGGGTGAACTTATCACCTCCCACGGGGTGGAATCCGAGGGAGAGAACACCCAGAATCTTCGGTCCCGTTCATTCATCTGAGCCTCTCGGAGGTGCGGGGTCTACCCTTAAGTCGGACTTTTGTCTCATTCTTCTGTACCCCCTTTGGTCAGAAAGGTCACTGACCGGGTAGGAGATAACAGACCTTTCCGGAAAATATGAAAACTAACATGTATCTCTAGTTACCTATTATGTTTTAATACGTCGTAGTCGTCGGGACTGAGAATAACTCTGGTCCGAAAGAGAGACGTATGGATCAACATATGTGTTCAGAATCCACTAAATGTAGTATAAGACCGGTCTCCAGATTAATTGTAAAATGTCGGGAAAAGACTATTCTCATTATCACAACAAGAAGGGTTTCAGACCACGGTGAGAGTCTTTCGTGATTTATTTCAATGTAAGAATGTATCGTTCCTGTGTTGTTAAATATTGTTCCTTTTCCTAATGTCACTAAATATTGTTTCTCTTTTAAGTAATTGAGTTTTCAGATCACAACGATTGTAGTTTTGATGATATAAGGATAAAGACGTAGAGTTAATGTAACTAATTATAGGAGGGTCCACGGATTTTCTATTTCCTATGCCTCCGGACCGTCGTTTGTAATTGAGTTGTTTGAGAAGTGGTTTGATTAAGAATTGAGATTTTCCGGGATATAGAAATTCTACAAAATTCGAAGCACGGAAAGTACCAACCCTCCGACATTTGTTAAGTGTTCAACATTTTCAGGCCCGTCTGGTCAGTCTATTCAATCTTTCGGTAGTTTCCCCAAAATTCGGCTCTGTAAGAAAAATATACGTCCTCTGACAATTGACCTCGAGACTCAATTGAGAAAGCTCTCTTTCTACTATTACAGTCTTCTCATATCATATCGTCTGTCATTTGTCTGTCTAAAACTAAAACCCCATCTACGAGTCTGTCTCCTGGGGAACTCTGGACTGAGTGGAACGGGTAGTCCAGAGAGACGTACTGGAACAGTACGCACCCTAGAGGACACGACCGAGGACCGTTGGACGTACGTCTAAAGAGTTCTCCGTCCAGTCCACCAGATCATAAGGGTAGTGAAAGTCTTAAAGGGTATCAAACAACATTAGGTGTTCAGTTTCCTATACTAGATCAGTTATTTCGTTTTCATCTATAAAAAACCCTTAGCAGAACCAAAAAACTACTAGGTTACCTGTAACCGGTAAACTAGAGACCAAGGAGACGGAAAAGATTTTGGTTGAACTTATACACCTTTAAGTGCCGAGTACATGACAACTTCGGACCGAACCTCTTAAAATTTACAATAAAACGATCACACACTTTACTCACGTTAACACACCATTAAACTTGTTAGAAACCGTAACGGAAAGAAACCCTAACCATACTTTTGACTGGAAAAGGTCAAGACACCGGCGTCGACTCAAAAGGTTTAAACGACTGTATAACTTACGTCGTGAAAGTGTCGTAGTCGAAAACCTTAAACTTTATCGAGTTTACTTAAGGTAGTGGAGGTGACCGAAACAAGTATCACTACGAAAGATTCCGGGTGAACTGAAACGTAAGGTCTTATAGACCGAGATCCATTCACTAGTGTGGTAGTACTAATAGCCCGTACTTCTAGAAAAAAACATATCAAGAAGACACATATGAACGGTGGTGAATTATAGAAGACGAAGACAATCCAGGTATGATAAAAACAGCAAATAACACGAGTAGAAACGTACTTTCCAAGGGGAGTCAAGTCAAGTCAGTGAGTCAGTACAGACTTAGAAACACTGGGGTACTTAAAGTCGTACGGTCCGGAGGGACAGGTAGTGGTTGAGGACCTCGGATGGGTTCGAGTACAGGTAACTCAGTCACTACGGTAGGTTGGTAGAGTAGGAGACAGTAGGGGAAGAGGAGGACGGAAGTTAGAAAGGGTCGTAGTCCCAGAAAAGTTTACTCAGTCGAGAAGTGTAGTCCACCGGTTTTATAACCTCAAATTCGAAGCTGTAGTCAGGAAGGTTACTTGTGGGTTGACTAGAGGAAATCCTATCTGACCAACCTAGAGGAACGTCAGGTTCCCTGAGAGTTCTCAGAAGAGGTTGGGGAGTCAAGTTTTCGTAGTTAAGAAACCGTGAGTTGAAAGAAATATCAGGTTGAGAGTATAGGTATGTACTGATGATCTTTTCGGTGATCTGACTGGAAACAACTGTTTCATTACAGAGACCAAAAATTATACGACAGATCCAACCAGTATTGAAAAGAAGGTTCCTCATTCACAGAAAATTAATGTACCGTCGTTAGTGGTAGACGTCACTAGAACCTCGGGTCTTTTTATTTCGGTCAGTCAAAGGTGAGAAAGGGGTAGATAAACGGTACTTCACTACCCTAGCCTACGGTACTAGAATCAAAAGACTCAATCGAAATTCGGTTGAAAAAGTGAAAGGAGTAAGTAAAATTAATTCTCCAAGAAATCAAGAAGAAGTGAAAGACGGTATTCCCACCACAGTAGACGTATCGACTCCAATAACTATAAAGAGGGCCACTAGAACTAAGGTCGAACACGAAGTAGGTCAGGTCGTAAAGAGTACTATATGAGACGTATATTCAATACAATCTTCCCACTGTTATATGTAGGAACTACATGAGGAAAAGGATAAACCTTGGTCAGACAACAAGGTACAGGTCAAGATTGACAACGAAGGACTGGACGTACGTCTAAAGAGTACTCCGTCCAACCCACCAGACTATAAGGGTAGAGAACTTCTTAAAAGGTGTTGAACACCACTAGGTGTGTCTGTTTCTGAAACCGTACCAGTTATTTCGTCTTCATCTACAAAAAGACCTTGAGAGTACGAAAAAACTACAAGGTTACCTACAACCGTTAAACTAGAGACCAAGGTGACGGAAAAGATTTAGGTCGTACTTGTAGACCTTCAAGTGTCAAGTATATGACAACTTCGGACCGAACCTCTTAAAACTCGTAATGAAACGATCGAACACTCCACTCACGTTAACACGTCATTAAACTTGTAAGAAACCGTAACAGAAAGAAACACTAAACTTACTTTTGACTGGAAAAGGTCAGGACACCGAATTTGACTCAAAAGGTTTAAACGACCGTATAACTCACATCGTGAAAGTGTCGTGGTAGAAAATCCTAAACTTTATCGAGTTGATCTTAAGGTAGTGTAGGTGATCTAAACCCTCACC
Organism: Capra ibex; assembly: GCA_006410555.1. Classification (NCBI taxonomy): domain Eukaryota; kingdom Metazoa; phylum Chordata; class Mammalia; order Artiodactyla; family Bovidae; genus Capra; species Capra ibex. Next base: position 49,649,862 of record SJYO01033645.1, on the reverse strand, counting down.
TACCCTCAAAAGTCGTGGTAGGGAGACTGGAACCCCCTTCCCTTTCCCTCAACCTCTAACTTAATCAACGGTTACCTGTTCCTAAAGTAGTTAGTACGGATTCATTACTCCGGAGTCATTTTGAGGTTTTCCTGTCACAAAGATTTTGGACGTCCAACCTACACGACTATACCACTTCACGGACCTTTTTAATACCTTCGAGACACGGAACGGGACACATAGAGAAAATAGACTGACAAGGACTTAATATAGAACAACATTATTCAACCATTCGACCACTCCTTTTATAACGATACCCAAGACACTCAACGAGATCGTTTAATTAACTTGGTCTCCTTCCCCAGTAACCCGGAAGAATAAATATCGTTGTGAATCCCCTACATTGAAGGTAGACTTAAATCAGAACATCAGAACTTAGACACTGGACATCTTACACTACGACGGAGACCCATCTTTCACAGTCTTGACTCAACTTAAGAGTCTATGAGAGAATCATCGGATCTTAACAAACAAAAACTACACCACTCTTAATCCAAGTTCTTGGTTTTTCTCCAAGTTCTTGTATCAATAATATAAAACAAAAACATGTCAACTTTTCATTTTAAAAGGATTTATGATTTAGTGTTAAATTTTCCTTATCGTTGTTAAACCCTTTTCTATAGGTTTGACCCTTTCCTAGTTCATATGTTTAGTATGTTAATTAACGTCTTTGCTTTCACCCCTATTAAACGACACTTGTATCGTCCTTCGTTTAATTATTTCTTTTGGCCATATTAATAGTCGACCTTTCCAGTTCACGAGAGTATATATATATTATCCCTTATCTAAATGACACACTTTTCGATCTAAAAGTCTTATATTAGTAACAGTACGTAACTTCTGGTTTTTAAAATTTTACACGTTTTGACAGATGAAAGTATAAGTCTGGTTCGAGACCACTGGGTCTAGACGAGTCGTAAACAAATCAAAACAAAACTGGTGTGACGAAGAGTCACAACAACGAGTAAAAGTCGAAACTAGATGTATTTCTCTCGTTATCACTCTAAAGGACTCTAGCGACGGAATTTTTAGTCAGTTTTCTAATCATACTAAACCAAGGAACCAATAAAATCACTAAAAATTTTTCGAAAAGAAACCCCAGAAAATATATCACTACCAAATCCTTCTTAGACCCTTTCTTTTCACTTACCACCAACTCTGTCCAAATCAAAAACAAAACAATTAAAGGTAGTCAGAAATTTTCATGATGTTCGAGTAATAGAAATCTTTCTTTACTTATTTTTAACAACAACCTTGGAGTGTATTTTACTGACAAAAGTAGATCCAGAATAACCAAACTGAAGTACGAACATATTTACTGTCGTTTTCTTGTTACAGATCTCGAGTTTCATACTCATAGAACTACAGTTCTAATGACGACATAAATTATACGGGGAGTTTCATCATCAAAGTGAACACTAACTGATACTTGTGACTTAGAATAGGAAGTTTACGTTTAGTACCTGGACCGTCTCACGTAGCTACGAGACACGATCTCGAGGATTTATCGAACAAACAAATTATTCTGACTTAGTTTACACCGTAATTATTTAACGAGGTACACTTGACTGTCTCATAAGTCAAAGAATTATCAGTACATACTGACGGATCATTCAACCATACATCTACAACGAAAGAACCCTTCCCTTGTTCACGTTCAAATTCCCGGAAGGTCTTTTTTTATTCGTTCGTATTTTCTTCGAAATGGAGTAAGGACCCTGACCCTTCGAAGTTAGATTAAACGATGTGACGAGGACACAAAAGATAGTTTAGTATCCGTTCATCGATTTAGTTAGATAGTAACTACAAACAAGGTGATAACTAGACAGTATAGAGTTCTCGTACTTCTACAATATTTTACCTGTTCCTCGACTCCCATTAAAACATACACGGTTTACCCTTCCACACTATACCAGAGTGAACTGAAACCGTCTTGATTTAATCTTATGACAAGACGACGTTTTGAGTAATGATATATTTTAATTAATGGACTGTAGTCGAATATCAAACGATATCAGTCTCTAAACACAAGTAAACGTAAAAACTCTTGGAAAAAAAAACCTATGTATGAGTCCTCACCTTAACAACCTAGTATACCATCAAGATGAAAATCAAAAAATTCCTTGGTGATATGACAAAGGGTTTGACGAGGTGGTTAAATATAAGGTTCGTTGTCACATCCTCACAAAAAAAAAGAGGTGTGGGAGAGGTCGTAAATAATTAATATCCGAAAAACTACTACTGATAAGACTGACAACACTCCACTATAGAGTACCACGAAAACTAAACGCAAAGAGACTATATTCGTTACAACTCGTAGAAATGTACACGGACAATCGGTAGATATACAAAAGAAATCTTTTACAGATCAACCCATAAAACGGGGGAAGAATTAACCCAACGAATAAATTATAACTCAACGTACTCGATAAACTTATAAAACTTATAATTGGGGAACAACCAACGTAACAAACATTTATAAAAGAGGGAAGATATCCAGTAGATAAACAAAACAACTACTAAAGGAAACGATACATTAACGAAAATTCAAATTTACAGAGTAAACAAATAAAAACGAAAATAAATAAAACGGAATCGTCTGGTTAGACTTTCACACAACGATGTTAAATACAGTTTCTCACAAGACGGCTACAGGAGAAGATCCTAAAAATACCACAGTACAGAATTTAAAACCAGAAATTTAGTAAAAGTGAAATCACAACATATAACATATTCCTTTTCAAGATTAAAGTAACAAAGTGTACATCGACAGGTCGCAAGGCACATGAAAAAGAACTTCTCTGACAGAAAATAGGTAATATTTCAGGACGTGGGAAACAATATCTAACTGGTATCCACACACCTAAATAAAGACCCGAGAGACAAAGACAAGGTGACTAAATACAAGACTACAAGACAAAAAGGACACACACGATTATGGTGGGATAAAACTAATGGTATCAAACCCTCATATCAGGATTTCAGACGTTCTAATATTAAGGTCGAAATGAGAAAAAAGGGTTCTAACGAAGTCGTTAAACCCCAAAATATATTTAAAGTCTTAATAGACAAAATCAAGATACTTTTAATAAGACCCATAAAACTCTCTTTAATGTAATTCCGACGTCTAAAGAAACCCATCAAATGGATAAAATCATTATAACTAAGAAGGTTAGATTAGGTTCTCGTACCCTATAAAAAAAGTAAAGAAACTTAGTAGAAGTCAAAAGAAATAGTTACAAAATATCAAAAGTCATTTATCCAGAAAGTAGAGGAACCAATTAAAATAAGGATCCACAAAAAATTTACCATATATACATATAAAAATGAAAGGAAAGACTATAGTGTAATAATTATATATCTTTGTTTTGTCTAAAAAATATAATTTGAACATAGACGTTTGAACCACTTAAGTATATAATCAAGATTATCAAAATCCCACCTCTAAAATTCTAAGAGATACATCACATAGGACAGTAGACGTTTATCACTGTGAGAATAGAGAAGGAAAGGTTAACCCTTTCGAAGAAAAAGAACACACTAATGACAACGATCCTGAAGGTTATGATACGATTTATCTTCGTTACTCTCACCCGTAGAAAGAGAACAAGGATAAAAATCACTCTTCCCCAAGTCGAAAATAATAATATCACAGTCACTCAAACAACATTTTCTGGAAATGATACCACTCAATACAAGGGAGTGGTCTCTAGTTTAACGGTTGTAGGTGACCTAGTACCTTCTTCGTTCTCTCAAGGTCTTTTTGTAGATGAAGACGAAATAACTGATACGGTTTTGGAAACTGACACACCTAGTGTTATTTGATACCTTTTAAGACTTTCTCTACCCTTATGGTCTGGTGGACTGGACGGAGAACTCTTTAGACATACGTCCAGTCCTTCGTTGTCAATCTTGACCTGTACCTTGTTGTCTGACCAACGTTTATCCTTTTCCTCATGCAGTTCCGACATATAACAGTGGGACGAATAAATTGAAGATACGTCTCATGTAGTACTCTTTGCGACCTAATCTTCTTTGTGTTCGACCTTAGTTCTAACGGCCCTCTTTATAGTCATTGGAGTCTATACGCCTACTGCCGTGGGAATACCGTCTTTCACTTCTCCTCGATTTTTCGGAGAACTACTTTCACTTTCTCCTCTCGTTTTTTCCACCGAATTTCGAGTTAAAAGTCTTTTACTTCTAGTACCGTGGACCGGGGTAATGAAGTACCCTTTATCTACCCCTTTGTCACCTTTGTCACAGTCTGAAATAAAAAGACCCGAGGAATTAGTGACGTCTACCACTGACGTCGGTACATTAATTTTCTGCGAATGAGGAACCTTCTTTTCAATACTGGTTGGATCTATCGTATAAGTTTTCGTCTCTGTAATGAAACGACTGATTCCAGGCAGATCAGTTCCGATACCAAAAAGGACACCAGTACATACCTACACTCTCAACCTGACACTTCTTCCGACTCGCGGCTTCTTAATTACGAAAACTTGACACCACAACCTCTTCTGAGAACTCTCAGGGAACCTGACGTTCCTGTAGGTTCGTCAGGTAAGACTTCCTCTAGTCGGGACCCTAAAGAAACCTTCCTTACTACGATTTCGACTTTGAGGTCATGAAACCGGTGGAGTACACTTCTCAACTGAGTAACCTTTTCTCAGACTACGACCCTCCCTAACTCCCGTCCTCCTCTTCCCCTGTTGTCTCCTACTCTACCGACCTACCGTAGTGGCTGAACTACCTGCACTCAGACTGACTTGAGGTCCTCAACCACTACCTGTCCCTCCGGACCGCACGACGCTAAGTACCCTAGTGTCTCAGCCTGTACTGACTCGTTGACTTGACTTGACTTAACTTGATTCAACCAGTATCGAAAAGAAGTTTCCTAGTTCGTAGAAAATTAAAGTACCGACATCAGTGGTAAACGTCACTAAAAACTCCGGTTTTGTTCAGACAGTGAATAACGTAAGAAAGGGTAGATAATCGGTACTTCACTACCCTGACCTACGGTACAAGAAGCAAAAGACTTACAACTTATAATCCGATTGAAAAAGTGAGAGGAAAAAGTGAAAGTAGTTCTTCGAGAAATCAAGGAGAAACGAAAGACGGTATTCTCACCATAGTAGACGTATAGACTCCAATAACTATAAAGAGGGTCGTTAGAACTAAGGTCGAACACGAAGTAGGTCGGACCGTAAAGTGTACTACTTGAGACCTGTATTCAATTTATCCGTCCCACTGTTATATGTCGGAACTGAATGAGGAAAGGGTACACCTTGGTACAACAACAAGGTACAGGTCAAGATTGACAACGAAGAACTCGACGTATGTCTAAAGAGTTCTCCGTCCAGTCCACCAGACCATATGGGTAGAGAAAGTCTTAAAAGGTGTTAAACAACACTAAGTGTATCAGTTTCCGAGACCACATCAGTTATTTCGACTTCATCTACAAAAAGACCTTGAAAGAACGAAAAAGTTACTAGGTCACGTACAACCGTTAAACTATAGACGAAGACGACGGAAATGATTTAGGTCGAATTTGTAGATCTTAAAGTACTAAGTGTATGACAACTTCGGACCGAACCTCTTAAAACTTGTAATGAAACGTTGACGGACTCTACTCACTTTAACACGTCATCACACTTGTACGAAACCGTTACGGAAAGAAACCCTAACTTTACTTTTGACTGGAAACGGTCAGGACACCGGTGACGACTCAAAAGGTTTAAACGACAGTATAACTTACATCGTGAAAGTGTCGTAGTAGAAGGTCCTAAGCTTTATCGAGTTGACCTTAAGGTAGTGGAGGTGATCGAAACAAGTATCACTACGAAGGATTTCGGGTGAACTGAAACGTAAGGTCCTACAGACCGAGATTCACTCATTAGTGTGGTAGCACTAAAAGAACCAGTACTTCTAGAAAAACATGTCAAGGAGACACATAAGAACGGTGGAGAACTATAGAAGACGAAGACAATCCAGGTATGGTAAAGACAGGAAATAACACGGGTAGAAATGTACTTTACAAGGGAACCATAGAGATTAAAAGAACTTCTCGGGAGATCAGAAAGGGTAAGATAAAAAAGGAGATAAAGAAGTGTAACTAGTGACTCCTTCCGAAAAATTTTTTAGAGAGGAACGATAGCAAAACTCTAGACGTTAGTCTACCCATATAGCAAGGAAAAGAGGAAACGGAAATCGCAGAGAAGAAAAGAGTCGATAAACATTCCGGAGAAGTCTGGTGGTAAAACGGAAAAACGTAAAGAAAAAGAACCCCTACCAGAACTAATGACGGAGGACATGTTACAGTACTTGGAGACAGGTATCAAGAAGTCTGTGAGGTAGACAGTCTAGATCAGGGAACTTAGATAAACAGTGAAGGTGATATATTAGTATTACTTAAACTAAATCCAGTATGGACGTACCAAATCACCAAAAGGGATGAAAGAAGTTATATTCAGACTTAAAAGTTATTCCTCGAGTACTAGACTCGGTGTTAGTCGTGCGTCATAGTAAAAACGACTGACATGTCTCGAAGAGTTAGAAATCGACGTTTCTTATATTAGTTAGACTAAAGCCTTGACTGGTAGACTACTACAAGTAGACATCTCAACAGACAACACAACATCCTTCTCCTACAAACAGCTCTGGTCACACAAGAGAACCGTTTTGGCAATCGGAAACGAGACGAAGGAACACATGAGTTTCCGGTTTGAATGGACAATGAGGTCTAAAGAGAACTGAAAGATGAAAACGTAGGGTTAGGGGATACTCCTATTCCCATAGAAAAAAACCACAATCCAGATCTTCCACAACATCAAGAATCTTGGAAAGTTGAGGTCGAGGGAACCGTAATCACCAACCCCGTATCTGAACCTAATGACACTATAACTTACCAAACGGAACCTTAGTTTGTCTCTAGTAGGACAGCAAAAACTCTAACGTGAGTACATGACGTATAACATGAGAAAGTAACTGATACTCCCGAGAGGTAAAGAAGATTCCTTAAGAACAGGTGTCATCATCTATATTACCAGTGGATTTAATTTACACGGGTAAGGTCAGGTAAAATCAAGTAATTAAGGATTTTACAGTCACAAATGAGAACGGTGGAGGACAAACTGGTGAAGGTTAAATGGAACTAGTTTAACGGTTGTAGGCGACCTAGTACCTTTTTCGTTTTCTCAAGGTTTTTTTGTAGATGAAGACGAAATAACTGATACGGTTTCGGAAACTGACACACCTAGTGTTATTTGACACCTTTTAAGACTTTCTCTACCCTTATTTTCTGGTGGACTAGACGGAGAACTCTTTAGACATATGCAGTCCTTCGTTGTCAATCTTGACCTGTACCTTGTTGTCTGACCAAGGTTTATCATTTTTCCTCATGCAGTTTCGACATATAACACAGGGACGAATAAATTGAATATACGTCTCATGTAGTACTCTTTACGACCTGACCTTCTTCGTGTTCGACCTTAGTTCTAACGACCCTCTTTATAGTTATTCGAGTCTATACGTCTACTGTGGTGGGAACACCGTCTTCATTTCTCCTTGATTTTTCGGAGAATTACTCTCACTTTCTCCTCTAACTTTCCCAACCGAATTTCGAATTGTAAGTCTTTTGCTTCCAGCACCGTAGACCAGGGTAGTGAAGTACCTTTTAACCACCCCTTTGTCGTCTTTGTCACAGTCTGGAATAAAAACCCCCGAGGTTTTAGTGACGTCTACCACTGACGTCGGTACTTTAATTTTCTGCGAATGAGGAACCTTCTTTTCAATACTGGTTGGATCTATCGTATAAGTTTTCGTCTCTGTAATAAAACGGTTGTTTTCAGACAGATCAGTTCCGATACCAAAAAGGTCACCAGGACATACCTACACTCTCAACCTGACACTTCTTTCGACTCGTGGCTTCTTAACTACGAAAACTTGACACCACAACCTCTTCTGAGAACTCTCAGGGAACCTGACGTTCCTTTAGGTTGGTCAGGTAAGATTTCCTCTAGTCGGGACCCACAAGAAACCTTCCTTACTACGACTCCGACTTTGAGGTCATGAAACCGATGGAGTACCCTTCTCAACTGAGTAACCCTTTCTGAGACTACGACCCTCCCTAACACCCGTCCTCTCTTTCCCCTGTTGTCTCCTACTCTAGCGACCTACCGCAGTGGCTGAGTTACCTACACTCAGACTCACATGAGACCCTATACCACTACGTGTCCCTCCGGACCGTACGACGCTAAGTACCCTAGTGTTTCTCAGCCTGTCCTGTCTCGTTGACTTGACTTGACTTGATTTGGCTTAAATGAAACTAAGTACCTGGATTGTAGGTCCAACGATACGTTTAAACAAGTAATGCCGTAGTCTGAAATGAAAGTAGTGGTCAGTGAAGGTGTTGACCTGTAACAAAAGTGAAACCGAAGGAAAGAGGTAAGAAAGACATCAATAAAGAGGTGAAAAGAGGTCATCATATAAACCGTAGATGGCTGGACCCCTTAATTAGAAAGTCACAGTATAGAAAAACGAAAAAGTATGACAAGTACCCCAAGAGTTATGTTCTTACGACTTCACCAACGGTAAGGGAAGAGGTCACCTGGTGCACAAAAGTCTTGATAGGTGATACTGGACAGGTAGAACCTACCGAATGTGTCGTACCGAATATCAAAGTAACCTAATCTGTTCCGACACCAGGTACACTAGTCACAGTAATCAAAAGACACTGACACCAAAAGTAAGACAGACGGTAGACTACCTATTCCTATTCTCCGAATACCTTCGAAGAACTACCCTCTTTGACTGGTACCCCCTTTGACCCAGAATAAGACTACCCACCCTGGAACGAATCATTTAGAAATTAGGTTAACAGACAACTACTCACCCCGACACAAGGGAGGGACAACAAACTGGACTCTGGTTTGATATCACCTCCATTACTTCTATTACCACTGGAGGAAGACTTCCAGGACACGCATGTGACGGTGGGAATCACGGGGGCTGGGACGTCGTCCGGTGACGACTGAGTGTGGAGGGGACCTCTGAGGACCTGTGAGTGTCCCTTAAGACTCAGTCAGAAAACACCCCGGTACCGAGGTAAGAGGACCCAAGACCACGTACGTTCTAAAACAGACACGGGAGCTTCTCAGACAAAGGGGTCAGGATACATTCAAGACATTAGTTTAGAGCTAGGTATGAAGGTTAGATAAATAGACACGGAGACAAAAAAAAAAGAAAGTGTCAAAACCAACTAGAATGAGAGTAATGAGACTTAAAGAAAGGTCCATCTGACGGATAAAGGAACAGGAAATAAAACAGAACACCCAAAAATGACACAAGGAAGTAGACGACGTACAAAGAGACAGAAAAGGATAGTAAATTGAATGATACGAACCTCAGAGACAAGAAGTCCGATCTTCCAGAATTAAGGAGAAATAACACTAAAGATGAGGGGGTCACCTACCCAAACCTGGTAACGGAACACTTCAAAAGGAACAACCGCTTGAACACGGACACAAGACCATCCATCTCGACTTAGAAGAGAGAGACTTCCCGTCACGGTACATGTCATTACAACAAACCCGATAGCTGTCCAAAGTATACCGAAACCCGTCGGATGGACGATTACACGTCCTAACACAAGGAGTAAACGACTTCCTAACCGTACCCCACAGGTCGGGGTCTCGAACGACCGAAAACCCATCCCGAACCAGAACTACAACTCTACCACCGGAAAACCTCTCGAAAACGGTTAATTACAAAGTACCCCAATCCTCAAGAGACCACCAAGTTTCAGGACCTGAGTCTAAAGACGGAGTCCACAAGTTCTGACTGGGCAATGACATCTTGTTGAAGTATCCGGTGTTTCGTGTTTTCTGTTTTGGAGCTCCGGTAAACACTTTCTTTGTAAGTTGTCAGGTATTGAGACTTTCCTTGAGTATAGTTTCAGGAGGTTATAAAGATTCTTCATAACCTTGAGTGTAGTTTCAGGAGGTTATAAAGATCCAGAGACCTGGACAACACCCGTCACATCCCAGAAGACAGAGTCTGTACCGGAATGACGTCAAAATGACCGAGGGTTTCAGGTGTCAACGGGGATTTTAGGTACCAGAGTCCGATTGACCCCTTAAATTAGGTCGCATGGACGATTGAGGGTAAGAGAAGAAACCAGTATGTCGGGGACTACGAGACGAAACTAAACCCCGGACCGAGACAAACATCCAGTGGAAGACCAAAGACAAGGGAGGGTCTGTGTTCTCCCGGTTCCGATTCCGAACAATCCCGAGTGAACGAGTGAGTCCGTCCCCTCTCCCTGCTTATAGTTTCGGTGTCAACTCTACATGGTCCTCACGGACGTTACCATCTCTAAACCGGACTCCGCCCGGTACGTGAGAGGATCTCCTTAACCGAGGTTCAGTACCCAGGGATTCCTTTCGAATCCGGGGGTCCTTCCACACCCGCCGTGGACACAGACGAGTGGTGCACCACCGTCGACGGTGGAGACCTAGACCCTGACGTCACCGTTACAAAACGGACGACGGAGTCCGTGAAAGGGACCGAATGTAAAGGGAAAGACTCTGACATTTGACGTTTACGCAGATTAAGACGGTAACCGTGAGGATGACCAAAACGGTCAAAACCACCGGTAACCCTGTGTGTCGGTGACAGGTACTTATGTGACTCAATCTCACAGGGTAGGTGTCGTTATAGAACGGAAAAACCCTGTGGATCAGAAAAGGGACCAGAGAGATTCGATACAGGTGATCGGGAGAGTCTTATAGAAATGACGTCGGTTGGGACCAAGAGAGGGACCCAGACTGTGGGTTCGGACTCGGAGTCGTAGGGTGTGGGTGAGAGACGACACCCACATTCACACTCTCGGTGAAAACCGACCTTTCACGACAAGTTGTTACTAGAGACACCACTTAAGAGAGGGAAAACAGAGGACTCGTGGGTGGTAACGTGAGGGGAGTCTTCAAACCTTCAAGGGAGGTCAGGACTGGATACTCCATCAAAGGTTCACACCCGTTTGAAAAGGACTAAGTACAGAAGGAGGGACCCCGTGTCTAGGGCCTGGACTTTAAGAAAGAGAGAGAAATTTTAGAAAAAGAGATAGAGTAAGTTTCCTCTAACTGAACGAAAACCCTTCAGACCCCAAAAGACGGTCGTAAAGTTTCCATAGGACATCCTCAACAAGGTATACATCTATTTAAAAACTACATAAAAACCCCTCCTTCCACTAGAGGGACAGAATAAGGATACGGTAGAACCTTTAGGGTTCTTAAAATTTCCTGTCTTTCCCTTTCACTATTATTGACCGGAACCCACATTTGTCTTCGACATGTTTGATTTTAACTAAAATTTTATCCCGTTAATAGATCTTGAATTAGTCATTACTAGAGAGGATAAGATCTTATATATTACCCCTAACTGTAAAACCGGTCGTACTGAAAGTCAGAATTTCGATCTTCTATAGTCAAACTTCACACACGAAATTTTGACCGTAGAGGACTTTAACACCCTTTCAATCAACACGGGGGTATTTTAACGACCGGTAATGTTTTAATTTAACTTCGTTATGACTTAAGGGTGTCCCTCTACTTTAATGATTTTAATATGTTTTGTACAAACCACTTGACTTATTGAGACATACTGGAGACCCAAAGGGTCCATCCCGTTCACTATTTCTTTGAGTGGACGGTTACGTCCTCTTCAATTCTCTACACCCAAGTTAGGGACCCAGTCCTTCCAAGGGACCTCCTCCCGTACCGTTAGGTGAGATAATAAGAACGGACCTCTTAGGGTACCTGTCTCGTTGGACAACCTGATGTCAGGTATCCTAGTGTTTCATTGAGACGGAGACGACGTTTAGGGACTACGATATCGAAATTGTCTTGTTTATGTACCGGTAGAACCTGTTACTATACGTCATTGACTAGACCAGTTACGAAAGAAATGATATTGGTATTTTCTTTTAATACCTTAACTAAACATAAGTACCCGTTCCCTCTGTCATATACGAGTCGACGAAAGGTGTTCCAACATATGTATTCAAGTGATAAACAGTGTTCAAACAACGACTTGTAAGTCTGGTGGATATTCACAGGCTACGACATGTTTATAGAGTAATATAACTACTATACTATGTTTCCGGTTGTCTCCTTTATCACAATTTTTGAGATTTGGTTACATAATTATAGAATTTTTTGTTTACTACCTCTACTTGAAAGAGACGTTTCAAGTTCTTGAGTGGGTGTAACATTTCAAAAGAGTTCTTATATTACCCGATTTCCTGTGTCTCTAAAACGGATTCCGATTTGTTTTGTATTGCCTTAAATTTCGAGGGGTTTTCTTCTCCCTCTGAGTCTTTAAACATCCCGATGAACCAAAGACCTCTGTCATATAAGATGTAAACCCGGTCTATAACTTAGGTGAAATGTTTCATTGATCCTTTTTCGTACTTAAAGTTACCCGACAAGTCCTTGTTATCCAAAAACTATGGTGATTTTCACGTCATGTCGTACGAAATCTGAATACTAGTCATATTGAACCGTTGTTTATTAACATACAAAGATATTGACTTGTCATATGATGAAACCTCGAGTACCGTTTTTGTCGTTCTGTTTTCTTATGGAAACCCGAAAATCTCAACTTTTAAGGGTCAAGTCAAGTTAAGTCAGTGAGTCGACACTGACTGAAAAACACTGGGGGATCTGACATCATGTGGTCTGAAAGGACAGGTAGTGGTTGTGGGTCTCAACAAGTTTGAGTACAAGTAACTCAGTCACTACGGTAGGTTGGTAGAATAGGAGAAAATAGGGGAAGAGGAGGACGAAAGTTAGAAAGGGTCTTAGTCTCCGAAAAGGTTACTCAGGTAAGAAGTGTAGTCCACCGGTTTCATAACTTCAAAGTCGAAGTCGTAGTCAGGAAGGTTACTTATAAGTCCTAACTAAAAGAAATCCTAACTGACCAAACTAGAGGAACGTAAGGTCTCCTGAGAGTTCTCGCAAAAGGTTGTGGTGTCAAGTTTTCGTAGTTAATAAACCGTGAGTCGAAAGAATTACCAGGGAGAGAGTATAAGTATGAACTGATGACCTTTTTGGTATCCAAACTAATATGTCTATGGTTTCTTTCCGTCACGGTTTCTTACGAGTTTGATAGCGTGTTAACGTCAGTAGAGTGTACGATCGTTTCATTACGAGTATTAAGAGGTTCGGTCCTAAGTCGTTATACACTTGGCACTTGAAGGTCTACAAGTTCAACCAAAATCTTTTCCGTCTCTAGTTTAACGGTTGTAGGCGACCTAGTAGTTTTTTCGTTCTGGTAAGGTCTTTTTAACATAAAGAGGAGATAACTGATACGGTTTCGGAACACATACCTAGGTACACACACCTAGTGTTATTTGATATCTTTTAAGACTTTCTCTACCCTTATGGTCTGGTGGACTGGACGGAGAACTCTTTGGATATACGTCCAGTCCTTCGTTGTCGATCTTGACCTGTACCTTGTTGTCTGACCAAGGTTTATCCTTTTCCTCATGTAGTTCCGACATATAACACAGGGACGACTAAATTGAATATACGTCTCATGTAGTACTCTTTAAGACCTGACTTTCTTCGTGTCCGACCTTAGTTCTAAAGGTCCTCTTTATAGTTATTGGAGTCTATACGTCTACTGTGGTGGGAACACCGTCTTTCACTTCTCCTTGATTTTTCGGAGAACTATTCTCACTTTCTCCTCTCACTTTTTCAACCGAATTTCGAGTTGAAAGTCTTTTACTTCTAGTACCGTAGACCAGGGTAGTGAAGTACCCTTTATCTACCCCTTTGTCACCTGAGTCACAGTCTGAAATAAAAACCCCCGAGCTTTAAGTGACGTCTACGACTACCGTCGGTACTTTAATTTTCTGGGAATGAGGAACCTTCCTTTCAATATTGGTTGGATCTATCGTATAACTTTTCGTCTCTGTAATGAAACGGTTGTTTCCAGGTAGATCAGTTCCGATACCAAAAGGTCACCAGTACATACCTACACTCTCAACCTGACACTTCTTTCGACTCGTGGCTTCTTAACTACGAAAACTTGACACCACAACCTCTTCTGAGAACTCTCAGGGAACCTGACGTTCCTCTAGGTTGGTCAGGTAAGATTTCCTCTACTTGGGACCCGCAAGAAACCTTCCTTACTACGATTTCGACTTTGGGGTCATGAAACCGGTGGAGTACGTTTCTCAGCTGAGTAACCCTTTCTGAGACTACGACCCTCCCTGACCCCCGTCCTCCCTTTCCCCTGCTGTCTTCTACTCTACCGACCTACCGTAGTACCTGACCTACCTGCACTCAGACTCACTGGAGGCCCTCAACCACTACCTGTCCCTCCGGACCGCACGACACTAAGTACCCCAACGTTTCTCAGTCTGTGCTGACTCGCTGACTTGACTTGACTTGACTAATATGTCTGGAAATAGTCATTTCATTATAAAGACGAAAAATTATACGACAGATTCTAAAAGTATCGAAAAGAAGGTTTCTCATTCACAGAAAATTAAAGTTCCGACGTCAGTAGTAGACGTCACTAAAACCTCGGGTTTTGTTTCAAAGAGTGACAAAGATAACAAATGGGTAGATAAACGGTACTTCACTACCCTGGTCTACAGTACTAGAATCAAAAAACTTACAACTCAAAATTCGGTTGAAAAAGAGAGAGGAGAAAGTGAAAGTAGTTCTCCGAGAAACAAAGGAGAAACGAAAGACGGTATTTCCACCACAGTAGACGTATAGACTCCAACAACTATAAAGAGGACCTTTAGAACTAAAGTCGAACACGAGTAGATCAGACTGAGACTTATATTCAATTTATTCGTTCTACTGTTATATGTCGCAACGGTATGAGAAAAGGGTTAAACCTTGGTCAGGTAACAAGGTACAGGTCAAGATTGACAACGGAGAACTGGACGTATGTCTAAAGAGTCCTCCATCCATTCTACCAGACAATAAGGGTAGAGATTCTTAAAAGACGTCAAAAAACACTAGGTGTCTCAGTTCCCGAAATCGAATCAGTTATTTCGTCTTCATCTACAAAAAGACCTTAAGAGAACGAAAAACCACTAGGTCACCTACAACCGTTAAACTAGAGACTAAGGAGACGGAAAAGATTTAGGTCGAACTTGTACACCTTCAAGAACCAAGTGTATGATAACTTCGGATCGAACTTCTTAAAACTCGTAATGAACCGATCGTACACTCTACTCACGTCAACACGTCATCAAACTTGTCTTTAAAAGTTTCCAGTCCTCTTTAATGTGATGCAATTTTTTTCAAAAACCAAACAATAACTGGAAACCAACTATGTTTTATTAACTGATATAATTATCATCACAATCTACGAGTCGATACAGACTGAGAAACGTTGGGGTACTTGACATCGGGTAGTTCGAGGAAACAGGAACCCCAAGAGGTCCGTTCTTATGACCTCACCTAACGGTAAAGGAGAAGATCCCCTAGAAGGGTTGGGTCCCTGGTTTGGACACAAAGAACTCAGAGGACGTAACCGTCCTTCCAAGAAATGGTGAGCTCGGTAGACCTTTCCGGATTAACTGATATATAGTGTGATATTATAACTCTGGAATTCACGGTTAGTCCGTTACCATGTTTCAAAGAGACCATGTTTCATGGTAACCCATGGTAGGAACATGGTGTACTAACCCGTTCAACTTCACAGGTAGTATTATTTTACCTTTACCATATAAGTCCTGACTTGGTTTGGACCTGGTGTACCTCAGTGACGGAACGGACTTTTCCAAAGACTTTAAGGATATCTCCCGGAACTCGTTCTTCGATATTAATCCGGATTCTATTGACTCAGTGGACATTTTACCCCTTTCGGGAAACTGAGAATTTGGTGCGTTCTTTTTGTTGTATGTACCAAGTGACTACCCAGTCGATTTATATATCCTAGGTGAGGGATAACCTTTTACCACCGTATATTAAGTCAGTGATGATTTAACGATTGTTGATGACCCCTCCCATTTTTCATCGGTCAAACGACTCAATATACCACAAGTATCCGTAATTTCGGTCTTTTAAATTGACTTACAGTATATATGTGTCTAAGTGCCAGTCATCGGTTAACTGACCCGTGAACCAAGGGAGATACCCATTTCTTATTACCTTTTAAGTTAGGTTTCCCGATACCCCTTTCTTTAATACCAGACTGTAAACCCTTTGACAAGTTTGATGATTTCAAAGTAACAAAGTGCGTATACGAGTGTCACAAGGTTTAAGATGTCTTGGTTCCATATTAAGATAATGTCTACTTGCTTGGACTTATGTTCGACATCTTCAACTAGGTCTGAGGTTACTGAATTTTCCGAACTGAAACACTCGTATGGTTTTTACACCGGTAGACCCTCATTTCGTTGTATGTCCACCCTAGTCCTCACTCCATAAAGAAATTGATACTTAGATTAATTTAGACAATGAAATGTTACAGGTAAAACAGTTATATAATTCATTTCTTCGACCGGTATCGAACAGTTTCCTGTTAACCATACACCGTTCAACGGACCCGTTTATACCGTTTAACTAATGTCAAATCAAGACAAGTCAAGTCAGCGAGTCAACACAGGTCGAGAAACACTGGGGTACTTAGTGTCGTACGGTCCGGAGGGACAGGTAGTGGTAGCGGGGCTCAAGTGAGTCCGAGTGCAGGTAGGTCAGGCACTACGGTAGGTCGGTAGAGTAGGAACCAGAAAGGGAAGAGAAGGACGGGGGTTAGGGAGGGTCGTAGTCAGAAAAGGTTACTCAGTTGAGAAGCGTACTCCACCGGTTTCATGACCTCGAAGTCAAAATCGTAGTAAGGAAGGTTTCTTTAGGGTCCCAACTAGAGGAAGTCTTACCTGACCAACCTACAGGAACGTCAGGTTCCCTGAGAGTTCTCAGAAGAGGTTGTGGTGTCAAGTTTTCGTAGTTAAGAAACCGCTAGTCGGAAGAAGTGTCAGGTTGAGAGTGTAGGTATGTACTAGTGTCCTTTTTGGTACCGGAACTGATCTGCCTAGAATCAACCGTTTCATTACAGAGACGAAAACTTATACGATAGATCCAACCAGTATTGAAAAGAAGGTTCCTCATTCGCAGAAAATTAAAGGACCGACGTTAGTGGTAGACGTCACTAAAACCTCGGGGGGTTTTATTTCAGACTGTGACACAGGTGACAAAGAGGTAGATAAAGGGTACTTCACTACCCTGGCCTACGGTACTAGAAGCAAAAGACTTACAACTCGAAATTCGGTTGAAAAGGCGAGAGGAGAAAGTGAAAGTAGTTCTCCGAAAAATCAAGGAGAAGTGAAAGACGGTATTCCCACCCCAGTAGATGTATAGACTCCAATAACTATAAAGAGGGCCGTTAGAACTAAGGTCGAACACAAAGAAGGTCCGGTCGCAAAGAGTACTACATGAGACGTATCTTCAATTTAGTCGTCCCTGTGTTATATGTCGGAACTACATGAGGAAAAGGATAAACCTTGGTCAGCCAACAAGGTACAGGTCAAGATTGACAACGAAGGACTGGACGTATGTCTAAAGAGTTCTCCGTCCAGTCCTCCAGACAATAAGGGTAGAGAAAGTCTTAAAAGGTGTCAAATAACACTAGGTGTGTCAGTTTCCGAAACCGTATCAGTTATTTCGTCTTCATCTACAAAGAAACCTTTAGAGAACGAAAAAGGTACTAGGTCACCTACAACCGGTAAACTAGAGACCAAGGAGACGGAAAAGATTTTAGTCGAACTTGTAGTCCCTTAAGTACCAAGTACATAACGACTTCGGACCGAACCTCTTAAAACTCGTAATGAAACGATCGTACACTCTACTCACGTTAACACGTCATCAAACTCGTAACAAACCGTAACAGAAAGAAACCTTAACCTTACTTTTGACTGGAAAAGGTCAGGACACCGGTGAAGACTCAAAAGGTTTAAACGACCGTATAACTCACGTCGTGAAGGTGTCGTAGGTAGTAGAAAGTCCTGAACTTTGTCGAGTTGACCTTAAGGTAGTGGAGGTGATCGAAACAAGTATCACTACGAAAGATTCCGGGTGAACTGAAGTGTAAGGTTCTACAGACCGAGATCTAATCACTAGTGTAGTAGTAGTAATAGACCCAGCACTTCTAGAAAAAACATGTCAAGAAGACACATAAGAACGGTGGAGAAGAATTATAGAAGACGAAGCCAATCCAGGTCTGGTAAAGACAGGAAATAACTAGGGTAGAAACGTACTTTACAAGGGAACCCTAGAGATTAAAAGAATTTCTCTAGAGATCAGAAAGGGTAATACAAGAAAAGGAGCTAAAGAAACGTAACTAGCGACTTCTTCCGAAAGAATAGAGAAGAACGATAAGAAACCTTGAGACGTAAGTCTACGAATATAGAAAGGAAAAGAGGAAACGAAAAGCGGAGAAAAGAAATGTGTCGATAAACATTCCGGAGGGGTCTGTCGGTAAAACGAAAAAACGTAAAGAAAAGGTACCCCTACCAGAACTAGGGACAGAGGGCATGTTACAGTACTTGTAGTCAGGTATCAAGTAGTCCGTGAGATAGTTAGTCTAGATCAGGGAATTTAGATAAAGAGTGAAGGTGACATATTAGTATTCCCTAAACTAAATACAGAATGGACTTACCAGATCGTCAAAAAGGATGAAAGAAGTTAAATTCAGACTTAAACCGTTATTCCTCGAGTACTAGACTCGGTGTCAGTCGAGGACCAGAACAAAAACAACTGTCATATCTCGAAGAGGTAGAAACCGACGTTTCTTATATTAGTTAGACTAAAGTCGTAACTGGTAGACCACTACAGGTACACATCTCAGAAGAGAACACATCAACCTTCTCCCACAAACGATACTGGTCACGTAAAAGAACCGTATTGAGATAATCAGAAACGGGACGAAGTAAGGCGTAAGGTTCCGGTTTAAACGGACAATGAGGTCCACAAAGAACTGAAGGATGAAAACGTAAGGTCAGGACATATTACTTTTCCTGTAGAAAAACCCCCACAATCAAGATTTTCCAGAACATCCAGAAGTATTTTGGTAAGTTGAAGTCAAAGAAGTCGCAATGACCAACCCCGTATCTGAACCTATTGACACTATAACTTACCAAACGGAACCTCTACTTGTCTCTAGTAAGACAGCAAAGACTCTAACGTAGATTCATGACGTAAAGCCTGAGAAAGCAACTGGTACTACCGCTGAGGTAAAGAAGACTCCCTAAGGACGGGTGTCATCATCTATATTACCAGTAGACTCAATTTAAGTGGGTAAGGTCAGGTAAAATCAAGGGACTAAGGATCTTACAGATGCAAATGGGAACGTCAGAGAACAAACTGATGAAGGTTAAACGGAACTAAGTACCTGGACTGTAAGGTCCAAGGATACGTTATAACGAGAAATGTCGTAGTCTAGAACGAAGATAGGGGTCAGTGTAGGTGTTGACCCATAACAAAAACGAAACCGAGGTAGGAAAGTAAGAAAGACCTCAATAAAGAGGTGACTAGAGGTCATCGTATAACCCGTGGATTACTGGACCCTTCAAGGAGAAAACCATAGGATAGTAAAACGGAAAAGTATGACAAGTACCCCAAGAGTTCTGTTCTTATGACTTACGGTTATTCACACCTGTGTATAAGAACTATAAACTCTTGTGGATAAAACCTACAAACCACCGGTAAGGGAAACCCTTTCGGTTAGTCTGATTATGATAATTTTGAAACCTCTATTAATTAAATATAATACCACAAGACGAAGTTTAAGTTCCACTTTTAACCAGTGTAAAATTTACATTCACTTATGTTCTCAAACAGGTCCTTGTATTGTATGTCACCTTAAAAATATAAGGATTAATAGGAGGTCGACAACTAAACTCACTTTACTTCCCAAAAGAATTTGTCATTAATTAATTTGAACCTTTCCCAAACATATTTTTAACCTTCTGGACTTAAGACGGGAGGTATAAAATTTATTACTTGGATATCCTTTTAGTCTTTAAGAAAACTACTTTCACTGAGAAGGTTTATATGTCTAAGTATTTTATCTAAAGGTAAGACTTTGTTGATTCTTTAATCGGGAAAGGTTCGATGAGGACTCCGGTGGTCTGACCTAAACATGAGATATAGACCTGTACACGAATGATTTTCTAACTACACACACTAAAGTTGATCATAACCTTAGTTTACGGAGGACCTGTGAAACTTAATTAGTTTCCTACGATGTCAAATGACAATTTTCCCTAGACACAGTTACCCCTCAATACCTGGGTCTGATGGTTCCTCTTTAGACTCATTAAGATGTTTTACTCCCTTTCTAACGAGATAAATAATTATTTGTACTAGTTTAACGGGTTAACGACTAAGAAGATACACATTAACTGTTTCATGGTTTTCCTCTTGGAGAGTGGAATGACTGTAAATCTCCACTTTCTCACAGACCTAGGTGTTTACTTTATTGACGTTAACCTTGATTTCAGATCCACTTCGTCGGGTTGTCGTGAGGATATCGACGACTACACTGACACGTACCCTTTCTGTTATAGTATAGTCACTACTAGGGGTCTGTCCTTTTTACACGGTAATTGGGTGACAATAAGAGTACTTAACTAATAAGAACCTCCGGACTGGTATTATACATAACTGTAAATGTGGAGGTAAAAAGTCCTCTATGACGTTAATTCTTCTTTTCTGTATTCTCTGGTGATATCATAAAAGGTGACCTCTTTACGTTTGGTCCAAGTTTGAGTTCTATTAAAGTGAACGGACCTTTTCGTCGTGACAGGTGAGGATTACCATTGAATGATACCTGTTTTAAATAGACAGACCAGTCCCTATTTAGGACTGTCGTATACACTGACTCAGTATACGGAGGAGAAACCATTGACTTAATTAAGGAACACGTAATTATTACACGACATTACAGAATTTTTAAGGAGAACTACTAGGACGACGAGTAGTGTACGTGTTTTCATATTTAAGGATATTTTTGTAACGACGAAACGTCGATATGTTACCTCTATGACGTGTCTTACACAGAAATTGTGTCTAAAGACAGAAGCATACTAAATTATTAAGTGTTTAAATACCTTCTCCAGCGGCTCGTTAGAGTAATGGTAGTATTCGATAGGGGACTTTAAATACGGGCTGAATAATCAGTTCTAAGGAGTGGTACATGTGTTGGTCGAGTTGTAATAGTTTTCAAACGTAATATAAACATTGTATAAAAATTTAATATTTTCATACTATTGTGTAAATATTCTCTGAACCTTTTATACCTTATTCAAATGTATATCAAGGTGATATATAACGTTAATATAAAAATTAATCTATTTAATTATAAAATCAACCTCAAAGTTATAGTTTGACAGTTTTTGATTATCTTACTTACTTAATTAAACTATCTTATTTAATTATGTTTTTTCATCTTCCTATATCATCTGGACTTTTCGTGGTACTTGGTTAAGTTATTTTAATTCTAAATATACTAAAAATTTATTGTCATCCTATGTTTAAAATAAGTTCTATGGTATCTGACATCTGATCCTCTGTGACCTTGTATCCTCTGATCCCCGATCCCTGTTTTTTTGTGTCACGTTTTAAAAGTATCAGATTTCTAAACTTTAATATGTCTACAACAAGTCAAGTCAAGTCAAGTCAGCGAGTCAACACAGGCTGAGAAACGCTGGGGTACTTAGCGTCGTGTGGTCCGGAGGGACAGGTAGTGGTCGAGGGCCTCAAGTGACTTTGAGTGCAGGTAGCTCAGTTACTACGGTAGGTCGGTAGAGTAGGAGACAGCAGGGGAAAAGGACGACGGGGGTTAGGGGGGGTCCCACGAGTCCCGACCACGTGACCCTACTGGGTCTCCCTACCATACCCCTTCCTGCACCCTCTCCCCCAAGTCCTAACCTTTGTGTACATGTGAGTACCGTCTAAGTTCAGTTACATACCGTTTTGGTTATGTTATAACATTTCATTAATCGGAGGTTAATTTTATTTATTTAAAGATAATTTTTTATTTTTTTTTATTTTTCGTTAATGTTTAAAAAGATAATCTACCATCAAAATCACTATATGTTAAGATAATAAAAGACAACTGGTTAGTGCTACGTTACCATAATTCACTTATTATCAATGTATTAGTGTTATTTCTTTTATACTCTTGATTCTTTTATTATCAATGTATCAACGTTATTATTTTATTTTATAGTCAAAAGTGTTAGTTATCGGTCTGGTTTTTTCTATTAATGTTAACGTTCGGTATTACCTTTGTATTAATTGGTTTGTTATACTTTTTAATGTATGTTATACTCGTCAATGCATCTCACTACACCATTCACCTTCACGTATATACGAGTACAAGAGTAAGGGACTATCGAGTCAACCATTTCTTAGGTGGACGTTACGTCCTCTGGAACCAAACTAAGGATCCAGTCCTTCTATGTGATAACGGCCCCAGCTCGGGGTCACCTAGGTCCCATTAAGTTTCCCCTCTACCGCGGCCGCTCCTCTCTGAATAAATAAATCTCTATATTTCTCTCTAATCCTTTCTTATCATATCACTCCATCTCCTCTCTTTTGTCTCCTCTTTTTCTCCGACATAAGGAACCAAATGTATCTTTCGGTTATTTCGGGGCTCTGTTCCCCGAACGTGGCAGATGCATCCGGTGTCCACGGGCGAACTTATCACCTCCCACGGGGTGGAACCCGAGGGAGAGCCCACCCAGAATCTTCGGGTCCGTTTATTCATGTGTCACTCGGAGATACGAGGTCTACCCTTAAGTCGGACTTTTCCCTCTTATTCTTTTCTTGTTGTGCCCTCTCGGTTCGTAACCACGTTCTGGGTGTTGAAATAAAAGTTTCCGTCGAATATATGGGGTTCAACATGTATTTCTTTATTACCTTATACGTCTCAATACGTCCCCGTCGTCAGGACTGGGAATAACTCTGGTCCGAAAGAAAAACGTATGAAAGGGTATATGTTTTCCAGAATCCACCAAAATGTAGTAGAAGACCGGTCCCCCGGACAATTGTAAAAATACCGAGAAAAGGATCTATTTACAGATAGTTGGTCTTTTGAGTAAAAGGGAACTTCACAAAAAAGAAATTAGACGTAGTGGGAGTTTCATGATTTATTTCAATGTAAGGACATCTTATTTCCACGTCACCCAATATTGTTTCTTTCATGAATTGAGTTTCTAGATTACAACGATTACGGTCCCGACGATGGACAAAAAAGATGTATAGTTGATATAGTTGTTTATTTTCTATACTTTTGAATCGTCGTTCATAACGGAGTTGTCACTTTGGGAATTAGTCAGGATAAGATTACTAAAACTGAGGAGCCTTCGGGGATATAAGAATCCTACAAAATTCGAAGGACACGGAGAGCGCCAACCCTCCGACATTTGTTAGTGTACGCGTCGACCTTCTCAGGCCTGTTTGGACAGTGCCTGTTTTCATAGTCCGTCCGATCTTTCGGTAGTCTCCCCAAAACCCTAACTTTGTGAGAATAATACGGGTCCTCTGAATAATAGATTTTCAAGATTTAATTGAAAAAGGTCTTTTTCGACCACCCCCCTGTCGGGGAACATTACATTCTTCTTATCCACCTTTCGTATTGTGTCATTTCGTCCGTCTGAGGCCAAAACCCTCATCTACGAGCTCTTTCAGGTCCCCCTGGGGACTCCTGACTAGGACGGAAACGTAAACAGTCCGGGGAAAGGAGTACTGGAAACGGTACCCACCCTAAGGGGTACGACCGAGGACCGTGTGATCTCTTCTCTATTCGACGGGTGAGGTCATAAGACTGGACCTCTTGAGGAACCTGACATATCAGGTACCCCAGTGTTTCTCAGTCTGTGTTGACTCACTGAAAGTGACAGAAAGTGAGTAAGAGGGTCGGTGAGATACAGAAAACCAACTACGTAAATTAGGTAAATGTCTATCCATTAATATCTTACGTTACTCCTAGATTTCTCGGAGAACTACTTCCACTTTCTCCTCTGACTTTTCGGCCGAATTTTGAGTTGTAAGTTTTCTGATCCTAGTACCGTAGACCAGGGTAGTGAAGTACTGTTTATCAACCTCTTTGTTACCTTTGTCACTGTCTGAAATAAAAGAACCCGAGGTTTTAGTGACGTCTACCACTGACGTCGGTAATTTAATTTTCTATGAACGAGGAACCTTCTTTTCGACACTGGTTTTCGTCTCTGCAATGAAACGGTTGTTTTAAGGCATAGTAGTGTCCATACCAAAAAAATCAACACAATACTACACTCTCAACCTGGTATACCTTCCGACTCGTGGTTTCTTAACTACGAAAACTTGACACCACAACCTCTTCTGAGAACTCTCAGGGAACATGACGTTCCTCTAGTTCGGTCAGTTAGGATTTCCTTTAGTTGTGACTTATAAGAAACCTTCTTGGCTGCGACTTCGACTCCGAGGTTATGGAATGGGTGAACTACACTTCTCGACTTAATAATCTTTTCTGGAACTACGACCCTTTCTAACTTCCGTCCTCTTCCCCTACTGTCTCCTACTTTTCCAACCTACCCCAGTGGATGAGTTATATGTACTCAAACTCGTTCTAGACTATCTATCACTTCCTGTTCCTTCGGACCACACGACGTCAGGTACCCCACCGTTTCTCAACCTGTACTGACTCGTTGACTTGTTGTTATTATTTTATTTGGTAAAAGAATTAACGAAACCTAAACAAAACATATCCAGTAAAGAAAGAGAACACACAGACGGATTTCTTCAAGGAAATCATAAACAACATTTTGACCAAAACGCCCCGAATTAAAAGAATTAAAAACGAACAGACCTTTGGAAAACTAAAGAGGTTATTTGAACTTACTCAGAACAACCCATCTCATCTGAAACAACATCCTAGAAGGGAAAGTAGTGAAATTTATAAGTACGGTAAGGAAAGACTAAACATCTCAAAGACAACTCTTTAGTCGACTATTGGGATATTCCTAAGAGATCATACGACAAACAGTATAAAGGGAGCGAAAATTATAAAATAAAAACAGAAATTAAAAGTAGTAAAACTAATGATACACAGAGTTACACTAGGGGGAACCCAAATAGTATTGACGGATCTTGAGACGCGAAAGACTTGAACCAACTTATGCAAGAAATGGTACAATACCCTTCAAAAGTCGATAATAAAGAAGTTTATAAAAGAACCCAGGAAAAGAGGGTGAAGAAGAAAACTCCAGGATATTTCGTTTACAACCACCAAATGTCAACAGGGTCTCCGGAGAATCCGACAGAAATAAAAAAAGTAAGAAAAAAGATAAAAGACAAGACGTCGTCACTAATGGTGGTAAGACAGGAGGTCCAATGAAAAGGTAAAAGGGTGTAGTCTATAAAACGATAACTAAGGAAGATCACATAACAAGTAGAGACAAACAAGAAATCAACCAGATTCAAAAACGATTTGAAAAAAACATAGAAGAGTTAGAAACGGAGGTAAGAAAGAAGACTCAAGGACCTAGTAGAAGTGGCAGTAATAAGACTTAAGAAAAAGATCTTTCGACGGATAGAGGTGAAGTAAAACCAACAAAAAGACTCTAATACAGAACAGGGAAGTAGAACCTGTTTCGGGAGACGAAAAAGTAAGACCAATTGAAAAACACTACACCAAAACCAAGATCGA
The DNA here is from genome assembly GCA_006410555.1 of Capra ibex. Taxonomy (NCBI): domain Eukaryota; kingdom Metazoa; phylum Chordata; class Mammalia; order Artiodactyla; family Bovidae; genus Capra; species Capra ibex. Next base: position 49,624,104 of record SJYO01033645.1, on the reverse strand, counting down.
CACTCCCTAACACCAAGAAGAACAAAGAGGACAGATAGGAGACCACTTACTCTGATTCTCCGAACATATTCGAAGGACTACCCTCCCTGACTACCACTCCCTTTAACCTAGAACGAGACCATCTACCCCGACACGAGTTATTTTGAACTTATGTTAACAGCCGACTATCCACGTCGACGAAAGGGAGAGACAATAACAAAACCGGACTCCGTTAGGTCGGGACTTCAGATACCAGAGACACCATCCCAATTATCGCTGGAGGTTCTCCTGAATTCGGTTCCCCTGGGCAGGTCCTGACAACGATGATCACGGAGGTAGGGGTGTCGCTCGGTGACGATTGTGTGTGGAGGTGTTCTCTGGGAGTCAGTGAGTGTCCGTCCAGACGAAGTCAGAAGACACCTGAGTGACGAGGAAAGGGGTCCAGAACCGTATGTGTTCTAAAATAAACTCGGGAAAGGTTTTCACCTCAGAGACAAAGGGGGTCAGGACACTTTCAGGACATTAGTTTAGAGTGACCAGAAGTCTAAGGGACCCTAAGGGTCAGGGAAATGGTCAAGGAATCCGATCCTTCCGACTGTACTTCGAGTCTTGGAAGTATTTTCACCCTCTTGAAGGAACCATAATAACAAGAGGTCTAACATCCAGTGGGTGTACCACCCATACCCTAAACTAAAATGACACGAACGTGGGAAGGATGGTAAACCAACATCGAAGAAGAAACAGAAACTTGTACCTCATAGAAAAAAAAAAAAAAAAAAAATACCTAAGGTCGTAGGAGGACAGCTGCCAACAAGTTGTCGGTCGACACTGAAACACGGGAACGTCCTCTACTCACATACAGGAAGATGAGACGGTAGAACTCGTCCTGACATAGTATAAAATTACAATCAAAAGGACGGACGGGATTTACATCCGAGTTTGCTGCACCATACTGTAAGACAATCCTGACCAACCATGACCATTCCCATACTTATCACGACAGTTGTCTCTTTGGAACCGGTGATCTAATGTATACGACCGTTCCTATATCGAGTCCGGAATTGGGAATTACGATTTACCTTTGTACGGTGTAATTTCGGTGTACTTGAGTCGAATTCCATACTATTTCTGAAAAATATCAACTAATTACTGAGTTATTATTAAGTTGATTTGGTTTGATTAGGAATTAATACACAAAGTAACCTGACAAACAAGATATGTCGATAATATAATGGATCGAGTTTCTCTATTTCGGGTCTCCTAAAACCACAGATGATTACGGATACGAACCTGAAAGGACCACCGAGTCTACCATTTGTTAGATGGACGTAACGTCCTCCGGACTTAAAGTAGGGACCCAACCTTTCTAGGGGACCTCTTCCCTTGTCGATGGGTGAGGTCATAAGACCGGACCTCTTAAGGTACCTATCTCCTCGGACCGTTCGATATCAGGTACCCCAGTGTTTCTCAGTCTATACTGACTCGTTGAAAGTGAAAGTTAAGGATACGTATTTTCCTAAATAAATTCCTTACCTAATGACTGTTAGTAACCCAAGAATAAGGGCTTTCACTTTCAGTAAGTAAGCACAGGTTGAGAAACACTGGGGTCCCTTAAGAGGTTCGGTCTTATGACCTCGGAAAGGGAAGGGGTCCGAAGAATAAGAACTTCCGTAATGATTCACGTGACTTGGTACACGGTCCCTTGGTATATAATAATATTATATCGATTGTGTTCGTAGTACCCGGTTGAAGTACGTAATGAGTAATATAAATTCTTTCTTATAAACAATGTGATCCCCAAGGGACCATCGAGTCGACCATTTCTTGGGTAGACGTTACGTCCTTTGGGACCAAGTTAAGGACCTACCCCTTCTAGGAAACCTCTTCCCTATTCGATGGGTGAGGACATAAGAACCCGAAGGGACCACCGAGTCTGTTATTTCTTAGACGGACGTTACCTCCTCTAGACCCAAGCTAGGGACCCAACCTTTCTAGGGGTCCTCCTCCCGTACCGTTGGGTGAGGTCATAAGAACGGACCTCTTAGGGGTACCTGTCTCTTAGGACCGACCGATGTCAGACACCCCAGCGTTTCTCAACCTGTGCTGATTCACTGATTCGTGTGGTGTGTCATATCCAATGTAAAATGACCTTTAATAAACCTTAAACTATTATTATACGTGAATACCTGGTACTATTTTGATGACTTCCTGAAGATACACCTCGTTGAAAAACGTGGACCCTTTGGATAAATAACCTTGTAGCGTAGTTCGTAACACTTACCTGATAATGAGGATTTAGGATATTATGCAAAAAAAAAAAAAATTTATCGGGGAGTTAATCACACATAACACTGACTATTAGATTCGTGTTGAAGACACATAGTCAATCCTAGAGGAGAAAGGTCTACAGACTGTGTATAACTAGTAAATATAACCCTTTCCTGGTGAATGATGAAGGAGGGATACTTTTGAGTCCATAATTTTTTTTTTTTGTTTTTTTTTTGAGTCCATAACACCGGGGTTTACAATAAGGGGATACAACAGACAAAGATTATAATCAAAGAGGAATCTTAGGAATACATCGTAAAACATCTCTTAATTTCCCAAGTATCTATCTACATGAACATGGAACTAACTTGTAAGACAAAAATAATGACACTGTCAGTTTTTCAAGTACTTATACCCTAAATTATAAGTTTTTGTATGAAGAGTAACTACCACCCTGAAAAAGAAGGGATGACAAGTGTATACCAAAATATGGAACAAATTGGGGAATGAACAAATAATATAATACAAAGAAGATAAACTTTAACAATAAAATGAATTCTTTTGACGAGTAAAACGGAAAAAGGATACGAGAAGTCGGATTTGTTAGGACTCCGGTTGACAATTATTTTAATTTTAGTCTATCAGAACAAGTCCCAAGTCTTTACCGTGTCGTCTGGAGATTAAACCAATACTGGACGTACTTGTGACGGACACACTCGTGTGGCAACAATGGTCGTTCAGTTGACCGAGAAATCTATTCTCCTAACCCAGGACCTTAAAAGAATTCGGAGTCCTCCGGACCGGTCGGGGAGTCCGAGACCTTTTAAATCACTTAGTGTTCTTCTTTATTTGTCGACATTTTCTCAATTTCATTTTGGTCTGGACGTAAAGACACACCTTTGACTAATACTATAATTAAACACCGGACTCTAATATTTAACCTCAGGGGTTTTAACTTTAAACTTCAAAGTGGTTACCTTTCTTTCGTGTGGGACCCATACAAAGGGTCAACCTCGAGGTTTAACGACTATTGTTCCCTGAATCGTCACTCATGACAAATTCAGACCTACAAACAACCGGGTTAAACCTATACATACACGACAATGAAAAAAGATAACAAAGATAAAGAGAAGAAAATCATTGATACATAACTTTAGTTCAGGTTGTTAGGAGATAATTTACAACTTGAACAAATAACACACACACTACTCACCAAAGAAAACAATTGTTTAGGAAACTTGGATTTTGTTTTCGTTTTGAAAGGCGTTTTGTGGTGTGACTGTGTCAGGTTTATTTTCGGAAAGACACACTTAATGATTCATAGATTAAGTTAGCTCAAGTCAATACATAGGTTCATTAAAAGTAAATCTATTAATATATACTTAATAGTACTATAAGTCTTAGTATAATACCAATTGACAGATTTAATCTATCTTTCCTTAAGATAAAAGTTAACGTATCTCTTTCGAAATAAATCGTAAATTCCAGTCCACTGTCTGTAAAGATTTACCGTGAAGGTTTTTGACGCTACGAAAATAACGGTTTCTGTCTATTTTTAATATAAAAGGTGTATTAAAACTTCCATTATTTTACCTTTGTTTTCTTCATTTAAGATCAAAGTAGAAAATCGACTTACAGTGACTAGACATACTTAGAAACGATTTTATATAAGGAATTATCGAAACATATAATAGAAAACGAAGTTTTAATATTACTGATACCTCTACCATCTTGTCGTAGTACGACAAGAAAAAATTTACCGAGAGTTTTACAGAAAACTCCCAAAAAAAAAAACGAAGACCAAAAGACTGGGTCATAAATGTACTTCTAAAAGAAATAAATCGTGTTCAGAAGATACTTTTGTTAATATGACTTTCTTTACCAAAAAGAAAAAAAAAAGTTCGTTAGATTTTATCAAGTGTTTGTGAAAACTCACAAAATAACTATATTGATTCTTCATCCTTTGGTAACTGAGTAACTGGTGAACAAATGGAGTCGGGTTAAAACAAACGGGATTGGTAATGATTCCTTTCATAGTAAATACGAATATCAAAGTTTTTATGTCACCCTGTTACTCACGAAAATAAAGGAATAAAAATTTAAATGAAAAATTTACTCAAAAATAACCACACATCAACGAAATGTTATGACACAATCAAAGGTGACATATGGTTTCACTTGGTCAATTTATATATGTATATAGGGTAGAAAAAGGGAAGGGTAAATCCGGTAGTGTGTCGTGACTCATCTGAAAGAACTTGATATGTCATTCAAGAGGGATACATAAAATATATAGTATAGTGATCACATATATAGTTAGGGTTCGTGGGTTGAATAACGAGGGAGGTCAAGGGGGGAAATCACAGGTACGTAAACGAGAGATACAGACACGGAGACAAAAACAAAACTTTCTAGTAAATATGGTAACAAAATATCTAAAGTATATATACCCAATTATATGTTATAAGTAAAAAGAGAAAGACTAAAGTGAGACACACTGTCAAACTCCAGGTAGATAAAGAGATGTTTACTAGGTTAAAGTAAGAAAAGATACCGACTCATGATGATGTAACATATGTCCATGTACATATATGGTATGGAAGAAATAGGTAAGGAAACAACTACCTGTAAATCCAACGAAGGTACAGTACGACGACGACGACGACGACGACGACGACGACGTAACGAAGTCAGCACAGACTGAGACACGCTGGGGTATCTGTCGTCGGGTGGTCCGAGACGACAGGGTCCCTAAGAGGTCCGTTCTTGTGACCTCTCCCAACGGTAAAGGAAGAGGTTACGTACTTTCACTTTTCACTTTCCCTTCAGCGAGTCAGCACAGACTTAGAAGGGATGGGGTACCTGACGTCGGATGGTCCGAGGAGTCAGGTACCCTAAAAGGTCCGTTCTCATGACCTCACCCCACGGTAACGGAAGAGACGAAGGTACAGGATCGATAACATTTATCACGACGTTACTTGTAATCCCACGTACACAGAAAAAACTATGACTGTTTTTCTTTAGTTTCTCCGGTGTTTGTTTACCTTCGTATATCACTCAAGAACCTCATCTTCTTAGTTATAACACTTTTACTGATGTCATGAGTTTCGTTAGATGTCTAAGTTCGTTAGGGACAGTTTAATGATTACCGTAAAAAGTGTCTTGATTTTGTTTTAAAAAATGTTAAACATACCTTTGTCTTTTCTAGGGTTTATTACGTTAGAACTATTTCTTTTTACCTCGAACTCCTTATTTTGAGAAACTGAAGTCTGATATGATATTTTGATGTTATTAGTTCTGTCTTACCAGGACCGTGTTTTTGTCTTTATATCTGGTTACCATGTCCTATCTTTCGGGTCTCTATTTGGGTACGTGTATACCAGTGGATTAGATACTGTATTTTCCGTTCTTATAAGTCACCTCCTTTTTGTCAGGGAAGTTTGTTACCACGACCCTTTTGATTTCTCGATGTACATTTTCTCACTTCAATCTTGTGAAGGATTATGGTATGTTTTTTATTTGAGTTTTACCTAATTACTATACTTATATTCAAGTGTGTCATATTTTGAGAATCTCCTTTTACATCCGTATTGTGAGAAACTGTATTTAATGTCGTCCTAGAAAAAAAATGGGTGGAGGAATTTCTCACCTTTTTTTTTTAACCGTTTACCCTGGATTAATTTGAATTTTCGAAAACGTGTCGTTTCCTTTGGTATACGTTCTGTTTTTCTGATGGGAGTCTTACCGTATTTTATAAACGTTCGTTTCGTTGACTGTTTCCTAATTAGAGGTTTTATGTCCTTGTCAAATACGTTGAGTCATATGTTTTTGGGTTAGTTTTACACACTTTCTGGATTTATCTGTAAATAGGTTTATTCTATGTCTACCTGTCGTTTGTATACTCTTTATGAGATTGTGATTAATAATCTCTTAACGTTTAGTTTTATGTCACTCCACATTGGAGTGTCGACAGTCTTAGTCAAGGGTCAAGTCAGTGAGTCAGCTCAGGATGAGAAACACTGGAGTACCTGACGTCGTGCGGTCCGAAGGGAGAGGTAGTGGTTGAGGACCTCGAACGAGTTTAGGTACAGGTAGCTCAGTCACTACGGTATGTTGGTAGAATAGGAGACAGTAGGGGAAGAGGAGGACGGAAGTCAGAAAGGGTCGTAGTCGCACAAAAGGTTTCTCAGTGAAGACGTGTAGTCCACCGGTTTAATAACCTCAAAGTCGAAGTCGTAGTCAGGAAGGTTACTTATAAGTCCTGTCTAAAGGAAATCCTAACTGACCAAACTAGAGGAACGTCAGGTTTCCTGACAGTTCTCAGAAGAGGTTGCGGTGTCAAGTTTTCGTAGTTAAGAAGTCACGAGTCGAAAGAAATGGTAGGTTGAGAGTATAAGTATCTACTTATGACCTTTTTGGTATCGAAACTGATCTACCCGTAAACAACCTTTTCATTACAGAAACGAAAAATTACACGATAGATCCAACAAGTATCGAAAAGAAGGCTCCTCGTTCGTAGAAAATCAAAGTACCGACGTCAGTGGTAGGACAGTCTTACCGACAATAGTTTTTTTGATGTTTGTTATTTACGACCTCACCCACATCTCTTTTCCCTTAGAAGAACGTAAGGACCAACCTTATGTGTGTCCACGTCAGTGATACCTCTTGTCATATCTCTAAATAAATTTTTGATCTTTATTGCGATGGAATCCTGGGTCGTTAGGGTGACGACCCGTATAAGAGTCTCATTTGGTATTAAGGTTCTCTTTTACTCTCAAGTCAGTGTAGAAGGAACTGATGGTGTTCTACCCCGATTTCACCTGTCGATTGAGAACGGATAGTCTCATTCATCAATGGATTAAAATAAAAATGACAACAACGACAATACTCTCCCTTTTAATCAAACATTGTTATATTTTAAATATTTGAATTGATCGTTAATTTTATGAATATTTTACTGACACCTTCTTTTAAAGGTCTATCAGAAAAAATTACCTACATATACGAAAAACGAACGGTTTATCACTTAGATTCAAAAACGTAAATGATATATCCTTCTGAACTACGAAAACTTGACACCACAACCTCTTTTGAGAACACTCAGGGAACCTGGTGTTTCTATAGTTTGTTCATTTAGGATTTCCTTTAGTCAGGACTTATAAGCAACCTTCCTGACTACGACTTCGACTTCGAGGTTATGAAACCGATGGACTACACTTCTCGATTGAGTAATGTTTTCTGGGACTAAGACCCTTTCTAACTTCCGTCCTCCTCATCCCCTACTGTCTCCTACTCTACCAACCAACCCTGGTGGTTTAGTTACCTGTACTCAAACTCGTTCGAGACCTTCTACCACTACCTGTCCCTTCGGACCGCACGATGTCAGGTACAAACTGTATCGACTCACTGATTACTGTATGTCCATAAGACTTAACAACATGACTAAGTGATATATAGACGTATATATTGTATGTTACTATGAATTTCTTTAAAAATATCCTAATGAATCCTATTTTATAGAGTTCAAAAACACAGAAGGAGATAGGGAAGAAGAGGAAGGGAGAGGAGGAAATAAACAGAGGAAAAAAGGTATACAGAGGATAAAATTTATCTACTGATTGTACGATTCATACAAAAATGTGAAGGATATGGAGAAGGGTTGTGACACTTACCGTTCCGACCCGATCTTTATTCTATCTTGATCAAAGTCTACCTTGTTCTTTAACGACCAAACTTCTTTATATATAGGTCTTCTAAACCTAAGACTAGAATACACGGTCTATAACTACTTTTATTTTTATATACCTGTTACTAAATAATTCGTTAACTAAGACCCGATCCATAATATGATATATAATTTTATAATAAATTATTCATAATTCATATTTAACAAATTAACATCCCTAATTCGGATATATGGTTCTACTACCTCATCTTCCTACACACGACTAGAGGACACCCTTGTGGTTTTAACGTTGATCGACGACTGGTTTGTAGTTGTCGTCCTACAACCTTGAGTGACTTTTTCTATGGGGTGTGGGTTCCTGTTTCTTCTTCGACGTTGTTCTACCATCCTCCCCGCGTTAGTGCACATTTTAGTTTGGAATAGGGGTGTTCACTGTGAACCTCCCGTGTTTGTTTTGAAACACCGTAGTCCTGGGTCCCTTTCCTCGTCACTGATGGTAGCGGAGGAAGGGCGGAGGGGCGGGGGCGCGGGTTGTACTCTTACTTGGTCGGGAGAGACACTCACAAACTCTCCGTACTCAGTCGTCACTGGACAACGACCCTGTCCCCGAGACCGTCGTCGTCAGAACCTTACACACCGTACATCGTATGCAGGAGAACCTCCTCCAGTGGTAATCGAGGTGACATCTCGACGACCCACCCACTGGGTGCGACCTCTTGTTAATATGGTTTCTTTAAGAGTATGACAACACTTTCAAGATTCGGGGTGTCGTCTGAAGGGTTGTACCCCTAGGTCGTTTCCCTGACTCTTGGGAGTCCCTAACACTGAAACTTCCAGTAGTCCTAAACTAATGTCTTGAAAGTGTCCTGACCTCTTTGTCTGAGAACCTCTCGTACTTGTTTTAGTACACGTGTGGTTCTGGGTCCTCTTTCCTCGTCACTGGGGTGGACCCTGACTCGGTCTACACGGACACTCACAAACCCCCAGAGACTGTCTCCGGGTCCAGCTGTCACCGTACAACATCCTAGTCCCCGTGACCTTTGTCGTCAAGACCCTATCTGCCACACAAAAGAACCTCCTCCAACGATAATGAGGATGTTATCTCGGATATCGGATGGTATCTCGATGTCTTAAATCCTAACCCGACGGAGTCCGGTTTGATGTCCTTCCCTCGTAGCGGGATTGGTAGTCGTCTTTTAACCCAATCTCTAAATACCTCGTACTGGGACAGGTCTTCTCGTACCGGGTCAAAAGGAGAGTAGGTCAGGAAGGATATTCCTTCGAACGTGTCCGGAGAATAGGAGTAGGTCGTCTCCCGTCTGTCCTACTTTTGTTGTTAACGTCTTTTGATATGAATCACTAGTGTACCTAGTGTCGGAACACATTGAGTCACTTTGATACTCGGTACGACACTTCCCGACGCTCAGTACAACCTCTCAAGACTTTTTCGTACCAGGTACCTCTTCCCTTACTTTTCGGTGAAGTTGTACGAACGGAATTCTTGGAGTCCCTGTCATACTTTTCCGTTTTTTTATACTGTGACTTTCTACTTTGGGTCCTAAACGTCCACAGGTTATATGGTCTGGTAGACTGGACGGAGAACTCTTTAGACATACGTTCAGTCCTTCGTTGTCAATCTTGACCTGTATCTTGTTGTCTGACCAAGGTTTATCCTTTTCCTCATGTAGTTCCGACATATAACAGTGGGACTAATAAATTGAAGATACGACTCATGTAGTACTCTTTGTGACCTGACCTTCTTTGTGTTCGACCTTAGTTCTAACGGCCCTCTTTATAGTTATTTGAGTCTATACGTCTGCTGTGGTGGGAATACCGTCTTTCACTTCTCCTTGATTTTTCGGAGAACTACTTTCACTTTCTCCTCTCGCTTTTTCAACCGAATTGAGAGTTGTAAGTCTTTTACTTCTAGTACCGTAGGCCAGGGTAGTGAAGTACCGTTTATCTACCCCTATGTCACCTTTGTCACAGTCTGGAATAGAAAACCCCGAGGTTTTAGTGACATCTACCACTAACGTCGGTACTTTAATTTCTGGGAATGAGGAACCTTCTTTTCAATACTGGTTGGACCTATCATATAAGTTTTCGTCTCTGTAATGAAACAGCTGATTCTAGACAGATCAGTTCCGATACCAAAAAGGACACCAGTACATACCTACACTCTCAACCCGGCACTTCTTCCGACTCACGGTTTCTTAACTACGAAAACTTCGCACCACAACCTCTTCTGAGAACTCTCAGGGAACCTGACGTTCCTCTAGGTTGGTCAGGTAAGACTTCCTCTAGTTGGGACCCTAAAGAAACCTTCCTTACTACGATTTCGACTTTGAGGTTATGAAACCGGTGGAGTACGCTTCTCAACTCAGTAACCTTTTCTGAAACTACGACCCTCCCTAACCCCCGTCCTCCTCTTCCCCTACTGTCTCCTACTCTACCGACCTACCGTAGTGACTGAGCTACCTGTACTCAGACTCACTGGAGGCCCTCAACCTCTATCTGTCCCTCCGGACCGCACGACACTAAGTACCCCAGTGTTTCTCAGCCTTTGCTGACTCGTTGACTTGACTTGACTTTGACTTATATGGTGACCTCTTCTCACCTCCTTACTTCCTTACTTTCTGAGGTGATGTCTTCCTTACTTTCTGACTCGGTTTCGTCTATATTGTGTGTCAACACCTATACCAACTACCACTTTCAATTCTGGGTACGATCCTTGAACCTTACAATCCAGGTACTTAGTTCCATTTAACTTTATCCAGTTTGTCCTCTACCACTCACTTATAACTATAAAATACTTAGTCACTTGATTTTACCTACCTTTATCCACTTAAATTGAGTCTACTGGCAATATAGATGATGACACCAGCTCTTAGGAAATATTCTTTACCTCATCAGTTGCTTTCAGTTGAATCGTTGTTTCCTCAGACTTTACGTCACTAACACACGTTAGAGTTTTTGCTGTTTTACTAGAGTCGAGCAAAGGTTCCGTTTGGTAAGTTATATTGTCATTAGGTTCAGATACGGGGTTGGTGATTAAGTCTTCCTCGACTTCAACTTGTTAAGATACTTCTACATGTTCTGGAGGATCTTGATTGTGGTTTTTTTATACAGTAAAAATAGTATCCCCAATCTTACGTTGTCATCCTTCAGTTCTCTATGAACCTCATTTCCGTTCAAACCGGTACACTACGTTTTACTTCGTCCCGTTACCGATTGTCTCAAAACAGTTTTTTGAGTGACCAGTATCTTTTGTGACAGAAGATTGTTGTGTTCTCTACTGGGATGTACACCTGTAGTTATGACTTTAGTATAACTAGTATAAGAAACGTCTGCTTCTACCTCTTCAAGATATGTCATTCGTTTTGTTTTGACCCTCAACTGACGCCGAGTCTAGTAGTCGAGGAATAACGTTTTAAGTGTGGATTTAACTTCTTTCATCCGTTTGGGTGATCTGTTCTTATGACCTCGCCCAACGGTACGGGCGGAGGTTCCCTAGGAAGGTTGGGTCCCTGACTTGGGTCCAGAGGACGTAACGTCCACCTAAGAAATGACAGACTCTATGGTCCCTTCAGGTCCTGTAAGTCCACACTGGATTTAATATAGGGAAAACTAATATGTTACCTTCACTGTTTATCTAAGTTCTCTAATCTAGACTATCTGTTTCACGGACTTCTTGATACCTGTCTCCAAGTATTGTAACATATCCTTCGTCACTGGTTTTTGTAGGGATTCTTTTTCTTTGAGGTGTTCCGTCTTACAAACAGACTCCTCCAGAATGTTTATCGACTCTTTTCTTCTCTCACTTACCGTTTCCTCTTTTTCCCCCTCTATATGGGTAGACTTATGTCTCAAGGTTTCTTATCGTTCCTCTCCTTTCTTTCGGAAGATTTTACTTAATACGTTTCTTTATCTCCTTTTGTTATCTTACCCTTCTGATCTCTAAAGAAGTTCTTTTGATCTCTATTGTACCCTTTTAAAGTACGTTTCTACCCGTGTTATTTCCTGTCTTTGTCGTACCTGGATTTTCATCTTCTATAATTCTTCTCCACCGTTCTTATGTGTCTTCTTGGTTTGTTTGTTCCAGAATTACTGAGTCTATCGTTACTACCACACTAGTGGGTGTGTCTCGGTCTGTAGGACCTCACACTTCACTTCATCAGGAACTTTTCGTAATAAATGTTTGTTTTGTTCACCTTCACTACCTTAAGATTGTCGATAAAGTTTAGGATTTTCTCCTACGTCAATCTGACGACGTGAGTTATACGGTCGTTTAAACCTTTTGAGTCGTCATCGGTGTCCTGACCTTTTCCATCAAAAGTAAGGTTAGGGGGTTTTTCTGTTACGGTTTCTTACAAGTTCAAATCAAGTCAAGTCAAGTCAGCGAGTCAGTACAGACTGAGAAACGCTGAGGTACCTGACGTCGTTCGGTCCGGAGGGATAGGTAGTGGTTGAGGACCTCAAATGACTTTGAGTACAGGTAACTCAGTCACTGTGGTAAGTCGGTAGGGTAGGAGACAGCAGGGAAAGAGGAGGACGGAAGTCAGAAGGGTCGCAGTCCCAGAAAAACTTATTCTCAGTCAAGAAGGGTAGTCTACCGATTTCATACCTCGAAGTCGAAGTCGTAGTCAGGAACGTTACTTATAAATCCTGACTAAAGGAAATCTAACCTGACCAACCTAGGGGAACGTCAGGTTCCCTGAGAGTTCTCAGAAGACGTTGTGGTGTCAAGTTTTTGTAGTTAAGAAGTCGAGAGTCGAAAAAAGTCTCAGTTTGAGTGTAGGTATGTACTGATGACCTTTTTGGTATCGGAACTGATCTTCCTGGAAACAACCGTTTGATTACAGAGACGAAACTTATACGACAGATCTAACAGGTATTGAAAGGAAGGTTCCTCATTCGGAGAAAATTAAAGTACCGACGTTAGTGGTAGACGTCACTAAAACCTCGGGTTTATTTATTTTAGATGGTGACAAAGAGGTAGATAAAGGGTACTTCACTACCCTGGTCTACGGTACTAGAATCAAAAGACTTACAACTCAAAATTCGGTTTAAAAAGTGAAAGGAGAAAGTGAAAGTAGTTCTCCGAAAACTCAAGGAGGAGTGAAAGACGGTAATCCCACCAAAGTAGACATATAGACTCCAATAACTATAAAGGGGCCGTTAGAACTAAGGTCGAACACGAAGAAGGTCGAGTCGCAAAGAGTACTACATGAGACGTATATTCAATTTATTCGTGTCACTGATATATGTCGGAACTCCATGAGGAAAGGGTTAAACCTTGGTCAGACAACAAGGTACAGGTCAAAATTGACAACGAAGGACTGGACGTATATTCAAAGAGTTTTCCGTCCAGTCCACCAGACCATAAGGGTAGAGAAAGTCTTAAAAGGTGTCAAGTAACACTAGGTGTGTCAGTTTCCGAAACCGTATCAGTTATTTCGTCTTTATCTACAAAGAGACCTTGAGAGAACGAAAAAGTTACTAGGTCCTCTACAACCGGTAAACTAGAGACCAAGGGGACGGAAAAGATTTTGGTCGAACTTGTAGACCTTCAAGTACCAAGTGTATAACGACTTAGGACCGAACCTCTTAAAACTCGTAATGAAATGATCGTACTCTACTCACGTTAACACACCATTAAACTCGTAAGAAACCGTAACGGAAAGAAACCCTAACCCTACTTATGACTGGAAAAGGTCAGGACACTGGTGACGACTCAAAAGGTTTAAACGACGGTATTACTCACGTCGTGAAAGTGTCGTAGTAGAAAGTCCTAAACTTGATCGAGTTGACCTTAAGATAGTGGAGGTGATCGAAACAAGTATCACTACGAAAGATTCCGGGTGAACTGAAGTGTAAGGTCCTACAGACCGAGATCCACTCACTAGTATGGTAATACTAATAGACCCAGTACTTCTAGAAAAAACATGTTAAGAAGACACATAAGAAGGGTGGAGAAGAATTGTAGAAGACGAAGAGAATTCAGGTGTGGTAAAGACAGGAAATAACTCGGGTAGAAACGTACTTTATAAGGGAACTATAGAGATTAAAAGAACTTCTCTAGAGATCAGAAAGGGTAAGACTGCAAAAGGACATAAAGAAACGTAACTAACGACTCCTTCCGAAAGAATAGAGAGGAACGATAAGAAACCTTGAGACGTAAGTCTACGAATATAGAAAGGAAAGGAGGAAACGAAAAGTGAAGAGAAGAAAAGTGTCGATAAACATTCCGGAGGGGTCTGTCGGTAAAACGAAAAACGTAAAGAAAAGGTACCCCTACCAGAACTAGGGACAGAGGACATGTTACAGTACTTGGAGTCAGGCATCAAGTAGTCCGTCAGATAGTCCAGACCCGGGAATTTAGATAAAGAGTGAAGGTGACATATTAGTATTCCCTAAACTGAATCCAGTATGGACTTACCGGATCACCAAAAGGGATGAAAGAAGTTAAATTCAGACTTAAACCGTTATTCCTCGAGTACTAGACTCGGTGTCAGTCGAGGGTCGGAACAAAAACGACTGACAAATCTCGAAGAGGTAGAAACCGACGTTTCTTATATTAGTCAGACTAAAGCAACAACTGGTAGACCACTGTAGGTACACGTCTTAGAAGAGAACACAACAACCTTCTCCAACAAACGATACTGGTCACGCAAGAGAACCGTTTTAAGATAATCGGAAACGGGACCAAGTAAGGCATAAGGTTCCGGTTTAAACGGACAATGAGGTCTACAAAGAACTGAAGGATGAAAACGTAAGGTCAGGGGATATTACTTTTCCTGTAGAAAAAAACCCACAATCAAGATCTTCCAGAACATCCAGAAGTATCTTGGCAAGTTGAAGTCCAAGAAGTCACAATGACCAACCCCGTATCTGAACCTAATGACACTATAACTTACCATACGGAATCTTTGCTTTTCTCTAGTAAGACAGCAAAACCCCCAACGTAGGTTCATGACATAAAACCTGAGAGAACAACTGGTACTACTGATGAGGTAAAGAAGATTCCCTAAGGACGGGTGTCATCATCTATATTACCAGTAGACTAAATTTAAGTGGGTAAGGTCAGGTAAAATCAAGTGACTTAGGATCTTACAGCTGTAAGTGAGAACGTTAGAGGACAAACTGGTGAAGGTTAAAAGGAACTAAGTACCTGGATTGTAAGGTCCAAGGATACGTTATAACGAGAAATGTCGTAGCCTGGAAAGAAGATAATGGTCGGTGTAGGTGTTGACCCATAACAAAAACGAAACCGAGGTAGGGAAGTAAGAAAGACCTCAATAAAGAGGTGACTAGAGATCATCGTATAACCCGTGGATGACTGGACCCCTCAAGAAGAAAGTCATAGGATAATAAAACGGAAAAGTATGACAAGTACCCCAAGAGTTCCGTTCTTATGACTTCACCAAACGGTAAGGGAAGAGGTCACCTGGTGTAAGACAATCTGGAGAGGTGGTACTGGACGGGTAAAACCCACCGGGGTATCCCGTACCGAATCAAAGTAACTCAATCTGTTCCGACACCAGGATCACACTAATCTAAATGATAAAAAGAAACTAAAACAAAGTTCGGAGAATGGGAAAAGGTAGTCTCCCGTCTGTCTGACTTTTGGTGTTAGTGTCCTTTGATTGGTTAGATTAGCTTCCTGGTGTCGGAACAGATTGAGTTACTTTGATACTCGGTACGACACATCTCGGTGGGTTCTGCCTACCCAGTAACACCTTTCAAGACTGTTTTGCACCAGGTGACCTCTTCCCTTACCGTTTGGTAAAGTCATAAGAACGGAACTCTTGGGGTACATACTTTTCCGTTTTAATATCCTGTGACTTTCTACTTGAGGGATCCAGCCATCCACGGGTTATACGATGACCTTTAATCACTTCTTTATTGAGGTCCTATTTACTTCTATGTTTCGTTTTTGTTATGGGTCAACACCTACACTGACCACTACCTTCATTTCAGGCTACGACATTTCTCGTTATAACGTATCCTTGGACCTTACAATCCAGGTACTTAGTTCCGTTTAACCTTCTCCAGTTTGTCCTCTACAGTTATGACTTTAGTCTAACTAATATAAGAAACGTCGGTTTCTACCTCTTCAAGATTTGTCAGTCGTTTTTGTTCTGACCCTCAACCGACACCGTGTCTGGTACTTGAGGAATAATGGTTTAAGTCTGAATTTAACTTCTTTCACCCCTTTTGGTGATCTAGTAAGTTGATATTGGATTTAGATTAGGGAATACTAATATGTCACCTTCACTGTCTAATTTCCCTTATCTAGACTATCTATAACGCGGACTTCTTGAAACCTGTCTTTAAGTACTGTAACATATCTTCCGTCACTGGTGTTGGTGGGGGTTCCTTTTCTTTACGTTTTTCCGTTTTACCAACAGACTCCTCCGGAATGTTTATAGACACTTATCTTCTCTTCGTTTTCCTTTTCCTCTTTTCCTTTCTACTTGGGTAAACTTACGTCTCAAGGTTTTTTATCGATCCTCTCTATTTAGAAAGGAGTATTAGTTGTGTTTCTTTATCTTCTTTTGTTATCTTACCCTTTCAGTCCTCTAGAGAAGTTCTTTTAATCTCTGTGGTTCCCTTGTAAAGTACATTTCTACCGAGTTATTTCCTGTCTTTACCATACCTGGATTGTCTTCGTTTTCTAAAATTCTTCTCCACCGTTCTTATGTGTCTTCTTGACATGTTTTTTCTGGAAGTACTGGGTCTATTTGTGCTATCACATTAGTGGTTGATTCTCGGTCTGTAGGACCTTACTCTTCAGTTCACCCGGAATCCTTTGTAGTGATACTTGTTTCGATCACCTGTACTACCTTAAGGTCCACTCGATAAAGTTTTAGATTTTCTACTACAACACTTTTACGACGTGAGTTATACGGTCGTTTAAACCTTTTAAGTCACCACCGGTGTCCTGACCTTTTCAACTCAAAAGTAAGGTTAGACTTTCTTTCCGTTACGGTTTCTCACAAGTTTGATGGCGTGTCAACGTGGGTAGAGTGTGTGACCATTTCATTACGAGTTTTAAGAGGTTCGGTCCGAAGTTGTTATATACTTGACACTTGAAGGTCCACAAGTTCGACCTAAATCTTTTCCGTCTCATTAGTCTCTAGTTCAACGCTTATAGGTAACTTAGAAACTTTTTCGTTCTCTCAAGGTCTTTTTTGTAGATGAAGAAGAAATAACTGATAGGGTTTCGGAAACACACCTGGTGGTGTTTCTTACGAGTTCAAGTAAAGTCAAGTCAAGTCAGTGAGTTAGAACAGACTGAAAAACGCTGGGTGCGGTCCGGGGGGACAGGTAGTGGTTGAGGGCCTCAAATCGGTTCAATTACACGTGGCTCATTCACTACGGTAGGTCGGTAGAGTAGGAGACAGCAGGGGAAAAGGAGGACGGGGGTTAGGGAGGGTCGTAGTACCAGAAAAGGTCGCTCAGTTGAGAAGTGTACACCACCGGTTTCATAACCTCAAAGTCGAAGTCGTAGTCTGGAAGGTTACTTTTGGGTCCTGAATAGAGGAAATCCTACCTGACCAACCTAGAGGAACGTCAGGTTCCCTAAGAGTTCTCAGAAGAGGTTGTGGTGTCAAGTTTTCGTATTTAAGAAACCACGAGTCGAAAGAAGTGTCAGGTTGAGAGTGTAGATATGTACTGGTGACCTTTTTGGTGTCGGAACTGATCTGCCTGGAAACAACCGTTTCATTACAGAGACGAAAACTTATACGATAGATCAAACCAGTGTTTAAAGGAAGGTTTCTCATTCACAGAAAATTAAAGTACCGACGTTAGTGGTAGACGTCACTAAACCCTCGAGTCTTTTTATCAGACTGTGACAAGGGGGTAGATAGACGGTACTTCACTACCCTGGTCTTCGGTACTAGAAGCAAAAGACTTACAACTCGAAATTCAGTTGAAAAAGTGAGAGGAGAAAGTGAGAGTAGTTCTCCGAAAAATAAAGGAAAAGTGAAAGACGGTATTCTCACCACAGTAGACGTAAAGACTCCAATAACTATAAAGAGGACCGTTAGAACTAAGGTCGAACACGAAGAAGATCGGGTCGCAAAGAGTGTTACAAGAGACGTATATTTAATTTACTCGTCCCACTGTTATTTGATGGTGTGTTAACACGAGTAAAGTGTACGATTGTTACATTACGAGTTTTAGGAAGTTCGATTCGAAATTGACATATACTTGGTCCTTGAAGGTATATATGTTGGACCTAAATCTTTTTCGCCATCTTAGTCCCTAGTTTAACGGTTATAGGTAACCTAGTATCTTTTCGTTCCCTTAATTTTTTTTTTTTTTGTTTTTGTGGATGAAGACGAAGTAAGTGATAGATTTCGGAAACCGACACACCTAGTGTTGTTTGACCTTTTAAGAATCTCTCTAACCATAAGGTCTGGTACAATGGACGTAGGACTCTTTAGACATACGTCCACTTCTTCATTGTCACTCTTGACCTATACCTTGTTACCCGACCAAGTTTTAACCCGTTCCTCATACAGTTCCGACATATAAAAACGGGACGAATAACTTGAACATACGTCTCATCTAGTACTCTTTACGGTACGATCTACTTCAAGTTCTACCTTAGTTCTGAAGACCCTCTTTATAGTTATTGGAGAATATACATCTACTGTGGAGGGATTACCGTCTTTCACTTCTCTTTCAATTCTCGGATAACTAGTTATACGTTTACCTCTCAACTTTTTCGACCGAATTTTGAGTTGTAAGTCTTTTACTTATAGTAGAGTAGACCAGGGTAGTGAAGTACGTTTATCTACCCCTTTGTTACCTTTATCACTGTCTGAAACAAAAGAACGTAAGGTTTTAGTCGCGTCTGTCACTGACGTGGGTACTTTAATTTTCTTTAAACGAGGAACCTTCTTTTGATACTGTTTGGATCTGACATATAATTTTTCGTCTCCGTAGTGAATCGGTCGTTTGAGGCATATCAGTTTCGTTACCAAAAAGGTTATCAGTATATGTCTACACTCTAAACCTGGTATTTCTTCCGTCTCACGGTCTCTTAACTACAAAAACTTGACATCACGTCTTCCGAGAAGTCTCAGGGAACCTGTCGTTCCTCTAGTTTGGACAGTTAGGATTTCCTTTAGTTGGGAGTATAAGAAACCTTCCTAACTACGACTTCGACTCCGAGGTTATGAAACCGGTGGACTACGTTTCTCGGTTGAGTAACCGGTATTCACCGGTATTCAAACTCGTTTTAGACCCTCTATCACTTCCTGTACCTTAGGACGACCCGACGTCAGGTACCACAGTGTTTCTAAGACTGTATTGTCTCTTTGACTTGTTTTTGTTGTTGTTCGTACATAATTATTTTGTCTACACTCAAGAAAGGATTCTTCAAAAACAATTACGTGTCTAGACAAAAATGAAACTGTTTAAGACTCTTTTTGTCAATTGATACATAGACTATAGATTCAGTTCTATACTGTAAAATTAGTGGAATCCCTTAGGATAGTACGGGGAAATCAAGTTAAAGGGACTCATGGGGGACAGAGGGAGTTGGTAAAAGTAAAGATAGTAATATCTAATTAAACCGGAGGAGAAATATATTTACCTTACACAAATATACGTACAGAACAAAGTGAGTCATATAGTAAAAACTTTAAACAGGTACAACAACCTACATGATTATAAAAATAACACTTATCGTAAAATAACATATTTATATTGTGTTTAACGAGTAGGTAAGACGAGAACTACTAGTGAAGTCAATGATTGTGATAAAATCAGTACTTATCTCTACGATACTTGAAAGAACCCGTATGTGTGACTCCTTTGGTCTTAACTTTCTCTGTGTACATGGGGTTACAAGTAGCGTCGTGACAAATATTATCGGTCCTGTACCTTTGTTGGATCTACAGGTAGTCGTCTACTTACCTATTCTTTCGACACCATGTATATGTGTTACCTCATAATGAGTCGGCAATTTTTCTTAAGTAAACTTAGTCAAGACTACTCTACCTACTTTGACCTCGGTTAATATGTCTCACTTCATTCGGTCTTTCTTTTTGTGGTTATGTCATATGATTGTGTATATACACCTTAAATCCTTCTACCGTTACTGCTGGGACATACGTTCTGTCCTTTTTTCTGTGTCTACACATATTACCTGAAAACCTGAAAGAACATATGTGAAAAATATCTGTATATGGAAGTAAATAAAACCTATATATGGATTTTTACTTTAACAACTCAAGATCACATCCATGTAAAAATTGAAATGTTTTTTAACGGTTTATCGAAAGGTTTCATCAATATGGTAAAATATCAGAGTTGTTATTATATTCTTTAAAGGTCGTACGGTGTATGACTTGGTGTAAACCATACTGGTCGGAATTAAATCGGTACGATCACCTATATTTACGATTATAAAGTAACACTTCTACACGTGAATTGAGTTAATAATTGTTATGATGTTTATGGGATCTCTCACACCACCCTTTAAAACTCTCCATTTCTCATTTTTCTCTTTAGAACCTTTCCTTTTTTTTATTCATCGTAAATCTACTCTGATATAACACTCTTACTTTCATTGGTTCTTAAAAGTAAAATTCATCAATTCTTTTTCTCCATTCTCAATAATTTTCACGTTAATCCTCGTCTATACACCACGTATGAAACGTGAGAAATGGGTCTTAGTGAATATTCTAAAACGGGAAAAATGGGTCTTAATAAGTACTCTACTCTAT
Source organism: Capra ibex (assembly GCA_006410555.1). NCBI lineage: Eukaryota > Metazoa > Chordata > Mammalia > Artiodactyla > Bovidae > Capra > Capra ibex. The sequence goes on along the minus strand of SJYO01033645.1, from coordinate 49,603,425 downwards.
AACGTTAGACTTTGGAGAAAAATTTATATTAACCTTTTCCTCCGAAAGAAACTAGAAGAGTAGTATTATACCTGATTTACGGATGATATTCCTCTTGTGTCTAACATAACAATGATGCCTAGTAGTTTTATAAAATCACCTGTGTATGACCAGTATATATACTACCTATAAATTAAGAACCGTAAATTTTTTAGTGAGTAGTGACACCAACGTAAATTACTAGAGTTTACGATCTAAGACCTAAAATTTTAAACAGTTGGTTCAAATAATTTTTGTAACATAAAACCTTATTAAAATCTAAATATCTTTTCAATACTTCTATTATGTTCCTAGGGTATATGGATAGTGGGTCTAAGAGGATTACAATGGTTCAATTATTAGTACCACATAAACAATCTTGTCTTTAATTGTAACCATACAATGATGGTCGATTTGAAGTCTGAAATAAAACTAAAGTGAACGAAGAGGTGATCACACAAAACAGAAAAAGTCCTCAGTTAGATTCTATGGTGTAACTTCAATCAACAGTACAAAGGAATCTAAGGGGTCCAGACACAGTTATAGAATCAGAAAAAAATAAAAAAATACCAGAATTATCAAAACTTCTAGGAACCAGTATATAAAACATCTTGTAGGGAGTTAAACCCAATAAACTACGAAAAGTTTACTAATTTGACTTCAATGTCTAAACCCCCTATTCTGGTGTATCCACCTTATGGGAAGAGTAGTGTACTACAGTCTCTATGTACTATGAATGTACTGAATAGTGATCAGTATAAACATACACAGTCTAAAGAGATAAAACTCCAATGATAAAAAGGGAAAAGTATGAGGTAAGAAACTTTTGCACAGTAATTCACGTCAGGTGTGAGTTGTGTACAGACGGAGTGTCCACCACTCCCATTTCTTTCCTATCTCCAATTTCCTATCTCCTTCCTCATAGATGTATGTAATGAACCTTAAAAAACATTCTCTTCTATATATAGAAGAGAGGTAAACAAACAAATAAGTCATTAAATTAATATAGTCATACTTGAGTACCTATAAATAAAATATGAAACCCCAATATAGATTATTATGTAACAAATTAGAAGTTTAAGAAGGTGGAAACTGGTAACTTTCGAGAAAATCCGATCGAGGTCACAAGAAAACTGTATGTATGGAAACTGTTTGTATGTAAACAGATGAAAAGACCAATCGTGAAGAAATAAAAGACCGTGATCTTCTAGGATATTCGAGTAGAAAGTAAAAGGGGACTTGATCAAAATCTTAGTCGGTAAAGAGATTTCTAGGGATCAAGGAAATAACTTTTGAATATGAATCTTATAGTTCTAGACTGATGACCGACACGAATAACGATGACCCTACAGTAACGGAGATCCGAAAGAGACTCCTCACTTGATTCTGTACACGTATATGTGATTTTTATATATTTATAGACAGATAGATAGAAATAGTGTAGGTAGAAACGTACTTACGAGGGAACCATAGAGATTAAAAGAACTCCTTTAGAGATCAGAAAGGGTAAGATAACAAAAGAAGATAAAGTAACGTAACAAGTAATGATTCTGAAAGAACAGAGAGGAATCATAAGAACCTTGAGAAGTAAGTGGTCCCAGAAAAGGTTACTCAGTCAAGAAGTGTAGTCCCCCAGTTTCATAACCTCGAAGTCGAAGTTGCAGTCAGGAAGGTTACTTATAAGTCCTGACTAAAGGAAATCCTACCTGACCAGACTAGAGGAACGACAGGTTCCCTGAGAGTTCTCGGAAGAGGGTGTGGTGTCAAGTTTTCGTAGTTAAGAAACGAGAGTTGAAAAAAATACCAGGTTGAGAGTGTAGGTATGTACTGATGACCTTTTTGGTATCGAAACTGATATGCCTGGAAACAACTATTTCATTATCCAACCAGTATCGAAGAGAAGGTTCCTCGTTCGTAGAAAATTAAAGTACCGATGTCAGTGGTAGACGTCACTAAAAACTCGGGTTCTTTTATTTCAGAGAGTGACCAAGGTAACAAAGGGGTAGATAAACAGTACTTCACTACCCTGGTCTACGGTACAAGAAGTAAAAAACTTACAACTCAAAATTCGGTCGAAAAAGTGAGAGGAGAGGGTGAAAGTAGTTCTACGAGAAATCAAGGAGAAACGAAAAACGGTATTCCCACAACAGTAGACGTATAGACTCCAATAACGATGAAGAGGACCGTTGGAACTAAGACCGAACACGAAGTAGGTCGGACCGTAAAGTATTCTACATGAGACGTATATTTAATTTATTCATTCTATTGTTATGTCTCGGAACTGTATGAGGAAAGGGTTAAACCTTGGTGAGAGAACAAGGTACAGACCAAGATTCACAACGAAGAAGTGGACGTATGTCTTAAAAGTTCTCCGTTCAATCCACTAGACATAAAGATTGAGAAGTTCTTAAAAGGTTTTAAACAACACTAGGTGTATCAGTTTCCGAAACTATATCAGTTACTTCGTCTTCATCTACAAAAAGACCTTAGAGAAAAAGATACTAGGTCGTCTACAACCGTTAAACTAGAAACCAACGAGACGGAAAAGATTTAAGTCGAACTTGTAGATCTTCTGTATACGGAATATACCGTCGTATATTTAAAGTCCCTAAGTCTAAACCTCTAGGAACCCACCAAAGCAAGTCAGGGTAACATGAGAGCAAGTAAAGGAAGTAAGAATACCTAAACTACTTATGGATTTACGATTACTACGATTCTTGACTGAGTAACCTTTTCTGGGACTACGCCCCTTTCTAACTTTCGACCTCCTCTTCCCCTGCTGTCTTCTGCTCTACCAACCTACCGTAGTGGTCTATTTACCTGTAGGATCAAACTTGTTTGGTCCTCTCTATCATTTCCTGTCCTTTCGGACCGCACGAAGTCAGATACCCCAGTGTTTGTCAGTGTATACTGACTCGTTGACTTTCTGTTGTTGTTACTAAGGGTGTAGAAGTAGAGGATTGATCGAAAGAGAGAACATAAGTTGTAGATACATAGATTGACGAACGATCTATAAAAGTAGACCTAGATAAAGTTTAAGTTAATATTCTTTATTTGGAATAGTAAAAGTGGTCTAGTAAAGGAGGAGGACACAGAAGTTATAGTCAATTATCAGAGGTTTTGACTTTGTACCCCCGTAAGAATTTAGAGTAGGGAGAGAGTCAAGGATATACTTTAGTCAATGGTACAGAACGATTGAATTGAAGGTATATGAAGAGACTTTGATAGACTTGAGATTAGGAATAAAGTAGATAGTCAAACGAGTAAACGTTTTACCCTGTTATCACATATTAAGAACATCCGTAAAAAATACGGTTGAAATGACTATTCTTTAACTTCGTATCACTATAGTCCAAGAACACGTTTCAATGTAGCTTCACTCAACCCTAAATTTGTGTCGTAACTCGAAGAAGATGTTGAGATAAATTTAAGAAGTGTAGAAAAAATTCAAAACAGAGAAGTTCACACAAGAAGTGTATCAATGTACTAAAAAGATTATACGTTTTACTGAGAAGGTACTCCATAGAGACGTTAGACCCTGGAAAGAATGTAATAAGACAACTCGGAATTGAGGTGTGAGATCGTTAAGACTTGAGGAACACAAAAAACCACATGTAGACAACAAAGAGTTAAAATACTAAAGGAAACCGATTAGGGGACAGGAATTGAGGAGACAGAAGTTTCAAGATAAAAAATACTAGTAAAAAATCACCTTAAAATTTAAAATAAAAATTAACTCCCTATTATAAAATGTCTTAAAACACCAAAAGACAGTATACAGTTGTTCTTAGTCGGTATCCATGTGGGTACAGGGGAGAGAGGGTTTGAAGGGAGGGTAGAGGGCAAGATAGTGTGGGTAGATCTAACAGTTTCTTAGGGACAAACTCAAGGGACTCAGTATGTCGTTTAAGGGTAACAGATAGATAAAATGTATACCGTAACATTTAAAGTACAATAAGAGAGGTATATAGAGTAGGAGAGGAAGGAGGGTACGGGAGTACAGATAACTAGACAAGAGATACAGACAAAGGGTAACGACTGGACTTTTATGTAATTAGTCATCGTTGAATTAAATCTAAGGTATATATACACAGTTTTATTCTATAAATATAAAGAGAAAGACTGACTGAAGTGAGACATATTATCCGAGATCCAAGTAGGTGTAGTAAGTCAAGTCAAGTCAAGTCAATTCAGTGAGTCAACACAGGCTGAAAAACACTGGGGTACTTAGCGTCGTGCGGTCCGGAGGGACAGGTAGTGGTTGAGGGTCTCAGATGAGTTTCAGTACACGTAGCTCAGCCATTACGGTAGGTCGGTAGAGTAAGAGACAGTAGGGGAAGAGGAGGACGGGGGTCAGGGAGGGTCGTAGTCCCAGAAAAGGTTACTCAGTTGAGAAGCGTACACCAGCGGTTTCATGACCTCAAAGTCGAAGTCGTAGTCAGAAAGGTTACTTGTGGGTCCTGACTAAAGGAAATCTTACCTGACCAACCTAGAGGAACGTCAGGTTCCCTGAGAGTTCTCAGAAGAGGTTGTGGTGTCAAGTTTTCGTAGTTAAGAAGTCTCGGGTCGAAAGAAGTGTCAGGTTGAGAGTGTAGGTATGTACTGGTGACCTTTTTGTTATCGGAACTGATCTACCTGGACACAACCGTTTCATTTCAGAGACGAAAAATTGTACAATAGATCCAAGCAGTATTGAAAGGAAGGTTCCTCATTCGTAGAAAATTGAAGTACCGACGTTAGTGGTAGATGTCACTAAACCCTCGGGTCTTTTTATTTCAGACTGTGACAAAGGTGACAAAGGGGTAGATAAAGGGTACTTCACTACCCTTCACTACGGTACTAGAAGCAAAAGACTTACAACTCGAAATTCGGTTGGAAAAGTGAGAGGAGAAAGTGAAAGTAGTTCTCCGAAAAAGTAAGGAGAAGTGAAAGACGGTGTTCCCACCACAGTAGACGTATAGACTCCAATAACTATAAAGAGGACCGTCAGAACTAAGGTAGAACACGAAGAAGGTCGGGTCGTAAAGAGTACTACATGAGACGTATATTCAATTTATTTGTCCCACTTTTATATGTCGGAACTACATGAGGAAAGGGTTAAACCTTAGTCAGACAAGGTACAGACCAAGATTGACAACGAACAACTGGACGTATGTCTAAAGAGTCCTCCGTCGATTCCACCAGACCATAAGGGTAGAGAACTTCTTAAAAGGTGTCAAAGAACGCTAGGTGTGTCAGTTTCCGTAATCTTACTGAGTTTACACAAGGAAAAATACCAAATCATCATAAGGTAACATATATATATGGTGTCGAAGAAATAGGTAAGTAGACAACTACCTGTAGATCCATCGAAGATACAAGGTCGATATTTATCACGATGTTACTTGTAACCCCATGTACACAGAAAAAGTTAAAACCAAAAGAGTCCCATATACGGATCCTCACCCTAAGGACCCAGTATATCACCAAAATAAGGGTCGAAAAATCCCTTAGAGGTATGGTAGAAAGTATAACCGACATAGTCAAATGTAAAGGAGGTCGTTACGTTCTTGCAAGGGAAAAGAGGCGTGGAAGAGGTCTTACATAACAAACATCTGAAAAATTATTACCGGTAAGACTGACCACACTCCACCATAGTGTAACATGAAAACTAAACGTAAGAAGTTTATTACTCGTTGTTATTCGTAGAAAAGTACACGAACAATCGGTAGACGTGCAGAAGAAACCTCTTTACAGAAAAATTCAGAAAAAGGGTGATAAACTAACCCAACAGACAAAATACAACAACTTAACATACTCGACGAACATATGAAACTTTTAATTTAGAAACAGTCAACAAAGTAAACGATAGTAAAAGAAGGTAAGACTCCCAACAGAAAAGTGGAACAAACATCAAAGGAAACGACACGTTTTCTAAAATTCAAATTAATCCAGGGTGAACAAATAAAAACAAAAATAAAGACAATGACATCCTCCACCCAGTATCTTCTAGAACGAAACTAAATACAGTAACTTACAACACGGATATGAACGGAGATTCTCAAAATATCAAAGACCAGAATGTAAATCATGAAAATAGGTAAAACTCAAATAAAAACACATACCGTAAACACATACCGTAGGATTTCCTCTAGTCAGGACCCACAAGTAACCTTCCTGACTACGACTTTGACTTTGAGGTTATGAAACCGGTGTAATACGCTTCTCAAGAGTAACCTTTTCTGGGACTAATACCCTCTCTAACACCCGTCCTCCCCTTCCCCTACTGTCTCTTACTCTACCGACCTACCGTAATGGTTGAGTTACGTGTACTCAAACCCATTTGAGGCCCTCAACCATTACCTGTCCCCCCGGACCGAACGATACTAAGTACCCCAGTCTTTCTCGGTCTGTGTTCACTCACTGACGTGGCTTGGTTTGACTACCGTAAACATTCACAAGATTAAAGGAAGAAAACGTGTATCGACAGGTCAAAAGGGTCGTAGAGAACAACTTTTCCCATAGAAACGGGGTAATATATAAGAACTTAGGAAACAGTTTTTATTCCATGGGTATCCACTCACTTAAATAGAGACCCAGGAGATAGAACAAGTTTACCAGATATACAGACAAAAACACGATCATCGTATGACAGAACTACTGACATCGAAACATTACATCAGACTTTAGTCTTTCCGACTAAGAAAGTCGAGGTAAGAAGAAAGAGTTCTGACGAAACCGTAAAGTCCCAGAAAACACAAAGGTACACTTAACACTTTAAAAAATAAGATCAAGACACTTTTTACGGTAACCATCAAACTATCCCTAGAGTAAGTCAGACATCTAACGTGAACCATCATATCAGTAAAAGTGTCATAACTAAGAAGGATGGGTCCTTGTACCTTATAGAGAGGTAGACAAACACAGAAAGTAGTTACAGAATATCAAAAGACATACGTCCATAAAATAGAGGAATCCCTCCAAATAAGGATATATAAAATAAGAAAAACAACGTTACCACTTACTCTAACTAAAGAATTAAAGAGAGAGACCAAAAAGTAACAATCATATATCCTTACGTCACTAAAGACATAACTGAAACATCGGACACTGAAATGACTTAAGTAACTAAACGAGATCATTAAAAGTCTATCAAAGAAAACCCAAAAGATACACATCATAGCACAGTAGAAGTTTGTCAACTCTCCCATTGTTCGTCCTTCCGGTCCCCAGAGGTTTGTCTCCTTTATCCGACGTTCACAGTCTGTAAAAATAGAGAGAATTCGTCGTCCTCCTTTGTTTGATCACTATAAAAAAAGGGAAGAGATATGTTTAAATTTTCCAAAGAGAATTTTATGACATAACGGTATACTGTGGACAAAAGTGGACTTCAATTGATAAGAGTTTGGAACTCAATTGGTTACGTAAAAAGTATACCTTTACAAACAGAATTCGATACAATCATGATATGTAAATGGGGTCTGAGACAGAAGTTCAGCCAAGGCGGATTACCGAGTTTTGGATGAACTGTTTGGTAATACAATATGAGTGCATAACAAAGGGATTGGATACTTTTGTTTTGATAAACATACCATTAGACGGGAAGATGTTCTGAGTTCAGTTGGCAAAATACCGGACCCTACTGAGTGGACCACGGTTCTCATAGGGGTTTATGTAGAATACCTACTCCCCGGACCACGGTAAGACTCAAAATTCTGTAAGGAAAGAAAGTAATTATCTTTTACCGTTGAGTGAGGTCATGAGAACGGACCTTTTAGGGTACCTACCTCCGTGGACCATCCGACGTCAGGTACCCCAGGGCTTCTCAGCCTGGGGACTCGTTGAAGTGAAAGTGAAAAGTGAAAGTACGTAACCTCTTCCTTTACCGTTGGGTAAAGTCATAAGAACGGACCTCTTAGGGTCCCTACCGTCTCGGACCACTCGACGGCAGATACCCCACCGTGTCTCATCCCGTGCTGACTTCACTGAATCATCATCATCACTGATATATTGTAGATCGACTTCTGATCGTCCCCCCATGAGAAAGACGGGGGAAGACTACGGATACAGTCTTCGAAAGAGATAGAGGAAATATGAAATTACTTTGAAATAATGTATTTTCGAGACTCGCTAGTTCAGAGCAGAGACCGGGACCCAACTTAAGAAGAGAAGGTCTCCGGTTCTTAGGGTCGTAGTAAAACACCCAGTCGTTGTTGGAAAGTGTCACTCTCAAAATTAAGAAAAAAAGGTTAGACCTAAGGAAAATAAAGAAAAAGAAGAGATTAACGTTATCAATCTTGAAGGTTTTAATACAACTTATTGTCACTACTCTCACCTCTGGGAACAGAACAAGGATTAGAACCTCCCTTACGAAAATCAAAAAGTCATAACTCTTATTACAAATGACATCCGAATAGTATATACCGGAAATGATACAACTTCATCAAAAGAAGATACAGGTAAAAAACTTTGAAAAAAAAAACAGTATTTACCCACAACTTCAAACAATTTCCGAAAAAGACGTAGATAACCCTACTAGTATACCAAAAATAGAAAGTTGAACAATTATATCCCATAGTGTAACTAACTAAACACATATAACTTCTTAAGAACGTAGGGATCTTATTTGGACTACACTAGTACCACATACTCGAAAAATTACACAACATCTGAAGACAAACAACCTTAAAACAACTCCTAAAAATGTAGAAACGAGTAGTCACTACGACCGGACGGTAAGAAAAAAACACGACAGAGACGGACTTCATAAGGAAGAAGAAGTCAAAAAAACTTCTCAAATCTTTTCAGTCGTTATCCAGAAGACATTTACAAACTATTTTAAGGGGACACTTCGGTAGACGGGGACCCGAAAATAAAAAACCGTCTAAATAAAAAAGAAAAATTTAAAAAAAATTTTTATATTTAAATAAATAAAATTAACCTCCGATTAATGAAATGTTATAACATAACCAAAACGGTATGTAGCTGTACTTAGGTGGTGTCCATATGTGCACAAGGGGTAGGACTTGGGGGGAGGGAGGAGGAAGGGGTATGGTAGGGAGACCCAGCAGAGTCACGTGGTCGTCTAAAAACTAGTGTCAAAACTAAAGTCACAAACATTAACCTAACATGTATTAAGGGTAAATAAGGACCAAGTCAGAACCCTCCAACTTGAAAAGATTCTTAGACAGGTAAAGGAGATCCAACAGGTAAAACAATCGTATAGTAAAGAGTATTATAAGAGAATACTAGGAAACATAAAGACACAACAAACAACATTGCAGATGAAAAAGTAAAGATAAAGACAACTAAACTAAAAATAGGAAAAAAAAGAACTACTCAAACAGATCACCAAACAGTCAAACCAAATAGAAGAGTTTCTTGGTCCAAAATCAAAATAATTAGAAACGATAACAAAGAAAGTAAAAAAAGTGAATAAAGACGAGACTAGAAATACTAAAAAAAGGAAGACGACTTAAACCTAAAAACAACAACAACAACAACAAAAAGGTCGATGAGATCCACATCTCCATTCAACAGATAAACTACGAAAAGTACGAAGAACTCCATACTAACATAATGATATTTGAAGGGAGAATCTTGACGAAAACGACTTACGGTCTCGACTTAGTAGTACAAAAGTAACAGTCAAAAAAGATCCTTAGAAATCTAAAGGGAAGAATAAAGAGGTCGTTAGAGAAGTAATAAATCATTACATAACAAATTAGAGGTACTCAAACACCACACACACACACACACACACACACACACATACTTAAGATAAGAGTATCGTAACACCAGTATCTTCTGTGAACTATACTAAGGTTAATAGAATTTAAATGACTCGGAACTAAACACCGGGTTTTATACCAGATAGGACCTCTTACAAGGTACACGTGAACTCCTCTTTCCCATAAAAAGACGTAAACCTACCTTTCAGGACTACTATAGTCAAACCAGGTAAACTAGATTACAAAGTAGATTCCAAACGTAAAGGAATAACTAAGAGACGAAACTAATAGACAGGCAACCACAATCACCCCACAATTTCAGGGGATGATAATAACACAATGACAGTTAAAGGGGAGAATACGGACAATCCCAAACAGAAAACGTAACTCCGTAAGGATATAACCCACGTATTCAATACGTTTAATAATACATCACAGAAACAAACAGGGAATGTTATAAGGAATAAAAGTTTAAATAAAACAACTTTATTCTTAACGATGAGACCGAAAGAAAACCAAAGGAAAGTGTACTTTATAGAAAAAGGTAGGAAAATGAAAGTCAGGTATACACAGAGATTCAGACTTCACCTAGAGAACATCCGTCGTATGTGTACCCAGGACAAAAACATAGGTAAGTCCGTCAGACATAGAAAACCGACCACGTGAATTAGATAAATGTAAATTCCATTAAAAATATGTATACAAGGATCACCGTAAAAGTACTAACAAACCCCAAACAAAAACATCCAGAACGGAAAGAGAACACAAATGACCGATATATTCAGGGAAGTCATAACAACGTTTCGACCAAACCACCACGATTTAAGAGAATTGAAGACGTACAGATATTTTGAAATAAAGAGGTAGTCAAAACTTACTCTAGAAACGGTCTATATCATAGAACCAACATCTAAAAAGAGAAAGTTATGAAATTTATATAAGACGGTAAGGGAAGACCGGACGTCTTAAAAACGACTTTCTAGGTGCCAATTAGTATACCCAAAAGGGAACATACAATGAACAACGAAAAGGGAACGACGAAAATTATAAAAAGGAAACACGAATTAGAGACGAGTCAAGTCAAGTCAGTGAGTCAGTACAGGCTGAGAAACACTGGGGTACTTAGCGTCGTGTGGTCCGGAAGGACAGGTAGTGGTTGAGGGCTTCAAGTGAGTCTGAGTACAAGTAACTCAGTCACTACGGTAGGTCGGTAGAGTAGGAGACAGTAGGGGAAGAGGAGGACGGGGGTTGGGGAGGGTCGTAGTCTCAGAAAAGGTTACTCAGCTGAGAAGCGTACTCCACCGGTTTCATGACTTCAAAGTCGAAATAGTAGTAAGGAAGGTTTCTTGTGGGTCCCGACTAGAGGAAGTCTTACCTAATGAACCTAGAGGAACGTCAGGTTCCTGAGAGTTCTCAGAAGAGGTTGTGGTGTCAAGTTTTCGTAGTTAAGAAGTCGCGAGTCGGAAAAAGTGTCAGGTTGAGAGTGTTGGTATGTACTGGTGTCCTTTTTGGCATCGGAACTGATTTACCTATAATCAGCCGTTTCATTACAGAGACGAAAAGTTATACGATAGATCCAACCAGTATTGAAAAAAGGGTTCCTCATTCACAGAAAATTAAAGTATCGATGTTAGTGGTAGACGTCACTAAAACCTCGGGGGTTTTTATTTCAGACTGTGACAAAGGTGACAAAGGGGTAGATAAAGGGTACTTCGCAACCCTGGTCTACAGTACTAGAAGCAAAAGACTTACAACTCGAAATTCGGTTAAAAAAGCGAGAGAAGAAAGTGAAAGCAGTTCTCCAAAAAACCGTAAAATCCCTTTTCTACCGTCTCCTTATCCTACCCTTCTGGTGAAAAAGGGAGTGTTTAAGGAGTTTTCTTGTAAAGTTGCGACTCGTTTGAGGTGTTTTGTTGAAGACATCCGACCGTCTCCTGTAGTCCGTTGGTCTTTTCGTCTGGTAACAGAAGTTTTTGTCCATCCTTTTTTATATTTTCTACTCTTTCCTCTGTTTCCTCCACCCCTCCCTCAAGGCAAGGCCCTTCCCTTCGGGCAGGGCCCTTCCCTTAAACTTCTTCTCTCCAAAGGTTTGTGGTCCTTTGTGAGAGGGACGGCTCAGACACCGCTCGGAACCTTTGTGTCTCCCGTTGTATTGTCCTTCCTTTTTATCTATTTATTAATTTTGCTTGTCTAATGTTCGGGTTGTCATTGAGGGGGTCGCCTTTTCGTCGTGTCTACGGACGTAGGCGGTGACCCTTCACCCCCGTCCCGTCCCTGCGCGCCCTCCGCGCCCGACGTCTCGAAACATTCTTAGTCCGTCCTTGCGGGGTGCGCGTTGGTCTTGCTAGATTGAACCCGATCGTTTGGTCTGACACCCTATCGATGGTGCACTTTTCGAGCTTGTATTCTGTGGTGGTCCTGGCTCGTGTCTTGTTTCCTGCCTTGCCTTTTTCGGCCGACGTCTGGTAGGGGGCGGCCCCTGTCCGTCGGTCTCGGCAATCCTGACCTTTCCCCGTTAACGTCTGGGCCTCTCTGAAATGAATGGATTGACGTTCGTCCGAGGAAACGATTCTGAAGACCCCCACGACCTGTCAGTGTTAGACGGAGTGCCCCCCGCGGTCGCCAGGTGGGTCTTTCGACTCGTCGTCGCCGTCTTTTCCACTGTTCGGGGCCACTAGTACGAGCGGTTTGAGGACTCGATGAGCCTGGACCCTTCCCGTGTTTCGCGTCAGGGTCGGCTTAGACACGGAGACTCCCGACGGACTCGCGGCTTGGACTCGCCGAACCTGGCCCCTTCGCGTGCGTCGGATCCCGGCCGGGGCCTGCCAAGGGTCGACTCGTAGCATCTCGGCCTCGCCAAACACGCGACGCTCTTTCCTGTCCAGTTCGCCCCGTCTCTATGACACACGTGTGGTGTCACGATAAACAAACGTCGTAGGGGGGAGGGGTGTCGCGCTGACTTGATCACTCGGATTTTTTGGTCGTTTGTCTTCTTCAATTTGTCTCCTTTGGTGGAACCTTCACTAGGGTGTGCCGGGTATTGTAGTCTCTTCCCGGTCTATATAAAAACTGATAAAAATTTTAGTAAGGAAAAAAAAAAAAACGAAAAAAAAAAGAAAAAAAAGATTGAAAAAAATTTAACAATTCAGAAGATAAAGAGGAGATTAAAAATAAAGATATTGGATAATAATGATAAATTTTTTTATGAAAAAAAAAAATTTTCCGTTTGTGGTATATATCAGGAACCTACCAACTACCACCAAAAAACAAACAAACAAACAAACAAAAAATTATTAAGAAAAAAAGGAAAGAAGGAAAAAGGAAGACGAAAAGAAATTATAACATAGAAACTTTTAGGTTGGAGATAAGATCTAAAAATTAGAAACGAGAATCCAAAAACAACAGTTAAAACATGTAAATTTTTGGGTTTGAAGTGATGGGTTCAAATGGACTCTCGCTCTAATGACCGAACTGGTGAGAGAGGAGGAGACCTGAGAGGAAAAAGAGGTGGTCCACCGGAGACAGAGAAAAGAGGGGGTAGAGAAGAGATAGGTTGAGACACTTAGAGACACACAAGGTCTGCCACCTCTTGTGGATTCCTTGACCAATGACCGTCCTAAACAGAGAGAGGATGAGTAAGGAGAGAGAATAGGAGGACCAGTGGAGACAGATGAAGGAGGGAGAGGACACGGGACATATTGAGACATTTATGGAGACTCTCCAGGTCTGATATCTCGCGTGTATTCCTTCACTGATGACCGATCGAACGAGAGAGGAGAAAACTAGAGTGGCGTAGAGTAAGGTCAATGGAGATTGATGGGGGAGGTAGAAGAGAAGAGGAACATTGAGTCACTTGGAGAGACTCACAGGGAGTTACACCTCTTTGAAAAGTAGAAATTGGATCTACAAAATAGTAGCCGCGACATATCTACCTCTTCAGATCTCCGATGACATTTTTATTTTGACTTTTGGTCTTCGTCCTCCGAATTTAGGTTTCGGACTTTTGTAATCTCTTGAGAACTTAAGTCCCTTGTAATTCGTTATCCTCGAGTAGTTTACGGAAGTATGGATGTGGCTTTGGTTCGAGGTGGGTTCCCGGTTGTTCAAGGTTTTGTTCTGTATGGTGCGTTTAAGAGGTCGTTGTGTCCTTGTGAGGGGACTCGAAGTTATATGTCCGTCGAGTTTTAATAGGGTTTTGGAAACTACAGAGTATTGGGTAATGCCCAGTGAGGTGACGTGAGGTCTCTCTTCTTTGGGTCGAGGTGGGTGGTTTTGAGGTTGTGTTCGGAGGGATTGGTCCTTTGGAACTGTTCGGTGACTATCTTGGGGTGGGTTTCACTCCTTCGAGGTATTATTTCTCTTGAGGTGTTTAATGGTCTTATATTTTTCTGGTGGGGTTTTCGTCGTTATATTGGTTCTACTTCTCTGTCTCCTTATGAGTCGTCCATTTCCTTGTCCTCTCAACGGGTGGTTTGGTTTGTTTTCTCCTTCTTCATCCCTTAGATGGCCTCTTCCTTAAGGCTTATAACTATCACTTTTACTAGGTTTTAGAACTTTAGTTTTACCTTAGTGTCTATTTATCGGATCTCTGTTCCTAACTCTTCTACGTTCTTTCCAAATTGTTCCTGGATCTTCTTTATTTTTTCTCAGTTTTATATTACTTATTACGTTATTTACTCTAGTCTTTGTGAGACCTCCGTTGTTTATCATCTTATTGCCTCCGTCTTCTATCCTAATCCCTTTATCTTCTATCTTACCATCTTTATTTACTTAGTCTCTCCTTTGTTCTTTTTGCTTAATTTTCTTTACTCCTGTTAGAGTCTCTGGAGGTCCTGTTATACTTTGCGAGGTTGTAAGCTTAATATCCTCAGGGTCTTCTTCTTCTGTCTTTCTTTCTAGTACTCTTTTAGGAACTCCTCTATTATCAACTTTTGAAGGGATTTTACCCCTTCCTTTATTAGTGGGTTCAGGTTCTTTGTGTCTCTCAAGGTTTATCCTATTTGGGTTCCGCTTTGTGGGGTTCTGTGTATAATTAGTTTAATTGTTTCTAGTTTGTGTTTCTTCTTTATAATTTTCGTCGTTCCCTTTTTGTTGTTTATTGTGTGTTTCCCTAAGGGTATTCCTATTGTCGACTAGAAAGTTATCTTTGAGAAGTCCGGTCCTCCCTTACCGTTCTGTATGAATTTCACTACTTTCTGTTATTGGATGTCGGGTCTAATGACATGGGTCGTTCCTAGAGTAAGTTTATGCTTCCTCTTTAGTTTTCGAAATGTCTGTTCGTTTTCGACTCTCTTAAGTCGTGGTCGTTTGGTCGAGAGGTTGTTTAAGATTACCTATAAGAGATCTGTCCTTTGTGCTTTTCCCACATATTTGGGCTTGGGTTTTGTTATTTCATTTACCATTGTCCTAGTATGAATAGTTATTAATGGAATTTGCATTTACCCAACTTGCGGGGTTGGTTTTCTGTTTCTGACCGGCTTACCTATGTTTTTGTTCTGGGGAGATATACGACGAATGTTCTCTGGGTGGAGTTTTGTTCCCTGTGTATGTCTGACTTTCACTTTCCAACCTTTTTTTATATGGTGCGTTTATCTCTGGTTTTCTTTCGTCCTCACCGTTATGAGTATAGGCTATTTTATCTGAAATTTTGTTTCCGACACTTTTCTCTGTTTCNAAATTTTGTTTCCGACACTTTTCTCTGTTTCTTCCGGTGATGTATTACTAGTTTCCTTGTTAGGTTCTTCTTATATATTGTTAATATTTATATATACGTGGGTTATATCCTCGTGGCGTTATACATTCTGTTTACGATTGTTCATACTTTCCCCTTTAGTTGTTATTGTGTTATTATCACCCTCTGAAATTATGGGGTGAGTGTGGATACCTGTCTAGTTGATTTGTCTTTTAATTGTTTCTTTGCGTTTGAAATTTACTATGTAATCTAGTCAATCTGGATTAACTATAGATATCCTGTAAAGTGGGGTTTTGTTACTTAAAGTGGAAAAAAAGTTCACGAGTACCTTGGAAGAGGTTCTATCTAGTGTAGGACCCGGTATTTAGATTTGAACTATTTAAGTTTTTTTAGCTTTAGTAAGGTTGGCAGAAAAGACTGGTATTACGTAATTCTAATCTAGAGTTAATGTCCTCTTTTTGATAAATTTTAAGGTTGTATACCTCCAACTTGTTGTGTGAAGACTGTTGTTGTGTTATTGGTTGTTTAGTGTCTTCTTTAGTTTTTTCTTTAGTTTTATACGTATCTTTGATTACTTTTACTTTTGTGTTGTTGGGTTTTTGATATTTTCGTCACGATTCTCCTTTCAAGTATCGTTATGTCCGTATGGAGTTCTTTGTTCTTTTTTCAGTTTATTTATTGGATTGATATGTTGATTTCGTTGATCTTTTCCTTCTCAACCTCTTGGGGTCTCAATCATCTTCCTTTCTTTAGAATTTTTAATCCCGTCTTTATTTACGTTTTCTTTGTTTTCTCTGGTATCGTTTTTAGGCGTTTCGGTTTTCGACCAAGAAACTTTCCTATTTATTTTGACTGTTTGGTAATCGGTCTGAGTAGTTCTTCGTTTCTCTCTTTTTAGTTTAGTTATTTTAATCTTTACTTTTACCTCTCTAGTGTTGTCTGTTGTGTCTTTATGTTTCCTAGTATTCTCTGATGATAGTCGTCAACATACGGTTATTTTACCTGTTGCACCTTCTTTACCTGTTTAAGAATCTTTTCATGTTAAAAGGTTTTGACTTGGTCCTTCTTTATCTTTTAGAATTGTCTGGGTAGTGTTCGTGCCTTTAACTTTGCCATTAGTCTTTAGAAGGTCGTTTGTTTTCGGGTCCAGGTCTGCCGAAGTGTCGACTTAAGATGGTTTTTAAAGCTCTTCTCGATTGTGGATAGGAGGAGTTTGAGAAGGTCTTTTAACGTCTCCTTCCATTTGAAGGTTTGAGTAAGATACTCCGGTGGTAGTGGGATTTGGTTTTGGACTGTTTCTACAGTGTTTTTTCCTTGTGATGTCCGGTTATAGTGACTACTTGTATCTACGTTTTTAGGAGTTGTTTTAAGATCGTTAGTCTTAGGTTGTTGTGTAATTTTTCTAGTATGTGGTACTGGTTCACCCGAAATAGGGTCCCTACGTTCCTAAGAAGTTATAGGCGTTTAGTTAGTTACATTAAGTGGTGTAATTGTTT